>OY756248.1:6584040-7784040 GCA_963576845.1 Megachile leachella | reverse complement strand
CTAAATTCTCAAATCCCTAATTCCTCAAATCCCCAAATTCCCAAATCCCTAAATTCTCAAACCCCTAATTCCTCAAATCCCCAAATTCCCAAAATTCCAATAATACAAATCGCCAAATTGTCAAATCCCGAAATTCTCAAACCTTGAAATTAGCAAAACTCCAAATTCTCAAATCCCTAATTCCTCAAATCCCCAAATTCCCAAATCCCTAAATTCCCAAATTCCACCACCTAAAATCTTCAACCCACCAAACTTCCCATTTCCCAAATTTCCCAACCGAAAAATCTCCCAACATCAAAATACAAAAATTCCCAAAAAATAAAGAAGAACGTCGAGCGCGTTGACGAATCAGCACGCAGTCGCCAAAAGCGATTTCTTCGCACGTTTCATTCGTATTACGAACATTTGGGTGAGTTTCGTCGGGAAAGAAGGCAGGGCTTATGAGGCAGCGACATTTTGACATCGCTTTCATCGGCGTTTTCATTCCCTGCTCGCTCACGCTCGAATATTTGCACGAGCGGCGAAAACAGACCGCGTTTCGTCGAGAGATGGTTTCTATTCGCGCAGCTTCAGCCTGTTTACCTTCCCCTGCGACTTCTCTCCACCGTTTGCTCCGCTGGACGTTCACGATGCTGCAAGGGTTCCTGCAGTTACCCTCCACTCTTATGAAAATAAACCGGGATTCTTTCCAGCCACGTGTTTTTCCCCGGGCTACCGGGTTCTGCGGTTTTATGTACACTCGGATGAAACGTAAGCTCCCGCCGGATACCAACACACATGTATCTTTAACGTGTTCGAATTCCCATGCTTGCGAACTTATGGTCGGGCTTACGAATTCTTAGGTACGTCTTTACAATTTGGAGATTTCTCAAATTCTAGATTCTTTCGAATTTGGAGATTCGTTCAATTTTCGTGTGTTTAAAATTTGGAGATTCATCAAGTTTTTGTATGTTTAAAATTTAGAAATTTATCAAATTTAGGAATGTTTAAAATTTTGGAGTTTGACTCTTTGGGGATTTGAGGACTTAAAAATTTGGAGTTTCGGACGTCTAGGAAGATCAAGTTTTGAAAATCAAGAAATTCCACATTTCCAGAACGTAATTTCAATACCTCCAAAATTGGAAATATTTTAATTTCAGCACAAACATTCCACAAAATTTACTTTATACATATCCACAAAATAGTACAATAAATAATAAAATCTCCAGTTACCCAATATGCAACAGCAAATAAAATAATTATTAAAACTAACGTGTCTATTGACTAACTCCAGCTAGACGAGAATAAATCGACGAACAAAGCGAAATGATTTAACCGGTGTAAACGCGGAATTGTCGAGCGCGAGCACAAATATATTTGCATCGAGGGTTCCATTCATTTCGCATGCAAGTCATAAATAAACAAGACGTACAGGAACGAGAAAAAAAAGAGATTGCGGCACTCTTCGGTTCCAAGCAGGGCAGATGCAACGAAACTCCGTGACACGAATATTACATGGTATTCACGTGGGGACCGAATTAGCAATGAAATGAATAAAATTAATATTAATTTGCACCGGTGCTACGATTTAACTGCGACCCATTCGATATTAATTGCGACCTCGATTCGACAGGGAAAAAATACGTCAACTCTGTGACATCAAATTGAAATTACGTGTGACTTGAATTTGCTCGTTGCTGATTGGATTATGGAGACGGTGATTACTTATTAATATTTTACGGAATGTTCTTTTATTAATTAACTGGACATGGTTTATTATGTTCATGATAATTTTCATTTTGTTCTTTTTAATTTATTCTTTTGAAGAATTGTGGGAGTTGTTGAAGTTCTTTTGAAGAGTTGTGGTTCAGCTTTGTTATTTATATTTCAATTACATAGCAAGTATGTTAGTTCCTACTGTATTAAAGCTTTATGATAAAATAAGCTTTACAGCTTGCAATGTACTTCACTGAAATTTCCGATCACCGAAACGTTACTACACAGTAAAGCACATCATATAATTATCTTTTCATCAGACATCAAAAGTAACAGATAAGTTATTAATCATCACCGATATATTAATTAGCCTTCAATCAATAAGAACCTCCATCAAAAAGTCCATTAGCTGGTTTTAGCTGAATGAATCGAAATTACGTTCCTCGTATTTCCTCGTCGGTGCTTCTGAATATTTTGAAAAACCCTTTCACGTCACACACGGACCAAAAGCAACTCGTCTGAGCGAGCAAGTATCAAGTAATCTTCACAAGTTTCCTCGAATCAGTTTTTATTCCACAAAATCAATGAATGTTATTCAATCGAACTCTCTTTTCGATGTCGTTCCCTCTGTCCTCTTTTTCATTATGCAATTGAAAGCGGTGGTGAAATAAAGCTGCACGTGTTAGAGTTTTGGGATTCGTGCTTTTAATCTAACGTGTTTGCAACACTTTTTTATTCGCTTTTTCCAAAATTCAATGGCTAGATTGCATCTGTGGGAGGATCTTTTTAATTACGTATGAAACTTTTTGGTTTATTATGAAAGATATTTATATGTGGAAATGTGTGTATATGGGAGAGATACATACATGTAAGATAAAATAGGCCACATACGATGTACACATATGCAAACAAGTTTATACATATCGTACACATACTTACATACATATGTATATGTATACATATAATACAGATACTGAGTTTATGAACATATATGTCATACATATATGTACATACATACATACCATATGCATATCTACTGTATAATATTCCATGCATATGTCTACATTCATACATGAACATATATCATACATTACATACATACCATGCATATGATGATAAACATACGTACCATACACATATGTCCATGCACACATATCATACACATATGTCCATACATACATGTCATACACATATGTCCATACATATTATACACATACGAACCATGCACATATGTTTATACACATTATAAACGTGCATACCATACACATATGTTCATATACATTATACACATGCATACCATGTACATATGTTCATCTTCATTACACACATACGTCCATATGCATGCATGTATATGTGCATACACATGCACACATGCATCTACATACATAAATACACAAGTACATGCATAAATTCATACATACACATGTGGCACACATAAACATTTTCATACATAACATCATATAACATATGTGAATTTAATATATGATTTTTGTATAAAAATTGGGGAAGTAAGATAAAAAGAAGATGATCGAGAAAGATTTAAATTCCAAGGGATTTCAATAATGGCTCGAAAATCGATACGGTTCTGGTTGGATCGCACGCAGAGGTGCAACACCTGCGCGGGTGCCGTGATATTTTTCGAGACAGAATATCCATTTATCGAAATTAATATGGTACGCGAAATTGCACGCTGGTTGGTCACTCGACAACGCGAACGCGTACACGATTTCGTCGTTTGCTCGATTATTTACCCATCGGCGATCACCGCCAGCTGGGACAACGCGAGCATGGCTTTTCCAAACGCGTGTCAATCAAAGCGAATAAAATTTAACGATTCTGATATCTATTGTACAAGGTTGTTCGCTCTTTTCGACTCTTCCTCGAAACCGATCGAACGTGTTCGATTGTAAATTGTTCATTATCTGAATCGAATTTGATTCCGTGGTTGATCCTGATTTTCGCGATAAGAGAATTATTATCCCACATGAAAATGGTCGATTTTAACAAATATTCGCTCGTGTATTGTGTTTCGGCCTCGTTGAGCTTCGATCCTCTTTCAAACACGTCGGGTTTCACGTGAACGAATATTTACGTTTAATTCGCATACGCCTTTTGACTATTTTCCTTTCATTTTGTTTCGGGTAATTTTTCGTACGAACAAAGCCGTGCGAGTTTTCGATCTGATTATTCTTTGAAATTTATATCATTGTTGATGATCTTTGCTTTGTGATAATATACATTTTATATACGGTGCAAAGTGTGAAGAGATTTAAACGTACTTTATAATACCAGTCATTTTAATTGTTCTAATTTTGCTCTGTTTTATCTGTTGCAGGTAAGTGTCCATCGCTTATACAACACTCGAAATTATGACCTGACTTGGGTAAGTCTTATACAACTGCTGAAAGTATTTAACAAAATAATTTGCGAATATTATTATTCCATGAAAAATTAATTTAGTGTCATTACTGATTTTTATTTAAAGCAGAAATATAGCTACGATTTGTTTACGATATATACTCTTCAAAAATTATTATGAAAATTAAAATATAAGGGCCTCTTTTTATTAACCTTACATTTTATAATATCGAGTTGAGTTCGTAAAAGAATATAATAATTGCAATTTGTGTAATCGAGGCTTCTTATCAACACAGTGTAATTTTCATTGTTAGTTCTGACATTATAGTAGCAAATAATTAGCTACAACAGACGTATCCGATTGCTAAGAAAATCATAAGACAAGGACTCAATTTGTGACACGATAAGCTTCATGTTTGTTCACGTAATTCTATCATTATTTTGAAATACGACGCTTCGGAATATCTTCTGTAATATTCAGACATCCGTGACAGCCTTCGTATACTTTAAAAGATAAACAGTAGTATCAAGTATAGTATTACGTTCTATCATTCACGTCATATTGCCACGCCGGATAACTCGCGTTATATCGCCGCTCACCGGATAACTCACGCGTTATATAACCACGCATCATTACTTTCATTTATTGTATTATCTACCCATGGTATCGCTACGTATTGTATCCACTCGTTATATTGCCACGCACCGTGTAACTCACATGTCATATTACCACGCACCGTATTACTCACATGTTCTATTGCCACCCGTCGACTAGTTACGCATCGTGTCACTCACGCTTCATATTATCACGTGCTGTATCACTCTTGTAGTATATCACTCTCGCATTATATCACCGAATCGAATTTCCATATGTGGTATCACTCGACATGTGACGTATCACTCACATGTTACATAGCTATGTACCTCTCACTCTTTACACCGTGTCATGTATAATATCTCACATGTGTCATATATACCTACATGACATGTGTCATATATATCTCACATGCTATATCGTCACACATGACACCACATCAAACACCCACTACATAACAAACAAACCTCTAAACATTTCACCATTCCCAAACTACATACTCCCCACATAAATCGCATATTATATCATTCAGTTCGAAATGACAATCCCAATTCGATTAGAATTTTATCGTGGACATTTTACGCGTTAAATGCTCCCACTAGCCACGAGCGGACAAATAAATGATCATCGTTACGAACCACTGCACCGGAACTAACGTTACTCATAATTCCGTACGACGATGCGGAAGTAATTCCCATCGCGTTCGTGACAGTATCAATCGATTGATCGAAACGAAATTTTCCGCGCGACATAACGAAACGCACTGGGTCCCGGCTTCCAAAGAATTTGCCTGATATCCCCTGGCTGAAAATTTGTTCTAGTTTACGAGCAAATTCGACGCTTCGGATGCTTTGAGTGTTTTCAATCCGCGAATACGAGCAGAGTACGTAGACGTAAACGTTTCTGTATCTTGTCGATTAAAGAATGATTTGTGGTTGAAAGGAAATGGGTACGGAAGGTCAGTTTCAATGGACTGAACCTTGGAAAAGTGGAAAACATTTTCTTTTCATAGGTTGTTTCTTCCGGGGCGCTCTTTAGTTCTGTATTCATTTTTCTCATTCTTTATGCAGGGCTTTTGTGGTGCGGTTTATATAATTTTCTATTTTCTAGCAAATGGTAGACATTCTTTTGTTATCTTGTTTGCTTCTTTGTTTGATTTGTGGTATTGGAATTTTGGGAATTTAGGGATTTGAGGAAATGGGGATTTGAAAATACGAGGTTTTATGAATTTGGAGTTTTTAGAAATTGAGAATTTAAGGTTTTTTGCAAATCTAAGAATTTAAGGTTTAAAGAATTTGAAGAAGAGTTTCAACAAGAATTTAGCAATATGAGAATTTGGAAATTAATGTTTGCTATTTGAGTTTATTAAATTAACTTAGGTTGTGTCGTTCATTTATTTTTATATTATATTTAAATTTCAAATATAATTCTGAACAAGAACATTCAAATAATAAACTCCTAACATCGATATAATGTTAACTTTATACAGTGTCCAACAAACAGAGGAGTGTTTTCTCAATTTTCCCAATGAAAGACCCAATCACTAGAATGAAAGGTTGATTAAATACGCGAGGAAAATTCGTGAGATCTCGATATTTCCTTTTTCCGATTCAATTACGAGCAATTAGCTTAATGGAAGGCGACGAATCGCTAAAGATCGGCGGGTACTCGAGCAGGAAGAGCAAACTGAACTATGATTACCAGCCTCGACAGTGTAAACCTGTACGTTTGCTTTCTCGCTGAGGAAGGGAAACGCGTAAACAGTTAAACTGGATCTTCCACTAATGGCCGTGGCGCCTAATTACAAAGAGGAAGCGAAGTGTCGTTTAGAAACGTTGCCCGGACCGCCAAGATGTCATTTGCTACCTCCAACTTCCGATTACTAGAATCGCTTCCAGTCGAGATTCCAGTTTCACGAGTTTCGTGTCGAATTTCTTCATCTACTATTTTTAAATTCTCAAACTCACAACTTAATATAATCGCACAATTCCTATAGACATAATCTCTGTCAAATTAATTCCATTAATAATTTAAATCACACCAAGTAACATAAAATCTAAAATACAGTTCAGTCTAAAATATAAAATTATTAAGTTAGTTAAAGTTTGAAGTTTAATAAAAATATCCTAGAAAAGCATCTTACTCACCGGTGTCTTAACAAAATACGTAACTAATCGGCGTATCGAATACCAATAAATCACGCATAGTACTTATCGATAATCGATAACAGCAGCTTTATGCAACGTTCCGATCAACCCGATTAAACCAGACAATTCAAGCAGATTAAGCGGTAGAATTCGACGAGAGAAATTGAATCGTTTGAAGATTAATAACGTCGAAATCGGTAATTACGTCGGACAAATGGCATAAAAAATTACGGATGTAAATGGGCACATGCGTGGATGAGAATGGCACCATCCGTCAAAGCGTTAATATAATTTTCGGTGGCGCGAAACGGAAGGGTAGATTGCCGAATAGCCGGACGTCGGATACGCGGGGGACTTTATTAATTGACAGGGAACAGGCACGAGATAAATTCGTCGGCCAGTCATTGAGGGGACTTTCAGTCGGGCTCTCGGTGGTAGATTGATACACAAAGAAAAGCTGCGTGATGGAGCCGTTTTTAAAAGCGTTCCTTGTCGGACCGTGAGAAACAGGCGAATCGAAACTGCTCCGGAAATGCTCGTGAAAATTGAACGCGTGGAACGAATACGAAATCGTTCTACGTTTCGATGGTAGAATTTTTGCAATTCTACGTTGGTCCAAAAGCGACTGGAGTGATGGACACAACCTTCATTTTATTTATTTAATAGTGGTCTTCGAAACACCCTTTACCTTCTGTTTACCATCTATAATATGTACCTCCTATTTCGACAAATCGATTTGGCGAAATTTACTAAATAAATTTGGAGTTCCAACCGGCGTTTAGGGTGTCAATCATTGTATAGTTCCCATAGCCAACAAATGCGCACAGGTGTTCGTTATGCAATCAAGAAACGATAATGCGGTAGTGGGTATTTACAAAGGGTGGCACGCAACACACTCGTAAGCATGTAAAGCTTACACGGTAATTTCAACCCCTACAAACGATCACCTTTATTTCTGATCAGTTACGTGATCCGACATGCAAGTCTGAATGTCTCTTTCCCCGTGCGAGCCACGAACAAACATTGACCGCAAATTAATTGGTAATTTCGAAGCCCGCCGTTCTAATTACTCGCCAGCCGTTTATGACCTCGCTAATAATACAGACATTCGATAATTGTTCGACGATGAATCATTGTGTCAATCGAAATCATTTTATTTACGATGCGTAGAATACTTGTTCGTTTTGTAGCCGACGACAAACACTTTCTGTCTCCGCGTTAATTAATTACCTACAATTATTAATCTCGTATGTGCTTGTACGTTCGTGGAATATGGGATGCGTGCTAATTAATTTGTTGTCGATGTTTTTAATTAACTGCGAATTTTTTGTTGTGTCAAAGGGAAATTGACTTTGTGATCTTTCGTTTTGAAAATTAATTATTGTGCGACGTTATTCCCTTCTAATATTAGCCAACGTGTACCATATAATTTAATTGTGCAATTAACATATATCTATGTATGTTAATAATAATATGTACATTAGAAGAACTTTCTGACAAAAAAGGGGATGAGTATTTTTCGCCAAGAGAACCTCGCCTTCCATAGGTCAAAGGGTAGTCCACAGTGGCTTACGTGAACCACGGAGGCAAAGATGAGCCGAAAGTACCTTAGGCAAGTTCAAGTGACATTCCCGAAATGGCGGAGGGTATTCATTTTGCTCCATTGCAAATCGATTTCTCAAAGTACAAAATTTTTGTGTAGATATATTACGTCTCCATAATAAATTTTATTATCGAACTTTCTACCCTCCCAAGTTTCTCAAAGACTTGCAACTCGAAAAAGAAAAAAAAATGGAAACAAGAGGATACTCGAGCTTAATCCTTTTTCTCGATGCTGCATAAATTTCAATCCGGTGGCGCGGAAATTACAGGAAGGATCGAAGGCATCCCCTCGTTGGAAAGTCATGAAGTTCTGGCAACGCCGCGAAAATTCGTCGACTCGCGCCAACCCGCTTCGTCCAGCCGGCCAGAGGAATTTAATTATTAGTTTCGCAGCTTAGTTCCGTCCTTCTCTTCATTCATGTTTATGTATGCATGTCTAACGCGATTTTCGACGCGTATCACCGGAAATGCAGTTGCGATGCTTTCGCGAATGCGTTCTCATGATTTACGCGCGTTTGATTATCACGAAACATTATTTATTTTATTTGTTCTCTGACCTGATTGATTCGATAAGTAGGTTAAATTTTTTTATTCGAAATTCAATTTTGCATTAGTGAAGACTGACACGTTAATTTATTACTGGAGTAAACGAATAAAATATATTCTTGATAAATAAAATGAAGTTATGTCAATGTTATGTTATTTCAAAATTAAAAATGTTGGGAGGAAGCTCATATTTCTGTGTTTATTGAGGTTCACCCTTTGACTTGTGATTCTTTTAGCAAATCGAAGGTAAATAATTATTTTTGCAATATTAAAATAAATAGAGTATGTTGATATGTTTTATCTTCACTGCAGTGACGTTTTATTGCACAAATTATACTGAAAACTCCATCATAAATTTTACGTTTCACATCAGCAATTGATGTTTGGATTACTCACATGTCGACTCTGTGGTCCGTCAGAAATAACTCGATACCACAAACCAATATACATGTCCAATATACATGTCCAAAATATACATGTACACCCTCTTATTCACATAACATAGCCAACGAATCTTGTCTTCAAAAATTAAAGCAAGCTTTGTAACAAAATTTCAAATACTTCAAAAATACCTCATGTTTGCATCTCTCTCCATACATGAATCTCATCAAAAAGTCACTCAACAATCTTACCCAAAAGATCCACCAAAATCCACCTAAATAATCCATCTAAATCCACTCATAATTAGTCGATTCGATACAAAACACCACCAAAGAAATATCACCAGATAAATTACTTCAATAACGCGTGAAATTCACATACCACTATACCCAAAAGTCGAGATTGAAAATTGAGCGCGTTCCACGTATCCGTAATCCAACGCAACGTATGTTCCGCGATTCTCTCGGTCTCTTTGGAGGCTGGTATTTTCGTTGAATGTTAATTACGTCGAAACCGCCGTTAAAAATATCAGCGGTGAGCTGCTGGATGGAATTTGTCTGCGGCGAGCCGACTACAACGGATATATCCGCGGAGAGGTAGTTTCGCGAACGAATTGCCTCGTCGGCGCTGCCCGGAGCAATACACGTATATAAGTTCCTCCAACTAGATTCCAAAATTTCAATGTATCGACAATTTGAATTGTAAATGGCCCGTGCTTCGGGCTACGCCCGGCGACGTCGTATTTAAAAGCGTTTAAGGAACTTTCGACGTTCGAAAATCGCCGGCGAAACTGTTTAAACAGGAAATGTCACCTCGTGGACATTTTCGTTCAGAGACTTCTGTGCAATTTTGTACAAGCTTCTCTACAACCTCTGTACAATTTGATGAAAGTTACGGGGAAGTATTTGTTGGAGAAAGTATTTGTATTAGTAGCTGGAGAGGTTCGGTTGAAAGTTTTGGAGATGTTGACTTGGACTGGGTTGATCTTCTGTCATAATTGTGGGAGTAGATAATTTTGGAATAGGTCATATTGGTAGTCAAATCTTTGTAGTTTCGTTTGAGGGACTTTTGTGGGGAGTTTGGGAATGTGGAGAGCTTGTAGGGAGTGAGAGAGTGTCAGAATATTGGGGTTTGAGGGTAGAAGAGATGTGGGATTTGAGGGTGGAGGAGATTTGGGACTTGAGGGTAGAAATTTGGGATTTGAAGAGTAGGACTTTGGGAGTTATAGAGGATGTGGACATAGGATATTGAGAAATTAATCTAGAGATAATAGGAATTTGGAGAATATGGGAAACTTAGGGATCTGAGCACTTAGAGATCTGATGACATAGGTGATATAATAATCTAGAGATTGAAAGATGCAGGTGATCACTAAACCTAGTCTGGGGTCTGAGGAGTATAGTACTCTGGGGATCTGAGCATATAGCTGAGCAGTAATCTGGTGGTCTGAGGACATAGGTGATCTAGTATTCTATGGTTTGAGGACATAAGTGACTCAGTAATCTACAGATCTACTTACTCTCTGAGGATGCAGGTAACTCTAGTAATCTAGAACTCTGAGGACCCAGTGCTCCTAGGATACTGTTGGTCCTAGGACTGTAGAGATCTGAGGACCTAGAAATCTGGAGGTATAGGTTACCTAGATATCTGGAGATCCAAGGATATAAGTAACCCTAGTAATCCACATCTCTGAAGATCTAGAGCTCTATGTGGTCCAATCAAGTGATCTATCACCTAGCAACCTAGAAATCTACTGCTACCAAAATCCACAAATCTGAATCCAAAATTCCACAATTCAAGAATCTACTGATCTACAATCCAGCAATCTCTAAATCACATGTTGTGATCTTACAACCCACAAATCTGATAATATATCCGACCTAAAGGTACGAATCCAAGAGTCTGAAGAAACCAATCCAAAAATCTGAAGATACAACAATAAGGATTTTAGAACGTGCATAATGTACGAGCCTAGGGGCACAGGAATATACGTTTCAATATAACACATACATATATGTTTCGCTTTTACGGTGTAGATGTGTAAGATACAGATTGAACCTATCTCCATAGCAGTAGGGACCGCCTATTGATCCCTTTACATAGGTCCTTTATCCTATTGTCGAATGTCAAAGGCAAGCAACCAGGAGTATGCTTTGACCATGATCGAACATCAAAGCAGGGTAGATACCCAACCACATTCAACCCATTTCGAAACACCGATGAAGATGTATCTTTCTCCGAACATCAAAACATCTTACCATTTTGTTAAATCATTTCAATAACAGATATTTCTCTTTTACTGTGACATAGTTTCATTTCTTTGTGACATGAATTTTAATAATAGAAGCTTGAAGGAGAGTTAAAGTGGAAGACTCAAAAATAGGTTGATAGGTTGCTATAACAACTATAGGTTGCTTGGATATTTATAAAATAAAAAATTTGCAATGTTGGAAAATTATTTTTGTAATATTTCAGCTTTTACAAATTCGCAAATTTGCATGTCTTTCAAGATTCGTCAAGGGACTTCCATTACATAATTTTTATCTCGTCTAATTAGTAAAGACTTCGAGACCCTTTTCTCCATTGTTTTCTTCTGCTTTCATTCTTTTCGATTCCGTTCCTTCGTACGCGACGAATATCGAATTTCTTCCGGGGATCTTGTGGGACACGATTCAGCTGCCGGTCACGAGGGTTTCTGGAGGAGGGTCTTGACGTGGGGATGAAAAACTTGTTTTATGAATTTTAAAAATTCTGAATTGCAGCTGTGGTTTTTATTTATTGATACATCAAATGATCTAAATTTCCAGAATGTTCAAATTTTCATATTTCCAAATTTGGAGAGAGTCGGGTTCTCACACCCCTAAATTTCGGCACTTGCAAATTTCCACGTTCCTCAAATTCCACGTTCCCCAAATTCTCACATTCCACAAATTCCACGTTTTCCAATTCCACGTTCCCCAATTCCCACATTCCCCAATTCCTACATTTCCTAAATTCCACATTTTCCAAATTCTCAAGTCCCCAATTCCCACATTTCCCAAATTCCACTTTCTCCAAATTCTCAAGTCGTCAATTTCCAAGCTCCCAACTCTCCAGTCCCCAATTCCCAACTTCCAAATTCCCAAACTACCAACTCCAAAAATCCACCAATACCAAAACCTCCAAACCCCCAATTTTCCAAAACCACCCTGCAAACTGATTCCAATTCTCCAATTCTCGCCCCCCGGAATTCCTAAAAGTCCACCATTCGCGGCGCGTGTTGGAACAAAATCGCGAAGAATGAAAGGAGAAAAAGGGGGACTCGAATTCCTGTCCAATTAGAAGGGCTGAAAATGATGTCGTGGAGGTCGCGGGACAAGCCTTGAACGTTCGTCTCGGTCGTTTTTCGAGCCGCCACGGTGGCGCTACGTTGCTCGAACCAGTCTTTATAAGTTCTGTGCAGCGTGCAAGCCAGTTGTGGTATTCCGACGAACCAGTTGTATGGCTTTGTTCCCGTAAGCCTCGGGGTAATAATGTCTGGCATGCCGCAGGACCCGATGCAACCAACGTTACACGCGTGCGCGTTTAAGCACGCGTGAGAACTGCGCATGCGTGGTTATAGAGCGCCAAATGTTCAAATATGGAAAAGAATGCATGGTACGGAACCATGTGAGGGTTATGAGGGTTAACTTTATTAACCAATGCTTTTCGTGCTCCATAGATATTTAATTATATTATATATATTTCAATACTTTTCTTGATTAATAGGTTTTTTTATTGTAATATGTATTTTAATAGTTTTTATGGTTAATGGATACTTTGTTATGTATTATATGTTTTAATGTTTTTTTTTATGGTCAATAGATACTTTGAACTGTTCTCAAAGTTAATGTATTTATGCATATTATTATCGATATTATTTGTAAAGTATATCTATTTTGTTATACACTGTATTTTTACACTTTTCAAAACTGATAGACGCTGCATTGATAAATTCATACATTTATATATTTTTTTCATTTAAAATTGATACATTTCTACATATATAAGTTTCAAATTTTTTAAATTGTTGAATTTTCAAGTTCCTACTGAACATTTATTGTAGCTCAAGTTTTGACTGAAAACCTCCCGTTATATGACCTAAACCAAATTTTGTGTCGCTCCTGCCAATCCAAAACTACCTTTCATTCTGCCTATTCATGTATCATGATCATCGATATTAATCAGCAAAAATTGATAGCGATTTGCATTATAATTGCAATTAACGTTACGCATTGGTGTTTGATTAGCATTAATATTCGGCTCACATTGTTATTGCGATGCATCGTGCTTCGAATCATCGACTTCCATGAATCACGTTGACTTCGTATAAATTTCGATGCCACGATGTGTCAAAAACCAGACAGTGCATATTCATAAATAACCGAATTACGATTATGTGCAGCCAGGTATAGTTAGAAAGAAACTTTCGAGTAATCGATTGACGAACCATAACCTGGCATTCTCACGTGTATATTTTATTGCGTGTATACCTTCATTATTGATTTCGTTGAGCAAATTTCAGGCAAATTTATAGGTGTTAAATACTGTGATCGGATTTCAAATTATCTTTGTTTGAATATTTGATTTTTGTGCTTTTTATGATACATTTGATTATTTAAGTATAATATTGTGGTATAATATTATTGTTAGGTATGAACATATGTGTATGCTGAATATTTATATGTTTAAATTGGAGAAATATTTATGTAGTTAATATAATGTATTTCTGTATTTAAATCAGACAAATATTTATTGACTAATGAACATATTCTGTATGTTAGAGGGCAGTGTTTATAACATTTAAATATTGACAAATACTGAAATTATGTTTGTAAATTTCATACGTTTCACTTTGAGTGAATACAAATTTCCTCAATTCTTCTCAAAAGAATATTTCATCGAATATAAATAATTAAAAGTGATGCAAAATAATATTAATACTTCAATCCACATTAAATTTGCAAAAATATAAACCGTTCCAACGTGTCAATAATCCGCAGTGTCAATCAAATACCAAAATATTAACAAAACAAAACGAACAAAAAAATATGATAGAAATAACTTCAATATCCTCCATAAGTTTTAAATCGAGATCCTCGTTTTTTCGTTGAATAATTATCAGCCGTCAGTGGAGCAGAATTTGCTTATTAAAATTGTTAACCCTGCGAGCCGTCAAATCGATTTTCCAAGCCAATGACGAAAGCAGCTGGCAGAACAAGATAGGCGGTTCCTGTTTTCTCGAGATAAAAAAGAGCGGCTGCATTAAAAACCCTTCGTGGCTCTTCGGAGCGGAATTCATTCCACTTCTAGCAAGGTGGAAAAGGTCTCCCCGTAACCGTTATGACTTCGTGGCGTTTTATACGTGACGCAGAGGTTAACGGCACACCGTGCTCTACGTGTGTATTTAGCATTTGAATGGCAACCTAACCGCATTACGGTTGCTTGCTATCATAACCATTCGTTCGATCGATGCTACTTAGATTTTCTATCAATTATTTTTTTCCTC
Organism: Megachile leachella; assembly: GCA_963576845.1. Lineage (NCBI taxonomy): Eukaryota > Metazoa > Arthropoda > Insecta > Hymenoptera > Megachilidae > Megachile > Megachile leachella. Next base: position 7,769,189 of record OY756248.1, on the reverse strand, counting down.
TTTACCCTTTCATTTTTATTATCTGACTGTTATATGATAACAATAAGACAATCTTATTATGTACCTAAAATATGTTGCAGTAAGTTGAACTTAATGCATGCTCTTAAATTATGTTGCAACAAGTTGAACTTAATACATGCTCTTAAATTATGTTGCAACAAGTTGAACTTAATATATGCTCTTAAAATATGTTGCAACAAGTTGAACTTAATATATGCTCTTAAAATATGTTGCAACAAGTTGAACTTAATGTATGTTCTTAAATTATGTTGCAATAATTTGTAGTTAATATATGTACATAAAATATATTGTTGCAATTTGAACTTAATACATGCTCTTAAATTATGTTGCAACAAGTTGAACTTAATATATGCTCTTAAATTATGTTGCAACAATTTGCAGTTAATATATGTGCCTAAAATATATTGTAGCAATTTGAACTTAATACATGCTCTTAAATTACGTTGCAACAATTTGTAGATAATATATGTACTTAAAATATATTGCTACAATTTGTGCTTAAAATATGTATATAAAATATGTTATAATAATCCGTACTTAATGCATGTTTATAAAATATATTACTAACAATTCATGCTTAATATATCAACCTAAAATATGCTGTCATAATTTGTATTTAATACATGTACTTAAAATATATTCCCAAAAAATGATTCCTAATTTATATGAACCTAAACTATGTTGCAATAACTTGAACTTAATGTATGAACCTAAAGTACAGTGTAACAATACAAACTTAATGTATGTCATTAAAATATACTGCAGAAATTTGAATTTGTCTCTAAAATATATTATTATGCTGTGACATTCAGCTTGAATATAGCCGTACTCGAATTATAATTAAAATACACTGTGACAATCAGATAGGTAAATATAGTAAACTTGAATATAGGTTATATAGGTAATATAGGTAATATATGTAAATGATAGTAAACTTGAATATAGGTAATATAGGTAAATATAGTAAACTTGAATATAGGTAATATAGGTAAATATACTAAACTTGAATATAGGTACTATAGGTAAATATAGTAAACTTGAATATAGGTAATATAGATAAATATATGTAAATATAGTAAACTTGAATTACATACGTAGTAACCAAATCTTGATATAAAATAAAATAAATTATCTTTGAACGATCACTACCGATATCGGAATATCATAAGAGCGTAAGAATCGAAGTACATTAAAACGAAACGAAGTGTGCGCAAACAGCAACATCAGGATTTCACGCTCGGACAACGGATCGTGAAAGGTCGGGCTCGCCGTAGGGCTGAGCCGAGGGTGGAGGGAGTCAGTCGAACAGGAGGGTTCACAATACAGAAACGAATATTTCCCCCCGGTTTGCACGAGGGGTGAAACCTCGAGCGAGCCCCTCCGTCGGTACGTACATCTTTCGAACGGTCGTGTACGTTAGTGCCGGCTGGCTCGTCGCTAACAATCGCTCGTAAGCGATGTTACGAGGTTTACGTGTGTTCTGCAACCGGCAGAAATCGCTTCGCGAGTGTTACGATCACGTGAAAGGTGATAAAATATTCTACTAATTTTGTGCTACGATAATTATTTTAATTATCTGGATGACTGCGGGACGTCGAAATATAGTTTGAGCGAGGTAGTCTTTTTTAACAAACGTTTGTGTGCACCGTTGGAGGCTTGACACGAGTGGCTTTGTTTTCCGTGTGAATTTTTCAGAAACCACTTATTTTATTTAAATTTATTTTTAATGGAGAAATTAATTTTTATACCGGGAAACCTACCGGTGTCCATTGCAGACTTATTCTGAAATTAAAAATGAAGTCGCAGAATGAATAAACGAACGATAAAATATAAATTAATGTACAGGTTAATTCTTTACATTCGAAAGAAATTATTTTAACTAATTTTGTAAATGAAAAATTTGTAAAAGGGTCAAGTAACCTTTTTGGTAGTTTTAGTGTTAAAAAAATTTCAAAACGAAAAATGTAAAATGGAGTATTAATTATTGACGGCAGAGTGGCTCGCGAGTTTGAAGAACGCTATAAAGTGGCTGAGATTCGCACCGGAAGCGTTTACGACGGGTCATAATCGATCGCATAAAAGCAGTAACAAGCATCGTAGCCAAAGTGAATGATTTTTTATTCGGTAGAGAGGCGGTTTATTGCGGGATGTGCCGCTTAATGCCGGCCTCGTTTAAATAATAACTCATTTCTGATTACGCCTCCACGGGAGGCATAAATTTGCGGTCTCTCCGGTGCGATTTATTCAACACACTTTTTGCAGATCGCAATTACCGCCAAACATAGACAGTTTTTCTAACTTATTTTCCCGCCTGTTTGTTTTCTTCGACAGAGAGGGGTCGTAAGTCACTTCGCGTCGAGGTTTAATCGAGGCGTTTCTTTCTCGATCGCAATTTGCTTCGAATGAGATTAACTTTTTGCGGATGGCTATCGAAACAGCCGGGGTGGAGAGAGAGAAAGTGTCGAGGAGAGAAGGAAAACAGCGTCGTGTGTATAAAATCGTGGCAGTCGCTCGATTTACTCGAGCGTGTTTTTACCCTCGGCACTAATTAACTTATTCGCGGCCATTCGAGGACACAAACGTGGACAAAGTTTTATCTCCACGAGCGTGGTAAAAATGCGACACTTTTTGTTACTCGTTCTTTTTTTTTTTTTTAATAGTTAACGATGATGAGTTTTGCGATTTTACTATATCACTGCACGAGCTTGCTTCTTTTTATGCTGTGAACGTAGCGGGAATTAGCTGACGATTATAGTTAATACTGACGATATCTGCAACGGTTATTTTGCTGGTATTAAAAAGAATTGTCTATTAAAGTCAATATAAAAATCATTTTGTATACAAAGAATTAATTCAAAAATAATTTTGGGGACAATGTATTAATATGAAAATAATTTTCAACACATAAAATCAATTATAAAAATTATTTTACAGATAAAGAATTAATGTAAATATAATTTTGAAGACAATGAATTAATATGAAAATAATTTTCAATATATAAAATCAATGTAAAAATTATTTTTAAGATAAAGAATTATTACAAAAAAATTTTGAACACACTGTATTAATATGAAAATAATTTTCAACATATAAAATCAATTATAAAAATTATTTTGCAGATGAAGAATTAATGCAAATATAATTTCTAACACAAAGTGTTAATATGAAAAATAATTTTCAATATATAAAATCAAATAATTTTGAACACAAAGTGTTAATATAAAAATAATTTTCAACATATAGAATCAATATAAAAATAATTTTCACAATAAAGAATAAATATGAAAATAATTTTAAATCTAAAGAACTACTACAAAAATAATTGCTAACATAAAGACCTTATATAAAAATCATTCTCAACACAAAAAATTATTACAAAAATAATTTGTAACCTAAAGAATTAGTATTAGAAAAATTTCAAACACAGAAAAGTAACACAAAAATAATTTTTAACACAAAAAATTAATACAAAAAACAATCTTGGCCCTGAAAAAATAACATAAAATTCCCATAAAAGCCAATATAAAAATAATTTTCAACCTAAATAATTGTCAACATAACATAAAGAAGTAAATAAATAAATCGACTCTTCTACCACCATGTAGACACCCTTTATAACCTCATCCCATGATAAAGATCCCCAATCGAATCCCTTCATTACAAATTTTTCACCAAAGCTCCACCTGAAACGCTAGAGAAATAATTGATAGTAGTTTCCCGGTAACGGATCCCCGTTGGTAGGCAGAACAGTGGGAATCGTTGGTTGTGTCCAGTGCAGGCGTCAGCTGCAACTGCAACTGCACTTTCTCGACACACGTACGCGTACGGTATTCCTCGTTATGCCCGTTACGTTCCATTCGAATGCACGACTACGATACTCCACGCTAGCTTCTGCTTTAGCTTTGTGCCAGAGGTAGTTTCTCTATCTTCCTCGTCGAACTACAAGAAACGCAACGCTGATTTGTTCCTACGATTGCGTGAAACGTTCCCCGCAACGGTGTTCGCAAATCCGGTGTAACAACGCCGATAATATCTTTAATGACTAGATACGTGTTCTCTGCGTTTACAAATGATACTGTTTTTAGCTGACGATCTAAAGCGGAGGTGATTAACCCTCTCACCGTGCTAATATGCTGAAACCTTTCAAGTATGATGCTCTGTATGATACAGACTTTGCAATTTCATTTTTGAAATTATTTATAAATTTTTTAATTGAGGTTGTATAAGAATTTAGAGACTGAGGAATTGAAGGAAGGATAATTGGAGAATGTTTATAATGTATTCCTAAATTCAAGAACTGTTGTATTTTATAATTTGGACACTTGTAGCTATGTCTTTAGAATTTGATATTTTCTGAATTTTTTTAAATTTATTTCCAACCCACTATGATGTCTATGTAAATATCAAAATGGTCAAAATTTTAGACCAAATTTTTAGAGCTGACTAAATGGAAAAAATAGGGAATGTGTCAATTGAGGAATGTGAAAATTGAAGAATGTGGAATTTGGGGAATATGAAAATTAGGGAATATGGAATTTGGGAATGTGGTAATTGGGCAATGTAAAAATTGGAGAATGTGGAATTTGGAAATGTGAAAATTGGGGAATATGAAAATTAGGGAACTTGGAATTTGGACAATGTGGAAATTGAGGTTTGTGAAAATTAAAGAATGTGGAGTTTGGGGAATATGGAATTTGGGAATGTGGTAATTGGGCAATGTAAAAATTGGAGAATGTGGAATTTGGAAATGTGAAAATTGGGGAATATGAAATTTAGGAATCGTGGAATTTGGGGTCTGTGGAAATTGAGAAATGTGAAAATTGAAAAATATGAAATTTGGGGACTATGAAAATTAGGGAATATGGAATTTGAGAATGTGGTAATTAGGCAATGTGGAAATTAGGAAATGTGGAATTTAGAAATGTGAAATTTCGGCAATATGAAAATTAGAGAACGTGGAATTTGGGGTCGGTGGAAATTTGGGAATATGGGAATTGGGGAATGTGGGAATTTAGAGAATGTGGGAATTGGAGAATGTGGAATGTGGAGAATGTGAAATATAAAGAATATGGAATATAAAGAATGTGGAAATTTGAGAAATATGGAATTGGGTATATGAAAATTTGGGGAATATAGAAATTTAAGAACGTGGTAATTCGAAAAAAATTTAAGAACGTCCCATCCAAAAGTCGAGAAGAATACTTCGAACTATAAGTCCACCTCAAAAGAATTAAATCTGACGTTCCTCCACGAAGCGTTACCCATGCAGTACAGTACAAAGCGTGTACAGTAAGACTTCTTTACCCGGCGTTACCTTGCGATGACGAACGACAGTCTCAGCAACACGAGCCTTCTACCTTCGATCGCCTCGAAGGTAGAAAGTGCGATAGAACGAAACGAAGGCTGTTTGTCGACCGCTTGCACACGCAGTCTCGTCGTGGTAGCAGAATCGACCGGTGTTTGCGTTTTTCCTACTTGTGTTCGCGTTCGTACACCTCGCAAAAATTCACCGGCACGTCCGCGTACGTTTTTTCCGCAGTAACGCGAAGCTACTTCCCGCTCATCGTTTCCGAGCTCGTTAATCGAGATTTTAATGCCACCGACAGCATTATGGCCGCGCGCGGTGTGTACGTTGCGTGGAAAGTGAAGATAACTCGGATTCCAGAATTACGTTGGTGCACATGGTGATCGTGTGGAGTTCCGCTGTTAAAATGTGGTTGATTTAACTTCTCGATGGAGTTCGTTTAGGGAGGAGATTATTTGGGGACTTTTCGGTGGTAAGCGAAGTGGTGATAGGATTATGCGATGAGATTAGGAATTTGGTAATTTGGGAATTGAATTTGGGGAGGTTTGTGAGTTGGGAAATTAGGAATTTGGGAATTTGGGAGTTTGATAATTTAGACTTTTCTATATTTGGGGCGTTTTAATATTTGGGAAGGACTGAGTTTCTATATTCGTGAATTTCCACATTTCTGAGTTACCACATTCCCTAAATTCCACATTTCCCAAATTCCACATTCTCCAAATTCCATATTCCTTAATTTTCAAATTTTCCAAATTTCATATTCGCCAACTTCCACATTGCTCAAATTCCACATTCCCCAACTTCCACATTGTCCAATTCCCACGTTCCCAAAACTCACATTTCCAAATTCTACATTCCCAAATTCCACACTTCCCAAATTTGCACATTCCATGTATTCTTCATTTTTCACACACCACGTTCCCCACACTCCACATTTCTCATATTCCGCATGCCTCACATTTCACATTCCCCGCTTTTCACATTCCTCACATTTTACATATCCTGTATTCTATATTCTTCACACTCCTCTCATTTCACATTCTCAATATTCTATATTCTTCACACTCTACATTCCCCAAATTTTCATACTTCTCTCATTTCACATTCTCAATATTCTATATTCTTCACACTCCTTTCATTCCATATTCTTCATATTCTATATTATTTACACTCGACATTCCTCAAATCTTCACACTCCTCTCATTTCACACTTCCCGTATTCTATATTCTTCACATTCCTTTCATTCAACATTCTCAATATTCTATATTCTTCACACTCTACATTCCTCAAATCTTAACCCTCCTCACATTCCACATTCTTAATATTTTATATTCTTCACACTCCCCTCATTTCACATTCTCAATATTCTATATTCTTCACATTCTGCAATTCTCAAATCTTCACACTCCTGTCATTCCACATTCTTAATATTTTATATTCTTCACACTCCCCTCACTTCACATTCTCAGTATTCTATATTGTTCACACTCCACATTCCTCAAATCTTCACACTCATCTCATTTCACATTCCTCACATTCTACATTCTTCACATTCCGCACATTTCACATTCCTCACATTCCACATTTCTAAATTTATACGTTTCTAAAAATGTTCATATTCCTCATTTCTCAAACTTCATAAACTTGCAAGTTTTTACCTAAATGTTCAAGTTTCCAAAACTCTATAAATTTTCAAGTTTTCAAAACCTCTACAAATTCCTTATTATCCAAACTTTCTAAATCTCCAAGTTCTTTCAAACCTACACAAATTTGTTGTTGTTAATTCATTGTTCAGGTCACTTCTTATTCCCTACATTTTGTAAATCAAAAAATGTACGGTAATTTTTGCATTGATAAATTAGCAGCTTGTTGCTGTCGAGTACTGTTGTTCATCACCATGCAATAATGTTTACGGTAGCAAAATTATTTTCTTTCCGGTGCTTCGTCACGATAAAAATGTAACGAGTTACCCGTAAACTCAATTCCCGGAAAGTTGCAATTTAATTTTCATCAAGCGAGGGAACTGTTTCGTGAAAACGTTTTTACATAGTATCGTAACATTGAGCAATGGACGCGTTGTCATATTTTTGTTGGGAGGGTTCTCTTTTAGGATGTTTCGTTGAAGCTTTTAAAAAATTTACGTCGTTACGTTTACTATGCTAAAAAGCGCTTAATACCCCGAAGTGTGCTAATATACTGGGCGCAATTACGTCGAGAAAATATGCAAATGGAATGAGTTAAACAGCAACGGTTATCTTCTCGTTTTCTTCTCTTTTGTCGAAGTTCGCTCGCGATGCAGCTTCCACTGGATAACGTACCAAACAGCGTCCATTAAAAATAAATTTCAACGAATTCGTAATAGAGTAACAGAAGTTGTTTACTTCAAACAAGTTATTACAATAAAACGTTCGTTCGATCGCAATTAACGCTTAAAACGGAATAAAATGGGATTAATGAAACTCGTTACGTTATATTTGTTGCCTTTCAGATGTTACGGAAATGCATATAAATTACCAGGATAAATTTAACGAACAAAATAGTCGATTTACGAACCTAATTTTATATCGCACAGTAATAACCTATAGGAAATACCATTATCAAAGTAAAAGGATCAGATCACGCGTGTGAAACGTACAACTCACTTCTGGGAACTATCACGTACAGTTACTCACATTAATATTCGGACGTTTGTTTTCCCTCGGAGTTAAGATATATTTTACAGGAAGATCATGACAACTTTCAGTTTAACATTTTTAAAATTTACTTTCACGCTTCATTAGGCTCTGATACACTTTGCGTCAGCTAGCAATAATTAATGTGACAAATATATTTTTTATCAGTTGTAAATAAATGACGATATTCAACCAATCTATTTGTCTGGATTATAAGATCCAAGGAAGTGTCATGACTCGACGTTGAAGTGCAGAGAATTAATGTGAGTAACTGTAAATGTCCAGACACTTCAAAATGTTCGACAGGGTTGATTGATGTTGCTGTAAAATAAACAGCGTGATAAATCTTTCCTTTCTCTATACCTTTCGCTGACAAATAGAAAATTACTTCGATGTCCAAATATTAATACAGGTAACTGTACGAGAGTGAATAAGAGTGCACAAGAAGTGTATAAGACTCAACAATAGCACGTTGTTCCTATACAAAATATTCAACAGAGTTAAATTAAAAATATTTCTATAAAATAAACATCATATATAAACCACATCTTTCTTCATAAAATTACAAAATTATCGTAGTGTTCCTACACTAACTATATCCTAGTGTCCCTACATTAACTATATCGTAGTGTCTCCATATCAATTATATCTGTTCTTATAGTATCCTAACTGTTATAAATTATATCACAAATGTTCATCATCGACAAAAGCGTCTTTCCGAACCACAATTTACGCCGACTGCGATATCTGTTCCAATTTCTGTTCCTCCGCTTTTCTCCATCGAATTAAACTCCTCAATTTCGTACGATAAATGGTCTCGTTAGAGGTCGATTCGCGACGATCCAACCGTGTCGAGCAGTATGCCAAGATTATGTGCTCCGTGAGATCCGAAATGACACGCCAATTTCCACTTTCCTCCTGATGACCCCGAAGATCGTCCGCGTTATCAATTATCGCTGGTCGTGTTGGAATTCTCGCGAATTTTATTGACAAGCGTGACGGAGCTTCTTGGAGTTCCTTTCCTACGCTCCTGTTACGCTTCCTCTGCACTTTCGCTCTCGGTTGAGATGAGCATCTTGTAAGAGTTGCTCTTCGTACGTGACGTGTATGTGTATTGATGTCAACCCATTGGTTGGCGTGAAGAACTTATGGTTTAAAGTAGTTGAGGTGTTTAGTATAGGAAAATGACAGAATAGAAAAGATAGTTTAGGAAAATGAGAGAATAGGAAAATTGCGTTCAACAGTTGCTATTGACATTATTATTCTTACTTGTCCAAATGTGCACAATTACACTGAAACTGTTCATGGTTAGGTTAAATAGAAACAGTACCACAATTTGAGTAATATAATAGTTTGTATCCGAACGCCATCTTTTGCAAAGAAAACAAGCTAAGTAGTGACATTCGAAGATTTTTCAAAGGAGAAAGAATAATCTCTCTAATACGCAGAAACGTGTAAATATTAAGATACCATAATCGGGTACAACATAAGATTTAATCCGGGAGACGACAGACTAGACTAACACCATGGCCACGTCACCCATATTAGAGTGATTCATGAATTTCTCCAGAAACTTAATTACTCATTCGTGCACATCAGTCTTCCTTATCCGACTTTAATCGTATTACTAATTATTTTTAGTAGAATTTAGAATTACTGTCTAGGTATATATTAAACCATTACATAAATATTGTCTTCTGTATCAAAAGGTGATGACGTGTATGACATATGTGGGATGTGACATATGACACGTATGTAGGATAGTGAGATATGTTAAGTATGCTTTAGTTAATGTAAGGTTAATGTTAAGTTAATTAATAAATAGGTTAGTGTATAAATAAATGACACCTAAATAATCTCACACATATGTTCCACACATGTAGATATTTAGCACATTCAATAAGTGTTGTCACTTGTCCCAAATGTGATGAGGTACACCACATATGTAAGATGTGACATATGACACGTACGTAGGATAGTGAGATCTATTAAGTATGTTTTAGTTAATGTAAGCTTAATTTTAGGTTAGTTAATGAATATGTTAGTGAATAAATAAATGACACCTAAATAATCTCACACATATGTTCCACACATGTAGATATTTAGCTCGTTCAATGAGTATTATCACTTGTCCCAAATGTGATGAGGTACAACACATATGTAAAATGTGACATATGACACATATGTAGAATAGTGAGATCTCTTAAGTATGTTTTAGTTAATGTAAGGTTAATTTTAGGTTAGTTAATGAATAGGTTAATGAATAAATAAATGACACCTAAATAATCTCACACATATGTTCCACACATGTAGATATTTAGCACATTCAATAAATGTTGTCACTTGTCCCAAAAAGTGATGAGATACAACACATATGTAAGATGTGACATATGACACATATGTAGAATAGTGAGATCTGTCAAGTATGTGTCAATTAATGTAAGGTTAATGTTAAGTTAGTGAATAAGTAACACCTAAATAACCTCACACATGTGTCCCACACATATGTATATTTAAATTATTCAATAAATATTGTCACTTGTCCCAAAATATAATGAGGTGCATAACATATGTAGAACGTGACATATAACACATATGTAAGCTAGTAAGATCTGTTAAAAATGCATTAGTCACTATAAGATTAACGTTAAGTCAGTGAACAAATAACACCTAAATAATCCCACACATAAAGTTTCACACACAAAAAGTAATAAAATCGCAGAGCTACCGAAATGGAGATTTTATCAACCATCTTACGCATCAGAATTGTCTCTATTTCGCAGGATAACTGCGTAATAAACGAGAAACTAATCCCATAAATCTCGAAGAAAATTGTCGAGAGGTTGCGTTGATCTTTGCCCACGTTAACCCGCTAAGAGTACGCCTCGCGAATAACCTTCGTCGCGGTCGTTAATACGGAGAAATTGCAAACGGGGTCTTCGGTTTGCTCAACATTTTCTCACCAGGACATCTGCAACCTCGCCGATGAAAACCGTTTTCAGCGTTGATGCACGAACGCTTTCTCTCTTAATCCGTGTGCCGTTTGTCACCGTCCATTATGCGGAAAATTAATATTAATCCGGTGAAGTGGCCTCGTTAACTCGTTACAATCTAAACAGCTCTAAAGAGCGTTTTGCAAGAATTTTCTCTGTGTAGATCTACGCGTTCGATATTCATGTTTACGCGGAGAACGAATTCGTCACGGGTGATTCTGTCTGTTGGCGGCATAAAAAGGATTTATGGCTTCTTAATCGCTTTACGAGGTTTTCAACGACTTCGCCGGCGTTCGAGGAGATGAAAAAGTGTGCAGGAAATGAACGTGATTTTTGTTGTTCGGACAATTGTTGTCGTAAAGGCTGAAATTATGATGGAGTTTTTTTTTTTGGAGGACGGGAAATTTGATGGTGACATTCCTTAATTTCTACATTCCTAAATTTTACATTCTCTAATTTTAAAATTTTCCAAATTCCACATTTCCCAATTTGCTAATTTTCCAAACTCCACATTTCCCAATTTGCAAATTTTCAAAATTTCACATTTCCCAATTTTCACATTCTTTAATTCCCAAATTCGCGAATTTCCACATTCCCAAATTTTCACATTCCCCAATTTTCACATTTCCCAAATTCCACATTCTCCAATTCCACATTCTCCAATTTCCACATTCCCCAATTCCAACATTCCCCAATTTCCATATTCTCCAATTCCCACATTCTCCAATTCTCACATTCCCCAACTTCCACATTTCCAAATTCCCACATTGCCCAATTCTCACATTCTCCAATTCCCACATTCTCCAATTCTCACATTCCCAAATTCTCACGTTGCCTAAATACCACATTCCCTAATTCCTGCACTTCAAAATTCCTACATTCCCCAATTTCCACGTTCTTAAAGTACATAACATATTCTCTTAATAGAAGTACACAACTGCTCTCACTGTCCCAAAGTCCCATATTCCTCAATTCTCACATTCTTCTACTTCCACATTCCCCAATTTCCACATTTCGAATATTCTACATTCCCCAACTTCCTCATTCCCCATTCCCAAAATGAAAGTATTATATCCTGAGATCGTGGACAAATATTATATCTCAGAAGAAGGAAATAAATTTCTACGACAGTTATATCACGGTGTTCGTCAGAAATCGCTTTCACTCTAACCACAGTCTGAAGCGTTAATTAGGATCATTACGGATCTTGCGTTTAATGCCTTGATTGTCATGGAAATCGTGGACAATCAAAATTACTGTTTAATTCGGTGGAGTAATTACAGGTAGTTTCGAGTAACATTGAATGATAGATTGTCAAGAATAAATTGTCTGCGTCATTAGTCATTTGCAGTTGATTAATAATATAGCTTTGACTCGTCAATAGTTTAACTCGTCAAACTATTACAACATTGAATATTTAATAAAGTTATTATTGATCATATATGACGTATTTAATACTTGATGTATTAATTATTGTTGATTAGTTATGGTATTACTGGAGTCTCTGATGAGGACTCTTAGTATTGAAATATTAAAAGTTGCTGTTTGGTCAATATCTTCTCTTTATTGAAGGAACTGTTTTCTTTATTGAAGGAGCTACAGTGTTTTGTAATTATGTAATGAAAAATTATATAATATTCTTCTTCTGACATTTCGTTGTAAATTACATATTTTTTGTTCATTTCAACACAATACTTAGCATCGTATTTATATTAGAGGAACCAAAAAGTGATCTAAATTTCTTCGATGGCAAAATTTTTTCTATGACAAGGACTTTTTTTAAAAAAGGAATCAATTGCTTTTACGCTGACAAAAAGCATTAGAAAATGATGGAAGTTATTTTGTTGATTAACATTTAAGATTTCTTTAATAAATAAATGTTTCTTGCTAACAAAATGTTGATTACTTTTCGGTAGCCCTAATAGAATTTGCCTATTAGGTACTTGCAAATTTAGAAGTTTGCAAACTTGTGTCCAACACATTATCATTTCTTATTCTTACTAAAATTGCTCCTCCATCTCTCAAAATATTTGTCAATCAACTCAAACAGCTCTCAATAACGTTGCTCGAATTCCTCAAATTTTCTTCATTCTCACCATCATCAAAAACGCTCACGCGTGTCAACGAACGAAAGAAGAATGAAGAAACCTAGAAACAAATTTAGAAGTTTGCAAACTTGTGTGCAACACATTATCATTTCTTATTCTTACTAAAATTGCTCCTCCATCCCTCAAAATATTTGTCAATCAATTCAAACAGCTCTCAATAACCTTGCTCGAATTCCTCAAATTTTCTTCAAACATTCTCACCATCATCAAAAACGCTCACGCGTGTCAACGAACGAAAGAAGAATGAAGAAACCTAGAAACAAGCAAAGTTCGCGTTTCGTGGGACCAACCGGTCGTCGTGGGTGGAGATCGGTGGCGGTCGTGTAGGGTGACGCATAGGAAAGTCGTTCGAGTGGAAGGAACGAGGGTCGTGTAAGACGTTGTTCGCCTCTCCTCGTGGCTCTCGTCGGAGAGAAGGGAGAGAAAGAGTGGAAAGCCAGTCGTATCTGTCATTCGAAGAACAGCCGACGTGCCGTGAAGGTCCTTGAACGATCTCGACGTCGAGCCGCGAATATTCTCCTTGACCGAGTGCTCGTTCGCTAAAAATCGGCCGCGGATAACGCGACTTCGGGATCAGTTAATTGTTCGCGGTGCTTTTTGCCACGCTCGAAATCGTTTTTCGCGGGCATAGATTTAAATCGGGATCTGTTAATTGGTCACGGTGCTTCTTGCAGTGCAAGGATTTCGTGATGGTGTGTTTTTTGTGATTTTTTATGGTTCAGTGTATCGTTCTCTTTTATTCCTCTTTCTCGAGAGGATTATTGGGGAACTAATACTGCGGATTATAGTATGGATACTTTTATTTTCTGTCAGGGAAATTAAGCTTTGAACGAACGTTTAGAGCTGGATTAATTTTTTGTCAAAATGTGGAATTGTCGTTTTGTAGTTGTGATAGTTTAGTTAGGGTTTTAAGTCTTATTTTTTTGGTTCTGAGCAAATATTTAATTTTATATTATAGCAGTGACTTAAACATCTATAAGTCGTAAAAATATCAATTTTATACAGAAATTTAGTTTTATGTTGTTGCAGTAATTTACACACCCATAAATCATAAATATAAATTTTTGTAAAAATATTTAATTTTATGTGGCAGCAGTATGCAACTATGAGTTGTACATTCTATAGAGACTTGATGAGTTATGTGCAAATTTTATGAACATGTGTCAACCGCAAATTTTATACAAGCTTGATGTATCTTATACATACAAGGTTGTAGCTTGTACAGTTGAAGTTTATTTTTTGTAATACATTTTTATTATATGAATTATCTGTTTGTCTTTACAGTTATTTATTGAAGAAACATTTTCATGAGAGTTGTAATAGAAATTGAATTTTTTTATCAGTTATTGGTACATTTATTATAATTGTCATTATAATATTTTTTTCAGATAATCATGTAGTGTAACATATAGTATAGTATTAAACAAAGTTGTACATTATTTTGGATCATCCTACTATTTTATTTTTTAATGTCAGATAGTTTGAATGAAATAAAAATATTCATCCAAATTTTCATGTTTTTATACTAGAATAAATATGATGTATTAATTACATGATTTATTAGTAATTGTTAATTAGTTACGGTCTTATTAAAATGTCTTATTAGGATTTTTTCTAAGTGTCCAAACGAAAACTGTTTGATCAACATCTCCAAAATATTAGTACAAAAAGAAAATTTTCACCCATAAAAATTCCTCGAAAGGAATGCATAGAATTAAAGAACCATAAAACACCATAATATTCCTAGCGCCGTCTTCAAGAACGCGGCATAGAATCGTAGGAGAAACTTGTTAATTGGTATTCACAGGGTATCGATATTCTATTCCCTGCGTGTCTAGGGTAAAAACAAGCCTCTGTCCTCTATTATCATTTTGGACCCACTTATGAATTTAGGAGAAATCACGGTCATATCGGTGAAATCGTTGATTAATTTCATGATCGATATTTGAAGCGATTCTTCACGATTACTCGTTGGAACAAAATCGAAGTGCAACGCGCAGAAACACCGGCACGGAATTCCAATGGATTTACGGTGTGCTCGCATTTGCTTTTCCAATTTGTCCGACGAGGACGTTGCTCGTTTTTCGCTTCGATGCCAGAAGTATCGGCTTCGTCGCTTTGCAATTCGGATTTTCCCGCTTCTGCATTCTGTTTGCGCAATTCCTACGCCTCGACCGATTTTTACTCGTTATAAACGCTCCTTTTTTACCCTCTGTTGCCACGAAGGCGCCGTGAAAAATTCCCAGCAGATGGACATCTTTTATTTAAATCTGTTCGATGGTCAGCATCGATGAACAATGTTTCAAACATGTCGATCGAATATTCGCTCTTGTAAAGTGAATTGACCTGTTTCTAGAATAAATATGCACGACTTTGAGGACACTTCTTTATTGTACTTTTATTATTTTGTGTAACATTTATGTTATATTTTTTTATGAGTCTTTATATGTTCTCAAAATTGGTGTATATTTACTATGAACAGTTGTCAGCCATTTTGTGTAAAATTCATCGACGAAATATTTATGTAGTCTCTTCAGGTATGTTTTAAGCTTTACATTGATGTAGTATAAGTCATGTTTTGTGTAACTTTTATGTCATCATTTTACAACAACATTAACATGTCTCAAAATTGGTATACATATATTTACTAGGAACAGTTGTCAGCCATTTTGTATAAAATTCATTGACGAAATATTTATGTAGTCTCTTCAAATAATTGTTCAGCTTTAAATTGATATAACATAAGTTCTATTTTGTGTAACTTTTATGTCATCATTTTTTACAACAGCCTTAACATGTCCCAAAATTGGTGTTCATTTACTATGAACAGTTGTCAGCCATTTTGTATAAAATCAATTTATAAATGTTTACATAGCCATGTCCATAAACTTGGAAGTTAAAAATTGATGTACCATAAATGTTATTTTGCAATGCAATTATAAAATCAATATCGAGCAATCAAATATTTATAAACATACGAATTGTTATTGTCAGATTAAAATTGCAGATTTCAATCGGAAACCAAAATTTCAATTTTCTCCATATGAATGCAATCCTTTGTATCGACGTAACGCGTAATTTTCTTCCCCTTTTGTTTCGCATGAAACACTTGAGTTCCCATTCAATCGCACAACAACCTATCGTCGTAACAGATCGAACATCGAAAATTGCTCTGCCATCGGCAATGTAACAGGGACAACAGACGTTTTAATCTCCGCCGTGGAATCGCGTCCCATTCCATACTCCAGTTACGGATAATTTCAATTTTCAACCGCGCTCGCTTTTGTCGCTAAACCGTTGTTAAATGCTCGTGTTTACCGTGTCGGTGTTCGAGCTTTGTAGACGTTGTGCACGCTTGTGCCAACAAAAATGCAACTAAACTAAGGTTCTAACCCTCGAAGGACCACCCGATACTTCGGGAAAAAATGACTAAGTTCTAGTTTTAAAATACTATAATGATTTATTCAGTCTGATGCTGTCTATTTGTTTCTAACTGTTTGCTATCTATTTGCTATGTATTCGCTATCCGGTGTTCTGATCTATCTGTCTAAAAAATCTAAAACTATAACCGATGGAACCTCGGTAAGGATGTTCTTGGCGGGGGAGGAATGTTGCGATTGGTTGCAAGTTATGGAAACCAGGGAAGGGAGATAAAAGTTTCCGCCCTTCTCGGGTTTTTCCCAGTCGCTACCTATGACTAATTTTGACCCTTGACCGTGGCAAGTAATAAAGTCAGGCAGCGCGCTGACCGTGGTAAAACATTCGAGAAATAACGGACTAGAAAGTTAGAAATGATGGTACCTGGTGACCATATGCAAGACAAAAGAACGAAAAAGCTACGGTAAGAATCGCGGGTCTTTATGGCTTCATGAGTTTACTATTGCCACGGAACGTTTTACAAATTTTCAAGGGTTTGGCAATAAATCAACTAAAAACTAAATGCTATGAATTTACAAACTAAGGATAAACTACGTATTTACAGCTAAATGTATGAGAAGTCTTAACATACCGCCCACCTTGAACGGTTACGTTCAACACATCAAATTCTATACAATATGATTACAATGCTATAAGGGTTCTACAATATCAAAACTAAATTACGAACGAGATTGATACATCAAAATACGTCTAAGTGAATAAATAGAGATATGAACATATTTGTACACAAATTATACACTTATATACATATATACAAGAAAGTTTGTCCACGATTCAATTATCACTAGTGCACAAATCAGTTCTGGGGAAGGGTGGATCAGCAGGTTGATCCGAGTCTATAATTGGCAGAGGACAGATTTTCGTGACTGGCCTCTTCAAGATGCCATCAGCTGTCCGGAGTGTCACTACTCTAATGACGCCGTCAGCTCCGGGATGCAGCTCGGTGACGCGTCCAAGTCGCCATTTCGTCGGCGGCAAATTGTCCTCCTTGACCAGGACCAGGGAATCCTTCTTGATTATGGTAGAAGGGTTTGTCTTCCATTTATGGCGTTGCTGGAGCCCATGCAGATACTCCTTCTGCCAACGCCTCCAGAAGTGTTGAACCATCTGCTGGATCAACTGGTACCTATTTACTCTTCCTGGATTGAGATTAGTAATATCAGGCTGGGGAAGTGCCATTAACGCATCTCCAATAAGGAAATGACCAGGGGTGAGGGGATCTAGATCGTTAGGATCATGGGACAAAGGATATAGGGGACGCGAGTTTAGGCATGCCTCTATTTGTGTCAAAACAGTGTAAAATTCCTCATATGTCAATCTTTGGTCCCCGACTACGCGTTTCAAATGCGTTTTTACTGATCGCACACCCCTTTCCCATAAACCTCCAAAATGAGGCGCGCTTGGGGGTATGAAACGCCAATCTATATGCTCCTTTGCTAAAAAATCTATAACTTGTCGGCCATGCGAGCTGGATGTTAATAGCTTCCCGAGTTCTTGTAATTCATTTCGAGCACCTAAGAAGTTCCTACCATTGTCCGAATAAATGGTCTTACATCGACCTCTACGAGCTATAAAGCGATGTAGACAATTGAGAAAAGCCTCTGTGGTAAGATCAATAGCTAATTCTATGTGGATAGCCTTAGTTGTAAAACAAATAAAAAGGCAGATATAGCATTTGCGAGCAACGCGAGATCGCCCGGCCTCCTTTATTAGGAAGGGACCAGCGTAATCGACACCGCAGGTAGCAAACGCGCGTGCCGGTACTACGCGGTCGGCAGGTAGATCGCCCATTTTGTACGATGCATTGGTAGGCCTTGTCCGAAAGCAAGAGACGCATTGGCGCAAGACCTTTTTTACTAGCCGTTTGCCAGATAAAATCCAGAATCTAGTATGAAGGGCTGCAAGTGTCTGCTGACACCCAGCATGCAAATGCCGCAAATGTTCATGGTTTATTAACAAGGTTACAAAAGGCTCTAATTTTGGGATAATAAGTGGGTGCTTCTGCTCAAACGCTATTTTAGCGTTTCGAAGACGCCCGCCCACCCTAACGAGTCCGTGTTCGTCGATGAATGGGTTAAATGAAATCAATGGGCTATGCTTATCTATTGGTTTACCTGATGTAATAAGTGCTATTTCTTTGCTAAAATGAATTGACTGGATTCCACGAATCAAAACTCTTTCTGCTTCCGCGATTTCGGAAGCAGATGGAGGATAGGGGCTACTATTTTTCTTGACTTGACTAGCAAATCCTTTAACGCGTGTATTTCGGTTAAAGCGTAAACAATAGGCTATTACGCGAAGCAATGTTATATACGATGAATATCGCGAAACTAAATCTAAAATTAACGAAGAGGAGGTGTCAGATATCGCAAGATTTGCCGAAACAACCCGTTTTTGCTCCGGAATGTCCGCTATTGGAACCTCAACGGGCGAAACTAATTCTATGTCGTGTTGGAGCCAGTCCGGCCCACACCACCATAAACTATTACCCTTTAAATCCAAAGGGGTAACACCTCGAGATAGCAAATCTGCCGGGTTGTCGCATGAAACTACGTGCTTCCAATCACTTGAACATGTTAGCCTTTGTATTTCTGACACTCGATTGGCCACGAATGTCTTCCAACGACAAGGCTCGTCCCTAATCCACGCTAACACTATTGTGGAGTCGGTCCAGCAATATTCTTTCATAGACTCTACACGCAAGGCATTTCGCACCTTAGAAACTAATTGGGCTAGTAATAACGCCCCGCACAATTCTAACCGCGGCAAACTAATCGTTTTTAAAGGTGCCACTCGCGTCTTGGCACATAACAATCTACAACCCCACGTATTGCTACCTGTTCGCGTGCGCAGGTAAATAGCAGCTCCGTACGCCTTTTCGGACGCATCCGAAAAACCGTGAAGCTCGACACGTTCACTTGAATTGACTAAAGCTCGACGAGGAATTAATAAGGAGTTAATATCGCGTAATTCGGTGCGAAAGCTGCACCACCGTGTATGCATTTCTTGTGGGAGGCTAACATCCCAACCTATATTTAACTGCCAAAGCTCTTGCATTATTAATTTTGCCCTGACGATGATAGGACCTATGAGACCAAGTGGGTCGAATATTTTTGCGATTTCGGATAGAATAACCCGTTTAGTGATTCTGCTTGTTGGATAGTCCGCGATTGTGTAGCTAAGGTGATCCGAATTCACCGACCAAAACAAACCTAAAGTCTTCGGATCCTTTTCCGCCGTTTTAATAACTACAGTGCTTTCGGGATTGCTATTTTGTACAATTCGCGAATCATTGCTCGCCCATTTTCGCAAGCAGAAGCCTGCTTGCGCTAGGACCGAATTCAACGATTCCTGCAATTCTTTCGCCTCTTCAACTGTCTCGCAGCCCGTTAGCAAGTCGTCGACGTAAAAATCGTCACGAATGACGCTGCTAGCGCGAGGGAAAGATTGCGCGTAGTCCTGCCCTACCTGCCGCAATGCTCTTGTCGCTAAGAAGGAAGCTGACGCTGTTCCATATGTCACAGTATTCAGCTCATAAGTTCTAATCGGCTCGTTATCAGTAGACCGCCAAAGTATTCTTTGATATTTCCGATCTGCACTGGCAACAAGTACTTGCCGGTACATTTTCTCAATATCAGCGGATAAAACAATACGATGTTTTCGAAAACGAATGAGAATTGTAACAAGGTCACTCTGAACTGTAGGTCCTACTAATTGTGCGTCATTCAGCGAGAGACCTGATGACGTCTTCGCCGAACCATCGAATACTACTCTAATTTTCGTGGTTGTGCTAGATGATTTGAAAACAGCATGATGCGGCAAGTAATAGCAAGAGTCGGTATTTACTATGTTTTTGTCTGGAACTATGGACATATGGCCTAAATCTATGTACTCTTGCATAAAATCTATGTACTGCAATCGGAGAGTTGAATCTCTTTTGAATCTACGCTCTATGTTCAATAAACGTTTCTGGGCTTGTTCGCGAGAATTTCCCAATTCACTAACACGGTCGTTAAAAGGCAAGCTAACAACATAACGCCCGTCCGAATTGCGTACCGTAGTTTCCTTGAAATATATTTCGCATTCATTGTTATCTATACTAATTGAGTCTCCCAAATCAATTTCTTCTATGCTCCAAAATCGTGAAATCGAGGCATCTAACTGTGCATTTGTAATCGCGTGGCATGCTTGCACCGATTTTCTATTCTCTGACCAATTCAAACTACCTCCTAAAACCCAGCCTAAACGCGTTTTTTGCCATACTAAGTTACCTAAGCCTACTTTGTGCTGGCCGATACACAATAATCGCCAAAATAAGCCAGCGCCGATTAATAAATCGATGTGCCCGGGTTGTTGGAACTCAGGATCCGCCGGAATAACGCCAGGAGGTATCGGAATATTAACCTTGTGAAGGGGAATATTCGGCATGGTCTCTGTGATTCTTTTGATGACTAAACACGACAATTCGGTATGGAACGAGTTTCCCTCAGAAGCTATTTCTATTTGCGTTTTAAATTCTATGGGACTTTTAGCTCCAGCCAAACCAGCGACAGACATATCTACGGGCCTACGTCTAAGATTGAATCGTTGGCAAAATTCCTCAGTAACAAAATGAGCCTGAGAACCTACATCTAAAAGCGCACGACATTTGTGCCTATTGCCCTTATCATCTATTACAAAAACTATTGCCGTTGACAAAACAGTGCACTCGATCGCGGCTTCGGTTGAATTCGCTAAGCAAGATTGTACTACGTGTGACGTAGAAGGAACTGCAGGAGTTGACTTTACTTCAGCCGTCGCGGGCGCTTCTTCGCGATGCAATACGGTGTGGTGTTTTTTACCGCAGATTCTACATTTACCGCGAGTGCAATTCTTGATACTATGTCCCGGCAACAGACAATTGAAACAAACTTGCAAACGTTTGATTGTTTCATGCCTTTGCGAGAAAGCTAATCCTAACAAGTTACTACAATATTGCAACTCATGTTCACCCTTGCATAATAGGCATTCTTTATGCTGACTAGTGACATGAGAAACGGGATGATATGATCTATTAACTACTCGGTTGTCTGTGCGAGGTCGATTATCCTTATTCAAATTACTAGGGACTATAATCGCGCCTGCCTTATTCGCATCCTTTCTAGCAAGATATTGCGAACGATGTTCCAGAAATTTTGCGAATTCGGTAAATCCAGGCCTATTCGGAGCTTCCATAATTTTTCGCTCCCATTCATCGAGCGAAGCGGAATCTATACGTCGCGACAAATATGCACTAATAAATGTTTCCCACAATTCTATCGGTTTTAATAATCCTTCTAACGCACGAACATTATTGACCGCAGTATCTATAAATTTGCTAAGAGATTCGCCGTCTTGCTTTCGAACAGGGGGTATATCAAACAACGCGTTTACGTGATGATCGATTAACGCCTTTGTGTTTTCGTACCGTTCCTTTAAGCGCGACCACGCAAGTTCATAATTCGCGGCCGATACGCTAAATGACTCTAAAATACGCGCCGCAGGTCCAGATAATGCCGAAACTAGATAATTAAAACGATCGATGTCCGTCAACTTTTCACAGCTATGCACTAGAGAAGTAAAAGTGTCACGAAATCTAATCCACTGGCCAAAATCGCCGCTAAAAGTTGGGAGTTTGATAACGGGAAGCCTAGTCGTCATCGGCTCAACGGCTGCCGACGGAGCACCGGTTACTTGCGACGGAACCGGAGATCGCACGTCTCTAACACCATTTAATCGCCTCTCGGCATTCGAAAGAACACTAAAATAAATATTTTCGAACGATTCGCGCTCTTGCAAATGCGTCTCCTCATTTTCCGTGCCTACTACCATGGTCTCTATACGCGATTGAACGCCATCAAATTTATCGTACAAGCCCTCATTTGCCCGAACGCGTTTCTCAAATGCTAATACATCAGCTTCTATAGCTGACGTCTCCACGAACTTCTTAAATCGCGTTAACTTCGATTTTATCGCCCCGCGCTCGGCTACCAAAGATTTGAGGGATTCCATTTCTACACTATTTCAACGCAAATAAGACAAAGGAACCAAAAACTCACGTGACGAAGGGATTGGATTAGCGTTACTAGGATGCTTCCTCCAGCTGCAGCGCCGATTTCCTCGAATCTGCGTATCTGCACGGCTGCTATCACGTCCAGGGGAATGCGTCGTCCAACTATTGCACACAGTCGCCTTCCTGGATGTACCGCTGCAGATGCTGTAGCCTCCTTCGATGTCCCTCTGCACGTCCTCGCTGACAGTTGTGGGTCGATCCAAGTACCAAACTGCTTCCAGTGAGACGTCTTCTTCAAAGTGTCTTCTTCGTAGCCAAAGGGCGGATGAACGTATCCGGCTCGAAGGACCAAATGTTAAATGCTCGTGTTTACCGTGTCGGTGTTCGAGCTTTGTAGACGTTGTGCACGCTTGTGCCAACAAAAATGCAACTAAACTAAGGTTCTAACCCTCGAAGGACCACCCGATACTTCGGGAAAAAATGACTAAGTTCTAGTTTTAAAATACTATAATGATTTATTCAGTCTGATGCTGTCTATTTGTTTCTAACTGTTTGCTATCTATTTGCTATGTATTCGCTATCCGGTGTTCTGATCTATCTGTCTAAAAAATCTAAAACTATAACCGATGGAACCTCGGTAAGGATGTTCTTGGCGGGGGAGGAATGTTGCGATTGGTTGCAAGTTATGGAAACCAGGGAAGGGAGATAAAAGTTTCCGCCCTTCTCGGGTTTTTCCCAGTCGCTACCTATGACTAATTTTGACCCTTGACCGTGGCAAGTAATAAAGTCAGGCAGCGCGCTGACCGTGGTAAAACATTCGAGAAATAACGGACTAGAAAGTTAGAAATGATGGTACCTGGTGACCATATGCAAGACAAAAGAACGAAAAAGCTACGGTAAGAATCGCGGGTCTTTATGGCTTCATGAGTTTACTATTGCCACGGAACGTTTTACAAATTTTCAAGGGTTTGGCAATAAATCAACTAAAAACTAAATGCTATGAATTTACAAACTAAGGATAAACTACGTATTTACAGCTAAATGTATGAGAAGTCTTAACAACCGTTGTTGGCTTACCGAGCGAACAAACGGCAAACAACGTTACATCGTTCAATCACTCACTTGGAATTCATTGAACAAGCAGCATCGATATTCTGTCATCTATACGATAGTTTCTAAGTTTAGAATTTAGTTCTTTGCAGTTTGAAGTTTTTAAGTCGGTACATTTTTGTAATTTTTTTGGTACGTAGTTCTGGGGTTGGGTAGGTGGAACGTTTTGTGTTTGTTGGTTTGGAATTTTGGTGGATTTTTTTTTTAATTTGGGAATTTGGGGATTTAGGGATTCACAAGTTTTTAGGTTTTTTCAGTTGTGAAGGTTAAATTTACAGATTTAGGTTTTGACGAATTTCCACATTTTTAGATTTTTACTTATACCAGGTTTCATACTGAGGAATTTTCAAATTTATAAATTTAGGTCTTTGCGGATTTTCAATTTTTCAGATCTCAATTTTATCATTTTTCAAGCATAGGAATTTTCAAAATTTCAATTTAGGTCTTCACGAATTTTCACATTTTTAGATTTGCACTTATACCAATTTTCACACTTAGGAATTTTCAAATTCATAAATTTAGGACTTTGCGGATTTTCAATTTTTCAGATCTCAATTTTATCACTTTTCAAGCATAGGAATTTTCAAAATTTCAAATTTAGGTCTTCACGAATTTCCACATTTTCAAATTTCCACTTGTACCAGGTTTCACACTTAGGAATTTTCAAATTCATAAATTTAGGTCTTTGCAGATTTTCAATTTTTCAGATCTCAGTTTTACCATTTTTCAAGCATAGGAATTTTCAAAATTTCAAATTTAGGTCTCCACGAATTTCCATACTTTCAGATTTTCACTTGTACCATTTTTCAAACTTAGTCCTTTTCAACTCTGCAAATTTAGGTCATCATAAATTTTCAAATTTACAATTTTATCAATTTTCCAAGCTTTCAGTTTGTAAATCTGGAATTCCAAACATACTTACAACTTTACAATTTGAAACTTTCAAAGCGCTGAAATATTCAAATACCAAAATCTGCAAGCACTGTATACAAATGACGTATGAATAGTAACCGTATCCAGAGCGAGAACTTAAACTCGTATATCCGTGCGTTAGCAGAAACCACCCCGTGTAGCATCCTCAGCAATCGTTGCACAGCCACGGATCGATGAACGATTTCGAGTGTCGAATCGTATTTCCAGTGTTGAAGAGTCGTTATCAAAGCTCGTCGAACAATTCGACAAATGTTTGGCCCGTCGAAGTGTCATGGAGTTCAGTCGGCGCGTGTTTCGCGTGGTGTTGACCCCATAAACAGGTTCGGTGTGGTTGCAAACTAAAAATACCCGTTCCGGACGAACCAGTTCGTTGAGGAAAAGAAGGCTGTAAGAGAAGCCGAAGAAACTTACGAGATAGGAAAGAAAGGGACGAATGAGGGAGGGGAATTGGTATAATTAGGTTGAGCATAGGGTGACATCCAACCCTTCTCGCATGTAAATTTATTCCTGAAGATATTACTTCGGTAACGGGACTGTGTGTGAATTTTTATGGAAATGGAGGACTGGAATTTGGGGGGTTTTTGGAACTTCTGAGATTTAGGGAAGGTAGGAAATATAGGAAGTTTGTGAAATTTATGAAATTTTGGACATTTGCTAATTTGTGAAATTTGGAAGATTTAAGGAATTTAAGAAATTTAGGAAGTTTATAAAATTTTTACAACTTTGAACATTTGCGAATTTGTGAAATTTAAAAGATTTAGGGAAGGTAGGAAATTTAGGAAGATTATGAAATTCTGAAAATTTTGAACATTTGCAAATTTGCAAAATTTTGAAGATTTAAGGAATTTAAGAAATTTAGGAGGTTTATGAAATTCTGAAAATTTTGAACATTTGTTAATTTGTGAAATTTGGAAGATTTAAGGAATTTAAGAAATTTAGGAAATTTAGGAAATTCTGAAAATTTTGAACATTTGCAAAATTATAAAATTTGAAAGATTTAAAGAATTTCAGCAATTTAGGAAGTTTAGAAAATTTGATAAGTTTGAAAAATTAAGGAAATTTAGTAAAGTTGAGAAATTTAAGATTACAGAAATTTATAAATTGTGAGATATGAAAAATTAATTAAATTTAAGAATGTGAAGATATGAAAGTCTGAAAAATTCGCCATACTACCATGACGAAACTTTCAGATTTTCCAAAAAATCTACTCCCTTAAATCTCGATATCACCATTCCCTAAATCCTACAAGTAGCAATCCTACCAAGTAGTCCTACAACCAAGTAGTCCTAATTCCATCGAAGTGTCCACTACTTTCCCTCGTCGCCAATAATCATTAGTAAATCCCAGCGTTCTCGGTATCTAACGGTACAAGCATATCTATAACCCCCTTTATAAAAAACCTTAGGTACGCAAATGGTATGAAATAGGAAAAGCGCGTATCGGCACACGCTTAAGGAGGATTTAATGAAACGGCATAAATCGATCAATTAAAGCGGGTCGTCGCGCGCGTTCGCCGCGATTAGTACGGTGGTCGCACGTTAGATTTACGAGCTGGAATCGAACCGACTGGTCGGCTGAAAAGTCGAACGAATTGATAGCCGGTGTTGGCTTTAACACGTTGAGTGCGGCGCCGATTTGGCTGTACTTTCCGTTCAGGCGGCAGCAAGATGTTATTACAATATTAATTTGCTTGATGTTTTTGCTTCGGTTGGGTGTTCGGGGTTTCCCACCTTGCCAGAACGGCAAAAGAACGATCACAAAGAGATGATCAGTCGAAAAAAACCACAGAAACGTAAACTTGAGCAAAGGGAATTTACTTTTACAGTAATTATTTTGAAAATTGTTTTAATAAACTTCACTAAATTTTAACATAAATTTTTTAATTGTCATTAATAATTTAACCCTTGACAATGCCGATCTTATGCACCGATGTCGATCAAATGAGAATTTCGCAGTCAGTCCCTAGAATCAACGCCGCTTAAACGAAAAATTGATTGCCGGCTGAACGGAAAGTCCATTGCCGGTCCCTAGGGACCGGCGTAGCACTCAACGTGTTAATTGGTTTCTTTGCTCGTCGATTGTGGACAGTGACTGAATTCAATGACTCGAATCTCTGCGAACTGTTCGCGATGGATAACAGTTAAACGCTCGTGCTGTGTGATATATCGTGACTGATTACCGAGGATCACAAACATGACGAGGAACAAGCAACAGATTTTCCCACTGCGACCGTTCGCCACTCTGGGACGAAGGATCCTCAGGGATAAGCTGTACAGAAGGTACGTCGGATATGATCGATTTGATCATCGATTATTATGAATTAAAAGTCGGTTCTAATGTAATTATATTTAACACTAAATCCGGTCAAATGACCGCTCCAGTTTCTTATCATAAGATACACATTTTGTTAAAGTACATTTCTTGAAATCAGAATTAATTTTCATCACAATAAAGAATAAATGCGTGTACTAATTTATGTTTCATCGTTTTTTTTATTTTTTTAACTTCATTTTTAATTTCAAATTAAGTACTCTATGCTGGTAGGTTTAGTGTTACAGTAGTCAAATTTAGTATGTCGGAAACATTTGATAGAAGGATTGAGACATGTTTGATATACAGGTTGTCTCACAACTAGTGGTCCTGGAAATGAGAGATAGCTGACGTGATTCTGAATAAAATTTCCCTTTGCAGAAATGGGCTCTGAAGCTTCGTTTTTGAGTTATTAAGAAAAAACACGGACCAATCAGAGCGCGAGATCACGCCCACGCGGCCATTATGCGCAAGGGTGTTGCTCTCGCTGCGCACGCGCTATCCCCACCTCTGATTGGTCCGCGCTTTCGCGTCAGCTACCGGCCATTACAGGGAGCTACACCAATTGTGAGACGCCCTGTATATACCTAAATAAAGTCCAAATAATTAATAATTTCGCTTCGAATTTCATTGTAATCATAATACATGCATTTCGTCAATTCACAAATGTACTAATATGCATCAAACATAATTTTATTTATCAAATATTTTTTTTAATTAGACATGTATTTATGAATTGCTGCCACTCGAGAATTGTATGATTTAATAAGATACACTAGAATTATAGTATGATTTAATAAGATACTCTGGAATTATAGTCTGATTTAATAAGATGCTGAAGAATCATAGTCTGCCTTTTAATAAGATACTGAAGAATCATAGTCTGCCTTTTAATAAGATACTCAAGAATCAAGTTCATAGTCTGACTCAATTTAATAAGATACTTGAAAATAACTGTCTGCCTCAATTTAATAAGATACTTGATAGTGTGACTGAAGAAATGTTAATTTTGCAATTGTCTGAAGAAGAGATGCATGACACAGATTTATGTAAGTGACACGATTTGGCAGTTTTGCTTGACTATACCGGAAATGTTGGAGCACCTAGTTTTGTCGAATGTAATTGCTCGCGAAACGACGATTTCTTGCCATGTGACGAGCAGTCGTTAAGCTATCCTACACGTGTCACGGCTTTTTGTCGGGCTGATCGTTGTTCGTGGAAAGGCGCGACAACTTGAGAAATTACGCGCGATTTCAGCACGAAATTCTAGGTCGATCTTGAGTCGATAACGGGGCAATGTCTGCTGCATTTTTCTTGGGACATCTTTTTTCTGCGGTTGGAAAGGGATGAACGTTTTGTATCTTGTTACTTATTAAGTACACTTAGAAGCTAACACTTTGTCATCTTGTGTGATGATTCCACTCGGGGATTTTTTCTTGATCAGCAATTAATTGATCATGTGTTAAGTTTATTGAGGAAATTTTCTATCTTTCCTCAAAAGCTGGGTTTTTATTTTAAGTATTCTGAGAAACAGCAGCGTTAGAACTGCATTCCTGAACATAACTCATCAGTAAGATCTATGCTTATTTTTCTAAATTATACACGTACTAAATATACGATTAACCAATTACCAATCATTCAATTGAAACCAGCTGACAGAACAGAATTTCATAAAAAAGAATACATCTAAGACAACAGTCATTACTCACGGCGCGTATCGTTAGCCCCAGAAGCCATAAAACAGACCAGAACGTTTCAGTAATTTCAAGTTTCAAGTATCGCCATAATTCTTCAAATTATTGACTACAGCTATTGGTCTCGACGAATGTTCTACCGGTTGCTGTCGTGATTCTCCGCTTGACGAAACTATTTAAAGAAGAAGTGAAATTGTCCTTGCTGCGAGGTAATTGCGGAAGATTCCCGTACGCTCGGGATCGGTAATGATCCACGATCGATGATGTGTGTACTATCGAGAAAATTCGCTGCTAATAATCCGTCTCCTTTCACGGACAACCGTTTAACCTACATTCCGTTGTGTGTACTTCGTTTGGAGCGATCAACGTGCCTTGTGAAATTGTTCTCCGGTTTTGTTTCTGACCCACCTTACTGTTGAGACACGAATGTCGCGTAGATATTTTAATAAATCAATCTGTGCACTTCTCAAGGTATTTTTGTCACAAGCTAAATTTCCATGCAGTATATTATCACGCGCTGATATGTATAATATTGTTATAACATACAGATGTATGATATGTAACATATATACAATGTTAATCCTTAATGTTCTGCTACGTTAATGTTTTAATTTAAAGAATTCTATCGAGTCATTACATTCAAGTTCCACATATCCACACCTCTCAATGTCTGACTAAGAGAAAGCCAAAATTAATCAATCCCCAAATAGATAATTACAGTATTACAACTATCAGTTAATTACAAATGAAATTTAATTAATTAACGTTATATTATCTACCCTGTCACATTATGCACAATGTACCTCCATCACCGATATTTACTATCAACATGCAAGTACATTCGATTAACACGAATCACCTGGTCTTCCGTGTCTCGTTAATAAAACACAGAAGTTAGATAACGTCTCAGAAAAGCATACGGAAGTGTTATCCGGCAAAGACAATCAAAACGAAAGGGTCGAATGATTAATCGGAATGGAGATACGTTGAAACGTGGATTTTCCAGTTCTTTCGATCGTCGATCATTTATCTCTCGCGGCTATCGAATAAAACCGATCGAAGTCCGGGTGGCGCCAATAGTTAATGGCAAAGACTGATCGCACGTTCGTGCCGTGTAATTTGCATACTATAGTTTTCTATAGCTTTTTCCTCTCCTTGAACGTACTCGATGGTTAGTCACGATTCGTGCGCTATTTCGCTAGCGAGAAACTAACCGTCGTGTTTCCTTGTTTCCACAACGTTTACGCAATCTTAATTCCACGGATCAGCTTGATATTTATTCGCCGGTATAATTAACATTTGATACGTCGTGTTGCTGGAGGAGTTTAGAGCAGGGATTTTCTCGCACGTCATATGGCGTTCCGAGAGATTTACATTTTGGGAATTTTCAAATATTTAAATTTCAAATGGGGTCGACGGAGAATACCATTACGTATGGTGAAAGCGTTCTCAGAAAGTCAAATGTTCTTTGGAATGAATATATCTGACGTGATTTAATGCCGATGCAACATGTGGCGATATAACGTGTGGTAATATAATGTGTCGCGGTTTCATAAGCGACAAGTAACAAGTGGTGATCGTATGGAAATACAGTATGTGTTATAAATTATATTACTGTTCTAATTTCTGTAATTTAAAATAATTTTGGTGAGTCTTTTAAAGACACCACTATTTAAAATCTACTCCCACCCCAATATTAAAATCTTCCACTATAAATCTTTTATACTTGTCACTTTAATATTTTTATGCTATCAGTTTGAAGATGCTGATTTTATTAATTGAATTACGACGATCGTTTTCTTGAATAGTGGCGATAAAGAGAATTCCAGCTGGTTTGTGCATTCCAGTCCCGATATTGAGACGGTTGGAGGCAGGTCAGGAACGTAGGGAAGAAAGATGTGGGAACCCGGTCCCCTAATCTCGTCTAAGGTCACGGTCGTGATTTTATGGGATTCGAGACATCGTTCCGGATCGACGAACCTTGTACTTACGACATCGGTGACCATGAAAAGGAGACCTTTATTCTGGGATCTGTCGACCGGAAAATGCTTGCATTCACTACAACTACGTGCTCGTAAAACATTTTACTTTGGCACGGGATTACGTTTGTTCATTGTATGGAAGGATTGTGAACATTTTCTGTATTCGGTTATAGGTGTGGTCGTAGAGGGCGTTTTGGCAAGCTCGTACAAACGTAAATGAAAACAGGATGAACAATGATTTACGCCTTAATCTGAAATTCTATTTCACGGCGGGCAGATTTATTTGGGTAATTTATATTTTACATCGAACTGATTTATGTATGTAAAACAATGGTTTTAATTAACATGGATCGGTTATTTTTAGATAAAATGTACAAATAAAAGAGATGGAGCATAAACTGATTCATATTTTTCATCCTGACAAAAGTTATACATTTTTATGTAACTTATATCGTTTTTATTGTTTGAAGTAACTAAACATGTTGTTAAAATAAACAAATTGTTTGAACTGACTAAACATGTTTTTAAAATAAACAAATTGTTTGAACTAACTAAACATGTTTTTAAAATAAACAAATTGTTTGAACTTACTAAACATGTTTTTAAAATAAACAAATTGTTTGATCTAGTTAAATATGTCATTAAAATAAGTAAATTGTTTGAACTAACTAAACATGATATTAAAATAAGTAAATTGTCTGAACTACCTAAATATCTCACTACAATAAGAAAATTGTTTGAACTACCTAAATATCTCATTATAATAAGTAAATCATTTGAACCAACTAAATATCTCATTAAAATAAATAAATTATTTGAACTAACTAAACATGTAATTAAAATAAATAAATTGTTTGAAATAACTAAATAAGTTAAATGCATAAAGATGTACCTTAGCTATGAGATAACTTCAGTCCTAATGATGAAAAGAATAAAAAAATGAACTGAATAAATTGATACACTTGACACAATAAAACTGTGAATACAAATAATTGTCCCTAAAGACAAAATATAAAATATTCAAGCAACATCAGAAAGCCAATGTTTTATTCAATCTGTACTTCAAGAGGAAATAAAGATTTGAATGCATAAGCGTTTAAGATCTCGTTACAGAATGATTAAATGAAAGATAAATATCTATTACGTAAAAATGTGGGTCAGAAACGCGAAGAAAAAAGTAGCCTAGTCGTCTTAATCGGGGAAACAAGCCGAATGCTGTGTAAATCCTTGGACGAAGGTAGACAAGGGAGGATTTTAGGTTGGATTTTAGGGGCGTTACTTCCATCAGCGATCCAACGCGGATAAAAACAGCTCGATTTATGTTCCCCGTTTCTTCTTTGCCCATTTGTCTCTTCCTTATTTTGTTCGTTTTATACGGTAGTCGCATAAAAAAATACCTCTACGTTTTTCCCTAATTGTTCGTGCAATTAAACAAAATCGAGCGTTTCTACTTTGTTTTATACGGGGTATTTGTTTAAGATTGATTGGTAGCTGGGAATTGGAGTTAATTAGTATTTGAGATGAATGGGGTTGTGGATTTACGGGGATATTTGCTTATTTTGGGAGGTGGGATTTGGGGAAGATAAATTTGGGAATTTGGAGATTTGAAGGTTGGGAATTTTGGGGTGAGGTGGTGGAAATGTGAGATTTGGAATTTTGGAGAATTAGGAAATTTGGGAATTTGAAATGATGGAAATGGGAAATGGAGATTTGGAAATTTGGGAATTGGGAGATTTGGAAATTTGGGGATTTGGGAATTTGGAGAGTTGGGAATTTGGAGATTTTGGAATTTGGAGAATTGGGGAATTGGGGATTTGGGGATTTGGGGATTTGGGAACTTGGAGATTTGGAAATTTTGGGATTTGGAAATTTGGGAATTTGAGAACTTGGGGATTTGGAAATTTGGGAATTTGGGAATTTGAGAACTTGGAGATTTGGGAATTTGGGAACTTGGAGATTTGGGAATTTGGAGATTTGGGAATTTGGAGATTTGTGAATTTAGAGATTTGGGAATTTAGAAATTTGGGAACTTGGAGATTTGGGAATTTGGGAATTTTGGGAATTTGGAAACTTGGAAACTTGGAAACTTTGGAACTTTGGAACTTGGGAATTTAGGAATTTGGAAATTAAGAAATTTGGAGATTTGAAACTTCACTAATTTAATGATTTATAATTTTTTTTCAGAATTTGACAATTTGGAAGCTTACTAGTCTAACAATTTAACATTTCAAAAATGAAAAATTTAAAAATTCCCGAATGTAGATGCATCGTGAAAGTAACAGATTTCAATTTTTCCTCCAAAAATATCAATTTATACTTTCATTGGTTTCGATCGTGATAGTATTACTTTCAAAATTTTGCTCGAAAAACTGATATCAAATATCCTCGTTCGTGATATTTCGTTTCGTTTTATTCCCTTCGATTTTTATGTATTTCCGATGGAAAAGCCATGAAATCACGTAACACAAAATCGTGGCGGTATTTTAATCCATTTACGAGTTTCTAGTAGCAATCGATTCGCTAGCAATATATCAGTTCGTTCAATTCATTCAAACAGTTCATTTAATTCAAATAACTTAAATAATTAAAATACTCGTAGCAGTTTAGATAGGTCCAATTCGTTTGAACACGTTCAAATAGTTCAAATAGGTAAAATAGTTTAGGTAGTTATATTTGTCAAATTAGGTAATCCTTAACTTCAGTAGGTCATCCAATTCAAATCATCCAAATAGCTCAAATAGTCAAGATACTTAAATCTATTCACTTAACTACAATAGGTCATTCAGTTCAAACGGTTCAACTAGTTCGAGTCCAAATAAATCAATGACTCAAATACTTGAAATAGTGCAATCTTCACCAAAAATATTTCTAATTTTAAACTCGCTACAATTTCCCCGATAAATGTCTAGCATAATCAAAGTTCGAGCCAAATCAGTTCTAAAAGCGAACACGTGGTAAAAGCGTTCTCGCGATAGAATATCGCAGCAGAGAATGATTAATTAAAACGTTAGATGGTTCCTCCAAATTTTTCACGAAAATTTCGATACCTCGATCGGCCGAAATAATCGATGTACAGCCAAGAGGAATCTCTGTCGACGAGTCTGAGGGACGGCGATCGCTAAAAGTATTTCGTTCAGCCGAACTTCGGATGCGCTCTCGGGTAATCCTATTAAAGTCTCGAAACTGGCACGGAACTCGAATTTTCGGGTCTATTTCCATCTCCTAGTTGGCAGCCGTCTTCCGCAGTTTGTCGGGCAAAACTTGATCAAATTATTTCCGTGGCTCGCGACAACGTTGAAAAATAGAGTGGCTCGTAGCTGTTTGTCAAGCTGACAACCTCGGGCGAAAACTTTTTAATCAATTTCTTATAAAACCGAACATCGGCACTTACGAATATCCTGCGCGACTATCGCTACTTGCAGGGAAATTGAAGAAAATCTCAGATGATGGTTGCAGATTAAATTTTTATTTTTCAGAAAATAAGGGGAGGGTATTTTTAACAGTGCAGGTATTTGTGGCATCAAGATTGATATTTGATGTTGAGTTAATAAATAGTGAATAAGCGTTTAAATATATATATTTTGCTGTCAAGATGCATAAGGGTGAGAATCGTAAATGAATAGTGAAGGTGTGTTTAACAATATTATTATGTGTTATCAATATTTGATAATCAAGTATAAGAAAAATCATCGAAAATAGAATTAAATAGGTGTTCAGCAATATTACTACTTTTCTTATTGAAAATAATATTGAATAAGGGTGAGAATCATCAAAATGAATACTCTTTAACACTATTACTATTAAAGGTTAACAATGAAGAGCAAAACAGTATAAAATCAAAACATAACTAAAACCTAAAACAGTAATAATGTCAATACAATTTTTACAAAATCAAGTATCGAACAAGAAACCTGAATTTGGTAAAGAAATATTGTTTACAATCACTCAGTTAAAACATCGCAAACAGAAAATGATACCCTAATAAATAAAGGAAAGAAAAGGAATACACCTTAGTCCTACTAAATGTACCACCCCGTTAAATGTAAAGGTCACGTGTTTCCGTATAACTCTTTCCACATACTCAGTGGGTGAAACAAGGTCGAGTATTTTCCGCAATTAGCAAAGGATTCACCGGAAGCGGTCACTGTCGCGTGTCCCCGGCTATTCGTCTTCACATGACACCATACTTCTCTTTTTCTCTATCAAATGATTCGCTGTCGGATGGACTGAATAGCAAGGAAAAAGTTTCATTCAGAGTGAAAAATTAGGTGAAGGGTGAGAATGTAGGACGTTCGAGGACTTGGAGGTAGAGGGATAATTTGTCATTTCTTGGGTTCCTGAATTCCGAATTTCTTAGTTTAATAGTAGGATTTTCAAATGATTGGGTTTTTAAGTTAGGAATTTGCTGAATTGGAAATTTAGGAACTTTCAAAGTCCTCAAATTTTCAGATTATCGAGTTCCCAAACTTTTAAATCTTCAAATTCTTAAAGTTCCAACTCATCAAATTTTCAAATTCTCAAGTTCCCAAATTTCTACATTCCCAAATCCTCAAAGTCCCAAGTCCTCAAATTTCCAAATTCTTTGGTTCCCAAATTTCTACATCCCCAAATCCTCAAAGTCCCAAGTCCTCAAATTTCCAAATTCTTAGGTTCCCAAATTTCTAAATCTTCAAATCTTCAAAGTCCCAACTCATCAAATTTTCAAATTCTCAAGTTCCCAAATTTCTACATCCCCAAATCCTCAAAGTCCCAAGTCCTCAAATTTCCAAATTCTTAAGTTCCCAAATTTCTACATCCTTAAATCCTCAAAGTCCCAAGTCCTCGAATTCCCAAATTCCTAAATTTCCAAAGTCCCAGTCCCCATCTCCTAAATTCCTAAATTCCCAAATAAGTGATCAAACTCCCAAATTCCCTCATCCCCAAATTGACCCACATCCCAAGCCCCCAACTTCCCTAAATCCGCAAATTCTCAAGTTATCACCCGTTCCTATAATGAAAACCGAAATAGCAGTGGACAGAATGGCAGCGAATAGACGAAGGAGGTTCAAGGATTCGCATGATACACGGACGAGTGTCCTTAATAAAGAGCAAGGGTCGAACCGGCACTCCTAGTTGACGAGCGCGGTTCTACCCAGCGTCTCGTTGTTTCAACGTTTCGGGGTCAAGTCCGGCCTTGATTAAAGTTCGTCAAGTGACAACGTTATCGGACCCTAGTGACCTGACGGGTTTTAATTAAACGAGTACGCAAACGGCCGGTTAAGGTTTAATTCCGTAAACGCGTACCGCGTTTGTAAAATGCCGCATTTCATTTACTTAATGAAACGAGTTTATTTGTCGACAATTTTGATCCTTTGCGTCATGGAATTCCTCTCGGTAATTTTGATCCTCTATTCGCGGATTTCCGTCGCGGATTAGAGCAGCGCGCGGAAAATCGACGGGAAATTCGAGTTCCGATTTGGCGGAAAATCTGAATGCGAAAGGAAATCTGTGAAACTGGCGAATATCTGTTTGGAGATATGGAAATGTTTCCATGATGGTACTATGTGGTTTGGGTGGTTTTGGTTTCATTATTATTAATTATTTTTATGGCTTCTTGGGTTATTGTTGTTGTAGTGAGATTGGGGTGGTTTAGCTGAAGTCTTGTAATTTAATGAGGGTTTAACAATTGGGGTGTGTGGTAGTGACTAATTTAGGAATTTGGTGATTTGGTGATTTGGAGATTTGGATATTTGCTAATTTGGAACTTGAGAAATTGAAAATTTGAGGACTTGGAACTTGAGGATTTAGAAATTTGGAAACTTGAAAATTTGGGAATTTGAGGAATTGGGAATTTAGAAGTTTGGGAACTTGAGAATCTGGAAATTTGAAGAATTGGAACTTTGAGGGTTTGGGGGTTTAGAAATTTGTGAATTTGGAAATTTAGAAATTTGGGAATTTGAAGATTCAGAAATTTGAGAAATTGGTGACTCTATCCGTACCCTAAACTGAACTCCTAATTATCTCAAAACACTACCCCCCATTTACAACACCCTCAAAACTCCACCAACACCCTTTGATTTCTCTCCACAATTCTTTAACCAAAATCAATAATTGCTCATGACGCTGTCAGTATTCCGCCTCCCCTTTTCCTTAAAGAACTTTCCACTTTTCGAAAGCAGTTCACGTCTCCAAAAATCACCGCAGTTTCCGGTTGGTTAAATCGCGGAAACTGTTGATAAAACACCCTTCCGTGTGTTCGATCGTATCGAATGTTTGACGGTATAAGTAGGTCAATCGAAAAAGCGATTCGTTCGGGTGAAATTTCCATTGTCGCAAGGTTGGCTTCGATTACGGTCGCCGCTGCAATTAGCCGCGATCCATGGCTCTACAAATCCGATATACGCTCGTTTCAATGTTTACCATTCGGCAGGAACGGTGTGGACGTGTATGACGCTGTTTCCGAAATGTCGGTCAAGTTTTTACCTTGAAACGATACTATCGAATGAGACTTTTACGCGAAAAGGTTGCAAGAGTCTCTCTTTTGTAGTTCTCTGATGTTACGACGTCAGCGAGGTGCTTTGGACTCTGGGGCGCCATTAACTGCCCGCAGAATAAACTTTGCACGACAGATACCATTTTCTTTTTATCCCTTTGTATCTTTTGTTATTCTACGTCTCTTTTCTTTCATACCTTTTTGTTCTACTTTATTTCTTTCTTCGTCTGCATTTTTGTTATTCTCTATTTTTTTTATCGGTCTCTTGCATTTTTTGTTGTTCTCCGTTTATCTTGATTTTTTGTAGTTTTTGTTATTCTTCATCTTTTATCTTGATCTTTTATATTTTTCTGTTGTCCTTCATTTTTCATCTCGTTCTTTTTCATTTAATATTGTTATGTATTTGTGATTTAATTTTTTATTATTTTTTTAATATCCTTCATCTTTTATCTTGTTCTTTTGTGTTTTTTTATTATTATACATCTTTTATTCTGATCTTTTATATTTTTCGTTATACTCCATCTTCTCTTTGTTCTTTTGTATCCTTTGTTATCCTTCATACTTCTCTTCTCTTCTGATCATGATACGAGTAGTTTATAACGAAAGTGTAAGCGCACTTTTTAAAAAAATTTCATCTACATTACATTTCTCAGTTGCATAAAACCCAAAGGCTTAGAAAATGCAGGAAATTAAATTGTCTATATCTACATCCAACTCTTCAAGCGCACCCCTATACAACCACCACATTTTCGAATTCACCTGTAGCTTCCCGCCAGCAGACGCGCCATTTCCGCCAGTAAATATCGTCGATAAAAGCGCGAGATCGTCCATCAACCCCCAATTAAACTTTCCAAACAAAGAAACCCTATATTAAAAGCATTCGAAAATGGAAAGTGACGTTGTGTCAGCCCTCGAACTTCCCTCGGTTTGTCCCCGTTTTCGTTGTAGGGGAAACCGTCGGGGGTTGGAAGCAAGGGGTGGAATTCAGGGGCGTATGGTGGGGAGTTTGGCGACGGTGGTGGAAACACGCGAGACTCAGCTTATTTCTATCGATCTGATGATAGCCCGGGGGGAGGGGGCCGGCTCGGCGCCGCGGCGCATGGCGACACGGCTATGCGGCTTTTAATCCGTCGCGACGCCCCCGATGTCGGGACGCGTTCGAGACGCAGCCACCTTTTTCCGTTTCTCCTCGCGGATCGCGGGTTGTTCGCTTTATCGCCGCCTCCCCGAGCGTTCCGGCCAAATTTCGCGAATTTGGGCCACCGCGGTCGCGTTACGTCACTAGGACGAACAGGTGCCACGCACCAGCGTGGCGTGCGTCGCGACGCTACGTCGCTGGACGGAAGATTATCGTGATGGATCAGTGAACAGCTTTCGAGTGTGATCAAAGGTGAGCACACCTGCTCCCGGAAATTGTGTATTTTACTTTCTCTTTACGTCATAACGTAACCTTCGCACTTTTTGGAGAACGGTGATGTTTTATTGTGTTTGATGTTTTTTATCGATCTTGTAGATCAAACTTTTGATGATCTATTTTTTTTGTTAATAGAGGACTTCATTTTATATTTGTTGCGAAATTGCTTTTTTTCTTGGTTTTTGGTGGTTGGTATTTGATTCGAGGAAATATTTCGACGTTCTGAAATGTAGTGTTTGTGGTAACCGCTGTTATGCAGGTACCACTATATGGTATTTGTTGTAGTTCATTATAAATATTATACTTGATTATATTTTATGGTAAATAGAGTAGGTAAAGATTAAATTGATATTATGTTGGATGTTTTAGAATTGTTGCTTCATATGATTAGCTTCAGTAAAATTCCTTGTGATATTTTCATTTTCATTTCTGTGTTTAATAATAAGTTTTGTGAGTAATGTTGGACTGTATGTTTGACGGTGCTTGACAGTAAATATTTAACAATGATTGACAGTGAATGTTGGACAATGTTTGACAACAATTACTTGACAATATTTGGCAGTATATCTTTGACAATGTTTACCAATGTTTGACAACATCTGACAATGTTTAATAATGTTTGACAACATTTGACAATGTATAACAATTATTTGACGATGTTTAACAATGTTTGACAATAAATATTTGATAGTGTTCGACAACAAATAAATCGACAATTGTCAACAATAAATTTCTAAAAATTGTTCACAATGAGTATAATGATGGACAATAAATAATTAGACTGTTTGACAATAAGTGTTAGATAATAAGTGTTTATTTTTATACATAGTGTTTCGCATTTATGCCACCAAACGGTGTCACCGTGTTCCATGATTAAAAAGAAGAAAAAATTGTGGTATAAATATAAGGCTGTAGACGTTTTATTACGAAGTTATAATAAAAACACCAAAATTATAAATGGATAGATTCTTGTTCGATCGATTAGTTGTGTTTATTAATTCAACCTTACAAACAGAAAATTCTGCAATCCTATATTAGTAGATTTTCTCATTTTTAATCATAGAATATTTTGATACCATGTATCTATTCATTAACAGTATAACTTACGAATGATCACATAATGGTTCATCTGAAACTAAGGAAAGCTTTTAAACATTTAAATACATTATTAAATAATTTATTAAAGAATCCGTGAATAGTATTTTCTCTCATAATTTAAAACGTGTAGCCACACAGTTACAATAGAAATGAGAGAGTGAAATATAACACAGACCTGCATATGGACACCTATCTGAGCTTCCCTAAGCTCCAATTTACTTTAAGGATTAGAACACTTACTTTAAGAACACAAATCAACATCAATAGCACTCAAGAATCTATTTCAAGCTATTCAACATTTCCACAGGACAACATTGTTAAAAACTACTTCGTTTTTAGTACGAAAATATCGATTTAACAGACGTCATGAAGGGACGTAGGAAGCACTGTGACCTACATGTTTCGGAAATGAACATACATAGTAATGCCAGGGTGTTAATACAAGATCGATCAGATTTTTTCGTTTGAGCTCTCTTGACCTAGTGACATTTTCCGTTTCCGTAAGGATAACGCGTGTTGTGTCACTGCGGAACAGCGTGAAACAGGTGCGTGAAACGTGGATCGAGGCCACAGTTTGGGACGCAGTGCGCAAGGTACGATTGGATCAGCTGAAACTCGCGTGCCACAGTAACGTACTCCCAAATTACGTACCCTTCTAATTCTTATCATGCTATTCTAATTTCTATCGTGCTTGTATAATTCTTATTTTTATCACACCCTCATACCCTTATACACACTACCTGTTCATAATGAGTTCACCGAAGTTCCATGGGGAACGATCATGAAACTGACGACTTTCAGAGCTGAACTTTATGATTGACCTTATGCCTGAGCTTATGACTTTAGTAATATTAATTGTTAGTTAGTGATATGACTTTGGTAAAGCTAACTTGGTGATATTAGTTAGAACATATCACTTATGGACGAGATTGACTGACTCCATCTTTGAACCTTAAATTTGAACCTTAAATTTTTGGCGCCAAATCACTTGAGTGCATATGATACATTATAAAAAAATATTTCTCTACAAACATTATACAAAACTATGATCCCACTGTTGAGATATGTTTATTTTTAAAAAATGTCCTCATAAATATTATCAAAAACTCTGATTCTGTTATTAAAGTATATACATCATCAAAAATACTTGTATTCACAAGTGCAAGTCCCTCATTCAAATTAATTCCTACAGACTTATCTAATTACATGTCACTACGAAAGTATCAGTAAAATAAATTCTCGAGCAAGTACCCGTGAGATGAAGCATGAAGGCGACACAGGTAAACAAGATAAAAAAGAAGCCGTCTAGTAGTAGATTTCGTAATTACAAGATAAGATAGATCAATATTAGATTGACAGGAGCGATAAGGCATGAATCGGGTAACGAAAATTGTTTAGTCAGCCGGTCGGTGTGTTTATGGAGTTATCGCGTTGCACGAGGCCAGGGTTGGCCGTGAACGAAAATCAATTTCGAAGAGTAGAAGGTCGTACGTTTTGCATCTGCATCGAAGTTTCTGGCCGATGAATTCTGGTCGAGCTGCATTCCACGGGGACTGCGGCGCCCTGTGGTCATTTCGCTACGAAGGACGACCTTTCTGTGTTGGATGAAAACGTATGTGACCACTTAAAGTGGACGTTCCTCGATGTAGCCGAGCCTTAACCAAATGAAGTCATTCATGAATTCGCCGACGATGCTCTCGTAGCTACCGTGGACAGTCAATTAACCATGAAATCGTGGCTACCATTACCGTCGTTATAAATATTTCATGATCCGGATCGGTCCTTGGCTCCTCGACCGTGACACTCATCGTTCACTTTACCATAGGAATAAAATTATAATGGTTGTATGGTGGAAAACAAGATATACTTATTTTATGTGGGTTATTGTACTGTTTTTTGGTTAGTGGATTCTTGTACGCTCTTGAAGTTTGGGAGATTGAGGTTGTGGAAGGTGAGGGTTATGGGACCCTAGGTTATTAGGGAATTTTCAGGGTTCGACTAGGGGAATTTGGAAATGCGGATCTAGGGGAATTGGGAAATTTAGAAATTTGGATCTAGGGGAATTGGGGAATTTAGAAATTTGGATCTAGGGGAATTTGGGGAATTTGGAAATTTGGATCTAGGGGTATAGGAGAATTTAGAAATTTGCATCTGAGGGAATTTGGAAATTTGGAAATTTGGAAATTTGGATTTAGAGGAATTTGGGGAATTTGGAAATTTGGATCTAGGGAAATTTTCAAATTTGAAATTTGGGGACTTTGAAAACTAGGAATTTAGGAATTTGGAAATTTGAGAACTAGGGAATTTGGAAATTTGGGGTGTTATTGACTAAGGAAATTTTGAAATTTGGGTCTAGGGAATTTTCAAGCTTGAGATTTGGGGAATTTGAGAATTAGAGATTTAGAAATTTGGAAATTTGAGAATTGGGGGAATTTGGAAATTTTGGGTGTCATTGACTATGGAAATTTTGAAATTTGGATCTAGGGAATTTTCAAGCTTGAGATTTGGAGAATTTGAGAATTAGGGATTTAGAAATTTGGAAATTTGAGAATTGGAGAATTTCGAAATTTGGGGTGTTATAGACTAGGGAAATTTGGAAATTTGGATCTAGGGAATTTTCAAGCTTGAGATTTGGGAAATTTGAAAATTAGGGATTTTAAGAATTTGGAAATTTGAGAATTGGGGGAATTTAGAAATTTGGGGTGTTATAGACTAGGGAAATTTGGAAATTTGGATCTAGGGAATTTTCAAGCTTGAGATTTGGGGAATTTGAAAATTAGGAATTTAGAAATTTGGAAATTTGAGAACTAGGGAATTTGGAAATTTGGGGCGTTATAGACTAGGGAAATATAAACATTTGGATCTAAGGAATTTTGAAGCTTGAGATTTGGGGAATTTTGGAACTAGAAATTTAGAAATTAAGAAATTTGGAAATTTGAATTGGGGAATTATTAAACTGAAAACTAGGGGAATTCGAAACTTGAAGTACTAAAATAAAAAAATTGCAAAATACCAAATTTCTAAAATTTTTAAATTTGTAAATTTAGAAACCAGTTAATTTATAAACGTTAAAATATCAGTACAGATAAATCGTGAACGACCGGGTGCGTCTGAAATTTCGCGTAAATTCAGTATACGGTGAAATACAGTATCGCCCTTCGGTTAATCCATGGTGTGCATTGCGACGTGACCTTAATGGAAGCCTGGATACGCAGCTGCACCGGTCGACCACAAATTTGTGGTCTTTGTTAACGCAAACGAGAAGACCCAATGTCGAGTGAATCCTCTGAAACGGAATGAAAATCGACCTTTTCAGATCGTTCCCTTCGGTTAAAGTTAAAGGTACGGGTGCAGCATAGAAAGGGTTCGAGAATCCGCGTTAACGCTCTTAAACGACGACTCCTCCGGAATGGATTTGAATTTCCACGAAAATTCTAATTAGAACATCCTACTTTTTTCCTTACCACTGTCACTGATACTCGACTTGCTGAAAATTCGTGGGTCGTTGAACTGTTAACAGCGTGGCTTAATTAAAGCAGTCGTAGTTGCAATGTGATTCGGGCTTTCAGTGTAACTATCTTTTTATTCCTGTTACAATTTCTTGCTTCTTGGTTTAAGTAGAACAAGTTTGTCTACTTAAGTAGATCTACTTAAACAAGTGTATCTACATTATTATGTTTACTTAGTTGATTGCATTAATTGCTACGAGCGTTTAATATATTCTGTGTGTTGTACTTTTACTGTGTTTATGATATTTTTGTCACGAATGTGTTGCATGATTGTTCGTTTGCAGGATGTGTTTTTATTGAAAATTGATGTTTGTAGAATCTTCCACCAGTATATTAGTAAGAGATCATTTTCAGTTACTTCACGAATTCTCTATCTACTCGATTCAGTTCGCATGATCGATAGTAATGTCCGAAATCAACGACTCTTGATCGCAGCGTTCAGTTGGAACAACCCTCGAATTCTATGTTAACGACCTTGCAGTAACAGTGTTCGATAACGATAACCTCGGAATCGTTAAGTGCATCCGAGTCCAATAACAATGAATTCGAGATCACATTTGTTGGCTTACAATGATCGAACTTTAAAATTGAATTACGGTAGCCCTTCAAATAGCATATTCCACCGAAATTACATTCGGTTCGTAAATTTGCATCTTCAAAAATGTGGAAACTTATTTGAGATTTTGTACCAACTCATAAAAGCTTAAAAATTTGAAATCTCTCTATAAACCTAGAAATTAGAATTTGCTAAGATTCATCTCATTAGTTTCCTTTGACATGTAAGATTGCAACGATGCATTGACAGTCTTCATTGGAGCTCGCTATTGGCAAGGATCAAAGGATTCGTAGAGGTTTGAATGGTGAGGTTTCGTATGCGACACTCAACCGCACACGTGCACCTGTCTCTCCTTGAAAGCAACGAATTTTCGCAAATATTACTCGACGTGCGCAGCATGTGTGTACACGTCTGCGCATAATAGAATGCAACGAGCTTCTCTCGCA
Organism: Megachile leachella; assembly: GCA_963576845.1. Lineage (NCBI taxonomy): Eukaryota > Metazoa > Arthropoda > Insecta > Hymenoptera > Megachilidae > Megachile > Megachile leachella. The sequence goes on along the minus strand of OY756248.1, from coordinate 7,725,095 downwards.
AGTAGGCGTACGCAGCGAAATTACAGCGTTAATTAAGACTTCCATTGAAATTCGACCGTTTCGAATTGCCTTCGCGAGAACTGGAGTATCTGGCTCGAGAACGAGCCGCGCAAGACCAAGCACTCGTGAAAATGACGAGTAGTCGGGAACACGTGTCTTCCCGAAGGAATTTCTGCAGCTTGCGTCGCTAAGGAGCTGTAGGCTTCCTGTCGCACGGAAATGAACTGCCTCTTGCTTTTGGAACAGTCGATTATTTCGTTGTTCTATTATTTCCTGTTCTGTTAATTGCTAACCTAATTAACTTTCTGAATTCATCGTGTATTCAATTGAATACATAAAATCATACCCTGCTTGGTTTCTAATGATGATTTCTGTAGGAAGTCTTAGTCATGAAGAGTATTTATGAATGAAAAAATATGAACAAAATAGTTATTGATGTTAATATTGAATTTATTTATAATTATACATAAAATCATATCCTGCTATGTATCTGATCATGATTTCTGTAGGAAGGTTTAGTTATGAAGAATATTGATATTGATGTTAATATTGAATTCATTTATAATTATAGATAAAATCATGCACTGCGACGTATCTCATGTTGATTTCTATACAAAGTTTTAGATATGAAGAGTGTCTATAAATGAAAAAATATGAACAAAATAATTATTGGTGTGATGTAACCTAACTTCCTTTGAATGAAATTAATCTTATTCAGTTCAATGAAGATTAAAGTTAATTTCATGTAGCCTGGTATGTATAATCCTGTCCTAACCTAGCCACATATGATATGAATTACATCTAAAGTGACTTGATATTAATAAACCTAATTGGACCTAACCTGATTTGAAGAAGGCTAATTTAACCTAACCTCATATCAATAACCCTAATGTAACCTAATCTCATATGAATACCCCTAATTTAATCTAACCTTATATGAATAACCTTAATTTAACCTAACCTCATATGAATAAATCTAATCCTATCTAACCTTATATGAGTAACCTTAATCTAACCTAACCTCATATGAGTAACTTTAATCTAACCTAACCTCATATGAGTAACCTTAATCTAACCTAACCTCATATGAATAACTCTAGTCTAACCTAACCTCATATGAGTAATCTTAATCTAACCTAACCTCATATGAGTAAATCTAATCCTATCTAACCTTATATGAGTAACCTTAATCTAACCTAACCTCATATGAGTAACCTTAATCTAACCTAACCTCATATGAGTAACCTTAATCTAACCTAACCTCATATGAGTAAATCTAATCCTATCTAACCTTATATGAGTAACTTTAATCTAACCTAACCTCACGATACGAATAAACATAATATAACCTAACCTGATATCAGTAAACCTAACCTAACCTAATCTCATGTGAATAAACTTAATCTGACCTAACCTGATATGCAAAAACCTAACCTAGCCTAATATGAATTCACGAAATTCAATTCTTCCAAAATTTATCAAAAAGATCTCCACCTTCAAAAAAGCAATAAAGCGCACAAAAACTTGCGAAAATTAGTTTTCATACCTTTTGTCGCAGCCTAATTGCCGTAATGCCATTGTTGCAGAAAAAGCGTATTTCCAAAAAAAGAACCGAGTATCGAAAAACCACAGCGATGTTTCCGAAATCACGTTATTCGCGGACAAGATAGGGAAACGAAGTTTCGTTCGCAAATTGTTTCGCGTTCACCCGTCTACGAGTGAGAGTATCTAGTGCATTGCCCACGGGAACCGAATCCTGCCACTACGTGATTAACTACCTAGGCTCACGAAACTTCAACAACAACAACAGCAAGGAATTTCGTGTTCCCTCGTTCGTTCTATGCCACGCTCTTCTCCAGCGTCGAGCACACTCCTGGCCAGAATGCCTCGTTGAGCAAACGATCGTTCCAAAAAGAATTCCTCGACCACACGCTATGCTTTATTCCGTGTTATTATAACAGCAAAAAATACTCCACGAAAGATAATTCGATATTTTTCCGTTATAGTTTATATCTTTTCCTAGAATCAACAGTACGTGATGCAACGTAGAGAAACTGTTTGTTGCCTGATACTTTTGCTGGAGAATTAATTACTTTGAATTGCGTTACGGGCTGATGGACGTGCAATTGAATTTTAGAGGAACGAAGTGGTATTGATGTGGATTCTGCGGTAGGTAGGTTGATTTGGGGGATTTAGGATATTTTGTGGGTTTTGAAAGTTGGGGAATGGAATTTGGAGATTTAGGAATTTGGGAATTTGGAAATTTGAGAATTGGGGAATTTGGAAATTTGAGTGATTGGAACTTTGAGGGTTTTGGAAATTTGAGTGATTGGAACTTTGAGTGATTGGAAATTTGAGGGTTTGGAAATTTAAGTGATTGGAACTTTGAGAGTTTTGGAAATTCGAGGGTTTGAAAATTTGAGTGATTGGAAATTTGAGTGATTGGAACTTTGAGTGATTGGAAATTTGAGGGTTTGGAAATTTGAGTGATTGGAACTTTAAGTGATTGGAAATTTGAGAATTTGGAAATTTGAGTGATTGGAACTTTGAGAGTTTTGGAAATTGGAGTGATTGGAACTTTGAGTGATTGGAAATTTGAGGGTTTGGAAATTTGAGTGATTGGAACTTTGAGAGTTTTGGAAATTGAAGTGATTGGAACTTTGAGAATTTGGAAATTTGAGGGTTTGGAAATTTGAGTGATTGGAACTTTGAGAGTTTTGGAAATTGAAGTGATTGGAACTTTGAGAATTTGGAAATTTGAGTGATTGGAACTTCGAGAGTTTGGAAATTTGAGTGATTGGAACTTCGAGAGTTTCGAAAATTTGAGAACTCCAAAAATTTCATCTCCACAACTTAAAAATCTAATTCCACAACTCGTCTTCTAAAAACATCCCCAGTTTCACCTTCAATGGTCTACAATTTCTCTCACCTTACCTACCCATTTGTCAATAACATTCGATTCGTCTTTCCGGAGTATGACAGTGCTTAATCGGTCGTCTCAGGGCAGATTAAAAGTATTTAATTACAAGCACGTTCGAAGCTTCGTGTCGCTTGAAAGTTATTTCAGCTTGTACGCTTGGTGTCTCCTCAGCGCGGTGACTTTAATTAAAGTACTGCGAAAGGCGGAGCAATTAATGACCGGCGACATAGTTTAAGAACTCGATACCACGTGGATCCTTAATGAAAAAACTTTATCCTTTGCCCTGGGGAAAAAGAAAACACCTTCTCATTTCTTATTTCTCGATCAAGAATCGAACGCTTCTTCTTAAGATATTGTTTTATGTATCTGCTTTATGAACTCTTTGATTAAACCGTTTTTTAATCTCGAGACTTGAATAAAGATGAGATACTATTCTTATTATTGTCTGTTCTTCTTTTATGATTAATTTGAAATGTTTCGTATTTTAACAAAATTTCTCATTTTTCATAAAAGCTTTTAGTTTTTAAGTTTTTAAACTTGTAAGGTTTTTAATGATTTTTAAATTTATTTATGTAAAATGTGTGATATTACATAAGTAGAGGTTTAAGTATATTGTATGTTGAAAGTACTCGATAAATAACTATAATATGTTATATTATATATGGTACCATTGTACCTGGATTGTATCAACAGTGAACCATTGTACCTTCAAACAAAACTAATTATCCTCCGAATGAAAGATACCCGATGAAAGAAGTAAAGTATCTCGGTTCACGATAGTACACTTAAGACAATAAAGTAGCACGAAAGAAGAACATAAAAGGTTACGTAAAGGTATTAATCATGCAACTCTTTTCTTGATTGCTTTTGCAGAGAGGTGCGTACAGTCGTGCTCAACAAAGGCTCCTCCGGTCTGGGTTTCAATATCGTCGGTGGCGAGGATGGCGAGGGAATTTTCATTTCCTTCATCCTAGCCGGGGGTCCAGCAGATCTCAGTGGTGAATTACGACGTGGTGATCAGATACTCAGCGTCAATGGCATTAATCTTCGGACAGCCACCCATGAGGAGGCTGCTGCAGCCCTTAAGGTATCATCACTACTGTCTTTTTAACGCTTAAGGTGTTTTTAAAGTGTCTTTACCACTTGGGGTGTCTTCATTTTCAATTTAAGGCTCTTGTACTTTGTCATACTCATTTGGGTTTGTTATATTAGTTTGCATATTTATTATATCCATTTATATGTATATTTGTTATATTCAGTTTCATTTGCACTCTTCTGGTATATGCAAAGTGGGTTAATTGTGAGAATGTTGAGATCTAAGATTTTGGTGTTTGTGCACAGGGCACCGGGCAGACAGTGACGATTGTGGTACAATACAAGCCCGAAGATTACAACAGATTCGAGGCAAAGATCCATGATCTTAAACAACAGATCTCCCAGCAGAATATGATGACAGGCACCCTCATGAGGACCTCGCAGAAGAAATCACTTTACGTTAGGTAAGCCCACTTTGATTAGTTTCTTAGCTCCACACACTATAATCTTCTCTAACTAATTATTACTGCAATGCTAAGATGAGTCTCATTTATGTCATTCATAGTCAAGTCCTATTGCTGTAACTCAAGTTCAACTTCTATTAATGTAACTCAAGTTGAAGTTGTATTAATGTACCTCATGTTCAAGTTGTATTAATGTACCTCAAATTGAAATTGTATTAATGTGACTCAAGTTCAAGTTACATTGATGTACTTCAAGTTGAAGTTATATTAATGTAACTGAAGTTCAAGTTGTATTAATGTGACTTAAGTTCAAGTTACAATGATGTACCTCAAGTTCAAGTTGTATTAATGTGACTCAAGTTCAAGTTGCATTTATGTACCTCAAGTTTAAATTATATTAATGTGATTCAAGTTCAAGTTGCATTAATGTAATGCATGTTGAAATTATATTAATGTAATTTAAGTTCAAGTTTCATTAATATATCACAAGTTGAAGTTACATCAATGTATCTCAAGTTTAAGTTACATTGATGTACCTCAAGTTTAAGTCACATAAATGTACCTCAAGTTTAAGTTACATCAATCTACCTCAAGTTTAAGTTACATTGATGTACCTCAAGTTTAAGTCACATTGATGTACCTCAAGTTTAAGTTACATTGATGTACCTCAAGTTTAAGTTACATTGATGTACCTCAAGTTTAAGTTACATTGATGTACCTCAAGTTTAAGTCACATAAATGTACCTCAAGTTTAAGTTACATCAATCTACCTCAAGTTTAAGTTACATTGATGTACCTCAAGTTTAAGTCACATTGATGTACCTCAAGTTTAAGTTACATTGATGTACCTCAAGTTTAAGTTACATAAATGTACCTCAAGTTTAAATTACATTGATGTAGTTCATGTTCAAGTCTCATTAGTCTAATTCAAATAGAAGTCACATTAATCCAACTGCTCCAACATAATCATAAAATACTAGTCTTCTCCCATGACACCCAGTAACTTCATTCTCTTCATCGCAAAGAGGGATGAAGGTTAGAGCCATGTCTGTCGCATCTCAAATGAAAGAATAATGAAATAAGAGGATGTTTGTATGTTCCATGTTGTAGAGCGTTGTTCGATTACGACCCGAACAAGGACGACGGTTTGCCAAGCCGTGGTTTGGCATTCCGTTACGGTGAAATCCTACACGTGACAAACGCCAGCGACGATGAATGGTGGCAAGCTAGAAGAGTGACTCCTCAGGGCGAGGAGGAGGGTCTCGGTATAATACCGTCTCGTAGACGATGGGAACGGAAGCAACGCGCCAGGGATCGTTCTGTCAAGTTCCAAGGCCACATGCCGGTGATCCTCGACAAGGTAAGCTTGATCGATCGAGTACCATTCGCTAAATCAAACACGACACTTCTCTTTGACAATTGATATGTACGGGGTGTCACGTTCAAGTATGTTTCTATTACCAAGTCACTTTTAATAATTAATTTGTGTGTACAGGGTAGTTCAGTTAAGTTATTTTTGTTGCAAGACTCTTCTATTTAATAGTTGGTCTATATATACAGAGCGTTTCATACATGGCTAATTATTTTTATTGTAAACCAAAAACCACTCTTCTGGTTAAGTTGATTTATGTAGGGTGTAAAATTCAAGTCAATTTAATTTCGTTACCAAATCAACACTTTTCTATTTAATAATTGATCTATCTATACAGGGACACAGGATGTCTCACTTAACTCGAATTATTTTTGTTACAAACAAGTCACCATTCTCCTTCAACAATTAATTTACGTACACAAAATATTTCACTCAAGTCCAGTTATTTTCGTCACTGTTGAAGCGTTGACACAGTGAACGTTTGTGGACGTACACGTTATGATACGGATTATTAAGAACAAGGGTACTTAACCCCTTGGGTACATTTGACGACTCGTCATGGCACTTGTTTTGCCTAAGTGCCCGTCGAGTCTTTCAAATTGAGACAATGTTTAATGCGTGCATTCTGGTTCACGCGAGAGCAATTAGTATCAGTTGCAGCGGAGTGGTTCTTCACTGTTTCGGTGAACCTTTGTGATACTGCCCTAGAAAGTCTGGAAATAATGAGTATAATTTAACTGCGAAAATTTTAGGGGAGTGAGAAATTTATGAAATGATTTTCAAGATCAAATACCTATCTCCTTCATATTTCAAAATCAATCTCTTTTTTAATATTTCAACACCAATTATTTTATTAATATTTCAAGTTTTAGTTAAATTAAAATATTCATTTTCTAGTACATATTTAAACTTCAGAAATATTTTAACTTTAATTTCCCTATTTTAATTATTAACTTTAACACCGCAACTCTATTAAAATTCATACATGAAATTCCTACTTTGAAATGTGGAATCAGAAGGATTTAAACTCTCGTACTGCTTAAACTCTACAAATATAAGCTCGGTAGAGAGGAAAATATGCTGCACATTTGGTTAACATTGCAGCTATCATTTCTAACAATACTATAAGTACTTCACTGTACAATTCAACGGTGCATTACTGATGAAGCTAGCTGAAACAATGTTGGAAATATGTACTTCCATAGTTCATAGCCGAAATTCCCGAACGGTAATAATCGTAACAAACCAAATCGCAGTTTACAAAGCTCTGAGAACACTTCTCACAGTTTAATTCTGTCAAGAGCTTTTTGGGAAACGACTTCAAAAGATTAAAATTAAAATTTGTGAAAATATGTCAAAATATATCATTGGTATATAAATTATTTCACCCAAATTTAAGCGAACTAAAATTACAATATTTGAACTACGAGTGCGTCGCGAGTACGTCACTACACATCTAATGCGTCAACCATGTGTTGCCATCAGTATACAAACTATTCCACCCAAATTAAAAATTCACTTGCCCTAAAATTACAATGCTTGAACTACGAGTGCGTCGCGAGTGCGTCACCACACATCTAACGCGCCAACTCATGTATTGCCATCAGTATATAAACTATTCCAAATTAAAAATTCACTTGCTCTAAAATTACAATACTTGAACTACCAGTGCGTCGCGAGTACGTCACTAGACATCTAACGCGCCAACCATGTGTTGCCATCAGTATACAAACTATTCCACCCAAATTAAAAATTCACTTGCCCTAAAATTACAATGCTTGAACTACCAGTGCGTCGCGAGTGCGTCACCACACATCTAACGCGTCAACCACGTGTTGCCATCAGTATACAAACTATTCCACCCAAATTAAAAATTCACTTGCCCTAAAATTACAATACTTGAACTACCAGTGCGTCGCGAGTGCGTCACCACACATCTAACGCGTCAACTCACGTGTTGCCATTAGTATATAAACTATTCCACCCAAATTAGAAATTGACTCGTACTAAAACTAAAATACTTGACCAGTGTGAGTGTGTCACACTAACGCACCTCCTGCTTCAACACCTATATACAACTTAATTTGATCACCTTCTCCATTGTGCATTTATATAACGCAAGATCGATGGATTGCAGCAATCGACATTGGATAGGAAGAAGAAAAACTTCTCGTTCAGCAGGAAATTCCCGTTCATGAAGAGCAAGGACGACAAATCCGAGGACGGTTCGGACCAGGAACGTGAGTGTCTCTTGAAACATGACTCATTCGTATCCTGCACGTTCTGTGCATGTTCAGACCCGTACCTATTGTGGTTTTTACGTGACTATTTATTTATCATTTTTTTTTATTATATTCTCGTATTTCTAAGTCACTATTTTCGTATTACGTATATATCTATTATATCTAGACCGTGTGTTTGAAACTTACAGTTAGTATCTCCTTTTTTTCTGTCACGTGTGTCTTGAGAATACCCCTTTGCAACGATCTTCACTGTCGTTAAGATTTTTTTAACGCAATGACGAATTTTTATTCCCTGAATTTGGTCGTAGTTCGGTTGTGTTTATTCGGAGTTTTAACCAATGGCGTTATTAAGGTGGGTTTTGTAGATCACTTGTGGATTAGATATTTTTGGGTGAATGTGAGGTTGTTGGATATTTGGGAATTTACATTTCTAGGTTATTAAATGTGAATTTTTAGTTTTGACATTATATAATCTTTTTAATTTTAAAATAGACAGTATAGAAATTGAAATTTTCAAATCTTGCATTTCTTTATTTTTGATTATTTAAATTTTTAGGTTTGAAACCTTTAATTTTAAGATCCTACAACTGTCTACATTTTATAATGTCTAAATTTAAATAAAAATTTATTTTGTACTCCATTTTCCAATTTCTAACTGAATTTGCAATTGAAAATTCTAATTTCAAAATCCTCCAATTTACTACATTTTTTAATATCTTAATTCAAAAATTTGTAAAATCTCCACTGAATAGAGAAATTAAGAAAATTTCCTTTAATCTCAAAAATTAATTTGCAGACAAAGTTTCCAAATTTCTAAAATTAATTTTCAGAAAAACCTTTCACATAAAATGTACTATAAATATAATTTACAATCCCAGTCTACAAAAAAAACCTAATTACGCCAATGGTTACCACATTCATCGACGTCCACGTAGAAACTTTCTCCACCTTACAAAATAAAAGACGAGAATCGTAATCGATTAAACTTATGATCTGTTCCGTATAGCGATTGGTCGATAAGTAAAAAGATCGCTTGAGTAATTCGTGACAGGTGCGACGATAGCCCAACTTCCGATCCGAGCTTTTGTGTTTTTTTTACCATGTGAAAACGTGACATGTGTTTTGTTTTTGCCTGCTTGTGTAGGGTCGCCCACGACACCCGAGAACGAAAACGATCCTACACGTAAGTATTCCATAGTTAGTTCAACAAGAAGAAACAAGATACAATCATACACTTGCCACACGAACATCAACACGTCCGTATGATTACTCGCGAGTCGCGTGCACTGTACACTTCTATCTCGTCAAATTCAAATTGAAATTTGAAAAAAAAAAAAGATGGACAGAAACGATAATCAAGCGACCCTAAACTTTTTACACTCCTGAGATCACTGGTTTTCGTATGTTCTTTGCTTGACACGCAAACCACCATCATTGCTTTGGTGTTTTCACACGATCGATCTTGCATGTTTGGCACACACCACTAACTCGCTTTCTAACCTTTGACTAAACTTTCGGGTTACTAGAATGCTTTTAGAGAGATTCTGCATGTAGCTGTTTGTGCTGTTGAGAGCAAGGGCTTCTTTGAGGAAAATATGGGAGATGTGTGAAAGATACAGGGTTGGGGGTTTTTGGGGAGGTTTGAGAATTTGAGAAGTTAGGAATTAGGAGAGAATGGCATAGGAAGAAGAGATAGGAATTTGAGGAGTTTAGGATTCGGGAATTTGAGGATTTGGGGATATGAGAGTATGGGAATTTAGGAAAGTGATGTGAGAATTTGGGGACGCAGAAATTTGGACGTAGAGGAATTCGAGGATGTAGGTATTTGGGGAGCTAGAAATTTGGGAAGATAGAAATTTAAGTACCATGGAATTTCGGAACCTTGAGATTTGAAAATTTTGGAATTTGCAAGCGTAGAAATTTGGGAAAATAGCAATTTAAGTATCATGGAATTTGGAAACCTTGAGATTTGAAAATTTTGGAATTTGAAAGCGTAGAAATTTGAGAAAATAGGAATTTAAGTATCATGGAATTTGGGAACCTTGAGATTTGAAAATTTTGGAATTTGGAAGCGTAGAAATTTGGGAAAATAGGAATTTAAGTACCATGGAATTTCGGAACCTTGAAATTTGAAAATTTTGGAATTTGCAAGCGTAGAAATTTGGGAAAATAGGAGTTTAAGTATCATGGAATTTGGGAACCTTGAGATTTGAAAATTTTGGAATTTGCAAGCGTAGAAATTTGGGAAAATAGGAATTTAAGTACCATGGAATTTGAGGACCTCGAGATTTGAAAATTTTGGAATTTGAAAGCGTAGAAATTTGGAAAAATAGGAGTTTAAGTATCATGGAATTTGGGAACCTTGAGATTTGAAAATTTTGGAATTTGGAAGCGTAGAAATTTAGGGATTTTAGAATTTTTGAATCTACAGAATATTTGAGAAATTTGAAAAATTGCCAACTTACAAATTAAAAAATTTTTAAATTGAGAAATTGTCAAGTTTAGAATATGTATCCACATCACAAGGAAGCCTTTGCTCTTGAATGTACGAAAGTATTTCGATGTTGCTCGCTTTCGTTCTCTGCAATTTATAAAAGAATAATTTGGTACGTCTTCTTATCGTGCTTGAGTGTTTCTTTGACGACGATTGTTTTATTTGGACGGTAAATCAAACATTATTATTTATCAACAGAAATATACCCTTCAGTATGTACTTCATTTAGGTACCATTTACAGAAAAGATAGTCCATACACAAGATATGCAATTTGAATTTAAATATTCATTTAAGTAAGCTTTAATACGATAGCGAGAAAATTCTTACAGTTAGAGCTATAAATTACTTTTAAAATAGAATGCTAGTTTTCATTAATTCATTTTGTGGAAGAGAATTCGTAGTAAACATCAAGTTTAACACTTTGACGATTTCAATTTCATTGTGCAAATTTATATTTTTGTATTAATTTATAATTTTTTTAACGATATATGTAATAGTTAGTTATTTAAATATTAACATCTTGATATCAGTATTTAAAAATGATTTTATAATACTACTAATGACATACATTTATGACCACTCATATTATCACAAACCACTTATTGATATTTTGACCCACAGATACCTCAATACATTGATATTTCGATGCATTAATATGACGAAGTGCTGATATGTCGACGCGATAACAGTTCCGAAGCGTTGATACCTCTACGCGTTGATATATGGACACATTGATATCTCGTTATGTTGATATATGGATGCACTGATACTTCGATGCGTTGATATATGAATGCACTAATTCCTCATCACGTTGATATCTTGATTTATACATCAATACATTGGTATTTCGACGAATTAGCATGGTGATGATATGTTAACTTTGATGTATCAAAGCAATGATATTCATACGTTGATACGTGACACGTTCATACAAACGTTCATATGTTAACGCATTGATATATCAAAGTTCATATGTCCACACATTAATATACCTGCGTGTTAATATATCAAAGCGATAATATTCTAATACTGATATGTTAACAGGTTGATATGTCAACATATTGATATACTTATGCGTTAGTGTATCAAAGCAAGAATACTCTGACACGTTCACACATGCTGACATTAATATGTTAACGCATTGATATATCAAAGTTCGTATGTCCACACATTAATATACCTACGTGCTAATATATCAAAGCGATAATATTCTAATACTGATGTGTTAACACGTTGATACGTCAACATATTGATATACTTATGCGTTAGTGTATCAAAGCGATGATATTCTGACACGTTCACACATACTGACATTAATATGTTAACGCATTGATATATCAAAGTTCGTATGTCCACACATTAATATACCTATGCGTTAATATAGCAAAGCGATAATATTCTAACGCTGATATGTTGACACACTGATATGTCAATACATTAATATATCTATGCGTTAATATATCAAAGCGTTCATATGTCCACACATTAATATATTTATGTGTTAATATATCAAAGCGATGATATTCTAACGCTGATATGTTAACACACTGATATGTCAATACATTAATATAGCTATGCGTTGATATATCAAAGCGTGGATATGTGAACACGTTAATATATCTATGCATTAATATATCAAAGCGTGGATATGTGAACACATCAGTATACCTATCCGTTTATATATCAAAGCGTGGATATGTTAACACATTAATATACATATGCATTAATATATCAAAGCGTGGATATGTCAACACATTAATATACCTATGCGTTAATACATCAAAGCATTGGTATTCCGATGCGTTAATACATAGAGAGGCTGATATGTTAACGTACTGATATATCTAAGCCCTTCATATGTGAACATATGAATACACCTATGTGTTAATATATCAAAGCGATGATATTCTAACGCGTTGAGAAGCTGATATATCAACATATTAATGCGTCGACACATCGATATCTCAACACATTGTATGTCCATTCACTCTATCAAAACTTGATACCATATAACCACATATGAAATAAAATCACAAAATACCAATTTAGCATCACAAAGCTTTAAAACACAAATTGATCAACAATTTCAATTATATCTCACCCCAAAATTACTCAAATCTTGCTATCCAAAACAATCGTCAAAGTGTGTCATACCACAAGCCGATTTCTTACCACATCCACGCAAAAAGACCAAAACAAAGAGCAACAAAGCTCAAACCCGAAGAATCATAGGCATCGATACAATCGATAGCCCCAGTTAGCCTGGACGGTAGGACAGATGTTGTTCGTGCTTAATGCTTAATTAATCCTAGCAATTATTAACGGCCGCTTATTAGTACGCAACGTATACTGAAATATTGAACTTGTTATGTTTTAGCATTCATGCTGTGCTACACCCAGGACGACACTAACACCGAAGGTAATCACGTCTCTCTCTCTCTCTCTCTCTCTCTTGATCATCTTCATATATTTCACACATATACACACAGATCACACATGGTCCTCGTATCTTCTTTTTTTTCCCTCTCTGTTCGCCTTTCATTTTCGTCTCCATTATGTATTCTCTCCTCTGTTCTTCCTCTACCAGTCAGCCTCATCTCGGTCGCATCAATTAACAAAGCACACATTCATTACCGCGATATAACGATCCAGCCGCGGAGCGAGTGCATTGTTCGGTAAGGTCCTTTTGTCGTGGCGCGTTGTTACTTTTGAATAGCACGGGGCTGTTGGCTTCCCGTTCTCTTGTCGATTTAACGGATCCACCGACTTCGAGAGGACACCGTGATGGCCATTTTGTTTTCGCCTGTTTCAATCCTGCTGCCGAGTCCTTATCGCGAACTATGCGGAACCTCGGATATATAGCCGTTCACGAGGCGCTGTGAATAGTTTGCGTTTGCATTTTTATTTACGGTGGTAATTTATGCTTGTGGAGGACGAGATAGATGCGCAGTCGCTGTGGAAAATTGCGAAATTGAGAGATAAGTTACTTAAGTCGTAACTATTCTATATTTGAAGTGTTATGGCTATTACAGCTACATTTGGAGTAATTTATATGACAACAGAAGATTGCTCAAAGTTGTTCTAATAAATAAAAATTTACACTTACAATATTTACAATATTTACACTAGAATCAAATAGTAAATACAGTTTTTACATATTTGCTGAATACTCATTGTTTTTTCTTAGGGGGTGCGACTTGAGCAACCTTTCTCTATAGGGAAGTATAGGGATCATGAAAATATTAGGGAAAATTATTTTTGGGGTTAACCTTTTGCGCTCGAGAGGTGACCCTTAGTCGCCATTTTATTTAGTGCAATAATTTGAAGTAAGCATTTTTTAACTGATTCTATAATATGACACGTGTGATGTATACATATAGTGAAACAAATAATACTGGAAATAAACCTGGAAAAAATTCATTTAACTTCTTAACTAAATTTTAAAGTTGCTATTTGCAAATTGTCAAATTACCTTCGAGTGCAAAGAGTTAAGTAAGTAGAGAAATTTGGAGAGAATATTGGAAGGATTGAGGGAGACATGGAGAAATTGGGAAATTAAGAAATTGGGAAATTGAGAACTGGGAAAATTAGGAAATTTGGAAATTGGGAAATTGAGAAATTGGAAGATTGCGAATTTAGAAGATTAAGAAATTAGAAAATTGTGAAATTGGAAAATTAAGAAATTGGGAAATTAGAAAATTGAGAAATGGGAAAATTAGAAAATTGGGAAATTGGAGGATTGAGAAATTAGAAAATTGGGAAATTGGAAAATTGAGAAATTGGAAAATTAAGAAATTGGGAAATTGAGAACTGGGAAAATTAGGAAATTGGGAAATTGAGAAATTGGAAGATTGCGAATTTGGAAGATTAAGAAATTAGAAAATTGTGAAATTGGAAAATTAGAAAATTGAGAAATGGGAAAATTAGAAAATTGGGAAATTGGAGGATTGAGAAATTAGAAAATTCTGAAATTGGGAAAATTAGGAAATTGGGAAATTGGAAAATTGGGAAATTAAAAGATTGGTAAATTCGGAAATGAGAAAATTTGGAAATTACGAAATTAAAATTGGAAAATTTGAAAGTGAGAAAATTTGGTATAATAAACCATTCAAACATTTCCATCAACGACTGCGCATATTTTATTAAACCGTTGCGAATGAAATAATCGACATCAATAACTATTTCATCAAATTCAATATCCAATGACTTAATATTTCAAACCCATTTCATACGCAACAAATCAATCCCACTGGATAAATTAATACAAAATCGACAAAAGTACCCCAGCTTCCAGAGTTCGTTCGCTTGAATTTGTTGATCCGGGTGACCAGAAACAAAATGGAGCCCACTTTAGCTTTCTCCCCTTGTTTTTCGTCCAGACGATTCGTTTCAATTAATATTTCTCCCAGCTCTCGCGACGCGGTTTTCGATTATCGATCAGCCAGGCAACAAAACCAACCGGTTTTTTCGTTGAAATTCCGTCGGCGTATCTTCGAAACTAATATCCGTTATCACTAAACGATTTCACGTTCGTGGTCGTCATGAACGAGCGAAACGACCGTTCATTCTTCGTCTCCGCTTTCATTTCACGCCGCGCTTCTTCCATCTGTTTCATTCACAAAAAGATTTATCTTGCGTCGCAGGGAGTAGAGAAATTTTATATCGTGTTGAACTGCCGTATATGGAGGAACTGACATTAGTTTATCTGGAAAAGGAGGATGATGAGAATAATGACGAGTTTAGTAAGTGATAACAAATAAATGAAACGAGTCAATTGTGTGAACAGGAGTGAACCAGCATACCTATGCTGAATTACCTCCTTAGACTAACATTGTCGAACGTGGTTTCGATCGAGATCCACTTTGTTATTTTTTTTTTCTTTGACTTTTTTTTTTAACTCTTTCCGACCCTACCCTGCGCACTTACACGCCGGAACGCTTCGCGCAGTTGGGACAGCCGCGACGTGCTTTTTGTCTGTCTGTTTGTCGTTTGAGTTCTATTTGTATACTAATTACCCTACCCGAACAAGGATACCTAGGATACATTCATGAAATTAGGCTGATGCTCATAGCAGTTGCCCTTATAAAATCAATCAATCAATCACAAAATTAATTTGTTTCTTACTGAGCTTAACATACTTATAAAATAAGCTTAATGAAAATTTGGAAGACAGTCGGTGATTTTTGTTGCAATTTTGTAGCGGTGATGTGTACCAGCAAGTATAGTAATTGGTAACGAGGATATTTGTTGGGGAAGTTTTAGTATTTCATTTTTTTAGGAGTTTTAAGTTGTGGATTTTGTGATGTGGATGGTTTTTAATTTTTTAATGGAGAAATTCTTTATTTGGTTATTTATGAATTTAAAGGAGTTGAAGGGTGAAAATTTGCAGATCTGGAGAGTTTATTTATAGAAATTTGAAAATTGACAAATTTTATTGTGGAAAGTTTGAAAATTTATAATGTGGAAAATTTGAAGATTCCTGAAAAATGAAAAATGTAAAAATGTAGAAAATTGGGAAATTTAGAAAATAGAAATTCAGAGGTAAATTGGAAAATTTAGCAAATTGGGAAATGTGGAAATGCTGAAATGGGGAAATTAGGAAATTGAAAAATTGGAATATTGAAATATTTTGAAAGCTGAAATTGGTAAACTGTGAAATTCATAAATTGGGAAACTGGAAAATTGAGGGATTGGAAAATTAGGAAATTCGAAAAAAGGGAAATTAGGAAATTTGAAAATTATGGAATTAGAAAATTGTGGAATTTGAAAATTATGGAATTGGCAAATTGTGGAATTGGAAAATTGAGAAATTGGATAATTGTGGAATTTTAAAATTATGGAATTGGAAAATTGTGGAATTAGAAAATTGTGAATTTGGAAAATTGAGAAATTGAATAATTGTGGAGTTGGAAAATTGAGAAATTTGAAAATTATAGAATTAGAAAATTGAGAAATTGAAGAATTGTGGAATTGGAAAATTGTGAATTTGAAAAATTGAGAAATTGGAAAATTGTGGAATTGGAAAATTGAGAAATTTGAAAATTATGGAATTGGAAAATTGTGGATTTGGAAAATTGAGAAATTGAAAAATTGTGGAATTAGAAAATTGAGAAATTGGAAAATAATGGAAATAGAAAATTAAGAAATCGGAAAATCGGGAAATTGGAAAATTGGAAAATTAAGAAATTGAAAAATTGAGAAATCCACGAACTCCAAAATTAAAAAATTCATAAATTTCCAAATATAAAACTTCACATCCACAAATTATAAAACTCTCCACAACCACAAATCATATCTTAACAACTCAAAAAATTCTACCGACCAAACTATCCTCAGCAAAAATCCTCTGATTACCAAAGCAATCAATAGGCAACGAGAAACGCCATGCTCCAGTAACCGTACTATTAAATCGTTACCGTTACGTAGCATCGGATATCGATTTCGAAGTGCAAACTCTCCGAGTTTTGTTAGCATAGCCACCACATTAACCGATGCAACATCAACCTTGGTACTCTCTGTCTCTCTTCGATCGCCTAAGTACTATTCCCTAGGGAGCTTACCTTTCCTCGCTTCTCCTAGGTGCTAAAGCATGGACCACTCACTCCAAGGTGACTTTGAATAATCGACCGCGTTTCTGTGCAATCGTTAACCAAACTCCAACGAATCGAGATCGATTTGCAGTAAATCTTTTCGCGACGAGAATTTTTCTATTTTCTTTATTTCTCTCTTTCGTTGATGATTCGACGAGGAGGGAAGTTTAAAGAGAAACGTTTGTCTTCGCGTGTTTGAAAGAGTGCGACCGATCTAACCGAGGATAACAAAGCTTTTTATACAAAGAACACAGAGGGTGTCGAGGTGACAAGAATGTACTTATACAAAAAATTGCAGGCAGCGAAGAAAATGTGCTGTCGTACGAGGCTGTCCAGCAGCTCACCATTCAGTACACTCGACCCGTCATTATTCTGGGTCCACTCAAGGATCGCATCAACGACGACCTCATCTCAGAGTTCCCTGATAGATTCGGCAGCTGCGTGCCACGTAAGTCATTCACCTATTTAATCTTACTTACTAATTTTTATGTACATTAATTCTGAGATTTATTTCGAGATTTGTTTGTGAGATTTAGTTTCGAAAATGACTTTTCACGTTTGAAGTGATTTTTCACCTTGCAAATATTCGAGCTTCCGAATTTCTCAAGTTTTCAGACTCTGTCATGTAATCTGAAAGTTCGATGATAGTTTCAAAGTTTTGAGGTTACAAGGTTACGAAGTTTCGAGGTTTCAGTCTCGAAATTTCAAGGAAGTCTGTAAATTCAAGTTTGGAGTGAAAAATTTGAAACTGTTTCAGACACAACGAGGAGTAGAAGGGAATACGAAGTGGATGGTCGAGACTATCATTTTGTGGCGTCCAGGGAACAAATGGAGAGGGATATTCAGAATCATCTGTTTATAGAGGCTGGCCAGTACAACGATAATCTTTATGGAACGTCCGTGGCGTCCGTTCGAGAGGTGGCTGAAAAGGTACTTAAAGCAAAAATACAAAATAATAAAATTAAACATAATCTAAACATACATAGAATAGTCCATATTCATAAAAGACTGTGTACATGTTAATGAAGCTCAGTACATAATATAATACGTAACTTGATTTCAGGGAAAGCACTGTATTCTCGACGTTAGCGGAAATGCCATCAAGAGGTTACAAGTAGCGCAGCTCTATCCTATCGCCATTTTCATTAAACCGAAGTCCGTGGAATCAGTCATGTAAGTGATATCTAGTAACACCTACATAATTCTTGAATACATTTCATTAACAACTGATTTTTGTAGGGAGATGAACAAGAGGATGACCGAAGAACAGGCGAAAAAGACGTACGAACGAGCTCTGAAGATGGAACAAGAGTTTGGAGAGTATTTTACTGGTAAGCAATTTCATTCTACACCTTTGATGGAGCCACCTAATTGAAGTGGATTCAGTTGATGTAGATTCACCTAGTTGATAAAGATTCAGACAGCTGATAGAGATCTACCTAGGTGGTGCAGATTCACTTAGTTGATATGGAACAGCTAGTTGATACAGGTCCATCTGGTTAAAGTAGATTCTCCTTGTTGATGTACATTCAATTACCTAATACAAATTCACCTAGCTGATGTACATTCACCCAGTTGACATAAAAACATTTGGTTAATGTACATTCAATTAGCTGATACAGATTCACCTAGCTAATGTACATTCACCCAGTAGATTCCCCTAACTGATATATGTCCACCCATAAATTCATCTAGTCAATGTAGATTCCTAGTTGATGTACATTCAATTACCTGATACAGATTCGCCTAGCTAAGTACATTCCCCTGTTGATATAAAATCAGCTAATTGATGTAGATTGACCTAGCTGCTACACCCATAAATCTAATCAATGTAGATTCACCTAGCTAATGTACATTCACTCTGTTGATATAAAATCAGCTAATTGATGTAGATTGACCAAACTGGTACACCCATAAATCCAGTCAATGTAGATCCACTTAGCTGATGTACATTTACTTAATTGATACAGATTCACCTAGGTGATGTCTCTTCAAAAGCAGAATCTGAACAGTCCAACCAAATGAAATGTAAAATGGCTATGAATTAAAGAAAGAAATATTTTTGTTACAGCCGTAGTACAAGGTGACACGCCTGAAGAGATCTACGTGAAGGTAAAGGAGGTGATCGCCGAGCAGTCAGGACCGAACATTTGGGTACCGTGCAGGGACCAGCAACTGTGACGTCCTGCCCCCAACGCTCAGCCCGGTCCGAACGCTTGGACCTTACCTCCGAGGCGTCAAGCTTAATTACTCTTAATAAAATAATCGAGTAACTCTAATAATGCCTTCCCCGTTCCCATCCCGATACCCGTCCCGTACCCTGCCCAAATCGAGTAACACACGATCGAGACGTTTGCCTTGCGAGGCTCGTCGAGAAGACTCTGACTAATCGAACGGATAACCGAACAACAATCTCGAGAGGAGAAAATTAAGTTAATATGTATATCGTTAGCGTGTTTGTTTCCTCGGAACTCGAGGATGCACGCGAGGGTAGGAGCTACGTTATCGATCACGAAAGGTTGAAACAATCGATGTTAGGATTCGTCGTTTGCCGAATAAGGATGGTAGCATGTTAGTATTTTTGACGAGACACCGTCAGACGAAGATCCGTGTTATAGTGTTAAAGATACCAAAAGTGTTTCGTTGTACCACGATGTTCTTCACGTATCGAACCGGGTTTGTCGAACCACGAACAAGGAGATACATCATCGTCACGGGCGTTCGTCTACCTTGAATTTTTGCTACGACGTTGCACGTGACACGAATACACGACGTCCCGGGACACAGCGCATCCTCCCCGTCGCAACGAACACGAAACAGTTACTCGAGCTTCGTAATTTGTAATCGTCGATACGCACTCTCCCTTTTTTTTTTCATTGTAATCGGAGGAAAGAAAACGGTTGAACGAACCGTCTCCGATGGTCGTGTATTCGCCTCGAAATCGATTTCAATGTGCGCGCGACGAGATCGCCGCGATCGAAGTCGAACTAAATATAACTACGTGTGTGAGTGTGTGTGTGTATGTTTTATATACACATGAGAAAAGATAAAACAAAGATTCGCGTCGTAGTTTCTTGTCGATCGATCTGCCACGACGCGTTCGTTCCAACGTGCACGATACTGTGCTACTATTCGAATATTTGGATTATTCGAAATTCTGGGCACTTGATTATTTAAATAATTGGAGTGACTTTAAAATTCGATGAGATGATTGTTGGAATAATTCGGATGCTTAGATTGTGTGAATTATTTTAATATCAATGCTTTTTCAAATTTTTGTAATATTGTCAGAATACAAATGCAGTGACATTTGGTTATCAGAAAATTCAAACTATCCAAGCTTCTTCAATTTCAAAGTAGAATTCTACTAACATTTAATTGAATATTTAAAGATCCAAATATTCTGATAATTTGAATAATGTAACTCGACCCCGAATTTTACTGACATTCGAACATCGAACTCTAATTATTGGAATAATCAAATTGTCGAAATAGTTGAAATTTCAAATCAAAATTCTACAGATATTCTATTCGTAAGAGCTCGAACAAGAACGCGTCGAAACAGGCGACCAATAAACGTCGACTCGATTGAAATCGACAGTAGGAGTACCACGAAGGACACAAAGAAGCGACAAAGAAGAATAGTAGATTTTTAAGGTAGATTCTCGTCGCGATCGCTCGCAAGACGCGCACAGCACGTTTAGACGCTTTAAAAAAAGGGAGAATTCTCTTTTTGTTGTTTTCGTTTCCTTCACGCGCAAATCGCGACGACGACGATAAGCGTAACACGAGTTGACGAACGGAACGGGAGAGACACGATACGCAGAAATAAAATAACAAAAAAATAACATTATTATAATAATAATAATAAATAAATAATAACACTTGGCTTCACCGATCACTGTATATGTATAGCTTGGTCCGGTTAATTCTGAGCGAAGTAGCGCGGTATTTTTTAATGTACTTAATCGCAATAAGAGGCGAGAGAGAAGGAGTACGAGGGAATCGAGATAGATTCGTTAGAAGGGCGTTTCGAAGGCGAACATTCGAGCGTAGAGAATGAATCGAGAGAGCATGAAAAGAACAAAGAACGCAGAACAGAACGGGACATACTTTTTCGTATCTGTTTCAAAAGAGAGACGAGACAAAGACAAAATCCGGACGCATGTAACGAACCTCACGATTCATCAAACCTCACAGGACAAATCTTTAGATGCTAGATTAGCGATATATAATGTTTTGTACAGCTAGATTACTAAGCCAGTACTGGGTTATGTGCAACATTATATATATATAAATATATATATAAATAAATGAATAAATAAATAAATATATATATACAGAGAGAAAGCGAGGAAGAGAGTATGAACGTGTGAGCGTTAGAGAGAGAGAAAGTAAGAGCGAAAGAGGAAGACAGTTAAGGAGAGAAAGAATGAACACTATTGTAATTTAAATACCACTACTAAATTATTATTACGATAGTAGGTATACATAAATATATATATATACACATATATATATATTATTGTAAATACCTGTTACCCGGGTAATCGAGATGGTATATGGTGGGTAGCATACGGCGTGGATTCGAAGCGGGTTTTCTCGAAGAGGTGTACCGTTCGATTGTTAATTTCCGGTGTCGTTTTCTACGATTGGCCAGCGCCAATCCATAGAAAGCTGACGGACGAAAGCGTGACGCGAATGAAGATGTGAAAATTCCAAGTTGGTCCTCAATCGAACGGCTCGATCGACGAAACGCCTCGTAGCCATTTTTTCACACGAAATTCGAGGAGTTGCAGCGCGAAGGTCGCAAGCGTGTCGAAGAATTTAGCGGCGAATTTAGCGATGATCGAACAGATAGACTTAGGTGAAAACAATCGAGAACATCGTCGATCGTAGTACTTACGAAAAGGAGAGAATGAAATCGAGCGTGAGGATGTTGCACGACAAAATGGCGGAGAACACTAATAAGCATCGTTGCGAGAGAACGAAGGCCAGCTAACGAAAAATAAAATTGTATATCGTCGAAATGGCCACACGCCCTACCGTTTACATCGATATCGTCGATTGCACGGTGATTTTTTGGCGATTGCTTCTCCCTTGGTTGAACGAGGCTCGTAGAAATCTACGTACTTTGCGTTTTCTCGTTCGGTTTTTGTTTCCCTGTGCCGAAACGCGATCGGTAAAGATTAGCGCCAGTACGCTTTCTACAAGCTATTTTTCCTATGGACAGAGGATTCTGCGTTTTTTAGAATCGTATTTGCAAACGAAACGGAATCGTGTATTTACGGATAGCGAACGAGCCAAGTGACGAGAAGCGTTGCCGTGATTTAACTGCACGGGTCGTGCCTGAACACAGAAAGAGCTAGGCTTCGCCATAAGTTAAAAAATCTATGAAAAAAAGAGTAAAAAAACATTGCGGAGAAAATGATGAAGAAAAAGACGCCTGTCTCGATGTAAAGGAACGTATAAAGAGAATAATTACTACAAACACTTATTATACACCTCTATAGTCTATTTAATAATATTACTTATTGAATTGTCAATCTCATGTTCACCTTGTTTCATCGTTTTTAAATAGTTAATAAACGTTTTACCGATTTTAGTCACTGCCTTTTGTCCAACCCCATCTTTTTTTTTTTTAACATAAATATTTTATTACACTTTGACAACTTGGCAACTTAAGTTTGAAAATTTTAAAATGTCTTGTAAATTACTGAATTTTTTAATTTCTGTGATTCCAAACTTGCAATGTATCGATTACTAAATTTGTTAAATTTTAAACATACAAATTTCTAAATTATTGAGTTTATACCTAATATTTATAATATTGTAATTTGATCAGTAAAAGTGTCTGTTCTCGAGAGAATTAAGAATGAAATACAGGAATGTGGGAAGTGAAAGAATAAAAGATCGTAGATCGGTAAAAATACTTGTTTTTTATTATTACATCGATAGGATAACTCGTTACTGTTATTAGCGAAAAGAAAATTCACGAGTCGAGTTCATTACGAAAATCGAGTTTGTCGTTCCATTCTGACTTGCATTCATTTTGTCTGTTCGCTGAACCTGATGGTACGGAGCAATGACGAATGACAGTAATAATACTACTTAATGCTTATTAAATCATAATAACTCTTTCACCTTCTTTTTGCCGTTTTCCTTTTCACTACATTCTTAGTTACATTCTTTAGACGAATCACAGAGAGAATTTAATTTGCGTACACTTCACCGTCGCGTTTTCCTCAACGTTATCCATTAAACTAAACCTTTTTTGTCGAAATAAAATATATATATATGTACGTATATATACATATATACTCATATTTATATTTATATATCTATGTATATATATAATATATTTGTTCTTTCTCACATAGAATTCCATTCTTCTCGCGAAGCAGTAGCGGTTCTGTTTTTTTTTTCTCCCTTTTAACACATTTATCGTCGTATATTAATATAAATTACAATTGAAGGGTACGGGGGTAGAGGGTGGGGGTGTAGAACGTGTTATACAGCTAAGAAAATGTACATTCATAGTTCGCTATTATGTATATATCGTACAATAAAAAAAGCGGATAGTTGTGACAATGGTAATTAATAATATATTTATATATATATATAGTTTTTTGTCGGTAGCGGTAGTGA
This sequence comes from Megachile leachella, assembly GCA_963576845.1. Classification (NCBI taxonomy): domain Eukaryota; kingdom Metazoa; phylum Arthropoda; class Insecta; order Hymenoptera; family Megachilidae; genus Megachile; species Megachile leachella. The sequence continues at coordinate 7,701,328 of OY756248.1, read as the reverse complement.
TAGTAGTAGCAGTGGTAGTGGCAAATAGTAATAGTAATTAGCTGTAATCGTAGTTATCGGTGTCCGGTAATCGTAAATAGTTAACGATAATAATAATTAATTAGTAGCACGGTAGTATCTGCGTAGCCCCTATATTGCGAGAAAGTTTTTATATACACGCATATGTACCCCTTTCATTTCGGGTTTCGCTGAAATTACAGTTTCTCTAAAACGCTGGTATCTTTTCGTATGCACTTCTTATACACAATTACACGTGTGACGGACGCCTCTAATAATATTAACAAGCGTCTTTCTGCTACTTACGGCTATTGCTCGGTATCCTCTACTTTACATTTAAAAAGGTACATTACGCACAATTACTTACATACACAGACCGTGTTTCAATTTCCATTTTTTTTTTAAGAACCTTAGTTTGCACCTCTCCTAATTTGACCCGTTTTTTCTCTACGCTCCTACACGCATAACCGGCGACGTTTTATCTTTTGACGTAACTAGGAGTTTGGGGTGGTTTTGGGATTAAAAGATATATTAGGAGAATGTACTTATTAAAGTTAATATTGTTCAAAATCTTTAAGTTTTTCAGACCTGTCAGATGTAAATTTAATTTTTAACTTTTGTAAATCTTTAAATTATCAAATGTTCAAGACCACAAATTCTCAAACCCTTAAATCTGCAAGGATCTCAAACTTTCAGCAACTACAAACGTTTTAATTTTCCAAAAAATTGCATCTTCATACATCTTCATCATTTTTAATAATTCTTACTCTGCTCCTACCATACCTACTCCAATAATTTCTCGTCAGATTAATTCATACTTTGAATCAATTCTAGTCCTACCCTTTGAGGAGATTTAAAAAAGGAAACTAAATTATACAGAATTCTTTTAAATACAAAAAATGTAAGAGTGTTTCAAAAAATGAAAGTTGAATTATTTAACATAAAAATAATTTGAATATTTGCAATGTACCCCACCATAAAACCTACCCCTTAACCTAGTTACGTCTATGTTCCTGTAACGAAAACGGTGCCCCGTAGCCGTATATTTATTCGAAAATAGGTATGTACACGTGTCAATTGCATCCCACTGTCCACGTTTAATATCCGTGTAAATCGTCAGCTAAATAAAATTAACGCGCGGCCGGCAAAGAGGAGGCCGTGCTCGATCAAACCTTCGTTTTCGATGCGTTTACGACGTCTTCGCCTATATTTTACACCGGACAATTAAATTAAAAACATCCCTAACGAACGTTTACGTTGATCGAGCACGGACAATGGCCGACCGCGTCCAATCGATTTGAACGCATAGGATAATCGCGAATACGCATACAGACAGTTCCCTGAGACTGATCATAACAATTGAAGAATCTTGTGTGTACCGTGAAACGGAAACGCGCGATTTGCTGAACAAAAACACTCGTAAAAGCTTCGTAACACGTAAGGAGCTTTCCGATCGTTTGGGCAGCTTTTTACTCGCGAGAAACTAAGTACGACGGTTTCGATAGTAATTGCTTTCGGTACTCCTTATGTATTATTTTGCGCCGATCAGCGAACGCGTTCACTGCTGAACTTTTCGCTTAATCACGCAGTTTGTTTGACTGATTTAACACTTTGACGGACGATGACGTATTCGGAGATGTATTTTGAAATTTGGGAGATTGTGATTTAGGAATTTGCTGATTTCTTTATTTTGATATTTGGAAATTTGTTGACGTCATTTTGATATTTGGGAATTTGCTGATTTCTTCATTTTATTATATGGGAATTTGATAATTTCATTTGGATCTTTTAATTTGGACTTTTGGAAATATTTATCTGTAAATTACAAGTTTTTATGTTTTAAGATACAAAGTTTCAAGCTCATACATTTACAAATGTAAAATTTTACTAATTTTAGATCTATACATGTTTAAGTTTGGAAAAGGAAAAAATTTACAGGGTTAGATATGTAAATTCAATTTTATGAACTTGCAAATTTTTTAACAATCTTCAGAAATGAAAGATTCTTTGACCGTCCCCGAATACGTCATTATTTCTTACGATATTTTGATTCTATCAATTCAATTAAACAACTAATAATTCTTCAACATAGATAAACTCAAATTTTCAAATGTAATTTCTTATTAAATACAAAAGAAGTTAATAAATAATTTTACGAAATACGCGATCGTCAAAGTGTTAAAAACCAGTAGAACTGGATGGCCCAGACCTACAAAACTTATTCGAAAGTAGGCAGTTTTATGATCTAATCTAAAATTCAGAAAGAACTAAAGTTAAAAATAAATTTATCTCTGTCTCGGCAGTCCGAGGATAACACGAAGAGAATAAAAAAATTTTAAAAGAAATTCTAGGTACCATATCAATTATATTAATATTACATTCATAAGGTTATAACTGGAAAATGAATAGGTTTAACTAACGCGTTAACGCAACATTCGAATTCGAGTGTAATTTATACTAGACTCAGTAATAACGAGAAAATACATAAAAATTAACACGTTGACAATTGATAACAAACAGTGGTTCGTTGAATCAATAAATGAAACTCTAAAAAGAAAAAGAAGAGGACGAGAAAACTTAAACAATGTATGATTTTCGAGAGGACAAACGTTCTAAAAAGTGATACAACTAGGCAACAGTGAACGCGTCGATCGCTCGTCCTCCATCTTCCGAAGCGAACAATTAAACTTAATTTGTAACATGGTGAACGGAAATCGCTAATTTGAGAACCAATCGTCGCCAGTCGGACGAGGGTTATTGCACAGTGAACACTGGACGATCCAATCGGTGTCCGATAACACGCTCGAGATCCAACGTTTTCTCTATTTTCGTTCTCCTCCATCTTTCTTTTTCCATTTTTTCGTTCAGGACCGTTAATCGATCGCGTTCATCGGTCGTCGGTCGGCTCGTAATCGTTTGACGAGAAGCGAATTGACGAAATTGCACATCCCAGGATAAAACAGAACGGAAAGGAAGATACAACGGTAATAAAACGGAAAACGTAAATGCTTCGCTTTCGACGGCTAAATCCAACGCTCGCTTATATCTAAACGGTAAACATAAACAATCGAATTATACTCTATAATTGACTCGCTGGTATTAATAGACAAGAAATGAGAAACGAAATTAACAAATTGGTAACGTGGAAAAAAAGAAAACTCCATCGATGACGTATTCGTGTTACTAGCTAAAGCCGTTCTATTTATACGTCAACGGCTAAACGTAGAACGTGATCCAAGTATCGAGAACGTAAAAAAAATGTACGTGTTACAGTGTCCGTTTCTCGTACAGCTTTTAAACTATCGATTGAGTATCAATTCTCTGTATGAACGATCGAGTTCGAGACAAACTGGAGCGACGTTAATGCTGCAGTGGGCAGATACGGTGCCCGAAAAGTGGATACAAGTATGTAGGTTCTCAAATTCACAAATTATGTTCTTAAAATTACAAGTTTCAAAGTACCCAAGTCCTCAAATTTCCAACCCTCAAATACTTACATTCTAATTTCCTCAAATTCCATAAACTACAAATTCTGTAAACGCATAAAATCTCTAAATCTTCTCAAACCCCTAAATGTACAAATTTCTACATTCTCAAATTCATTAAATTCCCAAATTTCTCTGAACTTTAAAAGTTCGTCCCCAAATGTTCACAATAAGAGTAACCAACCAGTGGTTTCATATACCCAGGCACCTCTGTCCACCACGGCATTAACCTACCAAAGGTTTCAACGTGACGATAAAAAATATTTCTGAAGAATCTCGTACGCTATCGTCCCGAGTACTCGCGAGGTTTTTCTCTACGGCTCTCGAATTTGCATCGAATCGAACGTTGAATTAAGTAGTTATCGAAATACGGTACAAGTATGCTCGGACAGGAACGACGACAATCTTCGTATAGAAGCGTTGCGTTTGAATACCCGAATGATCGCCAGGGCTCAAATCACGGAGTATGTCAATAAAATATCACTGTAATCCGCAAATAGTAGCGTAGAACATTTGCCAATAAATACTGCTAAATAATTAAACGCCGTGTTACGGTTCGCCGACACTTTTCGACGGTTCATCTCTCTAAACTTTACCTAAATCGATTTTGCACCGCACATCGCATGCACCTTGCCCGCCATTTCACGACGGTTCGCGGACCAAAAGGAAAGCCGAATGTGTTAACAGGTGCTTGAACCTGGACAGTTCCAGCCGCGTTTTCAATCGGCGATAGCTGTCTTGTTACCCTGTCGCGTTCTGGCCTGCCTCTCGCGTTTAGGCGAAACGCTCGAGCTCTTCTTGGTGGCCTCCTTCGTGGCGGAAGTCGACGGTTTAGCCTGGGGTGAACACGGCCCCAGAGACGCCTCCTGTCACCTGAGGCTGATCACCACCTTCTCCACGTTCAACAGGGACCTCACTTTGTCGTTGTACTTGATCAGAGTCACCTTCGAGCCGCGCACGTTGATCCTCTCGCCGCCGCTGAGCAGGTGACAGCAACGAGACTGCTCCAGGAAGTCCTGGAGCTTCAGCTCCTTCATTACCTCGCGATGAGCCACGGCCGGAGGACCCGTTGGCGCTTTTGGATTCACCTGACGCAGCAACGCGTCTCGACTCTTTATCCTTAGAGCCGCCATCAGGTCCTGCAGCAGCACCCATTTGTCCGAATCGTTCGTGAGGGAGAACAACACTGGCAGGTTCACGTCGCTCACTTCCATTTCGATCTCGTCTAATTCTGGTTCTGGGTTTTCTATCGGTGGATCGTCTAGGGGGTTGTAGCCGGTGTCTTCTGGATCTGGAACGAAATTAATTCGGAATCAAATTAGATATAAATTTGAGTGAACTTCAAAGGTTTATTTTACTAATGAACTTTCGAATGTGAACCCCAAGCAACTTTGATAAGTAGGCTGACGTTTTAACAATATCATGGACACATTATTGTTCACAATGTTAATAAAAAGGTTTTTGTAACTTACCAAAAATTGAAGACGGCCCACCAAACGACCACGGTGTGCTCGCACGTCCTTGAATGTCATCCAAATGTTGCTCCAGAATCGAGTACGCGTCAGTGTCTGCAGCCAACATCAGTGGAGTTTGTCCAGAGTAAGTAGCCAGCAGAGGATCAGCTCCATATGAAAGCAGCAGGCGTACAAGCTCGGTAGCACCATTTTCTGCCGCCTCGTGAAGTGGCCTGCAACATAAGAACACGTTTTAACAACTACTTGTTACTGCAATGATCTAGATTGTTATATGTTGTCCGTCTTATGAAATTTTCAAGAGGTGAGTGTGGTAGACAACGTGTTAAAGGATGTGTAAGTTGGGAGAACAAGTACCTGATTCCTCCATTAGCACTTTCACTGGCATTCGCTCCGTATGCGAGCAACAGCTTCGCGATTTCAAGATGACCTCGCGAACATGCTTCATGAAGAGGGGTGTAACCTGCGTTGTCCTTGGGACTCGGTGCGTTATTCAGCTTCTCCAGGCAGTACGCTGTCACATCCTATAAACAAGATACAAAGATATAATTTAAATTGAGATAGGTAACAATTTATCGGATAATCATTGAGTTAATTAAAACTTTTGTTTGGATGGGTAACAATCTCTACATTTGCCTTAGTGACGTTCTGTATTAGATTCACATCTTACTCCTACATCTCACATCCCTCATATTACATAGAATTCAGTTCACATTCTAGAGGAAATGTCAGATGCATCTTAGTTCCTATTTGCGTCCGCAAATAATCAAATATTTCTTACCGTGTATCCGAGCCTCGCAGCTCGATGCAGCATCGTCTCTCCGACCCCCTTCTTGATCACCCAGGTCCTAATTTCCGTCTGGATGTCCGCGACGGATTCCGGACTCGGCCTCGTCAGTACTTGCTGTAAGACACACGTTCCATAAATCATCGGCTGCTCGTCGATAGAAATGATTTTACTGTTAATTGAAACATACCCTCTTTCTCTCCTTAGGTATCGTATCGTCTTTCTTCAAAGGTTTCTTCTTCTTACGAATGTAGTCGAATCCGGAGCGGAACTTTCGCCGAGTGGTGCGCAGTTTGAGCTTCTTCTTGTTAGGAACTTCCGTCTCGTTGGTCTCGTCGTCGAGCTCGTTGTTTTCCGCTTCCTGCGTCTCGTTCGTTTCCTCGTGCGTTACTTCCTCGTCCGCCTCCGTCTTCAGGCTCTGCAGCTTCTTCTCGGCCAACGACTTCAATAGATCCTTTCTCCTCTTCGCGATCAGCAGATGTCGTTTCGAGTTCATGATCGCCTTGTGACTTCTCAAGATACCGGCGTTCTTCAGACGCGAAACAACCTTCTGCTTCAACGTCTTCACTTTACCCAACGTGTTCTCCGGGGTCTCGTTCTGCGAATCGTCGTCCTGAGAAGTGTCGTCATGATTCTGCATCGGAGGCGCCGAGGCTGGTCTATCTTCCCCGAAGACTTCCCTGATGGTCGCCTGCTTCTTCAGCACCCTCGTCTCGGTCCTCGTTCTGCTCTTCAGCACCAGCGTAGAGAACTCGTTCGGTAGAACATGATTGTTCTTGAACGTGTCCCTGAAGTTGTTGACCGTTTCCTTGCGGAAGTAGCCGAGCAGGAACGAGTCGGTCACCTTGATGGGTTTCAGCAACTTGCTGTCCTTCATCGGTGACTTACCTTTCGGTATTTCAAGCAACGGGGTTAAACTGGGTGTCGCAAGTAATTCCGGTTCGTTGCTGCCTTTCAAGAGCATCTTGCCTCCACTTTTATCCAGCTTCTCCTTCTGCTTCCTCTTCATTTCCTTCTTGCTGGTCCCAACCTTCTGAGCCAACACATCAACAATAGACCCACCCTCCATCTTCGAGTACTTGGTAGTCTTCGGAGGACAGGAGATCGTGGTGGAGGAGGTGGCTTCCTCGTCGTCGATCTTGCTACCTAGCCCATAGGTCGCGGTGCTGAAGCTGTAGTTGGACTCCGCGTCGCTATCCACCACCTTCTTCCTGCCCAGACACACGTCGGAGCTGTCCATCGAGACAGACAGAGCCGGGGAACCTGGGTCCAGGTCCGGTAACGAAGTGGATAACCTATGGAACCTCGACGGTTTCGACACGGTGATCAACCTGGGTGGCATCCTCAGAGATTTCTTGTAGACATACACCTCCTCTTCCCAGCCCGGCCTGAAGTCGCTGCCGTCCCCGAACAGAGGTTTGGGTTTGAGCTTCTGTGTCGTGGGGATCTTCGAGGTGGAGCACTTCGACTCCTTCTCCCCTTTGACCTTCTGCGGGGTCGCGTCCCTCGACCTCAGCTTCATCCCTTCGGACTCCACGGTGTTCGGCGTGGTGCGTTTTCTGGCTCTCAACCTGTCGGCCACCGTCGAACCGTGACCAAACTCCGTGCTACCATCGCTCTCCTCGCTGGAGGATTCGCTACCACTGGACGACTGCAACTTGATCCTGCTCCCTCGACGGACTCTCCTCTTCCTAGATATTAATTCCTCCTCGCAATCGCTGTCGTCCTTCTTCCCTTTTCTCTTGCCCCGTCGAATAACGGGCGCTTCTTCTCCGCTCGAGTTCTTCGCATCATCCTTGCTGACCTCCGGTTCGTCCTTCACTTCCAGTTTCACCTCCTTCAGCATCGAGGTCTCGTCGTCCTTCGTCGGCGTTTCCGGAGACTCCTCTTTCACGTCTATAGGCGAGTCGATGTCCTCTATTTCTTTCTTGATGTCCTCCGGTTTGATCTGGGAGGTGTTGGCATCGGATTCCTTACTGCTGTCGTTGCCAGGGTCTTCCAGCTTCGACGTGATCGTGCAGCTCACCTTCTTCTTGCGACTTCTCTTCTTCATCGCGTCTCCTGTACGCAGCTGTTCCATGAACTTGTCGCAGGTGCTGGCCCAGAACGTGTCCACTTCGGTGATCTTGTCGTTCTCCTGGATATTATAAGTACAATGAAGAACATATTTCCTCTTGAGGAAGATAGTTATTTTTAGAATGAACTAATAAGATTATTATGTTTATGTATTTATGATGCATCAACGACAAAGTTTATACATAATGTACTCAATGTTTATCACATTTACTACAATGTTTACAAATGAGTTGACCTATGCAGACTTTGATACATCACAAACACAACGTCCACCTCTATTAATAGGTTACATTAGGAACATCTTTCAGAACAAGTAATTCGAGATCAATTTTACCTTCAGCTCTATTTTCACGAGATCCGACGACGAGGTCATACCCATGCACATAGCGTCGTTAAGAGGAACGGGTGGTTGCACTTTCGTCAGCTGTTTCCTGTCTCTCCTCATTTCCTCGAGCGTCTGTCTTTCCAAAACCGGCATCTCACCCTCGGAGTCGCTCTCCCTGAAGTCGAACACCGACGTTTCGGAGGAGCTCCTAAATCCGCTGGCCCTAGCCGGGACGCTAGATGCGATCGCGGGCGCAGGAACTGGCACAGGAACCGTCGCGGCCACTGGCATGTTTTCTTCTTCCGTTCTGGAGAACAGTCTTCTTCTGGGTGGTAGAGAGGCCACTTTCTCCCTGGTCAACTTTGGAGGACTACCTGCCGAGGAGCCAGACTGTGGTGTCGATGTTGAGGCAGCACCGTCTGGTTCTGGGATTAAAACGATTTCTGATTAGAGACATGTGATAAAGAAATGAAAAAGTAAAGACACACAAAGTGTTCAGAGGCAAAATTTATGAACTGAATTAGGAATTTAGAGACTTGGAAATGTAAGAATGTGGAATCTGGATCGATATGTATGTTTATGAATTCTCAGGTATTTAAGGATCTGAATCTGAGTCTATAAATCTGGATGTCTAAGAAGATACATTTTAACACTTCACATGTACACGTATTTCACTTGCATACTCCATTTATTCAGACAGTTGAACACACTAAATCAATTGAATTCTAACTGTTGATGAAATATATAATTGCATAAATACCTTTCGGCGTTGAGGAGGAGTCCAAAGAGAGTACGGTAGTTGACTTGGTCGTAAAATGGCCAGTTCCCACCTGGTAAGAACATGGAGGAGAAAAAGATGTACATCAGCAACCTGTAATCCGTGCGTTAAGCGAGCAGAGCAATAAGACAGCGTCGTTTCATTCACCTGTTTAAGTTCCGCCTTAGTTCTGATCTTGGCGGCTAATATGGCGGCGAGGCCGTCGTCTTTGTCACGGTGAATCTGATTCTCGGCTCCTCGGGGTCCCAGGAGTGCTTCCTTGCCAGGTAGCGTGGCGGATGAATTTACTCTCGAGCCGTACAAGCTACGGGGGGCCTCCTGAGTGATCGAGTCTACGGCTCTCGGCACATGGAACTTGTAATGGGGCGGCGTGTTGCTGTTTCGTTCCAGCAAGCTCGCCGCCGTGAACGGTGACAGGTTGTGTCTTCCGATGTTCGTTTTGGGCTCGACCGGTGCAACAACCTTTGGGAATAGAGAACATCGCCGTTAGTCCAACAACAGACAGCTCTTGTTACTTCCGCGAGTTAACGCGACATCCTGAATGACGTTTACATTAATCTCTCGATGAACACGCAAGAGTTTCCTCCTGGTTTCCACGAAAAGCTCACCGATCCGAAACGACTGTCCATTTCGGACAAACTCTTGGAAGATTCTCTTTATTCGACGCGACTTACCTTATTCTGGAAACTCTGTTGACCATGATTAGCCAGGATAGGTTGCTGGCTGTTCAGCTGTTCCTCTCTCTGTTGTTTATTTTCTAAACTGTTCCTCAGCAAACTTAGTACTCGTTTATCGGCACCGGTGTTGCTCGGCGGTTCCGCCGGCTGCCCGCCGGAAGCCGCGCCGAGGAGAGGCGGCGCGACGGCTGCTTTCTGACTTGGTCGATAATTCGGATAAGCGGAATGACCGGTGCTCGGCGATTGCGGCAGAGAATGCACGTTCGCGGGCTTCGTGATAACGGGATGATTGTACGGTGGTGAACTATGAGTAACCTTGGATTCCGCGTAGCTCCTCTTATCACAGTACGCTTGCTGATACCTCGACGACTCGGACGACGAGTAACCGCTGTCCGATCTCTGTTCGTAGGTGTTGGGCGCGACCAGAGTGCCGTTTGGCAGAGGGACGGGCAGATTCATTTCCTGCCGTTTCTGCTGCTCGTACAGCGCCTTGGCCGTCGACAGTTTCTGCTGAATCCACATGTCCAGCCTGGGTTGCTTGTTCGGTCCTCCGGCCCCGTAAATCGTCTCCCCGGGTCTCTTCGAGAGAGTTCGATCCCTCTGAGGAGGCGGAGGTTGGCCGAATTTGTTTCTACTGTCCAGATAATATTTCGACGGATCGGACGGCGGATAGTCCTGAAGGGGCAACGCGGCCGGACCTATCCTGGCAGGGTCCAGCATAGACGGCGGATACCTGGAGGATCTGGTAACGGAGTCGTTGGCCGACAAGTAAGAGGATGACGGTGCCGGCGGAGGCGGCGCTGGCGCGGTCACCGCGTCGTACACCTGCGTCGTGGGCAGTGAAGTCTTTTTAAACGTGGACATGTGGGGCAGTGGAGCGGTATTATTAGGATGATGAGAGGAGTGCGACTGCGGAGGCGGAGCGTACAGCTGTTGCGCCGAGCTTCTCCGTTGAAGAGTATTCTCATGCGGTTGGCCGTGGTGGTGACGCAGCGGCGCGGAATTGAAATTCGGCAGGAAGTCGACCTTGGGCGCGCAAACCGTTTGAGGCGTCGAGGTTCTGACGTTGCCGGTCGCCGACATGCTTCTTCCGTTGTTGTTCGACGATCGATTATCGTAGACGGGATACGAGGCTGTTTGCGGAAGAGGTTGCGCGGGGGGTGGCAGCATCGTCCTGGCGTTGTTGCTTCTGGAGGAAATGACGGTGGAACTGCTGACGTGTTTGTCCGCCGCGATCGTCTCTATGTCGTCTTGCGCGGTCGAGTCCGCCGACGTCTTCACCGTCTTCACGGATAAGTCTAACGGGGATTCTCGTCTTCGAACTCCGTTCGTCTGCGACGGAGGAGTCACGATGGAGGAGGTGAGCGTCGACTGAACAGAAGGCGCGGAGGAATTCTGGTACGCATACTCTTTGTAGCTGTAATCCTCGTTGGTTCTTATGGGCTGCGGATGGTATGAGGACGAGGTGCGAGTCGCGTCCGTGGTCGCGTGATAGGCGTGCATCGAGGTAGTCGGAGCGGAAGATCTCGCGACATTGACGCCGATGGAGGTGACGGTGGTGTTGCTGGAGGAATTATTGGCGTGGTGACTGGGGGCCATGGTGGTGGCGTAGGTAGGGTAACCGTGTTGACTGGCGTATCGGCTGTAAGAGGAATTCGTCACCGTTGTCGTCCTTCCGTTCACCGGCATCGCGTGATTCATGCCGGCCAAAGTCACGGGATACTCGGGGACCCTTTGAGGCGCGGCCATCGAGGAGGAAATGGGCGGCGTTACGACCGAAACTTTGTTCGTTGTGCTCGCCGCGTAGGCACGTTGCCGTTGCATCGATTGCGCTTTGCCCGCGGTTTCTCTCCTGTTGGAATGATAGGAGGACAGCGCGGCGATGGGTGGAAGGTTGTGCGTGTTGCCGCCTCTCTGAACGGACGTCTGCGGGGATCGATAGGACCCGTACGGAACCTCCATTGAACTTCTCTTCGAGTCAACGCCATTGTACGTAACCGGTTTGCTCTGCTGATAACCGGTACCGTTGCTGTTTCCGCTTCCGGAGCAGATCGATTGCGGTGGGCCGGGCATCGGCATCTGCTGGACATACGTCTGGCTCTGAGATCGACCGGACTGAGGGTAGTAACCGGCTGCTTGAGTGTGCACCGCTTGAGAATTCTTTTGGAAGGAATGATACGAAGACTGAGGCGGCATCCCGTACGGGTTGGCGGCGTAGCCGGTGCTCGGCTGGTAATGCTGCGTCGTGATCGGCAGGCTGTACGAGTGAGGGGTAGAGGTAGCCGCGGGTGGCGGCGGATAAGTCGGCGAGTGAGGCTGGAAGCTACTGTGAGGGGAGGGAGCGTGATGAGGCGAGGCGTGAGGATTATGCAGGGTGGACACGTGAGGAGATTGTCTGTGCGGCGATGGAGTGGCGTGATGAGGAACGTCGTGAGGAGAAGCGACGGGATGATAACCGCTTAGCGCCGGTGGTGGCGGCGGCATCTGATTCGACGAGGAGGAGGCTGCGCTGGAAGAGGAGGACGAGGAGGAGGAGGACGCCGCCGAGACCCCGTGAACCATCATTCGACCGCCGTACGACTGGTTCCCGATCGAATGCGGGGACGCGTTTATTCGACTAGAAAGTTGATGCTGCATCTGGGACGACTGTTGCTGCTGCTGCTGAGGATGATGCTGAGGATGCACGGTTCCGGCAGGTGGCAGGTGCGACGTAGGAATGTGCGCCGGAAGGTTCTGAAAGGACGACGAAGACGACGAAGGAATGTGACTCGCGTTGCCGGCATGACGGGGGCTGCACGGGTTCGCCGAGGAACAGGACGGAGACGAAGAGACGCGCGTAGGATGCGATCTGTCCAAATGCGAGTTACTCGACGAGCCTGATCGACTCTGTTGCTGCTGATGCTGCGACACGCGGTAATTCTGTGACGGCCCGTAATTCGTAGCCGCGCTCGACGCCGGGATATTGCCGTACGAAGTGGCCACTCTCTGCTCCGGAGTTCGTCCTTGACCGGAAACAGAGCCAACGTTGCTCTGTTCCACCGGCGTTGTCCTCGTTGTCGGTTGCATGCCACCCGCCGACGACGCCGCCACGTTCGACGACTGATAGATCGAGTTCTGGCTGAACGGAACCGGGGCGCTCTTCGTGATGTCCGGATGATGATAACGGGGATAGTATTGGGTTCTCTGTGCGACGACCGGCGCGCTCGATTGCGGCTGTCGATCACTGGCAGTCTGATAGGTCGACTGATGCGTCGAGGCGAGTATTTCCGCGGTGGAGAACGATGTTCTACTGACAGGGTTCAGCTGCTGGTATACCGGGGCCGGTGAATGAGGTTGTTGAGGCGGTTGCATTTGATGCAAACGCGGCGAACTCGGCGCGGTGGCCGTCGTCGTCGGCTGCGAACGATGATGAAGATCGTTGGACGACGAGCTCGACGACGACGACTGTTTCTGGACAAAACTGGACGAAGATCTACTACTCGACGGTTGCATCTCCGTTAAGGTGATAATATTGGATGAGGAGCTCGCCTCCATGGAGGGGCTTTCGTCGCCTGGCCTCGTATCCGGGACTTCGACTCTGGTCGGTTGAGGAGGATAAGGTTCCACCGACGGACTCCAGAAACTGTTGGAACTGCTAGCGGCATTGTCCACCGACGACGGTCTGACGTCGCTGAGATATCGACTCGTTTCTTGATCGATGTTGTTACTGTTACTGCTGCTGCTGGTACTGTTGCTGTTGCTGCTAGTCGGATTCGATTGCGACGATAGCGATAATGGCGGTGGTGCTTGCGGTGCGGGTGGTGCCGGTGACGGAGGAGCCACGGATGAAGCCGTGCCATGTTCGTGGGACGTCGACGTGGACGAGGAGGAACTCGTTGATGTTGCGAGGTTGTGTTCCGCTGACGCGGCTGCACCACCTGTACTCGGTACGGGCAGTCCCTGGAAGTACTGGCGAGCCCCCTCTAATACGTTCGTGAAGCTCACATCCATGTCACGCCGACTGCTGGTCTGAAATCATACAGAAACGTTTTTCGTTATTCCACTTGCGATCAAATATCGTCTAACATATATACAACCATAAAATCAAATACGAGAAGTAGTTTGACAAAGACAACGAAATGTTTCAAAGATTCTTAAAATGTTGCAAGTTTGCAATTTTATGTAGTTACACGTTCGATGAATTTTTAAATAAGTGTTCATTGGTTGAAAATGGAACTTGTAGTAAAAAGGATTTATAATGAAAGTGGAATGAGCATCTTGACCCAGGCGATAAAAAAGCGTAGCAGTAATTTGATGTATGTTTCAGCGATTGAAAAGGCAATTGAACGTGAGAATGGGCGGGAGAACCACAGGGAAGGAAGAACGTCCCTATAGATTATCGAAAAGCCCGTTCGCACGGTGCTGTCGGCCAACAGTACGGTCAGGGAACGAAGCTGAAACATTAATCTTCATTGTCTTGTATTTGTCTGTTACCAGCCAGCTTCCTTCCCTTTCTCTCCGCCTCGTCGTTCTTTCTCTTATCCTTCCATTGCTCCTATTTTCTCCAGCGACCGAGCCGAACTCTCGAGGCAGCTCGATCTCGCGTTATTAATCTCGTTGCTCCGTGAAAGATAAGATCATCGCGTGAAGCAGCAACTTGCAGAGGGGCCACGAAAGCGCTTGTGCTTCACCGAGACCGATGACGTCGAGTTACGTTGCTAAACGGTCGAGATTGATAGAGAAACCTCGCTGCGTGGCTCTATTACACGTAACTTTCCAAGGTGCACCTGATAGACGCCATCGCGGAGATGAAATCATCGATGACAAGCATAAATTATCGGGAAACTAAACTATTCCAAACAAATCAAAGTCTTTTACAATTGTTAAATGATCATCGTGATTCACAATTTTACCAAGACAGTTTGCGACCCTTAAGGTTGGTGAAAGCGTTTGTACATCCCGATTTACTTTAGAAACCGTTCGAGTATCGCAAATCGGTCGCTATCTATCGAAAGGTGTTGAAGATCTTATCCCACGGAACAGCCACTCGAGCAACGATCGTTATCGATTATCAGGTACGGGATGATAGGATAGCAGACCGCAGGAAAGACTCGAGCCGTGGGTCGTTGAGACGTGCAACGAGCCACCGTCTGCGAGGGTGACAACCACAAAACTCGAACCAGGTGGTATGTACATTGGGAGTGTCTGAATTACTTTCCGAAAAATTGGGGAAAATTCTGGGACGAATATTGGTTAAGAGAATGTGATATTTAAAAACATTCCTGAATTTGGAGTTTCTAAAATTTTTAAGGGTAGAAAGAATATTTGGAAATTGTCGAGGTTGAGGATCTGAAGGTTTGAAAATTTTAGAGCTTGATATTGTTAGAATTTTAATATGTTATAAGTTAGAATTTATAAAATTAAGAATATGTTAGAATTTATAAATTTAAGAATATGTTAGAATTTATAAATTTAAGAATATGTTAGAATTTATAAATTTAAGAATATGTTAGAATTTATAAATTTAAGAATATATTAGAATTTATGAATTTAAGAGAAATTTTGAGAATTCAAGACTTTAAGAAGTTGCAATTTAAAGAACCTATAAGTTTGAGTACCTGATGTTTTACAAATTTAAGAATTAGAGAAATTGCTAATTTGAGAATTTGAGAACGTGAAACATTGAGTCATCAAAAATTGGAAAATGTGGAAACAGAACAGTTCCGGAGAACGCATATTTGATCTCTCAAAATGAAGTGGAAGCATACTGTTCCCCCACATTTGTTTTTAACGAAAGGGAGCCTACGTTGCACCAGAATGTACAACGTCGTCGGTGGAAGCGTAGGCGAGAATCAATATCGCGCACCCTTGCAGACCGAGCAAACCTGAGGGGTTAGTTTGGTCCCCTTCATGCGCCAGTCAAAGGCCCTTCTCGAATCCCACCCTTCGATTCTATCCTTCTTCCATGATTTACTTGACTCTTCGTTTCATTCCACTCCATTCTGCTTTCCATTCTATTCTGTTCGATTTTACCGTACTTCACACACATACTTCGACTACGTATTTCAAAAGTATTGAACAAATTTGAAAATTTGAAACTTTATCGATTTCTAGATTTAAAGTTTTTGATGGTTAGGAACTTACGAACTTGAAATTTAGGGACATAAGAGTTCAAAGACATGGAAAGTGGATGTAAGAATTTGTAGTCTAGAAACTTGAGAACATAAGTTTTTTGGACATTTGCAAATTAAAAAATGTATAAACTCGTGGACTTGCACATTTGAACGGTTGTTTACCTAAAGTTTCTAATACAGTACTATGTTCGTATCACGTAGGAAGTCCCCCAATTCGAATGCGAGAGGCTACCCTGATGACTACCTAGTTACGCGATGTTACCCAGGAGGAGTTCTAACAGAATCACAAAGGTCTATCTTTCGACAATCGAGGCCCGGGAACGAGTAGGTATATCGCAGGAACGATGGATTTCCGGCGACCCTTTATCGAATTCGACGAGCAAGGATATCCTAAGTCGACTCTCCGGAAGGTCTTGATTTCTCCAGGGGGCGGCAGCCAGATTGACCGAGAAACGTGCAAAAATTGAGGGTCTTTGATAGCTCTCATCCTCTCTCTCTCTCCTTAATCATTACCCCGCTTTATCCGACTGACGCATCGTCTCTCCGAGATTTTGCCTTTTCTCGCAGGAACGCACGAAATTTCACGCAACTATTTTGAAATATTGCTTCCCGAGAAAGTGAATACCTGACATGACAGAGTTTCAGGAATGCACTCAAAATTTCAGGCGTTCTTTAGCCTCTCTTGAAGCGGCCAACTTTTATTTTGCTACGTGCTTCTATGAAAGTTCCTGTCAAGCGAGACGATCGAGATTTTACTTAACTGTGTGATACAGAATCACAGGATTTAATAAATGACCTGCCATGATCGTCTTACAACAAAAATTCGTTTTGAAGCAAAAATCTTTTGTCGAATAAAAATCCCAATGAAGTCGATTAAAAATGATCCTCAACTTATCTAAAAATATTATCAGACTCTAAAGCTTAGTACTTCGTTTTTTTATTCGTAAAGATGTTATAAACGATTACCATCTAGCAATTGTTTCCTCATTATCCGAAATCAAAGGCGAGCCTAACCAGCCGTATCGATCTAACTGGGTGATCTGGCTTCTCGGATGAAATTGCGAAAGGATCAGTGAGTTCGCTGCATAATTACAAGGTAAACACGATCGAGAACCTTGCTCCGTTTCGAGGTATTTCGAATTCTCCGCGGCGCGAAATCTCTACGAACCTGTCGAGAATATCCGACGTGGAAGTTCTGAATCTTCGGAAGCCGGCAACTAAAATATTAAGACGTTCACAATGACGGGAGAAGTTCAACAGGAAATCCTGGCGAGTCCTCTGAAAGCAACGAGTTTCACGGGAAACCTCCGGGGACCGAAAACGTTCGCGGTCCTGCAAGTGGCAGAAATTTCAAGGATAATGAAACATTTGAAAGAGAGTTCAGAGTTCGCGACTCTTCGACATTGGATTCGATGTTAAAACGCTCCGAGTTCAAATGGGGAAGATAAACGAGCAAGTTCCATTACTTCAAAATGTTTCCGAGCATGAGAAACTTGAATCTTTCATGTCAACCAAGTTCAAGATGTCGGGAAGTTTGTTAAGAATGTATGAGATATAAGCAAGAGAAAGTGACGTGTTTATTTACATGTGGCTATGAAGAGTAGATATGAAGCTTTGGTATAAACAAGGTTGATCTAACCTAACTTTTCTTGAACTATGGGTAGCAATTGGATAATGTGTTCTATTTAACTCATATGACAATGAATACCACATATGTAGCTTTGATATGAACATAACCTGACATAACTTTTCTTGAAGTATAAGTAGCATCTGAGTAACATATTCATTTACCTCATGTGACAATGAAGACCACATATGTAGCTTTGATATGAACAAAGACGACCTGACATAACTTTTCTTCAACTATGGACAGCAGTTGGTTAACATGTATCTTTACTTCATCTGAGGATGAAGACTATATATGTAGTTTTGATATGAACAAAGATGACCTAACATAACTTTTCTTGAACTATAAGTAGCAATTGGGTAACATATTCATTTACCTCATGTGACAATGAAGACCACACATGTAACTTTGATATGAACAAAGACGACCTGACATAACTTTTCTTCAACTATAGGCAGCAGTTGGTTAACATGTATCTTTACTTCATCTGAGGATGAAGACTATATATGTAGTTTTGATATGAACAAAGATGACCTAACATAACTTTTCTTGAATGATAAGTAGCAGCTATGTAACATTTTCATTTACCTCAAATGGCAATGAAGACCACATATGTAGCTTTGATATGAACACAGACAACCTAACCAAACTTTTCTCAAACTATAGACAGCTCAAATAGAGTCGTTTAGCTAAATGTGGCCATCGTGAAAATTTCATTTAGATGCATAAATTTGAAGAGAAACCCTTCATTATCTTCAAGGGTTTAGTCGGACAACGTCAACTTTAAAAACAATAAGTTGGAGTCAAACCATGTTGACTCCACAAAAATCAACTTTCAGTCAAACAGGTTTCCATCAAACCCCATGTCTACTTCACATCCAACGTCTCTCCATAAATTTCCCAAAATAGTCATCTGCAAAAATTGATAAACCACCTATTTTCTCAGAATAAGATTTCTGCAGACTCTCATCACAGACTCATCATTACCACAATGAACTTTTGAAACAGTGAGAGTCTAGCAGTGATTTAAAATTACCTAAACCTTCGATCTGCAGTAGTTACAGAATTGCACTGCTGAGTAGTAAATTATCACGTTAAAAAATACCACAAAGCCTCTTTCCAACCGAACATTTAGCCGAATGTAAAATGACGAGAGGTTTCTGATGGAAGATCGCGAGTCGCGATAATCCGTTGGAGCTCGATTAAAAGCCGCGGCAGTGCAACGGTCAGGCAACGGATCGTGACGGAAGTAAAATGGAGGGAGTCGAGCAACGCTTTAAGCCCAGTTAAGCCGCAGCTTAAGTGCTTGCTACGCGGCAAGAACTGGTTCATCCGGAGCCGGTAGACGCGCTGGCGCGAGGAACATACGTCTTCGAGCCAACTTTTTTCCTCGGGAACTACCACGCTTGGAATCCGATGAAGAGGAAAGTCGAACCGAAATACTTTCCTCTTTGCATCGGCATCCGTGTTTTTCTCGCTTCCTGCATCGACGTACCGCTATCCGCTACCAATCTCCCTGTTCAACAAATTGAATGCTTCGATTTCTTCGTCTTTCGTTTTCTGATTTATTCAATGTTGTTACGTTTCAACTATTTAGTGATGTATGTGTATTTTGTCAAATATTAATATGTTTAAATAATACATGTTACAGGAGAACAAATATTAAAACATTTCAACAATGTATTGATACATGTATGTGTGCATGTATGTATTCACATGTGTATGTATGAATATACAGGGTGTCCGCGGCAAAGTGTTACACCTTAATATCTCATGAACTATTGATGTCACGAAAAAGTGCTTATATGGAAATTGCAGGGTAAAAGAGGCCCGATGTTTTGGCCGAAGCGAAATTTTTTTATTTTTATTAATGTAAAAGATACGATAGCGAAGTTTCGATTTATACATGGAATTACAATTATTTTTCCGATCAGGCGATAGTGCTTTTCAAAACGAATTCATCAAGGTTTTATGTACCTACCCGATTTTTAGTAGTTTTCGAGATATAACGCTTAGAAATTTACTGATTTTCAGCAGTGACGTCTCGGTTTGACGAGTAAGTCATAAAAACGATCTTATTGTTACGGTAAGTGCCGCAGGTTAGACCCTGCCTGCCGAAAC
Source organism: Megachile leachella (assembly GCA_963576845.1). NCBI lineage: Eukaryota > Metazoa > Arthropoda > Insecta > Hymenoptera > Megachilidae > Megachile > Megachile leachella. The sequence goes on along the minus strand of OY756248.1, from coordinate 7,681,870 downwards.
AGATAGGCGGGGTCTATGGTAAAAAATGGCAGTTCCGAAAAGTAAGAAAAGTGAAAACAATTATCCATTAAAGTCTAAGATGTCCCAAACTCCTAAATTATTAATATAATCTTCGATACGGAAATCTTAAACTGTAATGGATAATTCTTTTCACGTTTGTTACTTTTCGAAACTGCCATTTTTTACCATAGTCCCCGCCTATCTGTTTCGGCAGGCAGGGTCTAACCTGCGGCACTTACCGTAACAATAAGATCGTTTTTATGACTTACTCGTCAAACCGAGACGTCACTGCTGAAAATCAGTAAATTTCTAAGCGTTATATCTCGAAAACTACTAAAAATCGGGTAGGTACATAAAACCTTGATGAATTCGTTTTGAAAAGCACTATCGCCTGATCGGAAAAATAATTGTAATTCCACGTATAAATCGAAACTTCACTATCGTATCTTTTACATTAATAAAAATAAAAAAATTTCGCTTCGGCCAAAACATCGGGCCTCTTTTACCCTGCAATTTCCATATAAGCACTTTTTCGTGACATCAATAGTTCATGAGATATTAAGGTGTAACACTTTGCCGCGGACACCCTGTATGTATATTATGTACGTTTGTATATATGTATATGTTGGTATGTGTACATGTATGTATGTATGTATGTATGTATGTATGTATGCATGTGTATATGTATGTATGTATGCATATGTACATGTATGTATGTATGTATGTATGCATGTGTACATGTATGTATATATACAAATATAATACTGATAATGAAATTGAAAAGTATATACACATATGGCCAAATATAACATACACATAAATTCATTTCATCGTCTTAAAAATGATATATAATTAATACTAACAGTACCATGTACAAGTACTAACATAATTTGCACCAAGAAACTTGTGTTCCAGCATTTATCAAACTCACCCAATTCAAGAAAATGACCTAAGCCGCATAATTAATAATAAGCTCGTGAACCGGTGATTTGAGCATTTCATCGTAAAAATGTAGTCGTGAGTTTCGAAGCCGAAGACAGTCGGAGGATTAACATTTCGCCGACGCGGGATGTTCGGTGGAAACGTTGGATCGAGCGGTGCAGAGTGAAAAGAGGGGATTTACCGGTCGATGAGAGGTGTGAGACAGTAGGATGCGAACGACCGTGAAGTGGTAGAGGGTGTCGAGCAGTGGTATGGGCTTGTTTGAGGTACGGATGCGTTTGTTGCGAGAACGGATGAGAGTGGATGCCAAGCCAAGGTGGAGTGGGTCAGTTGATCTCTCGTCTCTCTTCCTCTCTTCGTATCCACGTGTTTATGTGTGCGCGTATCTTCCCCTCCTCCCTCTTTCGCTCCACGGATCAGCCCTTTTACATCGGGTTACACACACACACGAACGCGTGATCAACGCCCGCATTAGTTTTATTGCTCGTGATAGAACGGAGGTTTAAACTACGAATAGTCTGAAAAAGCGTTGTTAGGATGATCAAAGATCCGAGGTTCCTTTGGATACACCGGCTGACTCTTCCTACCTTTGACCAAGTTTGTCCCCTGCAAACGCTTTGATTGGTCAACTGCCAAACGAGCTCGATCGTTCTGATAACGATTTTATTGCCGCACTTTCGTTGATACCTTGCGAAATTTTTATTTAGATTTACTCTGGTTTAGATGCGAATCTCAACTGAAAATGGGGCTGGTTAGAAGGACAAAACACATGTTGCACACATGTTTTACACACATGACCATTTTTAAAATTGAAATGCTTTAATGAAATTAATTTTTAAACTGAATTTTTTGAATCTAATAATTGCAGACTTAAGAAGTTTCTAATCTAAAGAATTCAAAGTTGTATAAATACCTAAATGTCTCATAACGAGACTACTATACTTATCATTGAAAAACCACCCCTCAGATAGCTGAAGAAAATCTAAATGCAATAACAATCCTTATAATAAAAATTAATAATATAAGCAGAGTATATTTGTGATACAGATTTTCCTAAAAAGGTAAAATACCAGTATGTTTATCGAAATTTAAAGATATGTAAAGAAAGTTTGTAACTGTAAATCCGAGGGATTCGCCTATTGGGAAATCTCGACAAACATTTTAGTTTGCGCTGCTGGGGATCTATTTTTCTTTGAAAGTATGTTGGCCGTCTCAAAGCAAAACGAGATTATCAAACAAACATTCTGGATAAACAGCTGTTGACTTTTGGAAGTTGCTTTCTCGTCGATTTGCTACTTTGAAACTCTCCGGGCATGCTTTACTATGGCTTTGCTATGTAAAGCCTTTCAATCGATCCTTACCCTCTGGTTCTTCGTTACAGCCACGTGTACCTTGCAAGCTAACCTATTATTAACCTATTACTAAATAATTGCCTGTAACTAAAGCTTTTAAACCGACGTTGAACACGGAAGGAAACCGCGGTTCACTTCCGATTTAATTTAAACTGTTCCCAGCTTTCTCATTTAGTCGACACCGTGTGTGGTCTACTCTCAAACTTTCTGTCATAAACTTCTGCGAATATATATTCACAATTAACTGCATAAGGATAACACAGCGCGTCGAACGAGTTAAATATGCAAATCGGTTCGAACAATCTTTACGATTTAATTATATATTTCTCTTCGATATTCGCTAACATTTCTCCTCGTAAGAGCGATGTGACGTTCACGAAATGTATTATCAGTTATGCAGGAAAGTTTATGTGGGCAGTTAGCTCGCGAAACAGATCATTGCATGATCGATAAACATTTCACGCGAACAGAACTCGAGAATGAGTAACGACGACTACGTTTGCCTTGCGGGCATCCGAAACGAACGATATCCTAAGCTCAATTAATCAACATTGACGAGTTGTCTAGATCTATCTGTTGCGAAAACGGTTTCAAGGAACCGATGATGAAAGGACTGATGGATCGGACCACTGTATTGTTAGCTCAATCGATACCGTTATACCTTTTGGGTACTCAAAAATTGGCCTTTGTCTTGGTCTGACAGTGTCAGTTACAGTCGATGATTTTGTATGTGGAGTTAGTTAATGATTAAATAGGTTAAACTTATATAACTTACATAAGTGGAGATATGTGTGACATGTGTTCGTTTGGGGATTTAGAGGTTTGGAAGATTGGAGGCTTGGAAGTTTAGGGTGCTCGTAATTTGGAGATCAAGGTTAGTTATTTTAGGGTTTGGGAATTTGAGGGTTTGAGCATAGGGTGGTTTGAGAATTTGAGCATTTGAGTAGTTGAAAGTTTGAGAGTTTGAGAGTTTGAGCATTTGAGCATTTAAGAGTTTGAGAGTTTGAGAATTTGAGAGTTTAAGAGTTTAAGTGACTGAACATTTGAGAATTTAAGAGTTTGAGAGTTTGAGAGTTTAAGAGTTTGAGAATTTGAGAGTTTGAGAGTTTGAGAGTTTGAGAGTTTGAGAGTTTGAAAGTTTGAAAGATTGAGAGTTTGAGCATTCGAGTATCTTAGCAGTTGAAAATTTGATAATTTGAGCAGTTGAAAGTTTGATAGATACGCAGTTAAAAGTTTGATAATTTGAAGTTTGAGCGGTTAAAAGTGTGATAGCTTGAGCAGCTAAAGTTTGATCATTTGAAGTTTGAGCAGTTAAAAGTGTAATAGTTTAAGCAGCTAAAGTTTGATAATTTGATAATTTGAGCAGCTAAAAGTGTGATAGTTTGAGCAGTTAAAAGTTTGATAATTTGAGCAGTTAAAAGTGTGATAGTTTGAGCAGTTAAAAGTGTGATAGTTTGGGCAGTTAAAAGTTTGATAGATAAGCAGTTAAAAGTTTGATAATTTGATAGTTTGAGCAGTTAAAAGTTTGATAGATAAGCAGTTAAAAGTTTGATAATTTGATAGTTTAAGCAGTTAAAAGTTTGATAATTTGATAGTTTGAGCAGTTAAAAGTGTGATAGTTTGAGCAATTGAAAGTTTGATAGTCTGATATTTTGTTCATTTAAGAGTTTGAAAGTCTAAACACATACGAAAACATTGCAATAAATATTCACCTACCTACTGAAGTTCTATAAAACTCATTTCCTTTCATTCCACAAATAAAAAACACTAAAAAATCCTAATAAACCCACCCAAAAATCATCTGTCAAAACAGTTGTCCATTGACCACCTCAATTTGCTCAATATTTTGTCCTGGAAATCGCAAAACTCCCATAGAGAGCCACGCTCTCGCTTTGATCATCGGCTTTTTCTCCCGTTTGGCTTCGTCGACCTTATTCTAAGCAGTTTGCCGCTTGAACGGTCGCACGATATCTATCTGCTCGCTTGCACCTCTTATTTTTAGTGCCCCCCGGGGGAAATTGTTTACAACCGGCCGTATGATGAAATATTGCCGTTGTCGTGTCTATGAAAGTTGTTACGAGAATGCACGAGCGTTACGAAACAACGACGATCGAGTTAATGGACAGACCCGGTGATCTTGAATAATGATCGCGTGCTGTTTCGTGCGGGAAAAAGACAGAATATCGTATGTAGGTGACGATTTTTCATTCGCGAACAATTTGCGGTAATGTTCAGGGATTATAGATCGTGGTTCGATCGGGGAATATAGTTGTTAACAGAATTCGTACCGTGAACTGACATTGATCCGTGAAACGGAGTTAGTGTACCATTTGCTCAGACGTTTATTGCAACGACTTACTATGAGTTTCATTCAGGAATTGATTCGTTTTATACATTTTGATGGATTTATTGTTTTAATAGATTTGGTGTTTTTATGGTTGTTAGCTTTTTTGATGTTCGTATAGGTCTTCTCTCCTTTAGTTTTCATTTTTTAAATGAATGATTGTTAGCTGTTTTTGATGTTCATATAGGTGTCTCTTCTTTAGTTTTCATTTTTCAAATTAATGATTGTTAGCTATTTTTGATGTTCATATAGGTCTTTTCTTCTTGAGTTTTCATTTTTTAAATGAATGATTGTTAGCTGCTTTTGATGTTCATATAGGTGTTCTCTTCTTTAGTTTTCATTTTTCAAATGAATGATTGTTACCTCTTTTTGATGTTCATATAAGTCTTCTCTTCTTAAGTTTTCATTTCTCAAATTCGTATACAGGCGGAAAAATCAAGTAAAATTGAGTAGAAGTGTGTAGAATTGAGAAGAACCAAGTAGAACATGAGTAAAACCAAACAGAGCCTTGTAGAGCTAAGTAGAGTCAAGTAGAGCTAAGTGGGATTAAGAAGAACCAAGTAGCATCATGTAGGGTGATGTTGACCTCAGTAGAACCGAATAAGACCGAGTAGAACCGAACAGGACCGTGCAGAACCTAGTAGAACTCAGTAGAACCGAACAGGGCCGCGTAGAGCCGAATAGAACCGAGTAGAACCGAACAGGACCGTGTAGTGTCTAGTAGAGCTCAGTAGAGCTCAGTAGCACCGAGTAGGGCCGAGTAGAGCCGAAGAGGACCGAGTAGCACCGCGTAGAACCTAGTAGAGTGCAGTAGAGCCGAGTAGGACCGAGTAGAGCCGAGTAGGAACGAGTAGGACCGCGTAAAGCCCAGTAGAGCTCAGTAGAGCCGAGTAGGACCGAGTAGAGTCGAATAGGACCGAGTACGACCGCCTAGAGCCCAGTAGAGCTCACTAGAACCGAGTAGCACCGAGTAGTACCGAGTAGGACCGAGTAGGACCGCGTAGAGCCCAGTAGAGCTCACTAGAACCGAGTAGTACCGAGTAGTACCGAGTAGAACCGAATAGCGCCGACTAGAGCCGCATAGACTCTACTAGAGCTCAGCAGAACCGAATAGAACCGAGTAGTACCGAGTAAAGCCGAATCGTTCAAACCCTCCCATAACAACACTACCCTACATCATCCACAACCCCAAACACAGTAAACCTCTCACAATACCAACTAAAATCATAAAATACATTGTTGCATAGAAGAAATCCGAGTGTCAAAAGGTTAGAACTAGGTCTGTTAGTTGGATTAGCAACTAATGTTGATAAGCTGGCTGGGTTAAAGCTGTTAATTCACGCGTACGCGCGTAGGAAGCTCTATCGGTGGACAGTATCATGGGAATCGATGCGTAGGCGGCAACGTGGAAACTAGAATCGCTTAAATGGATTACTTGATCGAAGTTGGAACTGTACAGAAGAGTGATGGAAAACAATGCAATGTATTCAAAGTTACAGCAGGCAAACAGAAGGTGGTAAAAAATTCGGTTTCGCGTGCCGTTCTGTGTGGGCGGCCCCGTTGACAGTATCTTGACGTGTATATAATGCTTGACAAAATGAAGACGGAGTGATATTGATCAGGAATTAAGATTCCATGCCGAGTACCTGGAGAGTAAAAATGATGGAAACCTTGAATTTAGTTTGACTGGGAATGAATGATCGCCACTTAATGAGTCTAGCCGAAAATGTGTAAATAATGAAAACCTAATTGTGTAATCGATAATGCGTTGATAATGAAAATTTAATTTGTGGGTAACTGCAAATGTGTAAATGACGTGAATGTCGATCTGGAAAATATCGAACTGGAAATGTATAAATACTATAAATGTGGTAGATTGAACATGTATAAGTAATGAAGTTCTAATAGTAGTTCAGCTGTTAACAGACTCATTAAATGTTTAGGCTAACACTAACTGAAAATGTCTACAAGAGGAAACTTAATAACAATCTAACTGAAAAATAAATACAGTGAATGTGATAGCAGCTAACAGAAAGTGTGTAAATAATAAAAAGCTAATAGTAGTAGTATTTAATAAAAAATTAATGACAATGACAACCTGGTATTAGTCTGATTAAAAATTTCTGTGGGAGCAGTAAAAAGGTCCATCAGACAACTGTTTGAAATATCGTGTATATCAATAAATCGTCGAGATTGAACATTAAAATGAAAAGAAACATTTGGAGCGAATTTGCAGGTGGAAACGTGCCAAAACATTTATCGAGTCTAGCCGTAAGGAAATCGAAATTTCGCTCGGTTATCGGGTATTTTATCAACGTGAACATGCCGTAACTCCAAAAGTGCAGACGAACAGTTTTAAGGAACAAGAAACTCGATCCCGTAAATCTTCAATATTTACTTATATTTTCTTGCCAATTTCAGGACAGAGATTCAACGCCTATACGAGATTCAATCCCCGGACGAAATGAATAGCAGAAAATACATGGGAAGTTTCGATCACAGCGAAATAACAGCTTCGAAAACCTAATGAAACTGTGTTTGAGCAACTACGGCCCGAAGTGGAGTTAAAATCACAGCCGGAGTTAATATTGTGCCAAGTTTAGTTCGATATACAGGAACATTTGTAGTTCTCCCTTAACCGAGTCAACCACTCGACTGCCGTCCAATACTATCGCGCGATATTTTAAGCTGCTCAAACGTTTCGCACCGCTGCGATTTCGTAAATCGTGCCGAACGGAACGAGCAAACTTTCCCTAACGGGATTACCACCCCTTACTATGAAAGCTTCCAGCAAGACGGCGAACAATCATCGAAGGGTGAACTTGAACAGATCAATCTTGCAATCAGGATGGTCGAGCGAATAGGTCAACCTTAGGGTTAGACTCGTCGAGGTGTAAATTCTTGCACTATTTTAAACGCGTCGCAAGACAAGGTTTATATACTTCTTTGACGTTGTTACATTGTCAAAAATTTTATCGAGTGGTAGTTTACTGATGTCCAAATTTCAGGACCACAATTTCTACATTTCCAAGTTTTGGCATTTTGGTATCACCAAATTTTCAAATTTTATAGCTCCCAAATTTTATAATTAGATCTAGAGATACTCACGTCTAGTACCACTGAAATTTAGGGATATCGGTACTTATATTGATATAGGAATACATATATTGATATTTAGAGATATTGAGGTTGAGCTACATTTGGATGTCTAATGATTTGGAACATTCAGAAATATCTGAGCATATCTGGCGATATCTAAGGATATCTAAAAATGTATTGTCATGTATAAAAATGTATTGTCTCAGTTATTTATAGTCACTAAAATATCTAATGGTATTTAGAGACATAAAAATATTTTTTACAAGAAATAATTTATTGCTAAAACAATTCGATATTCGTTGCTAATAAAATTGAACATTAACAATAATTGGCGCTACATCCCCTCTTTATGTCCTCATCCAAGTTCTAAAAGACATAAAGGTTTCGATTCCCCCAAAAGAGGTCAGCTTTTATTCGGCCCTCAACAAAATAGGTTTAGTAAAAAAGAAAAAAGAGATACGTTACAAAACAAAAAAGATAGGAGCATAAAGAGGGAATAGATGAGGAAAAAAAAGAGAATCTCGAGAGCAAACTGCAGCGTAGTTCGTACGTAATTAAAAGTCCCCAGCGAAAGCGTCAAAAAAGCGCGGAGCGTGTTGCTGTTTGATTCGGGCGGCTCACAAAGCTCCTCGCGAAAAAGCTCCTTATACGGCCGCGTGTGCATGCACGCGAACGGAGTGTGACCTCCATAAAAGAGAGTTTTACGCGAACCGCTTTCGCGTTTGTTCGCCGTTTAAAACCGTTCCCGCACGTGCTTCCACGCCATCCGGCAAATTGCATGTAAACCCTTTCCAACCCAATTGCGCGACGATGAAAACGAGAATTTCGCCGCTGCAGCTTGCCACGTACGCGTCGCGATGCTTTATTGTTCGATAGATCGACCGTGACGCGAGTCGCGAAACGTTGCTCCCTTTTACGCCGTTAATTCGGGCTTGCAAATGTCCTTCGTTATCCCTCGGACCTTTCAGGGACGTTCACTAGTTATGTTTGTCGGCTGTCGACAGGCGTGGATGAAATTTGGAAGGATATTGGGTGTGATGTATGGTACTGAATTACGAAGTGCTATGATTAATCTGTGGCGTTTTGGGATTTTTGGGAATTTTAGAATTTAGAGATTCGGGGATGTAGAGGTTTGGAGATGTGGAAATTCGAGGGTGTAGAGATTCGGGGATGTAGAGATTTGGGAATGTGGAGATTCGGGGATGTAAAGGTTTAGAGATGTGGAAATTCGGGGATGTAGAGATTTGGGGATGTGGAGATTCGGGGATGTAGAGATTTGGGGATGCAGATATTGGAGGACGTGGAGATCTGGAGATGCAGAGATCTAGAGCTATAGAGATCTGGGGATGTAGATATTTGGGGATGTAGAGTTCTGGGGATGTAGGTGTTTGGATACGTAGGTATTTGGAGATGTAGAGATCTGGGCATGTAGATAATTAAACATATAGACATTTGGAGATGTAGGTATTTGCAGATGTTGAGGTCTGTGGATGTAGAGATCTTCTGGAGATGTTGAGATCTGTGGATGTAGAGATGTTTTTGACATGTTAAGGTCTGTGGATGTAGAGATGTTCTGCAGATGTTGAGGTTTGTGGATGTAGAGATGTTCTGCAGACGTTGAGGTCTGTAGATGTAGAGATGTTCTGGAGATGTTGAGGTCTGTGGATGTAGAGATGTTTTGGACATGTTAAGGTCTGTGGATGTAGAGATGTTCTGCAGATGTTGAGGTCTGTGGATGTAGAGATGTTCTGCAGATGTTAAGATCTATGGATGTAGAGATCTATAAATGCAGAGATCTTACTACACTTCTACCATGCTTACCTACACTTCAATCATGCTACCCAACGCCCCCGAAACTAGAAGTGACCCATTCTTCTTCAACTCCCACACAACCATTCCCAATCAATACCCTCCACAGAACTCGATTATTCTCACAATAATTTCCGCGAACTCAAAAGGTTACCCGAAGGATTCCGCGAAATCGTGTGACGCGAAAGCGGACGATTTATGGGTTCGCCATGATCAGAATATGATTAACGGAGCCGAAACAATTCGATATGACAGGCGAATCGTTATGCAACCTGTGCTATTATTGTAACATCATCGGCGTGTTACTGTACGTGGCAGCCCTTCAGAATGGTTAATCCGCACATTCTATCTCGATTGTTCGCAGAACTCCCTTGATAGAAATGTTTGAAAAATTCAATGAAAGGTTCAGTCGATGGTTACCCGAGGACTCGGACGCTCGTTCGAACCGACAAGGGTGCGATTCAGAGACCCAGTTGTTAAACCGTGTCAAGGCTACGCGTGCATTGTTGCAAGGTTCAATTCCGTGCTAGTTCCTTCGCGAGTTTCTGATTACAACTTTTCTAATTTTCTTGGATTTTTACCTTGATGTGTTCCTGCAATTATTGCGGTTATTATGTTTGAACTTTCCAATAATATTGCTTTCCAGCTGTAGAAACTTTTATGTAAATACTAGATTAAATTGATTAGTTAAATTGGTTTAATTTGGTACTGGGAAATTGAGATGTGCTTTAGATATTTTAAGATTTGAATGTTTGATAATGGTATTCTAGTTACAACTTTAACTCTCGTGATGCTAAATTGTTAGTACTTGAACACCTAGACGTAAATGTCTGGATATCTCAATTTTTAGGTAGCTGAACTTATATAAATTCTCAGATACCTAAATGGAGAGGTAAATACTTCGACATGTAAATACTTGGATACATAAATTGTTAGATACCTAAATGTGGAGCTAAATTCTTAGATACTTAAATACTCGGGTGTACAAATTGTTATGTACCTAAATGGAGAGCTAAATTCTAAGACACCTAAATACTTGAATACATAAATTGTTAGATACCTAAATGTGGAGCTAAATTCTTAGATACCTAAATACTCGGGTGTACAAATTGTTAGATACCTAAATGGAGAGCAAAATTGTAAGACACCTAAATACTTGGTTATATAAATTGTTAGATACCTAAATGTAGAGCTAAGGTCTTAGGTAACTCAGATACGAAAATCGCTCTAGTTTATCAGGTTCTGCAAGGATCCCTATACCTCTGATATCCTGATTCATATAGATATCTGGAGTAACCCGAATGCAAAATATAAAAGTTGAACATCAGGCCTTATCGCATTCGCTGGCAGGACGTCCTTTACGGCGTCGCGGTCCGTTTCGCATCGTCGCGTCGCATTAAGCGAGCTCGTGGAAATATTTACTCGGTGCAGCGGACAACTGTAAAACCAAGAAGTTACCAGAGTTAGGAGTTTTCGTTACGATATCATCCGAGCTCGGTACGCGGAAGCGTCGAGTAATTTTAGCCCCCGCTATTCCGCGAACGTTTCTATCCCGGGCTGTCCCAAGTTTTACACGCGGCAATGTTCCTCCATTTCGCTTTAATTCCATTTAGCCGGCGTTCCCTCGCTCTTCTGTCCCTTTTCACGCTCGCAGTTACCCTCGTCTCGTCGCGGACACGCCGTGTAATCCGTCGAGGGAGGAGGAAGAAGCGACCGTGCACGGAAAATTTGCAACTTTGACAAACCCTCCTCTCCACGACCACCTGTACGTTCGAAACTTCATTCATTCGCTTACGCGACCTGTCCATTTACGGCTTGTTCCGTTACGCTTTTACAACTTCTAGTTGTGCGACGAGGGAACACCTGATTAGAAACCATGCTGTAATTATGCTCCAACGATCATCGTCACTGAATTCCCTGACCGGTTATTTTACCTGATCAGATCGGTTGAATTCTATCTGACGGAAGTTGCACTCCAGTTACGTATTTTTGCTGCTGCTGGATAACAACCTAATTGCCACTAGTCTGTTGCACTATATTCATACATCACATATATAACATTCATATGTAGATTTATTTAAAAAATATTTATTTCAAATTTTTATATCAAATTGACTAGTTAGAATTAAAATTTCAGGTGCAAGTCGATCTTCTCAAGCTTTAAATTTTTAGATTTATTGTCAATTTAATTTTATTAAGAACCTGCTTAAAGAATGCTTCGTAATAGAACGTTTCCATTTAAAACATTTTTATAAAGAAATTTCTATTAAGATAAAAACATTTCTCTTCAGATAATACTTCTAATAAAACATTTCTTTAAAAAACAATTTTATTGAAAAATTGAACTTACTAAAATATTTGTACTTTTCTATTAAAAGAAAAAGATGAGTGGTTAGCAGAATAATTATCGCAAAATCTTTTCCGGGTCAAGACGAAAGCGGGACAAAACCCTTGAACCATTAAAGCCAGCAAAGTATCACCATCGCGGGTTCGCAGATAAATTGATAATAAATCCTGTTATTACTTAAGAGCCTTCCATTTTGCATACCCGATTCGGTCGTTCCCTGCTGACTTCGCGAAGCTCGTGAAGTGGAGATCGTCGTTATGAAGATCAAGTTCGGTCTCTACCAAGAATAAGGGAAAATTTACGATTATCACGAGACAAATAAACGCAATCGCACGAAGAATTATGAACAGCGAAGAAGCTTTCGCGAAAGCCAGATCGTTCAGATGCTTCGAGAGCTTGCCTCTCCGTTTCCTGTCATCTATCCTACAGACGAGGAAAAACGTCCTCGTCGTTTCCGCTTTAACGATTGATTCATACATTTTTCATGAAGAAATTTACTTGTTAAATACGATAACCTCGATTCTTAACCTCGCGATAATTCATCGGCCATTTTGTTTTAGCTTCCGCGACGCTGGAGATGAAATACTGGTCGCCATATTGAAACATGATTTTATTCTTTCAAACTACTGTACAATTTATTTTATGTATTTTTGCAAAACATTTTATGTATTGTTTTAGAACGTGTGTTATGTTAAATGAGATAGTTTATGTAGTGTCACAAACATTACTTGTATTAACCTAAACCGAACATGTATTAACTTAAACAAAATGTTTGATGTATTACTTTAAAGAAAACATTTTATGCATCATTTTAAACAAAACATTTTATGTATTATCCTAAACAAAATATTTTATGTATCATCTTAAACAAAACATTTAATGTATCATTTTAAACAAAACATTTGATGTATCATTTTAAACAAAACATTTTATTTATTATCCTAAACAAAACATTTTATGTATTATTCTAAACAAAACATTTGATGTATCATTTTAATCAAAACATTTTATGTATTATCCTAAACAAAACATTTTATGTATTATTCTAAACAAAACATTTTATGTATCATCTTAAACAAAACATTTGATGTATCATTTTAAACAAAACATTTGATGTATCATCTTAATCAAAACATTTTATGTATTATCCTAAATAAAACATTTTATATATTATCCTAAATAAAACATTTTATATATTATCCCAAACAAAACATGTATTAACCCAATCAAAATATTTGATACCCCAAACAAAACTTGTATTAACCTGAGCAGAACATGTATTAACCTGAACAAAATAATTGATGTATTATCTCAAAGAAAATATTTTATGCATTATTCCGGACAAGATACGTATTAACCTAAATAAAACATTTTACATATTATCCTAAAAAAATGTATGTATCAGCCTAAACGTTTCATGTATCACCCTAAAAACAGTCCACTTCACCCTCCATTAAATATGAAAATTATTATCCTTACAATCGAAAAATTTCCTTTCATACTTTTCGTCAAATTTTTGCTCGTGATCAGTATATTTGATCTCCCGTATATCTCCCTATGTAACGCACCCTATAATATTGCATCTTTGATATATCCCTCATGCTCAGTAATCCAGGAATAAATTTATGCAGTTAAGCGAGTCCCGAAATATGCGAAGCACTCGAAGGAAACATACGGTTAGACAGAAGATGCTTGTTCCGTTTCACGTAAGATCCTCTTAGGGCAAAAGGAGACCCTTCGTTTCGCGAATCAGGCAAAACTTGCACGAGATCCGGTAAAAAAGTGCTTCTCGACCCTGACCCGTTTCGAAGGTTCTTCCGCTCGAAGGCAAGATGGAGTCTGCAAGGAACTTCTTTATCTTAGGATCTGCAATCGGCTTAGCTGTTTTCCTCATGATTTCATGTGCCACCGATTCCGAAGATCGCAGAAGTAGGCCAGCGCGTATCCACGCGAATAAATTCCGACGGAAGTATGTTCGTCGCCCACGCGAGCCAACTTAGTCGCGGTGAAAGCGATGTTATTCTTATCCGGATGAAAAATCTTGCTCTTAGAAGATTTTTTCAGGCGGATCAAATTCGAGTTTCTACCCCTTTGTTGCGAGAGACGGTAACGTTCTTCATTGTTCTCCAACTTCTCAACTTTGTATTCAAGTTCGATGAATAATCTTTTTAGATGGGGTAACTTTGTCGGGAAAAATTGATTTTGGTAATCGCGGACGGTGGAACAAAGGGAATGGAAAATTGAGTAAAGCGTTAGGATTTGAGAGGCCCCCTGAATTATTAGGGTTAATTGGAGAGTGCAAATAAAGGCTTAAGTCATCTTTCAGACACAGCGATTTGAGGACTTTTTGGTTATCAAAGGGGGTTGTTTATCACACGAATGGTGTCAGCACTCCATGTCAGTACAATATGAAATATTACAAGTATTCAGTTTTGTCAGCAACAAGTTATAATACATTTTGTCAATAAATGACAATTTTTAATATGTGTTACTAATAAATAAAATTTGATAAACGAAAGATTATTTCCCTTATCATCACACTTTTAGTTCCAATTTATTTTCACTCTCCGCTTACTCCTCTTCCACAAAGTCGTCGAACAATCTATCAACATAAATCCAACTAAAAACGATATTAAACGATAAAAGTCCCACTAAAAACGACGTCAAAAAATTAAAACAAATTCGACTAAAAACGACGTCAAAAAAATTAAAACAAATTCGACTAAAAACGACGTTAAATGAAAGCAATTAAAACAAGTACGTATAAAAACGATATTAAACAAAAACAATCAAAGTAAGTACGAACGAAAAACGGTGTCAACCGGAAACAAAAATAGGTCCAAATAAAACTAAATGAAATTGCTCAAAAATAAAGTGGAATTAATGTACAGCGAATTAAGAGTGTTCCATCGAGAGAAAGTGATCTGTAACCAGTCTTAAACGTGATTATGATACACGATGACAGAGTGCAGGGAGTGGACCGTAATCATTTTTAGTTTAATTTGTAGCGTAACAGGTTCATCGGAGATTATCTCGAGTCTGTCAGCGTGATAAATTGTCGCAGGCAGCCGCGAGTTTACCGTAAATCGTTTCCCCCTAACCGCCACATTTTGCGCGTTACTTGTTGCTTTTATTCCGCTTGTCGATCCCGTTGCTTTTTCTTTCGTCAATGCGGAACTTGTTCTTTGTACGATGCTGCCGAGCGATAGACGCAAATTTGGTAATAATTTGGGATGTTTTAAATAGGGAAATCTGAACGTGGCAATTTGCAAGATTGAGGTTATATAATTTTGGAAGTGTAGGGATGTGAAAATTTGGGGATATTGGAGATTTGAGGATTTGGAGAATTTGAGGATTTGGGGGTTTGGAATTCGGAGAATCTGGAATTTGCAATCTACGGAATTTGGGAAATTTGGTATTTGGGGGATTTGGAATTTGGAACCTAGGGAATTTTGGGAATTTGGAATTTGGAATTTAGGGAATTTGAGGGATTTGGAATTTGCATGCTAAGGAATTTGGGAAATTTGGTATTTGAGGGATTTGGAATTTGCATGCTAAGGAATTTGGGAAATTTGGTATTTGGGGGATTTGGAATTTGGAAGCTAGGGAATTTGAAATCTAGGGAATTTGGATTTTGCAAGCTAGGGAATTTGGGGAATTTGGAATTTGGAACCTAGAGAATTTGGGGAATTTGGTATTTGGGGGATTTGGAATTTGCAATCTAGGGAATTTAGAATCTAGGGAATTTGGGAGATTTGGAATTTGCAAGCTAGGGAATTTGGGGGATTTGAAATTTGGAATGTAGGGAATTTGGGGAATTTGGAATCTAGGGAATTTGGAGGATTTGGAATTTGGAATCTAGGGAATTTGGCGGATTTGGAATTTGCAAGCTAGGGAATTTGGGTAATTTGGAATTTGGAGAATTTGGAATTTGGGGGATTTGGAATTTGCAAGCTAAGGAATTTGGAGAATTTGGTATTTGGGGGATTTGGAATTTGCAATCTAGGGAATTTAGAATCTAGGGAATTTGGGAGATTTGGAATTTGCAAGCTAGGGAATTTGGGGAATTTGGAATTTGGAATCTAGGGAATTTGGAGGATTTGGAATTTGGGGGATTTGGAATTTGCAAGCTAAGGAATTTGGAGAATTTGGTATTTGGGGGATTTGGAATTTGGAATCTAGGGAATTTGGGGGAGTCGGAATTTGGAATCTAGGGAATTTGGGGATTTTGAGATTTTGGAAATTTGGAATTTGGGGAATGTGGAATTTACAAAATTTGGAATTTAGAAAATTAAGTATTTAAAACCTTCCACATCAATAAATCTATAAATTTCCAAATTTTAGCATCATCGACGTCATCCTAACCTTCATAACCGTCACACACTTAATGTGCTCCCAACATCAAACCTCATTCACAATAAAATCAATCTCGCGAAGAACGCAGAGAGTGATTATTGTTAGTGCCTGTCTAGATATCAGTTAAATCGCAATTCGGATTTTCGCAGCGTTGTACCCGCGAGGGGATTCTTGGTCCACGGAGGATAGCGAACGATGGCGCGATCCCTTATAATATAATTGATTCATTGTGATTCGCCGTGCACGCCGCTGGACTCCATCCATCGTCGAATATAAATTCGCCCGATTCCACGAAGTCAGCGATTAATTTGCTCTCGTCGCTCAGATTCCCCGGTATTTCCAGCAGCCCCGCTCGAATACATACAGGATTACGCGTATAAAACCGGCCAGCAAACGGAGAAAAAGGATCGAGCTTTTTCTCTTCTCCTTTTTTCCCTCTTTCTTAACCTCTGTCCACGTTCGCCAAACGTTCTACACGTTTTTCATTCCGCCGTTCTTTTTCTCTTTTCTTCTTTTTTTTTCGACCACGACTTCGTGTCTTCTTTCGCCGGATTTTGCCCGCTCGGAAATTTTATAAAGGTTCCTAACCGAGAAACGAGGCAAAAAGAAAGGAAATAATCCTTTCTCCTCGAGTCTCTCTGTCGGTTTATTTCGCAACGACGTGGTTAATTAAAACGTCAAAAATTTCGTTGTAGATGTCCCTTCAAGTATCGACTCTTTACCGTTTGCGTCTCTTCCTTTGTGATTTTCTTGTTAAAGTTTCACTGTGTAGTCTTTGGTCAAACAAATTTTTTATCGCACGTGAAATGTGCAGCTGTCTGAACTTCGAGTACAATTTCTGGATTTGATGAGCTTGACTGACTGACTGTTTCTTGATGACAGATAAACTGTCTGTAAACTTGATGTCTTATAAACTTTCTCCAAACTTGATGTCTTATAAACTGTCTTTAAATTTTATGTCTTATAAACTTTCTCTAAACAAGATGTCATATAAACTGTCTTTAAACTTAATGTCATATAAATTGTCTTTAAACTTGATGTCTTATATACTTTCTCTAAACTTGATGTCTTATAAACTTTCTCCAAACTTGATGTCTTATAAACTGTCTTTAAATTTTATGTCTTATAAACTTTCTCTAAACAAGATGTCATATAAACTGTCTTTAAACTTAATGTCATATAAATTGTCTTTAAACTTGATGTCTTATATACTTTCTCTAAACTTGATGTCTTATAAACTTTCTCTAAACTTGATGTCTTATAAACTGTCTCTAAACTTAATGTCATATAAATTGTCTTTAAACTTGATGTCTTATAAACTTTCTTTAAACTTGATTTCTTATAAACTTTCTCTAAACTTAATGTCTTATAAACTGTCTCTAAACTTGATGTCTTATAAATTGTCTGTAAACTTGATGTCTTATAAACTGTCTCTTAACTTGATGTTTTATAAATTTTCTTTAAACTTAAGGTCATATAAATTGTCTTTAAACTTGATATCTTATAAACTTTTTTCAAACTTGATGTCTTATAAACTGTCTCTTAACTTGATGTTTTATAAATTTTCTTTAAACTTAAGGTCGTATAAATTGTCTTTAAACTTGATATCTTATAAACTTTGTTCAAACTTGATGTCTTATAAACTGCCTTTAAATTTAATGTCATATAAATTGTCTTTAAACTTGATGTCATCTAAGCTGTCTCTAAACTAGATGTCTTATAAGCTGTCTCTAAAGTTAATGTCATATAAACTATCCAAATCTTGATGTCTTATAACAAATTTGAGAAGTGAAGACGAAGACCTTTGAATCTTAACTTTGTCTCCTTGAAAGTTCATAAATGTATAAATAAAAAAATCCAGCAAACTTGATAAAGTAGCTCCCGTTAATTCTACAAGTCAGTAAACAATAGCTATTTCAAACAATATTGGCAGAAATGTTTAAGCCGAGTAGCATCTATACCCCGTTAATTTTTGATTCGTGATTATCCGCCCACTTGATCCCGTAAAGAACCTAGTGAATTTATCACAAAGTACAAAGACCTTGATGAATACTTAAAAGGAACGTAACGATGTTCTCACTAGGCATGCAAAGGTTGGTAAACGTCAGTAACTTCATCGTATTCGAAGAGAGAACGATCGTTTTCAATTTAACTTTCTTTACACGTGAACGTTGGAAAAAACCGCGAATAACGAGGTTCCGAGTTCATGCCACGAAGAAAGATTCTCGAGGAACGTTTGATAAATTGTGCTGCTCGTGAAAAGGGGCGAACTCATTGTAGCGAGACTCGTGGGGGCTCGTTTACAACGGCGCGTAGTTGACCGAGCGCGGGGCTGTCGTAAAACATGAACGACGGAACCGCGCATAAATCGTAGCTGGAACGACTGGTGTCATCAACGTCCGTACCGTTTCTTATCGTCCGATTTTAAGGCCACGTATCGGAAACTCGAGCAACGTAAAATCTGTATTACCATATAAATTATCGTTCTATACGCTAATGTATACAATGAACATCGAAGACAGAACTTTCCGACGATAAGAACCAGCGAAACAGATTACCATCGGGACGAAAGTTTTACGATCCTGCGGGATACGACGGTATCGAGCGTTTTTTAACCGCTTTAAACTGTTCCGAGGCAGTTGGATAACTCTCGAGTTTAAGATCCTCTAAAATACCGCCTCTCCGAACTCTTTGTTTATGTCGTTCTCAACATTTTTCGACTCTATCGCATGAATTTTTAAACGATTCTACGAATTTTTCGAACGTCTTCTGGGTACTTTATGCAACGTACCGTCTCGAGAATCCTGGATTCTATGAAATCCTTGATATTCTCGAGTCTTCTTACAATTATCTGATCCTCTGGCACGCATGTGAATGCAACCGAAAACAGAGAGCTTGCATCCAAATTTCTTTGTTCGAAATTTCGTTATATTTTAGGGTTAAAGTTACGAAAATAGGTTACAGATTCAATTAATCAGATTTCAAGTTAAAATTAGGTGATGGAGGCTAGATTAAAATTAAGGATAAATTACGGTTTGGTCAAAGTTACATAATGTTAGGATTAAGTCAAAATGATATTACGGTCTGGCTGATGTTACATGAAGGATTAAGGTTAAGGTCACAAATAAAGGTTTGATAATTCATTATTGGGTTGGTGGTAGATTATGTCAGATAGGTTTTATCAGCTCGTTTTTCACATTAGTCTCAGTTAATGAAATTTTAAATCAAATCCATTTAAATTCTATTTTAACATTAGATCATTAAATCCCAGTCCAATAATTTAAAGTTTTACAAGCGCTTTTTAAAAACAGAGATATGAACTTCCTGCAGGAACACAGTTCACGAAAATCACGACGATTCATAGCACAGTAGATAGAGCCGATCGTTTAATTTCCGTCGAATCGACAGGAATTCTGCCGGGAATACGCAGAAACTACGTGCACGGAACAACAGATGTATCGCGACAGCGCAAAAGCTGTTTCCAGTGGAATAATTAGATTCAAGGCCGAGCGAAAACAATGCCTCGCCCATTTAACAACGGTACGAGTCTCTTGCCCTGTTGCGCCCGCTATTTTACCTTATGCATCACACCGACACTCGCGCCTGGATACCCAATCGTGCTGTTTTCCGCTTTTCATGGCAAACCGCTGACTAATAGGTGCTAAAGTCGTGTTTCCAATTCCGTCCGACGCCTCGACGGATCGTGCTGGTTTACGGGAAAATGAGTCGCGCTTATTTCGTTTCGAAGAAACGCGCCATTTCCACAAACAACGTATAACCTCCATAAAGATTTTAACAACGAATTTACAAATACACAACTTTTATCGTTTCTTAATTATACGTACAATTTTATTGTTTAAGGTTTAGGTAGAACATTGTGTGAACGAGAAAAGTTTTTGCAAATTGAAATTAATTTTGAGGCATATGTTTGGTTACTTTGATCAGTGTTTCTTATTAGAATGTCGTTCTTCTATGTAATAATTTTTTTTTAATTAAAAACGAATCCATAAATAATTACTTTGATGGAACTTATTAAATAGTACACATGGAAGAATAATGATGTTAAACTAAAGAGTCATTAAACCTTTTTTATGTCTGTATATTTACTTCACTTATGTATCCTTATGTTATGTATCCTCATGTGAGTTTATCTTTAAATTTGCTCTTACAACAAACTGTCTCTTTTGTACCTAATATATGTACCACTGTATTGAACATATTATTTCGTTTGGAACGAAAAATGCATCTACAAATAATTATTTTAATAGAACTCATTAAATGGTATACATGAAAGAATAATGATATTAAACCAAACAGTCATTAAACCTTTTTTATGTCTGTATATATACTTCACTTATGTATCCTTATGTTATGTATCCTCACATGAGTTTATCTCTAAATTTGCTCTTACAACAAACTGTCTCTTTTGTACATAATACATGTACCAATGTATTGAACACATTAATAAGAACATTAGTAAGAACACAAGTTTTAAATCGTTTTAAACTAGTCATGAGTCAGAATGTTATGATCAGATAAACTCAGAGATCTATAAGAAACTTTGTGTAGTAAATTTTTTCGACGAAACTCTCTCTCAACACGAATCGGAGTACCAGCCGTCTCCAGGACCCTTTTACACAATTTCTGTGCACCCCCTCGTCGTCTTGCGCCCCGAGAGTTTCGTTTACCCTCCGTTCCTGTTCGCCCTCCTTTCATCCAGAATGCTGAGTACGCGAAACTCGCAGGCACAATCGTGGCGAACAGCTCGAAACAGAGAGCGAGGGAGGAGAATCCGATCGCTCGAATCACCGACAAATATGACTGCCTCGAGCGTTCCGCGGGGAGTCATCGACCGTCTAGGATTTCTCGAGCTACGTCTTCTCCTTCCTGGCCGGATTCGGCTGCGACGGCTACGTAATATCTCCCAAGACAAATTTTAAACGGAATAATAGAAAACGTCGGACACACGCGATGGAGGTTCCCTTGTTACCTCTATCGTTGTTTCGTGTTCGACAATTTATTACCGCGACTTCTCTTACACGTAATTCCCGGTGAAATTGGGACTCTGCTCGCGTATGGTCGTCCATCACGTGGACTAGTCAGAAATCGTTTCTATTCAACGTTGTGTTGTGCTGTCGTGACGTCGTCTGGATTTTTGGTATTATTTTTTTATACTGTTTGGTATGTATTTGTTATTTTGAGGCTTTTATTTTTATGGTATTTATTATAGTGGAAAGTTAGTTTATAGTTATTGCATTTATTTAGTATATTTTTATATAGATTTCGATGCAGTCGCCATGTGTTATTGCTACACGTTGAATTGCAACGATGTACCATCACGTGACAAATTACCACGCATTGAATTGTCATGGGTCAAATCTCAACGTGTTGAATCTGCATGTGTGGGATATTCATGCGTTGTATTGCCATGCGTGGTATCGCCACGCGTA
This sequence comes from Megachile leachella, assembly GCA_963576845.1. Classification (NCBI taxonomy): domain Eukaryota; kingdom Metazoa; phylum Arthropoda; class Insecta; order Hymenoptera; family Megachilidae; genus Megachile; species Megachile leachella. The sequence goes on along the minus strand of OY756248.1, from coordinate 7,660,171 downwards.
CAAATACCACGCGTCGAGTTTCCACGCATTGTATCGCCACGTACCAAATCACCACGCGTAGAAATACCACGCGTGGTATCGTCACGCATCAAATCACCACGCGTCGAATTTCCACGCATTGTATTGCCACGCGTGGTATCGCCACGTGTCAAATCACCACGCGTAGAAATACCACGCGTCGAATCTCCACGCGTGGTATCGCCACGCGTCAAATCACCACGCGTCGAATCTCCACGCATTGTATTGCCACGCATGGTATCGCCACGTGTCAAATCACCACGCGTAGAAATACCACGCGTCGAATCTTCACGCATTGTATTGCCACGCGTGGTATCGTCACGCGTCAAATCACCACGCGTAGAAATACCACACGTTGAATCTCCACACGTGGTATCGCCACGCGTCAAATCACCACGCGTCGAATCTCCACGCATTGTATTGCTACGCGTGGTATCGCCACGTGTCAAATCACCACGCGTAGAAATACCACGCGTCAAATCACCACGCATAGAAATACCACGCGTCGAATCTCCACGCATTGTATTGCCACGCGTGGAATCGCCACGTGTCAAATCACCACGCGTAGAAATACTATCCGTCGAATTCCCACGCATTATATCGCCACGCACTGATTCCCCACGCCGTATAAATCCTTGCGTTATATCGCCATATGTGGTATCGCAACATATCGAATCACCACGCGTTGAATTATCATGTGTTAAATCATCAGTGATGAATTATCTCATGTTTTATCGCCACACGTTGCTACGTGCTGAATGACCGCGCGATATATGGCCATAAATTAGCACATACCTCAGCTTGAAATTTCTGATATTTATCAATGTTTCATCACCTCAGAACGAGGAAGTATCTCAAGATACAAACCGCACTCTACCAAATATGGAGAACCCGCATTTAATTACTCGAGCTGAACGTAATAATTATGCAACGATCGTTTAATTATCCTCGACTCCTAGGAAAGATCACTTTCTAATTACCAGCCAGTCGATTACAAAGCACATTTAACACCGCACAAATCCGTCAAAATGACGAATATCAGAAATTATTAACGTAGTCTCGTTGAAATTTGCCTGGATTTTTAATGAGTGAAAATAATTACGTGTACCGTTTATCATTTGTCTAATTATATCTTCATAAAGTCACGACTTTAATACATTTAAAAATTACATCTAATTATAATTAGTTTGAATATAAAACCATGCGGAAAGTAGGTTAGATATTATAGAGCATTCTGCAGTAAACAGGAAACATAGGATATAAATAAACCAAATCAATTGTCAATCGATGTTGCTTTTAAGTATACGCGTTAAATTTCACGAAGTTCATCGATCAACTTCCGGCACGTAGCATAGCGGGAGAGAAACGGTTTCTCGGTAATCCTTGCTAGGATTCTAATATCCATTAGTCCACTTGACATCCGGCTAATCCATCTCACGGTCGTTTTCTCGATTTGCATAGCTTCCTGGCTTTCTTCCACGTTGCAGCTCGTTTGTCTCTACGCGAGAAAAGTGTAGCTGGGTCGTATATCACGGTCCGATAATCGCCTCACGCTTTAAAATCGTGCAAACGTCGCGATTATCGACAGAAATCCGATTTCGGTATTTCGGTGGTGTAACATATGCTCTTTCTTATATAAATATTCTTCTTATTCAGTCTTTTTTATATAAATAATCGTTTAATAGGGTTAAGCTATTTTTTGAGGTGATTTTTATTAAATTAATAAAATCATGGCATTTGGTTGATTTTTATAAAATCAATAAAGTTATGTCATTTGGTTGATGAACAAAAATGATGTCATTTGGTTGATGAACAAAAATCATGTTATTTGGTTGATGAACAAAAATCATGTTATTTGGTTGATGAACAAAATATCATGTTATTTGGTTGATGAACAAAATATCATGTTATTTGGTTGATGAACAAAAATCATGTTATTTGGTTGATGAACAAAATATCATGTTATTTGGTTGATGAACAAAATATCATGTTATTTGGTTGATGAACAAAAATCATGTTATTTGGTTGATGAACAAAAATCATGTTATTTGGTTGATGAACAAAAATCATGTTATTTGATTGATGAACAAAAATCATATCATTTGGTTCATGAACAAAAATCATGTCATTTGATTAATGAACAAAATCATGGTTCAATTTAAAAAAAATAAAAATATATAAATTACCACATTGAAAATCATTAAATATCCTCAATCCTCAAATTCTAAAATACCTCGTTTTTCAAATCTTCAAAATTCAATAAAGTTATCAAACCTTCAAATTAGACTGACCAAATCTTCAAATCACCAAACCTAATTTTTCCAGAATTATGTTCCCGATTTTTTTTAAAAAAAAGTCTTTAAACGAACGCTTCAATGCAAATCCAGATTTATCTGTCTCGAAAAGGGAGAAAAAGTGTATAAATACGAGAGAGAAAAATATTGCACGGTTCAGTAGAATCCCGCTTTCTATGATTTCATTTTCCGCAATAAACGCATCGTCGCACCTGTCGGATGTAATTGCGCTTTCTCCCCGAGTATCAAATATTTCTTTCGCGCGGAGTATTTCTTTGTTATTCGGCGAGCGTAAGAAAGCTCGCCGTTAAGATTGTATGCAATTCACACTTGAGACTCTTATCGATTGGAATTTCAACGATTCGCAGCGCATTTCATCCTCCCGGACGGAAAGTTCTTTCGACGAACGGTCAAACGCCGCTTTAAGCAATCTAACTTTCAGATTGCGTGACCCGCTATCGTCCACGCGACGCCATGATTTAAAAGCGACCATTTCTTTCACGGATCACGGACGAAACTTACTTCGGGTTAAAGTTTCAAGCGTCACGATTCGTTTTGAGAAAGTTTTCTGCCGACTTGCCCATTGTCTGCGACCGCTAGACCTGCTAGACAATTTCGTACATTCGCGCGTTTTGCTTCAACTGTTTCGAGTCGTTTAACCTCTTGCGGTGCTTTGAGGAGTCTCGTAAGGCACTTACAGTTCAAATGTGAACTTACTCAAATTTTGGATGCTTCAACTGTAAATTTGGGTGCAATTATAAACTGCATTATCAAGGATCCCTGAATATAAAATAGCTACACTTTAATTTTGTTTGTTCGTTCTAATCTTTCACTACTGAATAGTCTTGACTGACGCATCTGATGTATGGCACAGGAAGAATGCATTTAAACATCTTCGAGATTTCAAGTGAATTCTACTGGTGCAAAGATAAGAGTTACGTCAAATAAAGTGTCTATATTTAATTTTATAGTTCATTTACCATAAGACAAGTTCCATAGTAAAGAACAAATCCTATATTAAAAATAACAGAAATAATCCTACAGATTATAATCGTATAGATGTTGGAAACCGAAAGAAAGATGAAGGATTCAGAAGCGACACTTTCTTACGCACTCTCGATTAATTCGAAAGCAAAGTTAGCGTTTGCATCGAGGCGCATCCACTTTCACCGTGCGCCTTCTGAACAAATTACTACGAGATGTTCGTAAACTGGCGCCGCTGGGATTTAATTAAATATTTGCACTCGGTTTAATCTTGCCACCGACGTTTCTTTGGTAGCTGCGACTTCTTTTCCGTACTCTTCCACTCGTTTTCTTTCTTTTTCGATGTAAAACATCCTTTCACGACTATGAATATAAATAATTTTGCGACGACCATTACAAGTAACGTTTCTTGCCGATGTAACATGGGGAAACATCGGTTGTTCGAGTATAAAGTTTGCGGAGTTGTGCGCTTTACTTAAAGTACTGTAGGTACATGCATGTGTATAGCAATGTGTATAGTACTGCATATAGGAAGACTGCATATGCAAGTATGCACGTATGTGAGACTTTTAAGATATAGAGATATAGGAATCTATAGTAAATCTAGGGAATAGAGGTTTGAAGACATGGAGACCTAGGTATATTGGGGATACAGGGATATGGGAATGCAGGGAAATATTAATTTGGAGATATTGGAATTTAGAGTCGTGGGTATATAGGGACATGGAAATGTAGGGTAATATTGATTTGAGGAAATTTGGACCTAGGAAAATAGTGATCTAGGGAAATATTAATTTGGGGGAGTATTGATCTAGGGAAATTTGGATCTAGGAAAATTTGGACCTAGGGAAATTTGGATCTAGGGAAATTTGGACCTAGGAAAATTTGGATCTAGGGAAATTTGGATCTAGGGAAATTTGGACCTAGGGAAATTTGGATCTAGGGAAAGTTGGACTTAGGGAAATTTGGATTTAGGGAAATTTGGACTTAGGGAAATTTGGACCTAGGGAAATTTGGATCTAGGGAAATTTGGATCTAGGAAAATATGAACTTAGGGAAATTTGGATATAGGGAAATTTGGACCTAGGGAAATTTTAATCTAAGGAAATTTGGACCTAGGGAAATAGCAATCTAGGAAAATTTGGACCTAGGGAAATTTGGACCTAGGGAAATTTGGACCTAGGGAAATTTGGATCTAGGAAAATTTAGATCTAGGAAAATAGTGATCTAGGGAAATTTACCCCTAGGAAAATAGTGATCTAGGAAAATTTACCCCTAGGGAAATTGAAATCTTGAAAAATACCCAAACAAAAATACTTGCACATTACCCAAAGTTCCGGACCGATTCACAGAAATCAATTCATGATCCTTGGTGAATTTACCTGCAACACAAAGAGAAAGCAACCCATTAAAAACAATTTTCTCACGAGCAATCACGCGTGGGAATGTTATTATCGAGCGCGTAACCATTGTTCCAGATTATATCGAAGATAAAATCTCGCACTGCGCGATCGTATCGACACGATCGCTCTGTTTCGACTCTCCATTCTCTAATAAACCGATTCCTTCGCCACGAGATAAATAATTCTGATCGTATTTAAGCGAAAACCTTGCGTGAATCCAGTCGATTCGATTCGCCAGTGATCGTAAACATCGAACCGCCTTTAATAACGGGCGGTTTCATTTGCACAATAAGAATATAAATTTCGATACTCCAATTATTCAATTCTGTTTTCTGTTTACTGTACGGAGTAAGTTACGTGATAAGCGTAGTCGTTAAGTCGAATTTAAAATTTGTAATTGGGTACAGGGGGTTTTAATATTTTTGAATTATTGAACGGACAAACTGTTTCGTAGATTTATCAATTTCTGATATCGTATTAATAGCGTTCAATTTCGTTGCGAAACAATTTGCAAGACCAATTACAAACAATTCGCGCACGATAACACGCGAACGGGACTGAACGACATTATCAGATTTTAAAGGATCATTAATTAATTCGACGCGGTGAAGGATGTGCATTGGTACGTCACGGGTTAATTAACACGGATATAAATTTGCTAATTAATCGATGTCTACTTTTCGGAACATCGTTCCCTTTTGGGAAAATCCATTGGGATAGATGATATTATGCTGGCTCGATTAATCAAAGTATGGACGGATATATATTCTTTATGATCGTTACCGCGATTTATTTGCGTTCATTAAACGCTCATAAACAATGCATTTAATTATCGTTCGAATTGGCTGTGGAAGTATGTACATTGCCATGGATACCCCGGCCTTCGACCGTGAAAGGTTAACGCGTTTACAATAACCATTGCAACACGCGATTGAATCTCCTCTGTGAATAACAAGCAATTCATCGATTCAATCTTTTCCACGCGTAACAGCGAACAGTATATGACGGAAAATACGGGAAAACTGCTTCGTGCTTTTTTTAATATTATTCGTTCGGAGGTTCTATGGTATCAATCGCAGAGTAACAATAACTGTTCGTGGGTGGAAATTATTTATTGATCGATCAATGACTCGTTTTTTAATTAATCTGTTGTCTTATAATATACAGGGTGTTTTATAACTAGTGTAGGTGAAATGGGAGGTAGCTGACGTGATTCTGAATAAAATTTCCCTTTGCAGAAATGTGGTTTGAAGCTTCGTTTTTGAGTTATTAAGAAAAAACGCAGACCAATCAGAGCACGAGGGCGTGCGCAGGCGCGAGATAGCTCCGCCCAGCGTCTGAGCGCGCGAAAACCTTACGCTCTGATTGCTCTGCGTTTTTTCTTAATAATTCAAAAACGAAGCTTCACACCTCATTTTCGCAAAGAGAAATTTTATTCAGAATCACGTCAGCTACCCTCCATTTCAAAGACCAACAGTTGTGAGACATTCTGTAATTTCACACTTGCACATTACAATTTGGATTTGATTTTTTCGTTCTCAATTTTACTTTCAATTCTGATTGTAATTTACATAAAGGATCGTTCTATACAGGATGTAACATTTTAACTTTCCTCTTCATTGTCCTTCGTTCTCTTCACTTTAAAATCTATATAAAAATATAAAGAACAATGCATGAAGCAACTGTCCAAAAGATACTAAGTTAATCCATTGTACCAGCAAATCTAATTATCGATTCACATTATATTCGCGGTTAACTACGTTACTTTCATACATTTTCGTATTAACGCAGTAAAGTTCAACCTCTAACAATCTTTAATAGCATTTTCTCGCTAAACTTGTTCACGCAGACTTTATGCATCAAAAGCTGTCCGTCCGCGAAAGGTTAATTGGTTTTGGAAGAAAATAAACGATCGTGACAGCTTCTGCCAGTTTAAACAGCCGACAATCGAGCTGGGGAAAAGGAATACATAAAAAGGACCGATTGTTATCCTTGATATGCCAAGGACATTTATGATGAATATCCTTTGCGTCAGGCCACGTCCTTTACAGTATATCCTATACAAGCGAAGAGATAATACCTCGTTAAAGGCTTTCAACTTCAATTCCCAGAGAACGCGTTACCACGTCAAAGCCACGAAGTTTCAGCTGCCAAAAACACGTGACTTAACTACGTATACTGCATTCAATAGGTTCGAATACGTTCTATTAATGGCCACACTCGGATGTATCGTGATTCATCTAATCTTCGATTTACGATTTGCGGTTTTTGGTGGAGTGGGGAGGTGAAGTGGGAGAACTTGAAAATTTGGGATTTGGAGATTTGGGGATTTGGGGATTTGGGGATTTGAGAGATTTGGAATTTGAGAGATTTGGGACTTGGGAGATTTGGAATTTGAGAGATTTGGGACTTGGGAGATTTGGAATTTAAGAGATTTGGAATTTGGGAGATTTGGAATTTGAAAGATTTGGAATTTGAGAAATTTGGAATTTGAGAAATTTGGAATTTGAGAAATTTGGAATTTGTGAGATTTGGAATTTGTGAGATTTGGGACTTGGGAGATTTGGAATTTGAGAGATTTGGAATTTGAGAGATTTGGAATTTGAGAGATTTGGAATTTGAGAAATTTGGAATCTTTGAGATTTGGAATTTGAGAGATTTGGAATTTGAGAGATTTGGAATTTGAGAGATTTGGAATTTGTGAGATTTGGAATTTGAGAAATTTAGAGATTTGGGAATTAGGAAATTAGAAAGCTGGGAAATTAGAAACTTAGAAAATTACTAATTTTTCTTCCTCCTCCCCTCCACCACAAAACAGCAAAATTTTACCAATCATCCCGAAACACAATTCGCAATCCACAAGTCGCAGTATGTCATCGTTCGGTTGCGAAAGCATTAATAAACGCTGACGTTAATGTGTTTACGTCGCGATACGGCTTTGAGAAGAAAACGCGTGGCACGAAAGTGGAGGAGAAAAAAATCTGAAAAGAAATATCGTGGTTGCTTCGCGATGTAAAAAAGAGTGTTTGCCCATTAGCGAGGCCCGGTCGTTACATCTCTTTGCGAGTCAACGAAACGAACACGAAACGTCGTCTGAAAGCAAGGAACAGATTGAAAGAAGTAACGTCGACAGGAAACGAAAACGTGTAATATAGCCATCGGTTTTGTTCGCCCGGTAAACGGATGATTCTGCGGATAAAGGGGTTTGCTTGCTACCATTAAGGCGATAATAGACGGCAATTAGGCGCGACGAATTCAACAATTAACGATACACGGGACAGCAGGTAAATTCGCGAACGAAAGCGGTGAAACGTAATTTGGCAACGAGAGGTCTTGTAACGAGTGACACTGGTCACGGATATTTCTGTGTATGTGCACGTATATGTGAACGTGTGTCATTCCTGTATCTCTAAATTTTCAGTTTCTCAATTTTAAACGTGTATGAACATATATGAACATATGTGAACGTGTATGAACGTATGTGTCTTTGTGTGAACGTATGTGAGCACACATGAACGTGTAGGTCCATATATGAACATATATAAACGTATATGAACCTATGTGGATGTGTATGAACATGTGTATATGTATGTGAATGTGTATGAATGTATATGATTTTACACGAACGTATGTGGACGTGTATGAACATATGTGAATACACGTAAATGTGTACAAATGTATGTCAACATATATGAACATATGTGGACGTGTGTGAACATATGTGAATACATGTAAATGTGTACAAATGTATGTCAATATATATGAACGCATGTGGACGTATATGAACATATGTGAACACATGTGAATGAATGTATACGACCTTACATAAACGTATGTGTACATGTGTGAACATATGTAAACGTATATGAATATGTATACACATATGTAACCTTATATTGAACGTATGTAAACATGTGAGAATGAGTGTCAAAGTGTATGAACTTGTATGAACGTATGTGAACGTGTGAATGTATGTCTAGCACCACGAGAAGACAGGAAAGATAACGAAGCTGATATGCATGCAGACATCGATCCAAAAGCTCGTAAAAGAACGCGGAAAATGACCACGTTATTGCTAGCTGGTAATTAGGATTCTGCTCACTGGTATTTTAGACGGTCGCGTAAAAATCACCATGAAATCGTTTCCGATAGACCCCACGTTTCTATGGACCGAACCACTCGAATTCGCACGGACTCCAATTATGATAACTTTCGAAAAAAGGTAAAGTCGCTATGAAAATTCAGCGCGACGCGGTGAAACGTAAGAACCTGATTTGAATTTAATCGAGTTTTATTAGGATTGAATTTAATAGATATTCATTCAATATTTAATGTATCGAGTCTCGTAAGAAATTATTCTGATGTTAAAAACCGGTTGTGTGAATTATTTAGATTATTTTGCAATTTTCTAATTTATAGATTCTCTCAATTAACATCTCAATTTCCAAAATAGCAATTTTCATCTCATTTACAAGTACGTTCCATTGAACTCGCAATGTCCTTTCCCAATAACCTGGATGTTAATATTTGAAACCTCTACACAATCTCTCCGTTCCTCATAAAATATCATTTCCGCAAGAATCACGGGAAGAAGTTAACTGAAGAATTTAATTAAATAAGGTTGACCGTTGAAGAAAAGAAAAATATCGTGGAATCTGTAATTTTCATCGGGGCAATGTCTCTCCGAGGGGGTAATTAAAGGTGCGGTGGTTAAGCGATGGTGCTCGAGAACCAGCGAAACAATTCAACCGAACATCGATCAAAGCTCTGTCAACACGATACTCCTCTGAACGACGATTCTCGGAGGCAGAATCTTGGTCGAAAAGAAGGAGCCGGAAAGGGTCGGGTTGTCTGGAGAGGCGTAAACCCCGTGTTCCGTGCAAAGAAGGGAAAACCGTCGACAGACTTGTTCCAGCCTCATCTTCCCGAGCGTTTCTCTTCGAAACGGGTAACCTGCTTTACGACGATCCTCGAGACACCAGACCAAGAACGAAATCTGCCCGAGAAAATTTTGCACCGTCTCTCTCTCGTGTTTCACCCCTTTTTTTCCACCCTTCTTCCCGTTCGTCCTTTTTACGATCCCAGCGTCGTTCCTCCTTTGAATTTCATTGCATGATCCGCCGTCGAAAACGACCTCGGGGCGTCTGCCTTGGCGACATTCTTCTGAAGTTTCAGGACGTATTTCCAGCGACTACGGTGAATTGAATATCTGTTTGAACGGTTACGGACAAGTCAGGATGCTCTCGTACGTTCGGCTGCTATAAGGAACGATCCGAGTGGAGTGTCGAAGATTTTGTGGCGATCCAATATACTTTCGGGATAGGACCAGGGAAAATATTTTGGTTCCGAAGGTCCTCGGGGTCTTCGGTTATTTTATGGCTAATACCCTACGGTCTTTTGTCTAGCGTCTCGGAAAGGGATTTATTGAACCGAACGATGAATGCGGATTAGAGACTTGAGAACGTACCGTTTGGAAGTGGATTATTCGGAGGAATACGATACGAAGAAGGTTGAGTTCCCATTTATATGGCCCGACATAAAGATGGTTTTATTTCGACTACAATACAAACTAATGCAACCCTAACGCGGTTCAAATGAAGGTTTAACAATATGAGTTCTTTGGTTGATACTTCATTTACAAGTTTTAGTGAAGTAACATAATATGAGTTCTTTGGTTGATACTTCATTTACAAGTTTTAGTGAAGCACCATAGAATGATGCTATAGTAGTGCAAAAGTATAGTTGAATAATTGTATAATTATACAGTAGTGCAAAAGTATAGTTGAATAATTGTATAGTTTTATAGTAGTCCATAAGTTTAATTGATTAATTGTATAGTTTTATAGTAGTGCACAAGTTTAATTGATTAATTGTATAGTTTTATAGTAGTGCACAAGTTTAATTGATTAATTGTATAGTTTTATAGTAGTGCACAAGTTTAATTGATTAATTGTATAGTTTTATAATAGTGCATAAGTTTAATTGATTAATTGTATAGTTTTATAGTAGTGCACAAGTTTAATTGATTAATTGTATAGTTTTATAGTAGTGCATAAGTTTAATTGATTAATTATATAGTTTTATAATAGTGCATAAGTCTAATTGATTAATTGTATAGTTTTATAGTAGTGCATAAGTTTAATTCATTAATTGTATAGTTTTATAGTAGTGCACAAGTTTAATTCATTAATTGTATAGTTTTATAGTAGTGCACAAGTTTAATTCATTAATTGTATAGTTTTATAGTAGCGCACATGGATAGTTGAATAATTGTATAGTCGTATAGTGATGCACCAGTATAGTTGACTAATTATATAGTTGTTTAGTAGTGCGTCAAGTATAGTAGTACCACAACAGTAAAATTTAAAAATAATGAAATACTATACTAGCAAAATATTAGTACACTACTCTAAAATAATCAGTCTATCTTGGAAGAATGAAATACTATTAACAGTACTAAATACCAAAACATTGAAGTAACCTGTAATAATCCTATAATAACCCCGTAATAATAAACTAAATTCGATAATAACAATGATCGAAAATCAATGAAATCGATCCAACTATTGTAACGAAAATCGAAGGATCTTGAGAGCACTGACCGACCTTGCGATCATCGAACAGTCTTCCCGGGCTCGCCAACATGCTGCCCAGAATATTCATCGAGCATCGTCGACTTCCTGTCCCGTGAATTTTCCACAAAAATTGAACGAGGGTAGCTGGCGAATGGGGTTCGAAGTACCGCCGAATAAAATTTTACGACGAAAGTTTGTGCTCGAACTGTTCGATAGAAGAGAGCGCCACGAAAGTGTATGATACATAAGCCAGAGGATATCGATTACGTTCTATAAAATCAAGTTCGCGTTGATTTCGATGGCGCAGCGACAATTTACGATTCTTCTCGATGTTTTTCACCTTTTTTACAAAACGATGTGTCCCTTATCTACGATAGTTACGGAAAATATACGGAACACTTTGAAATTCTACTTTTCACAGCTACTGCGCTGTTAACCAGTTGCTCGGGAATAACGGACCGTGCTCGTAATGGCTGGTTCGTGCCAGAATTGGAAATAACCCGGCTAGCTTGCGCAGCATATTATTTCATGTATATTTACTTTTCACTCGATTTAAAGTGTCTTCGGAGTTCGTGAAATTAAATCCAGGATCGATTCGTTGAACGATGTATTTCAACCCTTAGGGGTTTTGAAAATCATTTTTCTTATGTTAGCTCTCTGAGTATACATTACAATCATATAATTATTGTAGAAACTTAGTTTGTCAAATAAGCTGAAATTATTACATGACTTAAACATTTATCCATTTTAGGTTATAAATTTTGCAGAAGTATTACTTTATACGTATATTATTTTTATATAGGTACTTTGCTACATTTTAAACATGTCATACAACTAAAATGTACTTTTTCCACATAAGTTTCTCAGTTCAGTATCAATGACATTACTGAAACTGTTATTTCAAAAAATTTGTGAACATACCCCGAAAATTCATACCCAAGAAAAAATTAATGAAATTAGCGATGCTTTCACGGGAGACAAAAACACATAGGAATTGATAACACGATCGAAAACGATCTCGATGGAAGAAAAAACGGGGCGAAATAAAGGACGGTAAAATCCGCGAGGGCGGAGATGCGTGCGAGAGGGATGACAAACGTTCCGGGGATGTCGTTTAATCCCTGCATCCCCCGGCTACAAGCGAGTCTGGCTCACAAAAGCCGTCGTTAGTAACTTTACCTCTTCTCTCTCTCTTTTTCACAACGTTCAGTTTTTAACTTTGTCGGGGTTGGACAGAGAAGGGGGTGCAAAAGAGCGTGTCCCAGCGACGAAGGTAACATATCGTTCCAATTAATTGTGCGACGGGCCGGGGTTATCGAGTTAGAAATTTACGACATTAAAATTCATAAGCTTCGGCGAGAGATAATTAGCCGCTCGTCCTTCGCCAAGATTTACTCGGCTCTCGTAGCTTTACGTTCCTTTCGTATGTGCGCGTTCTTTCCACCCCTCCAGACGGGTTTCTTCGGAACTTCGAATAAGTTGTCGACAAACTGGAATCTCAGTTGGTGATTTAACTGCGAGAGACGATGATTTCATTCAAGTATTTTCATAATTGAATTCTATATAATTGGTTTATATTACATATTGGCTAATGACTAACAACTTACATGTGCCTAATGACTTATATGTTTCTAAATATGTTTATATGTTTATAGCTTTCTAATGTTTGAAAGTAAATGTCCATTACGTGTTTACTCTTTTAGTGTGTCAGGAATAAAACGTATCAACGTTTGAAAATGTTTAGGATGGTCCACATATGAGAGGATACATATTGATTAATGAGTAACTAATGACATATATGTTTCTAAATATATTTATAGGTTTATAGCTTTCTAATGTTTGAAGGTAAATGTGCATTATGTGTTTACTCCTTTAGTATGTCAGGAATAAATTGTATCAACGTTTGAAAATGTTTAGCATGATCCACACATGAGAGGATACATAAAGCTGATAATAGGTCTGACAGGAAACATCAAAATTTTAATGTGATTTTCATATGATTAAGTATGATTTAACAAGATGAATTATACAATTTGAACATGCTGTCATAAGCTGGCTATGTATCTATTAGGGAATTATCTGTCTAATATGGGGATTAATATAAGTATACGTCCTTATAAGCAATTAATGAAGTTACATATTATATTCAGACATGCTCCAATTACATTGTTGCCGTCGTACAGGTTAAATATCGTGACTCAATACCCGATAAACTGACAAACTGCAGTATAAAAGCAATAAAAGAGTACAATAGCAATTAAACTCCAGAGCGACATGAAACGTAATAATTAAAGCACGTTCAAAGGAAAAATCAGACAGTTCGATCAAACGTGTCTCGCTAATCAAATCAGGAATCACGTGTTCGTCTTGGTCGAGATACCGGCAATTCCTCTTCCGATCGATTCCTGAATGGGCATTCACGAGCTCGCGAACAATTGTTCTCTGTCCGTGTTGAACGGCTCGTCACAGGCGTTACAACGTAACGAAGAACAGAAGCGCCGACGAGAAGAACGAGCAGACGATTAGTCGAGATCCGATTAAACGAGCAGCCACCATTGGAAAATAATTAAGCGCGATAGGGTTCTCCGAGTTCGAGAGATCGGGCTTCTTCCGACCGGACCCTTCTTGCGCTCCGCGCGACCACCACGCTCGAGGAACATTAAGGCGTGCTCGAATTAAAGCCAATCTGTGGATGCTGCCTTTCTCGCTGATCGCGACGATCATTACGGATACGCTGACAACGATAAATTCCGTTGCTTTTTTTCTTCTCTTAATTGAGCGTTTTTGTGCCGCAAATTAGGTTCAACAGAAATTTCTTCGATACCGATGTTATCGTCGATCGATGCGTGCACATCGGCGATATTTCAGCGTCAGTCGGGACAGTGAAATGTAGGCTGACGTTCGGTGTACGTTTGGGAGTCGCCGATTCGAAAATTGGGAGGTTTAGGTAGTGGGAATTTGCTAATTTGGGAGTTTAGGTTGGGAAGTTGTAAATCGAGGAATTTGCTAATTAGGTGGTTTGGGAATTTAGAAATTGTGGTATTTGGAAAGTTGCATATTGGTAGATTTGTAAAATTGAAAATATAGAGGGAATTTGTAAATGTGAAGATTTATACTAATTTAAATACTTGAAACATGCTTAAAAATTTGAAAATGCATAAACTAAAAATTTAAAGAATTTAAAGATCAGTTCACGTCTTCTGTAGCCTAAAGTGACTCTTCAATCGCATCTACCACATATCTGCCTCCTTATCGTTCCTTTTATCTCCGGGTCATTGACTGCTACCCAAATTCCCGTAAAAGCCATCAGAAACTTTTATTTCTTCCCAGAAGATCGCTTACGAATGCACAGAAACATACGCTCTAAATTCCCGTCGAGGGAAGTTAGCCGAAAAATTGTCGGACCGTTACTCCGTAAACAGAGGAATCAAGCCGTGGGAATCGGATTGTATCGAAAAGTAGCTTCGTAAAAAGATTGTCCGAAGTAGCGGATACTCGGATCGTATTTACATCGATGCACGATTTCCTGGCACAGGACCGAGAACGATAAATCTCGTCGACCTGTTTATCGGCCTCGTTCCATTGTGCCTGGTGGCGAAGGCTGCGTACCGAGGGCCGAACATCGTGCCGCGTAAAGTGTTTGCGTGCACCACGTACACGCCACCACCGTGGCAAATAAGCCTGCTGATACGTTCCGGCATTATCTGCCACACCCGTTATCCAACATTATCGTTCGTCGGACCTAACGATCCGCGTGCATGCGTTTATCGAGTCGGCTATTTTCGACGGATAGCCGACGTCAGCCTTGGAAACGCGCTCGTTTTCGCCCTGCCGCTTTTTATTATACCTACGTGTCATGTTCCGAAAGCTTCTGCATCAGGGTAATCGAAAATCCGAGTTTTTTAATGGGTAACATTCTCTTGTTTAATTTTTTGGGGATTTTGCGTGTTTAATGGTTGCAGTATTTTTTTGCGTTGTATTGACACGCGTTATATTGCCACGCGATGTATTGTTACGCATTATATTTCTCTACGCGTTGAATTTCCACGCGTTATATTGCCACGCGTCGAATTTCCACGCGTTATATTGCCACGCGTCAAATTTCCACGCGTCGAATTTTTACGCGCCGAATTTTCACGCGTTGAATTTTCACGCGTTATATTGCCACGCGTCGAATTTCCACGCGTTATAGTGCCACGCGTCGAATTTCCACGCGTCGAATTTCCACGCGTTATATTGCTACGCGTCAAATTTCTACGCGTCGAATTTTCACGTGCCGAATTTCCACGCGTCAAATTTCCACGCGTCGAATTTTCACGCGCCGAATTTTCACGCGTCAAATTTCCACGCGTTATATTGCCACGCGTCGAATTTCCACGCGTCGAATTTTCAGGCGCCGAATTTTCACGTGTCGAATTTCCACGCGTCAAATTTCCACGCGTCGAATTTCCACACGTCGAATTTTTACGCGCCGAATTTTCACGCGTCGAATTTCCACGCGTTATATTGCAACGCGTCAAATTTCCACGCGTTATAGTGCCACGCGTTATATTTCTCTACGCGTCGAATTTCCACGCGTTATATTTCTCTACGCGTCGAATTTCCACGCGTTGTATTACCACGTGTTGTATTACCACGCGTTGTATTGCCACACGTTATATTTGTCTACGCGTCGAATTTTCACGCGTTATATTTCTCTACTCCTCGAATTTCTACGTGTTATATTGCCATGCGTTATATTTCTCTACGCGTCGAATTTCCACGCATTGTACTGCCACGCGTTATATTGCCACACGCTGCATTGTCACGCATTACATTGCTATGTGTTATATTTATCTACACGCTTCATTCCCACGCTTTATATTATTAAGCGTCATATTTCTACGTGTTATATCGCCTCGAGTAATATTGCCATGCAATATATTTCCCTATGTGCTATATCTCCATGTTATAATATACATTGCTTCCCACGCAATGTATTTCTATGGAATACATTGAATACATTGCACCTTCACACGTTAAATCTCGACTTATTATATCGCCTCGCATTATATCGCCACTCACCACACATCCACACATTACTCTGTATTCTATATTTCAACTCGTTATACTTCTCCGCATATTACATTTCAACTCATTGTACTTCTCCCTATTATATTTCCCCGAATTATATTACCATACATATCTCTCCACATATTTAATTTCTCATTCTTATTGTACATTTGCAAACGTTACATTTTGACCCGTGTTTTTACAAGTTATATCGTCACCGTTCTACTTCTCCATACATGTTTTTCATGCACAGTCCTCTGGTTCCCTTATAATCCGACGAACATGTAGAATAACAGTTTGTTCGTCTACAGTTTTTGTACTTGTTCTTTACAACACGGTTCGCGGATAGTTAAAACTAACTAGAGATTCCCCAGTGTAGCTGATTCTGCCGTGCATAGTTCACCGTGTTGGCCGACTTCCAGTTCTTCCGAGTTCGGATTCAATATCACGTACAGTGGAGGACTATTTGCGGGGTACAGAGGCGACGGAACAGGATATGCATCGATTCGAGAACGATGTCGTACAGTTTGATATTTCGATCGATGGGAAATTTCTGTCGTCTGGTTCCTGGCGTGTTTCCGAACGGGAAATCGTTCGATACTTGGTTCATTGTAAAGTGATTTTCGTAGACTACTTTGGGAGTTCCAGATTGAAAGTAATTAACAGTAAAAGGTTTGGATATTTCTATCGCTCCGATATGGTTCTATATTTCAGATATCTGTTATATTTCAAGATTACTTTAAGAACGTTTCTATAGAACTTAAATAATTGATACTACGAATTTATCTCCACCGGATAAGTGAAAATAGCAGGACCTATGAAATTGTGAATTGTAGTTTTTCTGTCAATGATTTTGCTGTTACTATATGTGTTGTTATATTGCGTTGTTATACGTAGATGAAAATTTTACACGAAAGGTAAAAAAACAATACCCTGAAAAAGGTTGAAAAATCAGAAAAGCGTATTCAACAAGCAACCGATATTTATAAGCAGAACATCAATCGTACGATATGAAGCAGTCCGGATGGCGTCGATTTGTCGTCGGAAAATATCGCAGAAAATCCGAGAGCGTCGAACTTTATTCAAGCCCGTCGATAAATCCGCTTCGCAGTAATCTAGTTTAAAGTTATTCTCCCCGGAGAAGGAATAAAGTTCGGTCTATTTCGGCTGGTATCCTATAATAGATAATAGCGACACGGTATCGGTGGGCTTATTTACCGGGTGGCGTATCTCGTTCATAGTATTCGCAGCCGTACCGAGGGAGGAAGAGAGAGGGTGGAAGGTTGGACGATGGGCTTCGCGTTCGAGAGGCCACGGGACACAATGAAACGGGACCCGATAAACCGGCCACGGGATTTATCGGGACCATATTTAGCCAGGAAATCGAGCCACCGTTGAAATATACGAGCGTGCGTCCCACAGCCATGGTGCTTCGCTCGCGGATACGTATGAATACGCGTCGAAACAGTGACTTGCAGAGGACTTTTCTCTCTTCTATCCACGGAGAACACGCTTCCACGATAAATCACCGCCACTTTGCTCGATCGGCGAGAATTAAAACTGCCGATCCAAACCCCTTCTTCCTCTGATCGAAACGAATGGCCTCGCTCGCGAAACGATGGGACTCCCCGTTTTTCTAAACGATCGATCCTCCCTTTAGATACGCTTCTGCTTTAGACGTTCTCTTATGGTCTCTGCTATTCGCTTATTCTACTTCTTCAAATTATTCTATTTATTCTATTTATTCAAGTTATCCTAGTTATTCAAGTTAGTCTAGATATTCTATTAATCGAGGACGACAATTTCAATCTTCGTCGAGACCTTGATAATCATGTTCTAATCGCTCCTTTTCTTCATTTTTAATATATTGAATGTTTCTGTGATTTTTTCTATACACTACAATTATTACTATACTATTATAGTAATCATAATTTTGTAGGTCTATTTTTATTTCGATGAACTAATGTGTGTATAAAAAATTGAGATGTCGAGTGAGGGTTGTTCGTCATTTACAGCACTTGAACAATAACAACATATATGTATAGATGTACATCAATATGAATACATTTGGATATTGTAATCTTTTGCTGCAAGTTTTGAATAAAATCTAAATATTCATGAGCACATAATTTTAATAAATTTTGATCGTGACCAAATTTTATTCGAATACATATAAATGCTACTTCTTCGAATTTGGTTAAAAATATTTGTAATTAGTGTTTGATAAAATTATTATCGATAAGTAGAAATGCTTCTTATTCGAATAGATAAAAATCCTACATCTTCAAACTTTATTAAACATATTTATAACTGATACTTGATAAAATAATTAATAAATAAAAATGCTTCTTTTACACTGATTATTTTATAACCAATAAAATAATCCTACTTCTTTGAATTTGACTAAAAATATTTATAAGTAGTACTTCATAAAATTATTATCAATAAGTAGAAATGCTTATTCAAACATATAAAAATCCTACATCTTCAAACTTTATTAAACACATTTATAACTGATACCAGATAAAATAATTAATAAATAAAAATGCTTCTTTTACAGTGATTATTTTATAACCAATAAAATAATTGCTTTGTCAAAGTGTAATATGAACTCGTGTGTCAAATATGGTTGATATGAACGTGACGATAAAGAACAGTATAAAGTCGTATTGACTCAATCGGAATCGATGAATGCAGGTTCGTGCGGTGATCGTTTGTTACAGCAACGGAATTCCGCTCGTCAAGGACGGATTTCTGCCTCTCAGGGAAACACACCATTTTTCCTGTTCACGAGAAAATGGTTTGTGCGTTCCTTGTCGTGGGCCATTTTCTTCTCGTTACTCGCGGCGACCGTTCTGAAATAACTCGCCACGACTGCCTCGGCATCGATCGGAACTTAATAATAGCTGTGGCATCGTTCTCGCTGACTATTTTTAACGTCACCGAGTCATCGCGACCTACAGCAGTCGACTAGCGACCAGTAATTTTCAATGGCAATCGTTTAACACTACAACAACCGGCTGGACTCTCGGGTTAAAAATAAATTACAGAAACAAACAATGTCGACGTACGCTTCGATGAAATCATCTTCACAATTTTTATAACTTTAGATGGAACAATTAATTCACTATTATGAATTCAATATACTATTTGTTAATTTTAACATGAAGAAAGATTGTCAGACAGCTAAGATAAGATACATTACATCTTAAGAAATAAACCATTTTTCATTTAGAAATAAATAAATAAAGATAACTGTTAATATTAATTCTTAAAATTGTACATAAAGTCTATTACACAGCTAATATCCTATAAACTTGCTACTCCATAAAATTGCATTTATCCACTTGAAAAAAGTACACACATATATATCTAAATAAAAATACACATATAAATGCAAAAATAAAAGTGTACAAACAAAAATAAAAATACCCCGTATAAACACATAAATAAAAAAGTATAAAGATACATAATCTTGAAACTGTATCAACAGAATTTTCAAGAGCACTCTTTGTATTATCTTTTTTAAGGCCATTTATTATGGAAAGCAATAAAAAAGTTCTCTTTTTTCCGCGTCCAATAAAAGTTACTGGATTCGTGTTCGCAATCACCAATCACGACAGCGGAGAATTACTTTCAGGCCGAAAATCGGGAAGGCAGAATTCAACGACGGTCGATAAATAAAATCAGCCGATGAATTATTTTTATATCGGATTCCCGCGGCCACGAATTCCCGCCATGTCGAAGCACGGAGCAAAACGATGGTTGCACGAGTCGAACGCTTTGACGCCACGGGGGTTCCAGAACCGGCGGAAAAACGAGCAAAAATTTGCGGACCAACGATGAAACGGCTAGCAGGAAGAAAGAAATCGACCGAGCTAAAAATTAGAGGTTGCTCGTTTACGAACAGCAGGTTTTCTCGGAAGAGTCGCGATCAGACGCCGCGAGCGTCAATAAGCGTCTCGAAGACGGTTGGTTAGCCTCAATAACGCTTTTGAAAATCTTTCGAACCTTTCGAATTACGTTTCGTGAAATATTGGAGGGATGCTATATTTTTTATTATTTTTTATACCTTATTACGTTATGCAACGCTTAAGTTTAATTGTGAATCATCTACAATTTCATTTATTGAGAATTGAAAAAATTCTCATTTTTGAGAATTTGTCCACTTATTTGTCTGGAAATACTTGTATTAATTATTTGAAAATATGAGTAGTTGATACAGCGGAAGACCTGGTATTTTTCAAAAATAAAAATATTACCTAATAAAATTTTTAACTGCTCCATTGTGACAGTTAATCCATTAAAACTTAGAAACAATGATAGCTAATAATACGTTAATCTAATAATTATTATTTCCTTGCAAAATTATTTACGAAAGCTTACGTTAATTTACAGATGATAATTTAATAAATATTTCGTGTATTAGAGTTTTTAATCAGAGTTAAAGTCTAAGTTTAATATTGCTTAATATAGGTTTGAAGCACAATGATAGCTCGGTTTAGTAAATTTAAAATATTTAATCATCGAAACCATTCAATTGAATTGGAAAGCTATTCCCACCCTGCCAATCAGAAGCATCCCTCTTCTGTGCGCTACAAACCCCTCACATCAAAAGCGCCATCACGTACATGCAAACGTGATCAAACAACGTAGCAATTATCGTAGTGCTTAACATGTTTACTGCACACCGAAAATGGCCGCATCTAATTCAATTTGCTACATCGTATTATTAGTGCAATATTGATCGCATTGTCACGCGGAGTTTAACGAATAAATCTATTCTCTATGTTTGCTAAAACAACGTGACCTCATTCTTTATTTTCGAGCTCGTTTAAAATCTATTGCTGGCTGGTTGATTAAATTATTGTATTGTGCTTAAATAGACGTATAATTCTGGGTGATAAATAATTTACTTTCAGAAATTTATACGAGGTTAAAATTCAGATACATAGAATATGTGAATAAGTTTGAAATTATTCAAATAATTCAGCTATTCTAATTTTTGTTGACCTAAGAGGAAATTGCAATTATTTTTAGAGGCTAAACATGTTAAAAATCTTTGGAATATTCGAGTCAAAATATTTTGAATCAAAGATTGAAGTATTTATAGTTATTCGAATATTGGATAAGTGCAGTTAGTTGAAAATAAAAATATTTGGATATTGGAATCGTAACAGTGCTAACAGGACAATCACACAATCAAACGTTTAGGTAGGCATTATTATAAGATATTGGCGCAACAAGAGGTATTCAGATAGTGCAAGTTGAGCCATATTACAAACAAAGCGATGGCCGTCTGAATGGTAAACACGTGAATGGGACAGCAATTACCGAACGGTGAAGCAAATTCTGTTGAACCGAGGCGAGTCAATGGCACAGCAGCATCGTTCATCCACCCCTGGCAACGAACGAATCCACCCCCGTGGTCGCGAGACGTCGGCTTACGAAAGAACAGGGGTCACCATCCTCCACACGCGTCTCGCTAAGGTCTCGTCTGGGAAAGCGTGAGGATCGTTGACCCTCGACCTTTCTCCGACACCCGGTTGACCTTGAGATCGTCGTTGAAGATCCTGCGCTACAAGCCGACCCGAGGCCAATTACAGGCCCAACCGACGATTCTCCGAGCGACGCGATGCAACAGGCCGAATGCACCGGGTGCATTCACCCCGGCTTGCATTCGTCCCCTTTCGCGGCTTTTCCTCCTTTCCGTGCGCGATAGGAGATCGATCGATACGAACCGCTTCGTCGATAACTAGTCGATAATGAAATTCCATGATCGAACGATGGCTGGAAAGGCACCGATGACGCGAATAATCCGCTTGAAACACGCTTGAAACTTTGACCACCTACTCTCTCCGAGCGGTATCGACCCTTCTCGTCCTTAATTCGATGGCAATCAGTTGTCTGATCCTTCATAATGGCTTGATCAGCTGATGCAGTGGTTTGCGAACGTGCTGCTTTCCAACTAGGACTTTGCACTGAACCATATTTCTGTTATATTGCCATAAACGTATAGCCTATCGTTCCAACATGGCACCATCAAATTTGATGATATTAGACGATGCAGTACAATGCGTGCAAACATAATGCATGGAAATACGTGTGACAATGTAACGTGTAGAAATATGATACATTAGAAAGACCAAGTGTTGCAATATAACGCGTGGAAGAACTTGGAACTGGCAATATAACGAGAACCAACTAAAATAAATTAAACGTTCTCTTTAATAAAGTATTTATCTGGTTTAGATAGATGTTTGTTCTCAAAGGTTGCAGAAGTTAAATCTACCCCTTTTATTCTTGCTCTAATCAATATTCATTGGATCAAACCACCGTTACGATAATATTATTATCGTAATCAGAATCGTTCGCGATTAATTCACGAGTCGAATGAAAACACTAGGGTCAGCGACCTTTCACACCAATCGAATAATATTGTTACCATAATTATTAGGTTGTTGCATATCTAAATGATCAGGGTAATATTAAGCCTGACATACGAATGAGTTACTTTATATGTATATTACAGCTCTCAACAAATGCCTTAATAAGCTATAAAGTTTGACAACAGATGCCGTAATGTATTAAATTTTCACCACTCTCTTGAATACTGTTTAAATGCTCAATTGTACGTATTATACACAAATAATATCCCGTATAAATTTGATGTTGCGAAAACAAAAGTTACGCGATTCAAAAGCTACAGGTTCTCCGCAACAAATTAAACTGAAACGGCTATTATCATTTCGGGAGTATGAGCGGATGAAGAGCGGGCATTAAAATAAATAAAATCGTGTCACGATGTGAACTTGAATGCAACGCGGAATGTTTTCGCGAGAGGGCTCGTATATAATCACTTTATCTATCCAGTGGTTCCGGCAAACGAGTGTCGCCTATTCTCGAGGGGAGCCGCAGCTCGTTGTGGAAAACGCCATCGGAAGCACGGTAACTGCACTTCCGTGCAACACTTCACGAGCACACCCTCGTTATCCGTCCTCTCGTAAATGTAGACACGTAAACGAAGGAAAGGCAGAAGGACGCGGCGAACAAGGTGCAGTTTCCTCGCTCGGAAGATTTGGAAATTCGTGCAGGCGGAATCAAATTTCTCATTCGTGCGTTTTAAGAATTTCGAGGACGTCTGTGCAAAATCACTAGAGATAATTTTGCAGAATAATTTACTGATAAAACTTAAAGTGTGCATCTCATTTGAAGTTAAAAATAAATTTATGGTAAAACATAATGTACAATATATTTATTTTAAATGTACTTATTTATATTATACACATGATGTACTTATTTTTATTATACACATTAATCATCTTCATAAAAATCAACATACTGCTCCGTTCTGTTCAGTACTTTTAACTTCAAGAACGATTTGAGATGCATTTGAAGAAAGTAACAAAGCTGAAGCAACCTAATGACTCATTTTGAAACAAAGATTAAACTACACCTCTTCCCTGCTGATATTTTAACATCAACTTTGTTTTGAAAAAAATTTTAATGAACAATCGATTAGAAAGAAAATGACGGTTGCAGGTGCAAACACCAGGTACCTGAACGTCTGATACCTTTCGAAGTTGCTCAATGAATTTGTGGTAGGTTACGCAATCACAAAACTTCAGAAGAAGCAAGCATATGGAACCTTGAAGATTATTATTGCCATGTCATTGACGGATCGCACTGTGAGGTCAGTTCTCGTTTTATCGTATACTTACGTGGTTGATGAATTCGAGTTTTGAAATTCGAATCCTTCGTGTTTCGTCAGACTAGCTCATATACTGTTACGACCACATGCATTATCCGTGCATCCGGTTCACGGATCGTTGATTTTCTTTCTATATTTTCTAGGATGCGCATAAATTTCATTTCTAATGATTCTACGAAATCGAATATTTTAATCTTTTATGCACTGTTTCAGCTGGGAGATCCAAACAAGTTCTGATGCATAATCATTCATGTTTATTTTTAAACTTGACTTTGTTTGCTACATCTACTTAACTTTGAACTGAACCTAACTTCGTTTTGTTTGCCACATATCTATTTAACTTTGAACAGAATCTAACCTAACTTTATCTGCTACAAACCTATGTAACTTTGAACTGAACCTAACCTAACTTTATTTGGAACGAACCCTTGTAACTTTGAACTGAACCAAACTTCATTTTGTTTACTACATATGTATTTAATTTTGAACTGAATCTAACCTAACTTTATCTGCTACAAACCTATGTGAATCTTGAACTGAACCTAACCTTACTTCATTTAGAACAAACCTATTTAACTTTGAACTGAACCAAACTTCATTTTGTTTACCACATATGTATTTAATTTTGAACTGAATCTAACTTAAGTTTATTTGGTTCAAACCTATTCAACTTTGAACTACATCTAACCTAACCTTAATTTGATACAACTGTATCGTTCAAATCAACTTGTTGTTCCTTTTGACTTTTATAAATGACGTAGTTTTGGTAATTAAAATTTGATGATACATAGACAATTTCGAAGAAAATACCACTTAACATACTGTAACCTTGAAGGGACCTTGAAGAGACCTTGAACTAACTCATCACAATATTTAAATGACAATGTCATTATATTAATGCAAAGAGTAATATTAACAATAAACTTGTATAAATATAAGAATGATAGATTTTGGGACATCGATGTCCTCAAGGTACCTGAAATGTCATGAAGGTCATTGAAGATACGTTGTTCCAAAGAAACTTTTATGTATAATTCTTCTCTCAGATGATCGAAAAATTTCTTAAAGATGATGAAGAATTTGGACAACTGTAAATTCGAACATCTGAAGCACCCTATATTAGAAACAGTGAAATGAACCTTGAGATCTCTGTAAATTCGAACATCTAAAACACCCCTGTTACAAACAGTGATACGAAGCTCGACCTGCAGATGATCGTTTACATTTAGGGGAAGAAATTGTGTAGGCGATGCTGCGAAATCTTCCGACTCTAAGAGATCCAACGATGCGTGGAATAAACGTGTGTGTACAATGCGTATGCTCGAAGAAGCGATAGGATAGGCCAAAGGGGGTCGGTGGCGGCTCGCGTGGAACTGTATAATTAGATTAGGTACAAATCGCATTAGCATGTCATGCATATTCTATGAGGCACGGACTCGACGTTGAGGTGGGAATCATATTGCATTCGGTAGTCTCGATGCAGTTCCCTCGCTTTCTCCCTGACTTTCTCTCTCTCTCTCTCCTTGTAGGTTTCTAGTGTCGCCTTCGTGCTCGGTTTCTCCTTTTCTCCTTTTGTTTTCGCGCTTACATCGTCCTGTTATTCGTTCGTTAGCCCGCGACCCGACACCGTGAACGTGAATTATCGCAGAATGAAAACTGGGACGATTATCGGCGTTTCGATCGAGTTCGGTATCGAATTATATTTAAGATACGTGTTTTGAAAATATGGAGACTGAATTTTATCGTTGCAAAAAATTGGTACACTTTTCTTTCACTTTTTCTGGTATGTGAGATATAGAGGTGTTATCGACTGTCGAGTGTATACCGGTTGATAGTATCAATCATTCTATCGACAATATCAGTACCTTGAAATTTAACGATACAACGATTATGTTGTTCAGATATAAGACCACAGGATTTATGTATTTTTTTTAGACCTCAACTTGATTTGTTGCATCAATTTATTATTGTTTGAAACATAAATATAGCTAATCTAGTTTCGAACAAGCGAGATCGGATTTGCATGAGCGCATTGCTGGTTAGTTCAGTTTCTTGAACTCTATTGTGTATTCAAATAAGTATACAACTCTATTAGACTAGGTTTGATTAGGTCAAGTTGATTTAGGTCTTAGGTTAGCAGATTAGATAAGATTATGGTTAGATGGGGTTAAGGTTGAGTTAGGACAAGTTAGGTTGGATTAGAACAGGTTAGGAGCAGGATCAAGGTTAGATGGGTGACATGTTAGGTGAAATTAGGCTAGGTTACGTTAAGCTAGATCAGATTAGGCTAAATCAAGTTGAGTTAGATCAAATTAGGCTAAATCAAGTTAGGTTAGATCAAATTAAGGAAAATCAAGTTAGGTTAGATCAAATTAAGCTAAATCAAGTTAAGTTAGATCAAATTAAGCAAAATCAAGTTAGGTTAGATCAAATTAAGGAAAATCAGGTTAGGTTAGATCAAATTAAGCTAAATCAAGTTAAGTTAGATCAAATTAAGGAAAATCAAGTTAGGTTAGATCAAATTAAGGAAAATCAGGTTAGGTTAGATCAAATTAAGGAAAATCAAGTTAGGTTAGATCAAATTAAGCTAAATCAAGTTAGGTTAGATAAAATTAAGGAAAATCAAGTTAGGTTAGATCAAATTAAGCTAAATCAGGTTAGGTTAGATCAAATTAAGGAAAATCAAGTTAGGTTAGATAAAATTAAGGAAAATCAAGTTAGGTTAGATCAAATTAAGCTAAATCAAGTTAGGCTAGATCAAATTAGGCAAAATCAAGTTAAGTTAGATCAAATTAAGCAAGATCAAGTTAAGTTACATAGAATCAAATCAAATTGAGTTTGTAAGTCAAGTTACATTAGGTAAATGATAGATTACATTCAAATAGACCAAACTAAGATGTGTTATGTTAAAGTTAAATCAGACTCAGACATGTTACATGAAGTCAAATTTTAAAATTCAAATCCAGTTACAAGAACAATTAAATTCAAATTAGGTTTTTCATGTATGACAATCATATTATAATAGGTCAGATCAGATGTCTGCTTAGATATCGTCAATCAAACGTATCTGCATAAATCTAGTCTAATTTCAAGTGTGACTAACATTCGTCCGGTTCAATCCGAAAGAAACGTCGACAATAAAGCTCCAGATAGAACCGCATTAAAGAGAGCAGCAGGGCAGTTTCGCGAAACAAGGAGAATTACAAGAACGAAACATGTCGGAGCGAACGAGTTTCGACAACGGCGACACGTTTTCGCTCGATTGACCGACTCGCGGAAAAACTCGAGGTCGGCGACGATCGGAGGGACAGAGAGAACAGTAAAAGGCTGCAAAAGGAATCGGGCATGGCGTGCTGTTGAAGCGTGAAATGAGAACGTGCTGGAGTGTCTGCGAAGGAGCGGAGAAGAGGAGAGCTTCGAAAGCACGAGCAGTTACAATCAGGGCAAGGTCGTAACTGGCGTGTCGGAGGCGCGGCTTCTCGTTCCGTGAATCGTTCTGCCACGAGATCGTTGCATCCGAACATAAACAGAATTCCGAATGAACTCGCTCCTTTCCGATTCACGTCAGAAATTATATGAGACGTGACACGACTGCCCGATAAAGGGAAAAAGTCCACGTAACACCATTTAATTCGAACGAGAGAACTTCTTTCGTCGATATTTGCCAAGGGATGCTGGAACCTTTTTAACGATCCGTTGTTATTACGAATTTATTATACACCGGAGGAAAAAGTAACGATCGACAATTTGTCGATATTTATCTTTCCTGTAAATCGAAACTAATGTAGATATTTGAAGCATTCATTTGGTTCGAACTGAACGGTAACTTCTAAATAACAACCCTCTTGTATACAACAAGAATTAACCTAAAACAGAAATTGAAAAATTGTAAAACTTGAAGATCTGATATCGCAAATATGTGCAGAAATCTCCCCCGAAAATACAACTCAACTTTTTCTTCCAAAGATTCCCATATTCAATAATATTTCGTCTTCTATAACATAAAAATTGAATCGCATAAATCAATATTCCGACATCCAACCAAAATAAAGAATTCGCAACAAAAGAATTTTTCATTTCGACGCGCCTCTTGATCTATTTTATTCTAAGACGACGTCGAACGATGTTACGCAGTTTCAACGCAACTAATGTTAACGGTTCGAATAACAGATGAAACGAAACCAACTTGGGGGCATACACCGTGTTATGGTCAGTAGCGGTTGCTCGATAACGCGTCGATCGGCGGAATATCAATGAAAGCGAGCATGCCGGCGCAATATTTTACAATTAAATCGGACGTCCATGCTCCGACGGACACGCGTGTCTATGCAATATTCATAGAACGATCGCGTCCGTCGACGCGTTATGCAACTGATTGCGTTCTTCTCCGGAGGTCTGCCTCTCTGTCTGACCTCGTGTTCGTGGAAAGCCGTTTTGCGCTGGCAAACACCGATGCAGAGATCCTACGAAGAATTCCATTTGCCGATTTAAATGTTAAACCAACAAAGAATACCTCTTTACAACGTATATCTTTGAACGGATTAATCTGCATTCCGCGTACTCTTCTTATTACTTGCAGATTTTTATTCTTTACTTCTCTTGCTCGTGTTGTAAGGCGACTGTAATTCATATGTGTAGAAATGCATATATGTAAAATGTACTTGGACATGACTATGGACGTTTATTCATATGAGGAACGATATGTAATATGTATACATGTAAAATGTTCACGTACGTTAATGTACAGGAATGTATGTTTTCTCATATGTGCAGTTATATGTATGTAACATGTCTTCATGTAGAATGTTCTCATATGTTAGTTTACAAGAATGTATATTTTTTCATATGTGCAATTATATGTATGTAACATGTGTTCATGTAAAATGTTCACGTATGTTAATGTACAAGAATTTTCATATGTGACATATGTGTGTGACTTGTATACATGCAAAATACAGGTACATAAATTTACAAGAATGTATATATATTTTGTAATGTATGTATATGTATGTATATATTCATATGTGCAATTATATGTGTATAACATATGTGTGCAATTATGAGTATGTAACATATGTACATATGTATAAAGTCTACATGTACACTAACGTCTAATAATGTACATTTATTCAAATGCTAAATAACGTGTATATAACATGTACATATATAAAATATACACTAATATGCAAATCTAAAATGTATGCACATATCATAACTATTATAGTACACACATGTATGTAGTGTATTAAATTAAAATAGCTAAAATTCAAATTACCTCTGAAAATAAAATTGTATATAAAATGTCTAACCTTGAAGTAATGGCTATGTAAAATTCAGAGATCTGGAGTATATTTTGAAGGCATCGTAAAGGAGCATTTTTTGCACGTTCAATCTTCGACACGCTAGTGAAGGT
This sequence comes from Megachile leachella, assembly GCA_963576845.1. Lineage (NCBI taxonomy): Eukaryota > Metazoa > Arthropoda > Insecta > Hymenoptera > Megachilidae > Megachile > Megachile leachella. Next base: position 7,630,721 of record OY756248.1, on the reverse strand, counting down.
CTGGGAAAAGTTGCTTTATTATCTCCGAGAACGGTTCGGAGTCGTAAGATTTTTCTTTGGACGAATGAAAATCAGCCTCGTTGGCTGTCGGAGTGAAAGAGAGCTGGCAATTTTGTTCGGGGACATTTCCCATGTTTCTCGACACAGACTTGTCAGGCGTTACAACCAGCTCCCTCTTGTTTCACTCACAGCCAAGAGATTCGTCTCCCGGCCTCGCTTTCATTTCGACGATTCTGGTCGGTGATTTGTAAACTCTCTAGGTTGCCAGGACGTTTACGAATATTCCGAGATTGAAAAGCTTGAAAACGTGGCGGAGATCTCGGTCGAAAGCGATTTGTTGAAAGATCAACGCTGTACTATCTCGGGTATGCGTACCACTTATATACAACGGGAGATTGTAAGAGAACTGATCTTGATTGAAATTTTGTAATAGCTTTTCATCGGAAATGAAATGTTCTTTAAATACGAAAAAATATCTTCTACTTTCGTTTATAAACTTGAATTTACTTAAATGTGAATTTATATTTAAATTTACCTTTAAAATTTTTTATTCGTTATTAAAGGAGGTATGCCACAGGAAATTTTATCTTTAAAACAAATTGTGAAATATTTGAAGTACAATTATAAAATGAATTTATTAACAAATATTACACCAATCCATTGATCGAAACAAACATATAAATCAACTCTGTACAAATATTTCCAGAGATAAAAATTTATAAACGCGGCCACCTGTTTTTATGAACGCATTCTGTTTATTTTATCAAATTATATTTAACACATTCCTCCGCAGATCGTTCAGATTTTACCAAAAACATAAATAACGGTAAAATAATTATGTTCCATAAAATTTAATGTTCTCTAAAACGAAGCATAAATTTTATTTTACATTTATTTGTCGCTGCAGATCCTTGAAGATCAAAAATCCTCCACATACAAATAAAACTTTATGTAAGACAAAACTTTATTGTGTTTTTGACATATCTTATTCCGTAGATTCACCCTTTGTACCGAGATCAAAAATCCCCTACAGGAGTGGCATATAAAACGTTACATAAGACAAAACTTTATTTTATATTTCTGACGTATCTTATTCCGTAGATTCACCCTCTTGTAGATCAACACCCTGTCACATCCGAGAGTGGAGTGCAAGAACGCTACGTAAGAGAAAACTTAATTCTACATTTTTGAGTTATAGACGCTTTCTTTTGTCTTTGTGGAAAAATTGTAAACACCGGTATAAAAGAGGAGTTCCACATAAGAAAAGATTTTAAAAACCTTTTGACTAATTTTTGTAAGAAGACAAATAATTGATAAACCCACACACTTGAGTAGAGTATAAAATAATCCAAGTTGAGAAAAATTTTGCAGGAAGACAACAAATTGAAAACACTCCACATACCTCAGTAGGGTGTAAAAGAAGAGCTACACAGAAAAAATTTTTGCAAGAAGACAAAATATTGCAAACTTGAGTAAGGTATTAAAAAAGAGTTCTACGCAAGAAAAAATTATAAAAAAATTATTTGCGAGTTTAGATCGACACCTAAATATGCGAGAGTATCCCACAAAGAAAAGGAATGGTATTGGAAAAGTACGATCACTTATCAGCGCGTCAGTTCGCAAAATTTAAGGGTAGTTCGATAGCCATTGCAGAATCGTCGGATTTATACGATTTTCAGCGGCTCAAGAGGGAAACGTAGAGGCGGTATTTCCCGGATCGGAAGCAAATGTTTCCAGGAGGGCAGAGATGAAAATACCCTTAGTTTCAGGTCGGCGGTGGCAGGGTGTATCGCTACGGGCGAAAGAGGGATGAAATAAAGTCGTATACCGTCATCGCAGTATTTTTCTCCGGTGGTTCGCGAGCTTACACATCCGGCGTCTTGGCACCGGCAATATCTCGTCCGACCCCGTCTGCTCTCTACCCGTTCCAGCAACCCCCTCGTAGCCACTCTTTGTCCACCGTCCCGACTCGTGCAATACGACGTTTCGAAAAACGTATTACAGCTTTATCCAGCAGCGTTCTGTTCGCCGACGAAGAAAAACAACGCTCGTGCAAAGTATCTATGTTTACCGTGCTCGTTACTTGTCCACTGGATTACGTTTGTCGACTCTCTCGATTACCTCCATATTTCACGGTTTTATTTCTCGCGAAAGTCCACTTCCAAGGACTGCTAATACGCTGATCTATTCGCGTTTACAGACGCTGATTAACCCTCTTAGTTATCGGAATGGATTACGATAGCGTTCTTTATATTCTCACTTTTACTTGCTTATCAATTGCAATATTTATCTTCATTTTTGTCTGAGTTTATCGGATTTTTATTGGTTTGAGGCAGGATATGAGAAGCAATATTTGTTAAGTTACGGAGGTGTTTACGGAGACATTAACTAGGTACTTGAATATATTATGTGATGTTCTTTATTAAGTATTGTGTTTATTTAAATTTTATTTGTAAACTTATTCAGTTTGGACTCTTTGAATGACACAGTTGGAAACTTGAACTTAATAAAATATAAATATATAAATAATTACATAATTTCATTTGCTAACCTCAAACAGATCATCTCTAAAGAAGTTGCTGAATAATAGTTCATCGAGCAAAGTCAGTTTGTTGTAAGAAGTATAAAATTTATTAATTTATATAGACATTTTTGTGGAGACATTAACTTGTATATATACTTGAATATACTACATGATATTGTTTATTAAACATTGCGTTTATTTAAGTTTTATTTCTGACATTATTAAGGACTGTTTGAGTTGAGAATTTAAACTTAATAAAATACAGTTACATGAACAGCCACATCTCCTAACCTCAAATGAATCATCCTAAAGAAGTTATCAAACAATACTTCATCGAGCAGTTACCATAAAAGAACAGTTACCAGAAACAGTTACTATAATTTTAATAAAATATATTGAATGAATGTACCTCTTCAAAAACTGGTTCTTTGACACTAAAACTGAACCTCAATTTATCAACGTCAATTCGACTAATTCTTCCGGCGGAAAGCACTTAAAAGGTCGACGCAATTACGTATCGGGTTTGAAATTGTAACGAAATGTTGGAAAGTAATCTGGTCGTGATTGTCCTTAATCGACAACGCGAGAAACGTACGAACTTTCCGTGGCGATTGCACGGAAGAGACAGAGATATTTCGTAGCCGGTAACAGGTGGTCCGAAAGTATCGTAAATAGAGCTTCCTCTAACGATGGTTTCCGGCTAGTATCGAGCAATTAAACTATCCGACTGGATCTAATTAAGAACGGCGGACAATTCCGAATCGAAATTATTCAGACCGACCTTAAATTTCTGCACGGATTCAATTGACGATTCGAACGAAATATAATCCGTGGATTCGGGGGTGAAAAAGAGGAAGGGGTTGAAAATCGATTTCTGGGAGATTTTTATCGGGAAATTATTCCTTTCGATTTTTATGATTTTTAGTTACAGAAAGTTTATGTTTGATGTAGACATGGAATATCAGATCACACGAATTATCCAATAATTAATGCAAATGAATTACGCACGCTGTTGTATCAATGTTATGGGTTATTAGGTATAATACATTATTTGTAATATTATAATCTGTATCATTAATCCAGATTATAATTAAAGTTATCTGATTAAATTTTCTAGCAGTCAGGAATTTGGAAATTTGGGATTATATATGTTCGAAATGTTTAATTCCTAGGTTACACATTTAGAACTACACGAAATCAAAATGTTCACATCTTCAGATTTAAAGATTTTTATCAATATAAATTTGAAATAATTTCCAAATTCAGAAATTCCTATAAAAATTTCCAATTGCTATAAAGATTCGAAGAGTCCAAATTTCTAAATCTAAAAACAAAGACTTCTAAATTTGGAAGTTTAAAAGTTTGCTAATACGAAAGTTTGAAGATATAGTAAAAGTTGAGCAGAAAGTGGTAAAATGCAGAAATGCATAAATGTAGAGGTATGAAGTAGACAGTAATTCGCAGGTGTTAAATCTTGGAAGTTGGCAACAAGGATTCGACGACACAGTGATGGCACGTTTGAAATTTAATTGGAAACTCGTCGGCGGTAAAATGGAATCTGTTCGGTCGGTTGGTCTACTTTGTCCCCGAGCTACGGCAATGTCGTAAATTTCTGCCGACACTGAAATCGGTCGTAATCAGTCAAGCATTCTGAACGATCTTCTACCTTAAAGACACCGGAGCAAAGTCGGTCACGGTTGGCACTAGAAATTCCATTACGAAGTAGCTACGCGAGATCGTATCGCGGCGATCACACGGTGGATAAAATCGATCGAACGGAACGCCGTTTTCGATTGTGTTTGTATCACACCACGGAAGACAGCCCGAAAGAGATTCCAATAGCCGATCAACTCCCTATGAACTGCTATAATTAAATTCGTGCGCGAACTTGCCAAGCTGACTTCGACAGTTCGCCTCGGAACTTCCAATACCTTTCTATCGGTAATGGTTAAGTATATACCTAGAAGACGTTCAGCGAGGTAATTCCCGGAAAAGCGTTCCAACTTTCTTTCACTGAACACGCCACGCGAATAAATTCGAAACTTCCATCTATTAACGATTCGCACCTGTCAATTTGTTATCGATAGCAACGGATTATCGCCACGGAATGAGAACACCTTATTCATTTTACGAAGTATACCGAAACGTACGATTCTGTATACTTAGAGTACAAGTCTTTACACTCTTCCGTTTTGAAAGCCACAATCTGAAGTTTCCAAATTTCTAACTTTTTAAATTGCGAATGTTCAATATTCTAGTCCTTCAATATCCTAGATTTCTCGATCGTGAACATCAAAAATTCTAAAACTTTCTGTCATGAAATATTAAATTAAAATCTTTCTAAAATAGAAAGTTTTAAGAATCACTTTAAGAGTCAGTATGGAGAGTCAGTATGAGGAGTCAATATGTAGAGTCAGTATGAAGAGTCACTTTAGGAGTCAGTATGAAGAGTTACTTTAAGAGTTAGTATGAAGTATCAGTATGAAGAGTCACTTTAAGAGTCAGTATGGAGAGTCAGTATGAGGAGTCAGTATGTAGAGTCAGTATGAAGAGTCACTTTAGGAGTCAGTATGAAGAGTTACTTTAAGAGTTAGTATGAAGTATCAGTATGAAGAGTCAGTATGTAGAGTCAGTATGAAGAGTCAGTATCAGAAGAGTCAGTATGAAGAGTCAGTTTCGTTCTTCCTAAAATATGAAAACCGATATCAATTTGATACGCCATATTATCCGACATGAAAAATTAATCCAGTACCTAACATCCGAATAACGTTCGATATTCAGTACCACGAAGTCGACCATCATAAATATGTATCGATCGATCGTTAACTATGTATAACAATTAAAGTGCACGGGACAATCTGTATCAAGAAGCATTTAATCTCCGTTGAAAAACGAAGACAGAATAACAAAGCAAACAAAGGAGCAAAACGCTATCCATCGGGCTAATACGCGATCGTGATTAAATCTCCAGCCAGTGTGTACCCAATATTTCGCGGGAAGATGAACTTTTCAGCTCGTACAGAAAGAGGGATGCGGAGGAGGTTGAAAGAGGACTAAAAGAGGAGCCGATCGCGAATGCAAGAAGTAATACGCTCGCGCGAATGCAATTCTTGGGGAGAAGACGGAGAAGCTGGTTTTATCTTTAAAACGGAGGATGGCAAGGATCGATGCTCGGAGCTTTTCCATCCAGCATTTTCCTCGACGATGCAGACCATCCTTATTTTCCTGCCTCGAGGAAACAGGAGGACCTTTTTGCTCTCAGCCGAGTGCAACGGTTCCCCGTTACGCCCCGAAAAGTTCGTCTTCCAGAATCAAGATAAGAGCCCCTCCAAAGGATAAATCACGAAACCCCGTTTCAATTGATTCCATGAATCCTCGACCTCTAACCGTTATGGTGTCTCGAAATTGCTTGAAAACCACAACTCTCAAAATTGGGATTTTAGATTGTTTGGTGCGGACACTTTTGGAATTACTTCTTATTAGAAATTAGTTTGATGTTGTCTGATGTCAAGGAGTGTCGAAGGAGCATGATATAAAGTATCATTCCTAGATTAGCACATGTAGAGACATGTAGAGACATGAGAGAAAGGGAGAGTTAACAACAATTTGAGATACAAGACAGTTTGAGTGAGAAGGAGATGGAGTTCGAAACAAAGGAGACAATAGATGCTGTACTTGACATGTGACTCTCTGTCCAAGAAGGGCAACTACCCCGATTGAACTAACTGCTAGAGCTGAATTCTAGAACTTACTCTTAGTATTGACTCTTAATACTGAGTCTTAATAATGAATCCTAATATTGACTCTTAATACTAACTCCTAAAATTGACTCCTAGAACTGACCTCCTTCCGGACGTCCATGAATGTATCCATTATCTAAATTCTAACTACCCCACAACAATATCAAACTTCATACATAAAAGAATATCTAAATTTTCAAACATAAAAATTACCTAAATTTTCAGATCTAAAGACTACCTAAATTCTGAACTATCCAAATATTCACCCACACAGCTGCACCATATGACATTCCTATCCTCAGCGAGCAGTTGAACCTAAGGCAAAGTTTTAAACACATTTCGTATCGAAAGTTACAAGCTGTAAGCGTTTGCATACTTTCGTGAACCGCTGAAGTCGCAGTATAATCCATTACAATTAGCAAACTATTCAGGTAGGTTTTCCCGCCTCGTAATGCATAATGCAACAGTTAAACGTGAGACTCGAATTTATCACCGGGCCATTGATACTAACTCGAACACGAAAATTTGAAAAAAACAAGAACAATGATAACAAATTGTATAACTGAAAATAGGTGAAATGATTTTTCGTGTATAAGCCATACTAATTGAAACCTCGTGACCGACACGTAGCGAGGCTATATCGAGCTTGTGCTCATTAGCAGCCAGATGACTGGCCGCTTAGGAATTCTAGGAACCCTATCTAGGAACCTGAACGCTATTCGGGTCATCTATTCACCTGCAACTACCCAACTAAATCGGCACGTTGATTGTATTACACCGGGCGATAAGTAGTTTCGATCTGATTTCCAGATATCTGATTATTGGTGTGTTATCTTTGCTGTTACATGCATCTCATTATGTAAATAATGGTGGATGTGATGTAAGTTACTGTTATTACGGTATATATTTTATTACATTCTCAAATCAGTATATTTCTAAATTGGTATATATTCAAATTCCAGCGTTCTCAAGTTTCCAGTTATTCAAATCGCTATATCTTCAAATCAGTGTAGTCCCAAGTCGGTGCGTCATTAAATCGCAGGGGTCTCAAATTTCTACATAACCGAATCGCTATATTCTCAAACTCCTACGTTCCCAAATCGGTACATCCCTAATTTGCTAGGTCCCCAAATCGGTGCATTCCTAATTTGCTAGGTCCCCAAATCGGTACATCCCTAAATCGCTACGGATCCAAATCAGTACGTCCCCAAATCGCTATATCTTGAAACTCCTACGCTCCCAAATCGGTAGGTCCCCAATTCGCTACGTCCCCAAATCGCCACGTCCTCAAATTGCAAATTCAGCAGTTATTGCCACCATTATTTTGCTTGTCATACTTCCACTATGGAGCTTCTTTTACCTTGTCTCGAGATAAAGTTACTCTTCAATAAATATTATCTCATCAACTCATCAACATCACACATGAACCCCCCAGTCAGAACCAGTACATCCTACTACCAAAAAGTGAACCTCAAAAACTGCTAAATCGCACAAGAATACAAGAAGCGCTAAGTTAGAGTAATCCTCCTCAAGAACAAACGCACGATCCGTGACGCGTGAAGGCCATACTGAAATTAACAAGATCATCCCCGTTCGGCCATAAATCCGTGAACAACCGTGCCACGAGGGCCAACGTCGAGCGTGCACGTGCTTGTACGCGTGTATCCGTGTACGCTGGAAGCTCTAAGTAATTACGTTAGCCGACGAATTAATTAACCGACAGGCGACGGTTATCGATGCCGTTCGAAGGCGCCGAATAGCCAAGCGACTATCGATCGGCTGCCCGATCGAGGAGGATACGCTGCGAGCGTCTTCGATAAAGGATCCGAAGGATCATCGATCGCTGATCATTCACTGTCATCGACTGACCGCGTCCTCCATTATCTGCCTAATTATCGATGGTAATTATGTCCTTCGAACGATACATGCCTTTTGATACGGCTGTCGGAACGGGTGCGTTTATATTAAACTGTCGACGAGTGCTTCGAGCGAAAGACTGGTTGCTGCAAGTGGAACGTGCAAGCTGACAGTTTGTGTTGATAGTTTGTGTGGCTGTGTTGTTACAATGAGTGAGACTGATATCAAGGTTCTAGCTTTAGAATTTCTAGTTTGGATATTTTCTAAATTTCAAAATCTGAAGTTCGAAAACTTCAGAACGATAAATCAGCGAATTCAGAAATATGAAATTGAAAATCTCAGAATTTAACCCTTAAATGCATACAGTTGTACAAATGCAACATACCAGTTTTAATCTTATAAATTATATACAAAATGTAGGAAACCTGCAATGAGTAGTGTTGCAGATATGTCACGTACCAATCAAATATACAATAGCGTCATCTGTTCGTTTTAATTTGAATCAACCGCTTTCAAGGTATTTTGTTAGTTGATTTCAGGTAGCATTAAAAAATCATGCATTTAAGGGTTAAAAAATTTGCAAATTTAAGAATATTAAAAGGTTGAGAATTAAAAATGTTCGAAAGATTCCCGAACCGAAACGAACAACGTACCGGCAATAATTCGAATTTCCGTCAGAATTACTTTGCAGCAAGTTCGACGGTGTCGCGATTTGCATTTAAATGCTGGGAAAATTATTAACGCGCAAAATTACTTTCGTATATATAGCAACGTTGCAGGCGTTGTAAAATTACCGTTAAATATGCAGTGTTCCTGATTTCGCGATGAAGAAGATTTAAAAAAATGGCCAACGTTATACGATATCAAGCTCTGTCAGAAACAAACAATGAGGATTAAAAATATCCGCTTTTAATTAATAGGTACACGGTGTTTGAGCGGCGTGTTAAAACAACGAGGTCGTTGAAATTAACTCGGCCGTCAATAAACGGAATTGCGCAGGAATTTGCGTTAAAATGCGAGCAACTGCCGTTCAATTTGGTTTCGTCCGAAAAATTCCCGCTATTTTTCCTCCGTACCTCTCGCGATAACAACGTATCGATCTAGCGCGCAGAAATTGAATGTTAATAGCCTGTAAAATTCCCCGTTTCTACACTTTTATTCACTGCATAAATTATGTACTAACGTGTTTTATTTACGGACTGTTAACAAAATATTTTTTCACTTGTTTAATTAATGCGGTAAATTCGTGAGTGGATTTTTAACACATTGTTTATTCATTTTCTTTATATCATTACATTGTTATTATTTATAGCGATTATTCATTGATAATATTAACGCGATGGTATTATATTAAAATATTCCATATTTAATGTCAAAGGGAATTACAGCCGGTTAGGGAATCAATTTTAATTTTAATATTAATTAGGAAATTAATTACGAGCCGTTTCACGAAATACGAGTATCACGAAGCTTAAAAATTTAAAATTTAGCAAAATCAGGAATATATTAAAACTAAATATATTAAAATCAGAGTATAAGAAGAGTTTATCCAAACCACCCTTAAAAATGAATAATGTTCCACCTCTAAAATAGTGAATGTACAAAAACTCACCATCAAAGATATCCTTAATAGCACGAATAAAGTTGCACAAACATCACTAAACACACACAGGAATCAACATACGAACACACGTGTAAATTCGCGACGCGTGACGAGACATAGTTGACGAGCGTCGCACAATTAAAATCGTGCGACGAAGCCGGACAGCAATTGTGTTGTTTCCTCGATGGACGGCAAACGTGACTCACAGAACTAAAGGCATTCAGGTAAAAAGAATCTACCGAAGGGTTTTGTCGTGTTCGACCAATCAGAGCGCGAGATACATTGTAAGAAAAGGGAAGTGTCCAATAAAATCGACAAGGAATGGGCTACTAGGTCCTTCGAGAGGGCGTCGAGAACCGTACTTCGACAAAGCGGGACAACCAACTATCGATATGGAGTAACAATCCAAAGGCACGATACCGATTATCGAAATAGCTATTTCAATTACCTTTAAGAAGGTCCTCGACACGAGGGACCCCAAACAAAGAACCGTTGCAATGGTCATTTCGTGTAGGTTGCTGGACAGTTGTCATCGATTTTTCATCAATTATTTATGGAGGGATGTGAATATTGATATCGGGTCTGTAGGTGGGTTCAATGGACAGGTGTATAACTTGTTTTGTGGGTTGCTTTATGTGAATTCTTGGGGGAAGTGATTCTCTGGGGGAAGTGATTTTTAAGGGTAGGATTTTTTACGTATGTGAAATTTTCTGATCGATTTTATATTTGGAAGTCGACAAGATTCTGTGATTTAGACTTCAAAGTTTCAGGTCTTCAAATTTTAGAATTTTCAAGTTTTTAGAGACGCAAAGGATTAATTTATGAAATTATAAAAATTCCAAGTTTAGGAATCAGTAGATTATTTTGTAAATTTCGTAGATATTCAATTTTTATATTCCCTAATTTTCAAATCTCAAGGTTTGAGAATTTTTTATATGGAAATTTAATAATTTTGAAGACTTCACATTTTTACATTTTCAAGCATGCAGATCTTACATTTTTAAATTTCTATAATTTCAAACTTCTAAATTCACAAGTTTCCAAATCCTCAAATTCTTAAATTACCAAATCTCAAACTAGTAAAATATCCAAACTCCAAAATTCCCAAATTCTCAGATCTAAAAATTCTGAAAATTACAAAATTACCGAATCTTGAAATTCCCGAACTGCAGTCCCCCACTGAATAGAAACAGCTGATCGCGTGATCACAGGTATGCGTATACCTGCACCCTATTGTGTCTCTAAAGGAGCTAAAGTGAATGACCTCTTACTATATGGTACTTATTGTCCGTAAAAGATCATGGTTACAAAGAATTCTATAGGCAACGTAATAAGAATTCTAATCGCTCAAATATATTACTTTGGAAATTTATTATTTAATTTCTGATCCTCTATATTTTCAACACAATTAATTACTGCAAAATTCAAATAATAATATACACTAACAAATTAGGAGGTGAAACTGAAATTCTTTTAATCTTTCAGAAATGTATCTTTGATTTTAATATTTGTATTATAGTGTGTTTAACCAAACAGTGTAATTTTCAGTGTGGTAGTCAAACATGTTAATAAAAGTTACTGTACATAATTTTTCACAATGGCAGTCGTATTAACTGTACTACACATATGTAACACATATTACGAACTTTAAAAAGGCAACAGTGAAGTTCATCCACTTCTGCGATTTTAAGGATGTCGAACACACCAAGATATCTATTAGAATGGTAACACAAATCAAATAATTATACAATTTAATTATGTTCAAATATACAGAGTAATTGATAGATCACTATAGTGTCCAAATATTAATAATAGCCACTGTATATTAATCTGCACTATGGCAGTCAATTGACTCACCCCCTATATGTGTGAAAACCTTGAAGAGACACAATGAAGTTGAGTTCTATATTCTTTTAAATTTTCCTGCAGTAGAATTTTGAAGACACCCGTTAGTGATTGCACAGGTTGAATAATCGTGTTGTACAATTACGTTCGAAGATACAAAATAATAATTGATAGAATGCTGTAGTGTCAAAATATTAATACTAACCATATTTGATAGAATACTACAGTGTCAAAATATTAATACTAGCTACCATACATAAATTTTCACTGTGGCAGTCAAATGACTATGTCTACATCTAAAACCCTAACAATCTAAAAAACCGTGATCTACCTTGATCTAAAAAACCTTGATCTCAATCCACCCTAAAGCACATCCCTTCGTCTCCTTCCTAACAGAGAATCTAAAAACCTTGAAGAAACAACCCGTTTCCAAATTTTCACTAAACAGTCTCTAATTTGAAAGACACCCGTTAGAGTAGTTGCACGAGTTAGATACTCGCGCGTGCCGAGCAGGTCACCGAATTACCGATAACCAGGCTGGGTCCTTCCACGGTAATGCGATCGATATTCACCGAGGACGAGACACGTCGACCGCGAATAACGAGTTTATCGGCTGGAGGCCCAGATTCCTGGTAAACCTGTCCGTGGGAAAATCCAGGTCGACCGAGAAAGCGAATTCCGAATGCGAGACGCAGAATTCGCCCGTTCGCTCGTCGCGCGAGGAAACGTGCTGGTGGAATTATTATCGTCCCGTTCGAGACCTTCGGGAGACGAAAGCTTTCCACATTGATCGTGACTCACGTCCTCGATGACTCGCGTTTACGATTGATCACCGATATCCTACTATTCAGGATGTTTCCCAGCCGGACTTAATTATCTTCGTCCTCGCCTAATCCTTTATGCGACGTTCATCGATCGGTTTTCCCTTTTACCGACTATTGCCGTCCCATGGGACTCCTCGAACGGGAAAACTTGCAAATTTCTACTGGAAATGCTACTTTAATGTTCCTCACATATTCAAGCTTTTCACATATTCGCATTTTTTACGATTTAACGTTGCAACCAAATGGGTCAAATGTTTTACAAATTTAGGTTATGAAGGTGAGGTAGTCTTTTCTAATTCTATCTTGATTTTTATGGAGATAAATTAACTATCAATGAGGACAAGTGATAGCTTCATAAGTCCCTTATTTTAGGTCACAATGTGTATAGCAACATATGTTCTATCATATGTGGTGATTGAAATTTATAAAGGTTGAGGTCGTATTTTCGAATTGTATGATGATTTTTATCGAGATATATTAACTATCAATGAGGACAAGTGATAGTTTCATAAGTCCCTTATTTTAGGTCACAATGTGTATAGCAACATATGTTCTATCATATGTAATGATTGAAATTTATGAAAGTTAAGGTCGTCTTTTCGAATTCTATGATGATTTTTATCAAGATAAATTAACTATCAATAAGAACCAGTGATAGTTTTACACAGTCCCTTATTTTAGGTCACAATGTGTATAGTAACATATGTTCTATCATATGTGGTGATTGAAATTTATGGTTGGCTGACAATCTGTACATGTTCTGAAATAAATTTTAGGACAAGAGCTTCAAGGTCTGGACCTTATAGATAGGAAGAATTTTAGAAACGGTTCGAAGGAACATTACGTCATTTATGACGGACCAATTCGTCAAAACATCATTGTACTCATGTGACTCATTTTTACTGTAGGGTAACTTTGGTACATTGTGTCATGTTTTATGGTATAAGTTTTATAACCTGAGAACCTTGAATACTTTAATATATGGTCCTAGTAAAATACAATACTAGATATTTATTAAATGAAATATGAATGTTATATTTTTTAATTGGTACATATGATGGATACACATATGAATATATTTATGAATTGTAATGTTCAATGTGATGTATTTATCAAATATGATGTAAATATATTCATCAAATGTAATGTAACATATTCATCAAATATAGCATAATATCTGTGAAATATTTACATATAATATTATACATCCATGAGCATAATATTAAAACTTATAAAAATTAAAAAAGTGATGACACTTACCAAGACTATAAAAATTAAAAAAATAGTGAAACTCACAAAGACCATCAAAATTCAAAAAATGGTGAAACTTACAAAGACTATAAAAATTATAAAAATTAAATAAATAAAAAAATGTAAAAGAACGAATATAAAAATAATAAAACATAACAAACTATAATAACCCACAAGTAGTTGATGCGGCCATAAATAAATAAATGAAAGAAAAAATAACAGTAGCAGTACAAAGTGAAACGTAGAAACCGGTAATTTCTCGAAAACATGAAAAGTGGATGAAAGGTATATCCAGCAATAAAGGTATTTTGCAGCAGACACGTAGAAAGTCGGTAATCTTCTGGAAACGAGTGTCGAGAAGATTCTGTGGCAGCGATTCGTAGCATTCGGTATTCAAGAGAGCGTTTTACATCCATCCAACGGTCGAGCGAGAAATCAAACGGACTGGGTAACATCGTAATGCTCCGTTTTACATAATTACCGTCCGATTCTGAAATATGTAAATTTGAGCGAGCGGTTATCGCGACAGGAGCGGCGCCGCAACGGAAGGTTATACGGAACGACGCTTGCACAACGTTAACGCGCACCGGCTACAACAGCTCGGAGCGAAAACGCTATTTAATATTTAGTAGGTCATTATGAATCAATCGGATAGCAAAGAGATCTCTCGTGTAATCCCGTATTCTATCCGGCAGATATGCAGCGTGATACGCACGTTGATTGGATGCGATTACGTCGTTCACCGACGGTACTTCGAATTTCTCTCGACATTCCTTCGTGGATTCCTTTCGTCCCTCCGTTCTGATCCTCGAATACCTGAATGATGCTCTCTCGCTCTTTGTTTATTGTTCCTGCCGGCTTACAAACTGATTTACGGTAATTCCTTTCGATTATTCTGTTATGTAAGCCGGAGGTGTTAGCTGTTAATGTCTCTTTAATACTCTTGTCGCGATTGGAAATCTCAGGAGATTTCAAGCTTTCAAGTTTGGAGGTGTATATTAAGAAGTTTTTTTGTGGTACTGAAATTTTTACTTTTTCAAATTTTTGTAGTTTCGTGTTCGTAAATTTTTGTATGCTCTTCTTCCGAATTTTTATATCACCAAGGTCCCATATTTTTAAGTTCCTACATTCTCAAGTTTCCACACTCTCAAGTTTCCACACTCTTAAGTTTCCACACTCTCAAGTTTCCACACTTTCAAGTTTCCACATTCTCAAGTTTCCACATTCTCAAGTTTCTACACTCTCAAGTTTCCACATTCTCAAGTTTCCACACTCTCAAGTTTCCACATTCTCAAGTTTCCACATTCTCAAGTTTCTACACTCTCAAGTTTCCACATTCTCAAGTTTCCACACTCTCAAGTTTCCACATTCTCAAGTTTCCACACTCTCAAGTTTCCACATTCCCAAGTTTCCACATTCTCATGTTTCCACACTCTCAAGTTTCCACATTCTCAAGTTTCCACACTTTCAAGTTTCCACATACTCAAGTTCCCATATTCCCAAGTTTCCACATTCTCAAGTTTCCATATTCCCAAGTTCCCACATTCTCAAGTTTCCACATTCCTAAACTTCCATATTCTCAAATTTCTACATTTCCAAATTCCGATATACTTAAGTTCCAATATTTCCAACGACCCACATTCCCAAGTTCCCACATTCTCAAATTTCCATGAGTAGCTCTTCCCTAACTGTTCGGTCAACCCTAAAAATTATTAATTTCGGATTTCTCACTCAGCACTCTCTCCGATCTCAATCAAAGATGTAACCAGGTATCTAAGGGTACTCCAAACTCTATAACATTCCCCTAGGAATTCTGCAAAATCTCTAGCAATTCCTCAGAATTTCTTTGAACACCCAAATTTCCCTAGGAGTTCTGCCTGTCAAAAAAATTTTCCCAACACTTCCTGCTCTGTAAAATTTTTCTAACAGTTCTACAAACTGTCTCCAGAATTTCTCTATAAGTTCTTCAAACTCTATAAGTTCTCCTATAATGTCTCTAGGAATTCACCCTCTCCAAAATATTTTTAAAAGTTCCTCACGGTCTCAGTACTTTTTCGTAATTTTTCTACAAATTCTTCAAATCTTATGTATTGTCGGTAGACTTTCTAAAATTTTCCTAGACTACGTAGGTGTTCCTCAGAGCAAAGTTTCTTATTGCTTCAGCCAGATTTATCACGATCGATGGCGAGATACAGTGTAATCGATGAAGCGTATCACGATATCCGAAGATTCGATGCAAATCATACCGGTAAATTACAAGGGAAGAAGATTCGTGGCAATTCTGGAAGCTCGTGTATTCCGTGGAGATGATCGTGCATAGATTAGAAGCAATTACATTGTTTCGTAACGTTGTTTCGTCCCGGGTATCGTTCCCTCTGGAATTCCATCCGCGGAAACGGACTCTTGAAGGAATATGGCCGCAATCCCGTGAAACTCGCTGCTCCCGCGACGAAATAATTCGGGGACGAACGTCATTCTTAATTACGGAACGAGGCTGGTAGTCTGCCAGCGCTTAATTATCGTCAGCCGTGCGAACCGTCCTACGTTACAATGTTAACGCTTTTGAATGCAACCGTGCCCTTTCTTATTTATTGTCGTTTGACAATGGATCGACGAATGTGAATGTACTGATGATACAAGAGATGGCAAATTTACAGATATTGCCTTAAAACAAGCTTCAAAATTAGCAAACTTTTATGACGAATAAAATTATGTTACGAAAGTATTTGTACCATGAATAACTGTAGAAATTATTAATACAACATACCTACGTATACATTCATATTACAACTGTTATCAACGTTAGTTTTTAACCGACTTCGAAAAAGGAGGAGGATCTAAGAACCTAAGGGAATTACCAAATTTGCACCGCCTCCGAAAAGGTTGAAATGTATTTAATATACTACCTAACGAGTAAATAGGTTTCATTCATATCTGTTACGTAATTGTATGATTGAATGAGATTGAAATTACTTCATTAGGAAATAGAAATTATTTTATACTTTTTAGTGCATTTCGAAGTCGGTGTATTTTTTTTCTAAAAATTATTTTATCGGTTGAAAGACAGATCTTAATCGTCCGAATGACAGCTCTCGAAACACAAATCAAAGAACAGTTATTGCGAGAGGGTATTCGAGCAAAAGGGCGCAACGACCATTTCGCTGTCGTTGTTTCCCCCTCAGGATTGAACGAAAATGAAAAGTAGGGAAACGGACGATATAACAGTCCTAAGGGCTCCGCGTCGAGTCGATGTTTAATATTTAAACACCCCCGGAACGTTGCTCTAAATATTTAGATTTCTAGCCCCTTTCCCTCGACACGGCAGCTCGACATTTTACCTTCAGCGCCGTTTTTCTACTTTCCTTCTCCTACTGTTTTTCGCAGCTTCCCGTTTGTGGTACGTAATGAAATTGCTAGGTAGAGAGGTCTTCTCTTCTTCACTTTTAACACCATCCAAGGGTCCCGTCAGACCTGTTTATTTTTACGTTATAGTCGTTTCACGGAACCACCCCCGATGTTACTCTTTTGTCCTTTTAGAATCTGACGAAAGTAGTGCTCTCCTCGTAATATCCTTTCGTGGAAACCCTGTTTTCGGCGGTAACGCGGTTCCTCTAATTTGCATACCCGAGAACCCACTAAATCTACGTTTAGCCTTTCATCAAGCGGCACGTTATGCTCTTTGAGGTGTCCACGGACTCTGCCATATAACAAATGTAATACGTGCTACTTTTTACTTAAATACACCTTTCATCCTGCTGTCTGCGATTTCTGCTGCAAATCTCGTTACTGGATTTCTACTTTCCACTCTTCCAAATTTACATTTCTCCATGGCTTCACACTTTTCGTTATTTTCCAATTATTACATGTACAATTGCAAAATTCTTATTGTTTAGCAAGTATAGATACATGCAATTGCTATTCATATTTCAACTTTTTTATGTTACTTATAAAATTTTGTTTGCAATGATGTAAGAGAAGACATAAAATTTATTCTTCACAAATCATCCCTCAGATCTTCATCATAATTAGACACAAAATTTAATTCTGCAAATAATTTTGCATAGACTGTTTTATACCATGCAAATATTATATGTAGACATGTCAATATTGTCTAAATAATTTTACAAATATTATGCTCATGTATATTCTGTATTTTTGTATGTATTATGCAGATGTATATTCTGTAATTTTTTATGTTTTATGTCCATGTATAGTATGTAAATAATTTTGTGTATATTCTGTATAGTATATTATATGAATAATTTGAGTGCAATATCAATTCTCGTAAAAATAGCAATGGGTTGAAACAAACAAAGGTGCAGAACAAACGTAAGAGTGAGTTAGCAAAACGAAAGAGTTGAATGTAAGTAAAAATTGATGACGAGGAGTTTGTCAGTGGTTAAAGTAGCAGTGGGTTAAAACAATCAAAGACACAAAACAAACGTAAAAGTGAATTAGCAAAATGAAAGAATTAAATGTAAGTAAAAATTGATGCCAAAGAGTGCGTCACTCATCAAAATGGCAATGGATTAAAACAAACAAAAGAGCAAGTTAGTAAAAGGGGCCCGCGAATCGGAACTGTAACCCGTTAAAGAGCGTTTCCGCGACGGTAACGGGCGATCCTCGACTTCCGGCCTCCCGAGCTTGCAGTTTCGAAGTTCACCGAAAGCCGGTAAACATCGTTAGCCAGCGATCGGCTTACCGATATGTAATTAAGCCCGGAGAAACTAAATCCGCGAGGAATTGCCGTGGTAATCGGCTCGATGCCAGACACCGCTCGGAAGAATCCACCCCCGTCGCTTCCGGTCTAAGCGAATGCCTCCGGAACTTTCCGACTCGATTATAATTGACGAAACGATCGAGAAAGAAGGGAATGTCGTTCACGATCGAACTGGAAAATTAAAATCCCGTCGACACGGGACGTAAGTCGACACTGATTGAAATTTTATTATCGGAGAAGTCCAGAGTCACGGATAACAATTTCTTATTGTAATTCTGCCTTTCGGAGGAAACGGATCGATGATGATAAGGAAATTTGATTCTCTGAATTTAATGTCATCTTGGAAATATGGTTATTGGGTCGGAGGGTATTTAGTTATCAATTATGAAATTTATTTAGTTGTGAATATATATTATTTAATAAGTTTGTAGTTATACGACACAATTACTGAAATAAAGCAGAAATAAATGACTATAGTGTAACTGTGAGTACATGTAGTGTAGTATGTAAGTAACAATAAAACAGTGTAATACTAATATATCAAAGTCGTCAGATAGTGAAGTAGTGTAACAACACAACAGTAATAAAAAACAGTGAAACTAAAATAGCGAAACAATAAAAACGATAATTACGAACCTATCAAAATGAAGTTGAAGTAGGCGATGAAAATAGAGCAGTAAGTAAGAAAGGTACGAGTAATGAAGACTAAATGGAGAATAAAAAATCTGGGATCGAAGGGAGTTTCTTAAACGCGAATACAAAGTTGGAAATTGTTCGGTCGATTACAGTCTAACCAGAAATAGAATCGTAAAGATTCCGGAAACGGAAAGATGGAGAGAACAAAGAGGGATAAGAGGAGAATAAAAGGAGGGAGAGGCAGGTCGGAAAGCATGGAAATTCGTTATCCAGAATGACCCCGCTTATAAAGTTCGCCGAGAAGTTCGGGTCGTTCGATAACAGGCCAGACGGAAGGTCGACAACGATGACGGGGCTATGAACCGGCCAACAGGAGAAACGAAAGTTTGTTCAAGATCGTGTGCAAGAACTATGCAATGGAATAAAAGGGTCAAAATTCATGTATTCAGTTACGTGAATCGAACCTCGAACTTTATGCGCGATAAGGGACCTGAATAAATTGCTTTATGTACTTTCACCTTATCTTCTCTTATTTAATTCTGTTTTATTCGGTTTCTTATTTTACAATGAAAATTTATTATTTCGTGTATAATTTCAACTGTTTTATTCGTTTACTTATTCAATTTTATTAATTCTATTCTATTCTATTCTTTCAGATTAACATACTGTTTCAATTGTAATTTGTTCGTTTTTATTTCGTTTAGAGCCATCACTACTTTGAAATTATGTGCATGAAACAAATGTGTTACACATGTCGAAATTGTCTGCAAACTTTCATTTATATATGCAGAAACAAATACTTCTTCTTGCTTTTCAAATAAAAACAGAAAATATGCTTCTCTTACAAGTTTTATTTAAAAAAATTCATTTAACAAAATTTATTCTTAAAAACTTCAAGTTCCTATCCTACCATAAATTCACTACTTGTTCCTCTAAATGTTTCTCCCAATAATGTAATTGAATTTGATTTAAATAAACCAATTTATTCCGGTAAATATTAAAAATAATTATTAAAGGTAACCGATAAAGTAAAAGTTCAGTGAAACAGAAGAAAATTGACTTGATCCCACTTGGAACGTAGAGAATATCCTTCAAAGACCAGTATAATGCTAGAAAGTAATAATAAGAAAAATACGATCGTTCTCGCGTTTCGATTATAAAAGAAATAACGCAATCGGTATTCCACGATCAACTCGAGAAAACTGTATTCCGTTCGTGAAACGAAAATCGATGAGAACGGCATAGCAACCCTCGCGAGGATTTACAAACAGAGGGGTTGAAAAGAATTTCGCTAACGATCCTGTCGTAGGAGACTCGAAGAAAATTGAGGACCAACGCGCACTTTCAAAGCGAACAGGATTTTCCTTCGTATCTTGGAATGTACGATTCTCTTCTTCTGGTAGAAAAGAATATTATTAAGGTTTATGACGGTAACTACCGTTACAAAGTACAGTGCGAAGCTGGCAAGTTATTTCTTTGAAACGATTATGGCCTCGATATATGACCTTACATTTTATATTGTTTGAAAACTGTCGAATCAAGTTTTAAGGATGTTAGAAGTTTAAAATATTGGGAAATGTAGTCATATGTTATAATATAGTCATGTGTTATATTATGATATGACACACATGTGTAATCATATGTGTAGTTACACATACTCAAATGTTGAGAAATTTATATGAAGATGTATAATGTGTTATGTGAGTTATATGTATAAGTTGTATAAGTTAAATTTGTATAAGTTAAATGAGTTATATGGATTATATGATTTATAAGAGTTGAATGAGTCACATATGTTACATGTGTTATATGAGTATATGAATTACACAAGCTTGCATTCTTTGGAGGACTCTCCGTCTCTAGACTCTCACGAGCCATCTTTTGGTACTTCTGACAATTTTCCTGGACAATTTGACCCATTTAAAGAAAGTTTGATTCTCTGACAAAAAGTCGTATTCGTCACAATCTGGTCTGTACATATATGTACACATGTGAATAGTCAATATGAATTTACTATTTTGAAGATCCATCATATATAACTCATACAAATTATACAAATTATAAATTTTCTCCCCAAACTTCACAAATGTCTTCCACTATAACCAGACTATTACACCTCTTCTAAAACATATACCTCTTCATTTCACCGCCTATTAATTCATCGAGTTACCAAAAGCAGGACAATGACAGGAAACTTATCGGTGAAATCTGTCCGCTGGAAAATTCCCTCGAATTTCCTACTCTCTGTTCCAATTCTTGCAGAGTGCACCGATACATGTTTAACGAGTGCCTCGATGTCGCGTCGGCCACCGTCGATTTAATAATTCGCAAGTCAAAGAAACCGGTGGCTTGTCGCGCACCCCCTTCGCACAGAGGGATGCTAGATGATTGAAATCGTCTTGAATTAGGTTGACCTAAGAATTCATTCGAAACTTGCCAGTCTTTCCACTGGAAACTTTTCTCCGTCTTCGTTTTTCTCGCTGAACGGTCTCGAGCAATCTCGAAAGCGATCGGCTTACTTTGTTTTACAAACAGAACGAAACGAGCCGATGATTGGAAGAATTTCTGATCAACTTTTTTTTGGAGGATTATGTGTGGGCTTCTCGGGTTAGTTTATTGTTTTATGGGTCAGCTTACGTAGGGTTGCGTCAGTTTATTTTAGTAGTGGGTCGGTTTACATAATGGGTCAATTTACAGTATGGGGTTAATTAAGTAGCTTGATGAAAACTGATATGTACATTTTTACGAAAATAGGTTTCACTCACGAATTTTTTTCTCGGAAACTACTGAACCGATTTAGCTAAATTCTTTTTTGGTTTATTCATTAAGAATTAGGCTATTTTAAAATATTTTTTTTAGTTCTGGCAATTTGTTATAAAATTTCGAAAAATTTATACAATACGTCCCTTGTTGAAAAAAACGCAAGAAAGAATTCGTTTAAATTTCTCGACATTTTATGACAAATTAATGGAGCTAAAAAAAATATTTTAAAATAGCCCTATCCTTTGTGAATAAAACGAAAAAGAATTTAGCTAAATCGGTTCAGTAGTTTCTGAAAAAAAAAATTCGTAGGTAAAGACTATTTTTGCAAGGAATGAGTAAAAATTGCAAACTTAGAAGGCTTGTTATTTCTTAACAAATTCGAAACCAGCCAAATGATGACTTAAACTCCACCTAATTTTATATGAATTACAACATATTTTAATTAGAGCAAAATCGCAGGTGGTGACGCCCAAAGCACACTGACCCAAACTTAATAAGTACAGTGTGGATTAATAAACCAGTATGACAATTGGAACAGAATATCAATACGTGTATAATATTAAAAATTGCGTACGTAAAAAAGCGTCACCAGAGTACGAGAGAATAAGTTTCCAGCTTAGCGAAGAAATCTCATTGAAATCGGTGATTATAAAAGTTCGAGTAGCTCGTGCATTTCGAGAATGAGGCAAATGTTTGCAGGACAAATCTTCGGACGAGCCTTAAATCTATATGAATAGAAGCTGAAGAGATCCAACTGGCAGGGAGAAATCTTTAATGAAGTTCGCATTAAGGATCGCTCGAGAAACTGGGTAAGCCACCCTCCTCGGACCGTAGGGCGTTTCGACATCTTATTTTCCCTCGTTCGAGAAAGAGACACGAGCTCCGTTAGAGCAAAAGAGAAGCAAAATCACGACGGCAGCGTTTCCCGAACTTTGCTATTCGACGCGGACTGCTCTGCCGAGCGAAACTTGCGAAAACTTTCAAGCTCTCTCGCCGTGTTCTCGGTTTTTTAATGAATCGTCTCGACTCGACGAATATTCGGACGAATTTGTTTCGAAGTTGCCGCCCTAGCGACAAGGGTCGTTCCTGATTGCATCGACTTCCTATCAAAGGCATTCGACGAGCGCCGAGCTTGTTGCATTTGCTCTTTTCGAAACGATTCTACGCGATTGTGACGCTTCGGAGACTGTCAAGACTGCGTGCCGTATAAAGTAACTTGATGGGAATTAAAACGGAATAACTTTTTTAGAATTCGATCTCACGATTTTAACTTTAAGTTCAAAGTGTAGAGAGGAAAGTTTGTGTCCGATGGAAAGAGTGTTTAGGTGTAGTACAGAAAAGAGATGTAACATATTTATTACTCACAACATGACTTATAATACTGACTAATAAATTTGCCTAAAGGCAGTAGATAAGTATTAGTGAATGTAGACATGGTGTAGTCCAGAAAAGAGATGTAATATATTTATTACTCACAACATGAATTATAATACTGACTACTAAATTTGCCTGAAGGCAGTAGATAAGTATTAGTGAATGTACACATGGTCATCTAGTAGAGTTATGGCGAGAAAAAATACATATTGCCTGCGAAAAAAAATAGTTTGCTGAAAGTGCTTTAGTAGTTCTAATGCATATTTTAGATTTATACGAGGTATACATGTTTTATAGAATTTAATTGGAGTCGGGTTTTATTTTCAGAATCATATTTCACCTTTCTCGAGCAATTATTTTTTCGATCATAACTGACATGGAGAATTGATGAGTTCACGAGCAATAAATGAAATAAATTTTATTTGCTAGGAAAAATAGTGAAACTGATAGTATAAATGATAGAAAAGTAGTGTTATGAAATAATAATATAGTTGTAGAGTTATATTATAGAATTGTTAGCACAGTAATATAAACGAATGAAATTGGAAAACATGAAACTTGAAATTTGAAACTTGAAACTTGAAACCTGAAACCTGAAACCTGAACCATGAACCCTGAAACCTGATACTTGATACATAATACCTGAAACTTAAAACTTGATACTTAATACTGGACACTTGATACCTCAAACTTGATACTTAACACTTGACACTTGATACCTGAAACTTGATACTTAATACTTGATACTTGATACCTGAAACTTGATACTTAATACTTGATACTTGATACCTGAAACTTGATACTTAATACTTAATACTTGACACCTAAAACATGAAACCTGAAACCTGAAACCTGAAACTTGAAACTCGAAGCTTGAAACTTGAGAACTTGAAATTCGAAGCTTGAAACTTAAGAACTTGAAACTCGAAGCTTGAAACTTGAGAACTTGAAACTTGCAAAATCGAAACTTTAAAAACTTAAAAATTCCAAAACTCTAACAATTCCTAAAATTCCCAAAAATCCAAAAATTCCAGACACTCCAGAAACTCCAAATATTCAAAAAATTCCAAAAACTCCAAAATTTCCAAAAATTCCAGAACTTCCAAAACTTCCAAAAATTCCAAAAGTTGCAAAACCTCGCTTCGAATTCCGTTTACAATTTGTCCGCGAGAGAAATTTTGTCGCCGAAACTACAAGCTCAGCCTCCGAAACGAGAGTTTAGGAAAGGAATAATCCGTAGCACGCGTATAAATTCAAATGACTCGTTGCAGCGCTAAAGCGGCCCGTGAATATTCATTGGTCTTGGTTCAGCCTCCCCGCAATCCTGCGAACACTTGTCATCCTCAGGGCCGACACACACCGAACGAGGGCTACTCTTTTACCGGTTACAGCTACTTTGTCCCTTGTTAGATACGTATCTCGAAAACGGAGCCACGACTTTCGAACGCTTTGCAAAACGCGCCGGCCACCGACATGGATTTAATTGGCAGGGATTAACCAACCGGGCCGGAACAATAAATAATTATGAGCGACGCGCTACGACCACCGTAATCCCCTTAATTGGAACTTAATGTTACTACGAATTAGTTTCGAAAATATTTATCGTTCGAATCTCGCGAACGCCACCAGAGAGCCGGAGCGCGTTTAATTGGTCCGCCTGTTTGATTTTCGTTTAAATCGAGTATCATGCTCGATTGCGCGTTAACTATTTGCATGTGGAAATATGGGAAAAGTTAATTGCTCTTTTTATCAATTAATTCGTGGTTTTAGAAAGTGTCGTTGTAAATCATACTTGTATTCTGTTTGTCGTCAAGTTTCTCAAAGACTGTTCAAACTTTATGGACTGCATTTATTGTCGGGGAGTTTGACGTAAGGTATACATGACGTAAGGTTGCAGAATGTTAACTGACTCAGATCTATAAAAACAGACGTACTGCTGAAGTAGATTTTTGTGACTTTATGCAGAGAGTAGCATTACAAAATATATTCATTTAGTAAGACAAATTTGAATTACGTCCATGTAAACAGATATGCACACGCAACTAAAGCTGTCTGAAAATGAAGCTGCGAAAGGATGTGCTACCTTCAAAGACCTTTGTACCATTTTTGTGCTGCGTCTCCCAACATATTTGTTATACGATGACATGAGTATAGTTTAACATAAAAAAATAAGACATTAGATAGAGACTACAGTGTTTCAGTGTTCCAACTTTCCTCAGACTGAAATTTGTAGAAGTTTGTCAGTCGGCCTAGAGCGAAAGAGCTCTCGAGCGCAGGTTATTTCGTAAGTTGAACAAAATTAGCGTATAATAGGTTTGACGTCGCGGAGAAATGCGTGGCCACGAATTACCGTATGTCCGATAATGAATTTTCCATGGGAAGCAAGTTCGTTAGCGTGCGCATAGTCGAAAACAAGCTAGCAAATATCGTTTGCGCATCGAAAAGTGTGCTGGCGATGGGTTCGTGCTTGCACACAGGATGGAATTCGAGGGAAGTAGCGAGCAAAGTTAAAATTTCATTGCTTCTACAGTAGCCGAGTTTCCGCTTCCGCCTCTGCCGAGATACGTATTAAATTTCATTCCATTTCGTCTTCGTGGTCGGGCTACACGCGTTTTCGCGGAAAATGCCGGGGAAAATCAACATTGCGAGCAGACGAAAAATAACTACCGTCCCGGGTACAATAACGGAAACAAAAGAACGGCAATTGCTAATGAATAAACGAGACGGTTGCGCCAATTATTACTACCTAAATTTCGGGGTGTGGGCTTTTGGCAAATGGGACATTTGGAAATTTGGGAATATGAGGATTTAGGGATTTAGAGATTTGGGGAAATTGCAAATTGAGTTAAGTTACAAGGGTTTGAGAATTTGCAGAATTTGGGGTTTGGTGATTTGGGGATTTGATTATTTAAAAATTTGGAAAATTTGAGAATGTAGAAATATGGAGGTTTGGAAATTTTTAAGATGTGGGAGGTTTGAAAATTTATAAGATGTAGGAGGTTTGAAATTTAACAATTTGACAATTTGAAAACTTGGCAATTTAACAATTTGACAATTTAATAATTTAACAATTTGACAATTTGACAATTTGACAATTTGACAATTTGACAATTTGACAATTTAATAATTTAACAATTTAATAATTTGACAATTTGACAATTTGACAATTTGACAATTTGACAATTTGACAATTTAATAATTTAACAATTTAATAATTTGACAATTTGACATTTTGACAATTTGACAATTTGACAATTTAATAATTTGACAATTTGACAATTTAATAATTTAACAATTTAACAATTTAACAATTTCACAATTTAACAATTTGACACTTTAACAATTTGACAATTTGACAACTTAAAAATGTTAATACTTGAAATTTATAAAATTTGTCACTTTAATAATTTAATAATAGAAAAATGTGAAGAGTGGAATTTGAGTCCCTCATCCAGCAAAATATTTGCCGCGTGTTTGTTATTGTTCTCCGCGGCCAGACGACGTTTCAGACCAGCTGATAAACGAGAGATTCGGCTTCCTGTTAATTTTGAACTATGCAGCAGAGAAATGCGAATAGCAGCGTATATCCTGAACATCCATTACGGTTAACCCTATAATGGAGGGGTGAGCGCCGTCACGACTGTTCGTCGATCCTAACGATAACGCCCCCTTGCCGCAAATTAAGCACCGCTCGAGGGGTTGCTTCTCTCAAGGATAAACCATCGCAAAAATCACGGTTTAATCACGGCAACGTATGGACCTCCCCGAAACGGGATTTAGGCAAATTAACGCTTCGAAACTGGGACGTTACCTCTTCAAACAATACAATATTTACTTATGGACTCACTTTCGGATATTAAGACATGTGAGAACTGATTTGAAATTTTTGAAAGGATAACAAATAATTTGTATATTAAAAAGACATACAAATTAAGAACATTACAAAAATGTTATAAAGTTAAAAAACTTCAATTTTGTACTTTTCGTTTGTACCTCCATTTAGACCACCCTATATGTGTCACAATAATTTTCTGCATTTAAATAAATTTCGTAGACAAAATTCTTAATGAAACTTCTAATTCAAATTTTTTAAATAAAATTCTTCAATGTATTAACAAAGTTCTTACAGCAAAAACTTGTTCAATGTATGAGTTCTTCAATTGTGGCTACGTTTTGTGAAATTTACTTATGGACTCACTTTCAGAAATTAAGACACATGAAAATTGATGATCTGAAATTTTTGAAAGTATACAAAATAATTGATATGTTAAAAAGACATACAAATTAAAAATATTATAAAGTTAACAAACTTTAATTTTGTACTTTTTGTTTTTAGTGCAATTTAATGACCACCCTATGTGGAGCCACAATAATTGTTCTCCATTAATAAATTTCGTAGACCAAATTCTTAATCAAATTTCTTAAATAAAATTCTTGAATGTAATAACAAAGTTCTTACAACAAAAATTTCTTCAATGTATGCATCTTTCAATTGTGGCTCCTTTTTGAGAAATAAAAAAAGAATTTCAATTTAACCTTAATCCAATTTTAATCTGATTTAACTACTACATCGATGTTAAATTTAAATTAATCTATTTTAAAAGAATTTCTTTTCGCATTTGTATTAGTTTTAATGGTACACAAACTACATCGGTAGTAGAGGGTTTAAGGAAGTTCTTAAGTCTCCATCGATAAATCGAAATCTCGAACTGGTTCCGTTGAAACATCAGTACAGGTTCCGCGAGTCGAAGCAATTAGTCTAGCGGAGCGTAATGAATTTACGTCGCAAAACTGATGATCGAATTAAACGTCGCTCGTAGGTCGTTAGCAACGAGAGGTTAATCGAGGGTATTAACGAGCGGCCAGCGACCGGGAACAGCGCGAGTGCGCGTTGGTTCTGCGCGCATACGCGCGAGCCCAGAATCCCGGTAAATGGGACACACGTGTTTGTGCCAGTCTCGCGCCAATTCCGATGTAGGCGAACCTCTTTCGTTCTTTCCTTTGCTTCTCTCTTCGGCTTCTTCGAAATTCGACCCACTGCGCAGACGTGTTTTGCGCGCGGTGAAATCGGCGGGAAAACCGGTTTCTTTGAAATTCTGAACTGAGGATCGAGATAAATGCGGTACATTAACTACCTTGTTTGTCATCAATTGCTTATCTCATTTTGCTCGAAACATTACGGTTATTTTTTATTTATTTTAAAGTCTTTATTGAGCTGTTTTTTACAGTAATTGGAAACATGTTTGTAACTGGAAACATGTGTTTCTCAAATTATTTTCAGTGGAAGAATGTGTGAATCTGGATGATGTTATAACTGATAGAATTACATGAGTTAATGATACATGAGAATAGTTTATTAAATGAATAATAAACGAATACTTAAATGAAATTTTTTAATCATCTTTATCTTCATAGTTATTGTTTTAAACTTGACCATTTTCCTGCACTTCGATGAAATTGAAAAATCACCAACAAACGATTCAGAATTGTCAATATCGATAACTACATGTTTTAAGGATCAAACCCGTCACATATTTATAAAAATCTTCCTTTGATAGAAAAGAAATACGGAATTATATCTGTGTACGCAACGAGCGTTTTCCGTCAACATCTTTGTACTGCAACATTTCTTGTTAACAATTCCAACTATTTTCTCGCGTTTGCTACCTCGTGTTTCAAAAAATTCCTCGTTGCCTTGAGCAATGCACCGACAGATGCATTCTACCTCGCACAAATTCAGAATTCTACAAAAACGCATGAATTTTACATGGGAACTTGCACGATTTCGCTTTCCGAGTCCATTCTAACCGCGTTACCCGACTCTCCACCAACAATGTAGAATATATCCTTTATCGAACATACGGCCGCTAAAATACATTGTTATTCGGAATCACATTTTGCAGTTGAACGAAACTCGATCTTTTTGCCGTCCGACGAAATTGGATTCGTTCTGTCAGCCAATTAAACTCGAACTGCTCGTTTCGATAACTATTTGAATCTGCTTGTTTCGATAACTATACCAATATGTATTATTGCAAATTGTTCAGAGATAAGATACTGAGTTCGGTTTTCTGATTATATTGATTTCGTCATTTTAACTGGATGATGATTTATTAAAATTAACTTTCGAATAATTAGAGAGTATAGAGTTAAGTGGTGCAGGTACAAATAGTTTGATTAGGAACACACCCTACAATTTTTCAAGTTTCTAGATCTTCACATTTCAAATTACCAAATTACCAAATTACCAAATTACCAAATTACCAAATTACCAAATTACCAAATTACCAAATTACTAAATTACTAAATTACCAAATTATCAAATTACCAAATTACCAAACTACTAAATTACCAAATCTCCAAATTCCCAAATCCCTCAAATCTCCAAATCTCCAAATCACCAAATCTTTACTATCTCAAATTTCCACCTTCTCAAATTCCCAACTTTCCAAATTTCCATATTCTCAAATTTCCACCTTCTCGAATTTCCAACTCTCCAAGTTTCCATCTTCTCAAATTCCCATATTCTCTAATTTCCACCTTCTCAAATTCCCAACTCTCCAAATACCCATATTCTCAAATTTCCACCTTCTCAAATTCCCATATTTTCAAATTTCCACCTTCTCAAATTTCCATATTCTCAAATTTCCACCTTCTCAAATCCCCAAATCCCCAAATTTCCACCTTCTCAAATTCCCAAATCACCAAATTTCCACCTTCTCAAATTCCAACTCTCCAAATTCCTATATTCTCAAATTTGCACCTTCTTAAACTCCCAGCTCTCCAAATCCCCAAATATCCACCTTCTCAAATTTCCACCTTCTCCGATTTCCACCTTCTCAAATCCCCACATCTCCAAATCCTCAAATTCACAAATTTCTAAATTTCTAAATAACTAAATCGACAAATCCCTAAATTCCAAAACTCCCACACCCTAAAATTTCCCAAATCCCTAAATTCCCCAAATTCCCCAAATTCCCCAAATTCCCCAAATTCCCCAAATGTCCAAACTTCTCATAATTCGAACATTCCCAAAAATAACCAAAAGTAACCAATTGATGTTAAATTCATGAACAGGTGTCTGTTTAAGATCCAGCAAAAATGGCAGCACAAATATTGGCGCGACACACGTTACGAAACGGAGAAAAACCAAACGGGAAAGCGATTCGTCTTCTTTAGGTGGTCGTTTCGCGGTCAGACGAGAGCAAAGAGCGGTGCGTTGAACGGAGAGATCAGTCAGGAAAAAGCTTGTAGTCAATTACGTGTCTCGGTCAGTCAACGTAGACAGATGTGGAACGCTCGTCACCGTGGTTTTACGTGTAGTTCCATCGGTCAGCCCTTCTCGTTATTACTTATTCGACGGATTTACGAGCTATCCGATCGTTTCGTCACGATCGACTCGCGTAAATATACGTAGTTCGATGTGCTGTTGTTTCATGGGATCTTTTGGACGTGGCCAGATTTAGGAGATTTGGAAACTTTTACATTAGTGGCTTTGTTAATTGTATTTGTAGTTTAATGGGAATAAAAATGGTATTGAATATGTTGTTGTTGAAAGTTTATGTTAGGTGGATGCTTTAGGATTATTTAAATCGATAGAGGCTATGATTGTGGAATTCTGAGATCTCTAACCAAATTTACGAATTTTTAAATGATCAAATCTCATATTTCCTAATTCCACATTCACTGATTCTCACACTCACCAATTCCACATTCCCCAATTTCCACATTTCTTAAATTTGCACATTCCCCAATTCCACATTCCCCAACTCCATATTTTTCAAATTTCTACATTGTCCAATTCCACATTTTTCAAATTTCCACATTGCCCAATTCCATATTCCCCAACTCCCACACTCTCCAATTCCCACATTTCCTAAATTTGCACATTCTCCAACTCCATATTTTCCAAATTTCCACATTGTCCAATTCCACATTTTCCAAATTTCCACATTGCCCAATTCCACATTCCCCAACTCCCACACTCTCCAATTCCCACATTCCTTAAATTTGCACATTCCCCAATTCCACATTCCCCAACTCCATATTTTCCAAATTTCCACATTGTCCAATTCCACATTTTCCAAATTTCCACATTTCCTAAATTTGCACATTCCCCAATTCCACATTCCCCAACTCCATATTTTCCAAATTTCCACATTGTCCAATTCCACATTTTCCAAATTTCCACATTACCTAATTCCACATTACCCAACTCCCACACTCTCCAATTCATACATTTCCCAAATTTCCACATTTCCTAAATTTGCACATTCCCCAACTCCATATTTTCCAAATTTCCACATTACCCAACTCCCACTCTCCAATTCATACATTTCCCAAATTTCCACATTTCCTAAATTTGCACATTCCCCAACTTCATATTTTCCAAATTTCCACATTGTCCAATTCCACATTTTCCAAATTTCCACATTGCCCAATTCCACATTCCCTAATTCCCACACTCCCCAATTCCCACATTTCCCAATTCCGCACATTCCCAAATTTTCCAAATTTCTAAATCCTCAAATTCCCAAATCCTCTAACCCCAGATCCCCAAATTCCAAGTCCTGCGATCCAAATCCCAAATCCCAATCCAAATCCCAAACCCCCCCAAATCTCCACATCTCCAAATCCCCATCTCCCCTACCTCTTAACTCTTTGGGGCACAGTGGGATTAAAAGTGTCCCGCCTTTTTGATGTATTTCAATAGTGGGACATCTTTAGTCCCTACTGCAAGAAATCTTGCAGTAGCTGCATGTGCATAGGTTTATATTTCGCCTTATTTACGTAAAGCAGTTGGTAATGTTTCCAAATAATGTTACAAACGTATTCATTGTGTTGGTAACATTCAATATGCAATTCCGGCCTGAGCAATTGTTATAAACGAAAGATTTATAGCACTCACATTTGTTTTTTCTTAGTTTCACGTTAAAAATCGCAGAGGTAAGTTAATTTCTACAAAAATTAGTTCTTCATAAGCGAGTAACGATTTTTATAATATAAATCAATGGTTAAATTTGTTTGCAAATGATGAAAGTATAGTGGGATTTCAATTGTCCCACCATAGAACTTGTGCAGTAATACAAACAAAATTTCTCTTTATTGTTTATGTTATATATTCTTAACAATTTAATTAATTGTTACTATTTTGTTATATTTTTACATAATGTTATACCTTTATTAATAAAAATTTACCAAATTTGTTTCATTTAAAACCCTATAATATTCCTGTGCAACATAGGTTTATTTTTGATCTGAAATCCTGTGCCTCAAAGGGTTAACCCTAAAAATTCCCAAAAATACCAAAACCCTAAAAACCACTCTGTCATCATAATTGAACCTACTAAAATTCACCGTATAAACCTATAATACCAAGAGTAAACAGTATAAATAACGTCATTGTGTATTGTTTACGTTTTCCATTAAACGACGATAAATTCGTGCGTCGAGTGTAGCGCAAACTGGAAGCAGTTCGCAAGGGAACGCGGAATGAAACTGTAGGTAAAACCGCGAAGAGATAATGGGCTTAATTAGGTATAGTCCGTAGTAGGAGGATGAAAATTGAAGGACAGAAGCGGACAGGTATGCAACCGCGATGAAAACCGATCGTAGAAACGATCAAGTCCGGCAAACTATTTACAGATTCGACGGCGTAAATAATTACCGTGTGTCAACGACACGTACCCGTATTTACCGTGGCAAATGCATCATCGATAACCGTGACAGCCGCTTCTAACCGCGACAGGCCAGCTGCCGTGCAACCAGCGTTCGAGTTATCGTACGTTCATCGATTCGTCGCTGGATTAGCAGCGAATGTCCATTATACGTTCGCGTGCGCGCGGCCAGCTCGTTAGCGGCCAACGACGACCTATAAAATTTATTATCCGGCTCGAGCCCGCGCAATATCCCTGCGGGACGCGAATTTGTAATCGGAATTTCGCGTTACGCGGAAATTGCGACTGCGTTGTTTAAAGGGATTCGCCGCGACGATACACGCCACGCGGATGACAAACGCGTTTGTTACCAAAGATATATCGATATCGAAGATGTTTCGGAAAAATGGACTTACCATTTATTTTACCGTTTTATACGCGTTATGGAAGCAATGCTTTCTGGGTTTTAACGAGAAGATGTGATCTCAGTTTTAGGGTCATGTGATCTGAGTTCTCCATTTTCTGAATTTATTAATTTTAAGGCTTCTGGTGTCCATAGTTCTGTTCTAAATTTTTGTTTGTTTCAATCATTTTTCAAATTTTGATAATTTTCTAATTCTCAAATTTTTGTGAAAATTTTCCAAATTTACTACAATACATAAATACAAAAGTCATATTTCGGAGTGTGTATCTACTATACTATATAAATATTTTTATAAATTAAATTGTCAAATTCAAAAATCTCTGAACACTCAAGTTTCTAATGTTAGGTTAGGTAAGTTAGGTAGGTTGAGTTATGTAAGTTAGGTTGGTTAGATAGGTTAGGTGTGTTAGGTATGTTAGGTTAGGTAAGTTAGGTGGGTTAGGTGGGTTAGGTATGCTGGTTTATATAATGATAATATATATGCATTATCTACGTAACAAAGTACCTGAAAAAACATGAAGCACTTTACGAATATTTATTAATTTTGAGATTTGTGGTGTCCATAATCGTCCTCTCCTAAATTTTTGTTTGTGTCAATAATTTTTCAAATTTCAATAATTTTCTGATTCTCAAATTTGTATGCAAATATTTCCGAAATTCATATAATGATAATATATATGCATTACCTATGTAAAGCACCTAACAAAACACGAAGCACTTTACAAATTATTGATTTCTGAACCAGCCCCACCTGCTCAAATCTGTATTTATAAATTTGTAATTTGTAAATGGAATAATGGTATCGTCGCTTAATCCGCTATTGTTCCTCCCGTTTCATTGTGGGGCCGCACAAAAGAGAACGGATTGATCGCGGAAATTATTCATGAACCGCAAAAGCTAGTTTCGCAAATTTTGATTCTATCGAAAAGTTATTTTTTTACCGTACATCTTGCTGGAGCGTCAGCTGCAGCTGCGCGTTTTTACCAGAAAATTCATGGTAATAAGGTACGTGCCAATCGACCTCGGTGAAACGATTTATAGTCGAGTTTAAAGCGCTCGATATCGGCAATAACAATCGCCAAACCTGTTAACCGAATAATCCGAGAAAAAAGGAAGAATATGGTACAACAGTGAACAAAAATTAATCTGTCTCCGTAAAATGAAAAAGGAAACAGCTGGTGTTTTTTTACGGAGAACTTTCAATGACAGGCAACCTCGTTCACACCGATCACACGGGCGAAAGAAACTGCTGATCAATCTTGAAAGAAGATTAGATTGCAGTTGTTTATTTACGAAGCAAAAAGTGAATGATTATCAACCGTGTCGAGCGTTGAGAAAGTTCCTGCAACGAGTAAGGACGTTGTTGCGAAATCAAGCTGGAAGTCGATTGAATATTCATAAGCAGCGGGCTTTATACTCTCACCTTAACCCCTCTATCTCTCCGTAGTTGTCGTTCCTCTTTCCAGTCGTCCTCTCCAAACGGAGCTTAAACCTGACGTTGCCACCTGATACGGCTTCGGAACACGTTGCGGACCTTTTCTGGGACGATCAGGGTCTGATCGTGTTTATGGAGCACTGATATCGATGTGGATTGCTCGAGAGAAATTGATATATCAGAAGATAGGAATCATTTGCTTACTTCTTACTGGAGGGTTATTATGAATCTACCAATGGGAGACACAGATATGAGCCGTTCAGTGCACACATTGATTAACTCCATTTTTTGAAACATCTTAAATTTAAGTGTTAAAGCATTTGGTATAGATATAACTTTTTATATTTATAATAATTTAAGATTTTTCAAAAAATGGAGTTAATCAATGTGTGCACTGAACGGCTCATGTCACCTCACCCGAACAAATACATATATGCAACTTCTACCCATCGATCTCCAGCTACGCGACCACCGAAGAGATGTGGTCCGATTAGCGAGGACTTCATTTGACTCCATTGCTGTCTAAGGAATTTTAATCTTGCTTTCCATCATTTTATCAAAGTAGAAAAACCCTTAACAGAGTTTACAGAACTGTAGAATGTTCAGTTCGATTTTAATTCCAACCCATCTACCGATGATCGCCGTCAAAAATTATCCAAAATACCCCTAACATTAATCTGTCTTAAAATTACAATAATAATTAAATCGTTGTGACTTAAAATTGGGGGATGAAACATGTAAAGAGAAAAAGACGTGTTATTCCAGAAACAGGGTTGACAATCTCTTCTTCGCAGGTTCCCTAGTTGCACAGTTTGAAACATGTAACGCTTAAAACAAATTTACGCCGGGTCGTTGGTAGTTTCGTCGAAAGGACAAGCAGCGAAATTCAGCAGCGAATCGTCGCCCCGTGAGACGTCCCATTAAGGTATTTCCCAGCTCCTTCTCTTCCGCTTTAAATCCAGCCGTTAAACGAGCGCTCGCGGAACGGGCCCGTATTTCCCGGCTCCGTGCGAGAATTTCTGCCGTAGAAAGGTGGCGAACGAGGAGCCCGGTGGTTCGTCGTTTTCGTGTCACGAATTCGGAAGTCGGTTGCCACCCTCGGGGATTCGCCCGTCTTTCTGAATACGACGGAACCCGAACAGAGAGAGAAAAAGGACCAACCCTCGTCCCATCGTTTAAGTCCCTAGCCCGGGAGACAGAGACACTCGGAATTCCGGCTTGAAAGGTCGCCAAGTTTGCACCGGCCTCGCGTTCTTCTTCTCGCCACTTCTCGCATTCGGGGAACAACGTACATACGTGGCATGTGCGAAATTGCTCGGAAACTCTGGCAATAAGTCCACCGCTTCGAACCGGAAGATTCTTCCTTTTTTCCTCTCGATTTTTCGATTAAACTTCTTCGTCGGTTTTTTATTCTCAAGTGAATTCAAATGGAAACTTATTAAGATTATACACTATAAACGTAGACACTTTGGAATCTGATATTTTAGGTTCCTCATGATTTTGATGTCGTATGCTCTTAAAGTATTTTCAAGGTTATTCGAACTCTTACGAGAGTATTACAAAGTTTTAACTTCAGTGGAAGGTCTTTATAGAGTCACTTAAACTTTACTGCTAGGTCATTTGAATTTACTGCAAGGTCATTACAAGGTCATTCAGACCTTTACATTTATAAAAAATAAATATGTGAACTAATTTATGTTTTGTCTTTTGTTCATTTATTCTTCAACTTCATTTTTAATTTCAAATTAAGGACACATAGGTTTATTGTATATCATCCTGTATGTTACACATATGAACATACTCAGTCACCTAATGTACCTACAATATAAGATTGTTTCACAACTAGTGTCACCACAACAGCATATTTAACCAATCTTAAAAAAAAAGAAATGAACTAATTCTTCCTTCAGTCGCAAGTTATCTTATCGACCAAACAGTACAGACAAAACGGAAGCATTTAGTAATGGACATTCACAAGTTTATGGTTAACGATTTACGATCTGTAAGCGTTCGAGGAAAGCTTGCGTATAAAAGTTTATGCGGTGTCACGTTTGAATGTATTTGGCCTCGAGACATTATATGATCTCACGGACTCAGCGGAACGGGATCGTAAAAAGGGACACTTCGGGTCCTGTGAAATTCCCCCGTAGTTCAGCCGAGTTTCTGGCTGAGATGGACATTTAACTGACAAATGACCGATGTAGACTTTCGATGGGTGAATTCTAAAGTGTCCGAAACCTCTGAACATCGTATATGTTCTGAACATTCTAACCTGTTACATTTCTATTCCTCTTTTCAACACAATATTACTTGTTACTTGTTATTTTGTACTTGGTATAGAA
This sequence comes from Megachile leachella, assembly GCA_963576845.1. Classification (NCBI taxonomy): domain Eukaryota; kingdom Metazoa; phylum Arthropoda; class Insecta; order Hymenoptera; family Megachilidae; genus Megachile; species Megachile leachella. Next base: position 7,593,727 of record OY756248.1, on the reverse strand, counting down.
ATTTAGATGTGTGAGGATTTCAGAATGTGGAAATTTAAGAATGTGGACATTTAGGAATGTGAACAGTTAAAAATGTAGGCATTTAGAAATGTGTGGACCTCAGACTTTGTGCTCTAGAAACTTAGGAAAACAGATTTCTACAAATCTAATGATTTGAACCTCTAACAATACGAAAAATCTAAAAATCTATTTAGAGATTTAGAAGACCAGAGATCCACAGATTTGAATCCCAAAAAATTCAAGAATCTGCATATAATCTGCAAAAATCTAGAAATTAAAAAATTTAAAACACTGCACATATACCTCGAACATAAACATTTTAATCGCCCCGCAATTCCAGATGACGGTTCTCGAACGAAGTAACATTTCATTGCAAAAGAAGAACAAAAAAATAGCTTTTCACCGCTGTTTGCTCCACCGTTTCCGTTGTTTGCTATATAAACGAAACATTCCCGTAATCCCAGTTTCCCTGTGTATTATTTCGTTCTCTTCATTCGTTCCTCTCACTTCCAGCTGACGTTCTACTCTTTCTCTCGGTGCCGTCATCCTCCACTCGCTTACCACCTATTTACGTTTCAAATAACCTTTTATACGCTCACGTCCTTCGTTCCTCGACGAGCAGCTCTCCTCCCAGACGGGAATAAAGACTTTATTCCATTCAGTTTCATTTTATCCCGCGTTGTACCGGCTGCAGGATCGGACGAGCTCGGGTCCCGGGACCCAACGCGTGCGCGTACAGTCAAGGGCAAATATGGACTCCCTAGGGGGAGATGTGGTTACTGGGGTAAAATGGATCAATTCCTGGTTTTGGGGGATTTTTTAAAATTTGAGGGGAAGGAGATGGGGAGACATTTTGGGGATGTAGGAATTTGGAGAGATTCACATATGTGTACATTTTCAAGGTTCTACATATGTGTATGTCTTTTAAACTTTCACATATGTATCAGTCTATCAAGCTTCCACATATGTAATAGTCTTTCAAGCTTCCATATATGTAACTGTCTTTCAAACTTTCACATATGTATCAGTCTTTCAAACTTCCACATATGTATCAGTCTATCAAGCTTCCACATATGTAATAGTCTTTCAAGCTTCCACATATGTATCAGTCTTTCAAGCTTCCACATATGTATCAGTCTTTCAAGCTTCCACATATGTATCAGTCTTTCAAGCTCCCACATATGTGTACGACTTTCAAGCTTCCACATATGTAATAGTCTTTCAAACTTTCACATATGTATCAGTCTTTCAAGCTTCTACATATATATCAGTCTTTCAAGCTTCCACATATGTATTAGTCTATCAAATTTCCACATATGTATCAGTCTTTCAAGCTTCCACATATGTGTAAGTCTTTCAAACTTCCACATATGCATCAGTCTTTCAAGCTTCCACATATGTGTAAGTCTTTCAAACTTCCACATATGTATCAGTCTTTCAAGCTTCCACATATGTATAAGTCTTTCAAGCTTCCACATATGTATAAATTTTCTAGCTTTTATATATGTGTAAATCTTAAAGCTCCCACATATGTGTAAATTTTTAATTGTTCACATATGTGTAAATCTTAAAGCTCCCACATATGTGTAAATCTTTAATTGTTCACATATGTACAAATCTTTAAGCCACCACAAATGTATAAATCTTGAAGTTTGCACATATGTCCAAATCTTCAAACTTGCACACATGTATAAACTTTTAATATTTACACACATGTAAAATTCTTTAAATTAACATGTAAATAGAAATATGTAAGTATACATATATGTATAAATTTCGAAGTAACACGTATCTAAAGGAAGCCTAGGTTGCATCGGAGTGTACACGCAGGAACACGTGCGTGGGACGACGATTCAGGTAGATTATCGGCCGGTCGAACCGGTTACGAAAGGTGCGCGCTGAAACGGTGGGGCGGCTCGATCGGAATTGCTAATTAGGCGCGTGTAAAATTACTGTAAATCGACGAGCCGACTATTACCGTAAACAGGCTATCCTGTATGGGAATATTTCACCCGTGAAAAGGGGAGACGATGCGTTTCGATCGCGTTTACCTTCGAGAGGGATATCGAAACGCCGCGCGGGGAAATTATTTTCCGTTTTATGGAGATATATCGAAGATACGCGTTGTAAATAAACGTTAATCGTTGCTTAATGACTCTGACAAGGTTTTTCGATAAATTATTACTCGGACTTTATCGCGCAATCGGTTAAATGCATGAAATGTGGACAAGAATTTTCTTTAGTGATTACGTACAAAGTGCACTTTTCAGTTTGACAGATAATTGATTCCTTTAAGTTATTCTACAACATTAACTCTTTAGTAGCTTTAAGTTATTACTGAAGTTATTTTATAGCAATTGTTATTCTACACAACTGACTCATAAAAATTATTTCAATAAACACGAATAAATCTTTCGTTAAAGAACAAACATTGCAACATCTCTCAGCTATAGGTAATTAACAGTTGATAGAATCGCAAATAGGAGATCGAGTAAATTGCGAAAATCAGATCAAAAAGGAATGCTACATTTCGATTTCTGTTGAGAATAGAATATTAGCGAGACGAGATTCGGCCGATAGGATAGGTCGGAAGCGGGCCGTGGTCGCACTAAATATTCGAAACGGTCGGAATTTCCGATTCATGAATATCACAGGCCGCGTATGAATTAGTCCGGGGAAGCAGGAGGAGATGGAAGTTTAATCGGGAGAACGGGACGCCTCGTCCTTGATATCGGCTCCGGCGAGGGAAAACGCAAGCGCCAACGTTCCACGTGGCTCAAAATTACACCGTGGTTCCTTCGGGGGCTACAAATCGTTCCGGAGCATCCAGATCTCGGCCACGGTCCTTGCTCCACTTCTCTCTCTTTCTCCTTCGATCGCCGATCGATCCGTCGACCGTTTCAATTACCGTAATTTTCGTTATAAATTTATTTCGTTGTAGAAGCGTTTTATTATACAGCGCGGACGATTTAGTGGAGGCACCGATTTCGCTCGTTTCTCCCTGCATCGCGTTCGTAAATTCTCTTCGATGGCCTCGGCTGAGAGAAGCTGCGCTAGACTTGGAAACGAGCAATCTCGCTGATGTTCGCCGATTTTATTACGCGAATTTTGTGTTTCGGCTGTGTAAATAAATCCTTTACTCGAAACAAGATGTCTACTCATCGACATCCAAATTTCTTTCGCTCGTTCAAAAATCTCCCCAATAGAAAAATCATTTGTTAAGAGAGTTCATATGAAAGTTTTATAGAAAACTTTTATAACAACTTGTAGAGAAGTGATCTGGACGAGAATTTGAATTTTAAAATCTTGTAAATGTTTTACACCGTCTATGTAATTCTGAGGAGTATGCATCAAATACAGTATAAATGTTGCTACTCAAAATTTTACAGAAAGAGTAAAACAGAACTAGAGAGAATTATATGCTCATTTGATAGAAAATCAACAACTGCACCAAGATAAAATTTTGAACATGTAGTACACTGTGGAGTTCATTATGAAAACTCGTATCTGATAGAGCTAACAAGACATCTATCAAACCTACTGACAACCCTGTTCCTGTGAAGGCTGGTTCAGATTTGAGGGACGTATCTGACCTTGAACAGTCCCTTGAGTCTCAATGTGACGTTTTGGCATTCAAGGTCCACTCGAAAGGTTTCTCAACTCTTTGACTCTTTGTTCTTGTTCTTCGACTCAATTTGACCACTCGAGCCAGTAGTTTGTACCGCCAAAAAATAAATATGAGTTTATGTATCCATTTTTCTGTTTTGATTAATAGGACCCATAGTCATACTATAGTTCAGCCAGACTAATGTTCAGTCATAGCTCAGTCATTCTGTGTAATAGTTTAGTCAGTCATTTTGTCTAATAATTTAGTCAGTCATTTTGAGTAATAGTTTAGTCAGTCATTCTGTCTAATAGTTTAGTTAGTCATTTTGTCTAATAATTTAGTCAGTCATTTTGTGTAATAGTTTAGTCAGTCATTTTGTCTAATAGTTTAGTCAGTCATTTTGTCAAATAATTTAGTCAGTCATTTTGTCTAATAGTTTAGTCAGTCATTTTGTCTAATAGTTTAGTCAGTCATTTTGTCTAATAGTTTAGTCAGTCATTTTGTCTAATAATTTAGTCAGTCATTTTGTCTAACAGTTTAGTCAGTCATTTTGTCTAATAATTTAGTCAGTCATTTTGTCTAATAGTTTAGTCAGTCATCTTCAAGATGAATGACATCTTTAGTCAGTTCGGTCAGCCTCCCAGTGTCATGAACAGTACATAAAGTAAAAGTAGAAGTCCGAGTAATAACAGAAACGATTTTCATCTTTGTTCATCGTGAAAGGTGCGAGTAATATTTGCTGTAAAGGCAACGCGTAAAATGACGCATATGGAAGCGGGTGATGCATAAAAGACAAACAGGTCGGTGAAAAGAGTATCGTACCTGGTGTGGCTGCAGGGTGTCAGGGATGGGCCGTGGTGCTATTAGCCAGCCGTGCTTACGGGGCGCATAAGCGCAACCTCCACCTCCGAGCTACTCCGGCTTTGTCTCTGCATCCTGAAAAACCGAGAAATAAGCAAAATGAGTTATACGTCAAAGTATTCGGAGAATATTACAGAAGATCGAATTTCGACCTTTCACATTTCTCAAAATTTGGGCCAATGATCAAAGCAGTCAAAACCCATACAAAATCAATCAATCAAGGTTTCTTCAGACTTAGGTTCTCAAAAATAAACCTAATACGTGAAGCAATCCTGCAACATCCATCTATACAATTAACTAACTATAAGTTCAGTATAATTTTTGTAGTTTGGATTCACCCTGAAAATTACAAATAACCCCGTAAATCCAAAGTTACCTCAGCACGTCGTCGAGTAACGGGGTCAAAAACTATTTCACCGTAAGCGGTCATAATTCACTGAATGCAACGTTCAGCTCAGCGAGCGTAAAATTATTAATATTCTTTCTGGTATCGACAATTTTCGATCGCATGTAAATACTCGAGGCTCGCTTTGAAATTCACAGTGGTCGAGCAGAGCTTTTTTATATTACGATGTCGCTGCCGCACACGGGCTGGGAAGTTTGATATTGAAAAACCGAAAAAAAAGGAGGAAAGAAAAAGAGAGAAAAAGGAAGAAAAATGAACGCAGTTGGGTGAGCATTGATGGACGAGAGAGTTGCGCCCACGGGGCTTTGGGGTGCATCGGTATTCGAGCAGCGTTGTGCGATTCAACGTCGATATGCGTTTTACTCTCGTCCGGCCTTGGTTACGTACAGGAAGCAAGGAAAAACGAGCACGAATACATGGCCAGTGACGTCAATTTCGGTAGCCAACGTACCGTAAAGGATCGAACAGAATCTTCGGAAATAGCTCCGATACTTGCATTACTTTTTACCAATTTTCTGTTCCGAGAAGATTAAGCTCGTATCGTGGTTTTCGATCAACTTCAACCTCCGCTCGACGTTACCGTTAATCCTTTCCACTTACAAAATTTTCCGATTCAGATTATACTGATCAATTGAGAGCAATCTAATACGTATAGAACGTGAACACCATACTAGATTTTATTTTAATATTTAACTGAAAGCTTTTAACGAAGGAAACGAAGGAGTACATTGTTAAGGGTGCTTTATAAGCTGTGTGAGTTTGTACAGAACACTGAATATTATAGATGATATCATTTTTTAACTGAATGTTACTTTTGTTTTGGATCCTTTAATACAATGTTTCATACTAACATTTCATGTATCAATTTTATATTAATGTATGTATACACATAGCCACCCTCTTTCAGTCTTGCACGTCAGTCAGACGATTAATCAATGTTTAATGGTACATCCAATTTTATTGAATTGTCGCTTTATATTAATTTTTTAACTGCATGTAATTACTTTTGTTTTGGATCCTTCAACACAATGTTTCATACTAACATTTCATGTACCAACTTCATATGAATGTGTGTATAAACAAAGCCACCCTCTTTCAATTTTGCACGTCAATCAGACGATTAATCAATGCCCAATAGTAACTCTAATTTTAATTCTCGTTAAAACATGTAACGATCTTAATTCTCCCACTCGAACTAATCGTCGAATTAACACCATACAGGTTCCAAATGAATTCGCCATCGCGTAACGAATCAATGTACACGTCGAAAGCGGTGAATAACGCACGAATTAACAGTAGGTGTATCGCGTTAAATATTTCCATCGGGCGTACGCCGTGATATTTTCCGTGGCAGTGAAACGCGATTAATCACCGATAACAATTAACGCTTTATTCGAGAACGCAAGTCAGCAAGCGTGCTGTTACGAGCTGTTGTTTGCGCACGAGGCCACCTAACGGACGTCGAAAGGGTGAGTCGGTACGGGAAAAAGTTTATATTGGATTTCATATTTAATGCATCGTGCGCCAACTTGCCGTGCCGGAGCCTGCTTCCCAGATAAATTATTTATGTCGGAACGTTTTGTCTTCGTCGAGGGTTAAAGCCAACTGGGGAGAACGATAGAGTCGGGGAGGGAAAAGGACAAAAGGGAGAAACGAGGGATGATTGTTGAAAGGACGCGATAAACCTTGAACCGAATAGAAAAACGATCTTTAAAGATCTTGCTTTTTGGCTTCGTCGATGTTGAATGTCCACATACTAAAATTATCTCATAGCGACAGCAAAATCATGTACACGTCTGGCATAAGAAAATTTCTCGCAATATTGCGACACGAACCCGTTCCTCGATGAAATTTCTTTGATACCATTAGAGATTAAATAGTTAATGTTAAACGTTCATGTAATATAGCTTCCTTGTATATAAAACGTTATTTAAGGCCGATTACTGAGTAGTCCCGGACATTCCAAGCAGCTCGAGGCCGGACGATAAACGGCCGCAACTACTTTCTCCCCATGTCCGACCTGGTTGTTGCTGATTACGGTCTAGCAACGAGCAACCTAGCAAGATTATTACGACAGCGTAATCTTCATTGTCTTTACGCGAAGAATTATTTGAATGGGCCGTTGTGGCCGCTAAACTGCCTGCTCGAGCACTCTTCGTGGTCGACAAAAGAAAAAAGCGAAAGTTTCTACGGTCGTTGAAACAGCATTGCTTCGCGGTGAAAATAAACTCGGGGCAGGTGTGTAATAATAACAAAGGTAACACTGACCTACTGCATAATTACATTCGTGTTTATATGCACGTATGCGTGGGAGTCCGTGCGTCAGATTGGTACTCAAAGTTTTTTATTTCGTTTGCAACTTCAATGTGCAATTTCAATGTTCAATTTTCAATGTTCAATCTTAAATGTTCAACTTCAATGTTCAATCTTAAATGTTCAATTTTAATGTTCAATTTTAGATGTTCAATTTTAGATGTTCAATTTTAAGTGTTCAATTTTAAATGTTCAATTTCAATGTTCAATCTTAAATGTTCAATTTCAATGTTCAATCTTAAATGTTCAACTTCAATGTTCAATCTTAAATGTTCAATTTTAATGTTCAATTTTAGATGTTCAATTTTAGATGTTCAATTTTAGATGTTCAATTTTAGATGTTCAATTTTAGATGTTCAATTTTAGATGTTGAATTTTAGATGTTCAATTTTAAGTGTTCAATTTCTATGTTCAATTTTAAATGTTCAATTTTAAATGTTCAACTTCAATGTTCAACTTCAATGTTCAACTTCAATGTTCAATTTTAATGTTCAATTTTAGATGTTCAATTTTAACGTTCAATTTTAGATGTTCAATTTTAGATGTTCAATTTTAGATGTTCAATTTTAGATGTTCAATTTTAGATGTTGAATTTTAGATGTTCAATTTTAAGTGTTCAATTTAAAGTGTTCAATTTCTATGTTCAATTTTAAATGTTCAATTTTAGATGTTCAATTTTAGATGTTCAATTTTAGATGTTCAATTTTAGATGTTCAATTTTAGATGTTCAATTTTAGATGTTGAATTTTAGATGTTCAATTTTAAGTGTTCAATTTAAAGTGTTCAATTTCTATGTTCAATTTTAAATGTTCAATTTTAAATGTTCAACTTCAATGTTCAACTTCAATGTTCAATTTTAATGTTCAATTTTAGATGTTCAATTTTAAATGTTCAATTTTAAATGTTCAATTTTAAATGTTCAACTTCAATGTTCCATTTTAATGTTCAATTTTAGATGTTCAATTTTAAATGTTCAATTTTAGATGTTCAATTTTAAATGTTCAATTTGAAATGTTCAATTTTAAGTGTTCAATTTCTATATTCAATTTTAAATGTTCAGTTTCAATGTTCAATTTCAATGTTCAATTTTCCAAACAGTGAAGATTCCAAACCACGAAAATCGAAATCCGCAAATTGTTAGATGGCCCGAAAGCCCCAGTGACCACTCGTTTCCGAAAGCAACACGCATCGCTCTGTCATTGGCACGAAAACCTAAACACGCGATCGGTCGACCGCGTCAGAATGCTCTTCATGCTTGACGAACATGCGTAACACGCGTATTTACATACACGCACGCGTACCTACCTACGTGTACGTAACAGCAGGTACGCGTGTTCGAAAGGTTGACAGCCAGCTGATTCTCTCTGTAACCGGAGAGATCAGATCACGATCGTTGTTTCCGGGAACACGTGTTACCGCGATATAAAACGCGATTCGTGACGATCGGTTGCGTCTGGATTGCACGCGAATCGAAGCGTATTTCAGCGTGGCGTGACAAAAGTTTCGCGGACGAAGATGAATAGTAGAAAGTTTTCCTGAACGCTCTATGCAAGACACTGTTCCGAGATGAAGATTTACTGTTATTTACTGGCTTGTTATAAATCATTCTTCGAAAGCTCGTTATTTGGTATGGGAAAGTGATCGTTAGGTGCAGTTCGTTTTTAGAAATTTTTAGTATTATTCTATTTTATTGTTCTATTGTCTTATTAATGTGCTATTATATTACTTTATGATTTTGCTAGTTTGACTCATTTTGCTATTCTTATGATTTATTATTCGTTTTATGGTTGTTATTCTATTGCTATGCTATTTCAATGTTACGTTGTTTCACATTTAGCTATTCTAGCCTTTTACAGTTCCACAATTTTAATATCCAACCGATCTGTTAATTTAGTACTTCATTTTTAAAAATAATTTTCTATTCAACAAAATAAAATTGTAAAAGTGACAGGGTACAATTGTAAAAGTCTCAAAGGGTACATGATGTTAAATGCTAGATTTTTAACACCTTAAGGCTTCAATATTAAAATTTTCATCCTCATCAGACAGTTAATTAAATTAAATTCACTATCAGACTTTCATTATGAAAGTATACCCCAGCTCCATTCTCCATCATCGATCAGTCTGACCACGTCACGTTAAAACGTATTCACCGCCGACGATTCTCCCGATTCGTCATCATTACACATTCCCCTGGTTGTCATTTTTAACACAGAGACGATTAATTTCCCGTAGGAAAATCGCACGGTGAAAGCCGGCGACAGTTATGAAACTATTAACCCTTCGCAGACACGATTCTTGCAGAAACTCGAATACTGTCCGCATAATTAATGCGTCCCTTTCAGCCGAGCGATTAAAGTCTTTTTATCGTCGATATATCCTCGGAAATTTGTACAAGCTTTATATCCGCCATGAATTTATATATTCCGGAGTATTCCGGCCACTTGAAAGTTCGACTTTAGAGCGATATCGACGAGTCCGTGCACGGGAAGTTAACATCTCGAAAAGTTGCGAACTCCTGGAACATTTTACGTCATCCTCGTATATTCATCGGGCATCTGCGTCAGCTTGCGTACATTTTGTTAAATCGGTTGCTGTTTTCACGACTTAACGTTTTAACTGAGAAAGGTTTAAGGTTCGTTCAAGGTTGCTGATGTGTAAAGTTTCGAATCTCTGAATTTTTGTAATACGTATTTGGATGCTATAATTATGGAATTTTTTAATTTTGGGATTTCTAAATTTTGTTAATATTACAACTTAAAATTTGTCAAATCTCCAAGGGTTTCAGTTTTCTAATTTTCAAGGTTTTCAAGATTTTCAAGTTCTCAAGTTCTCCTACATTTCCAAATCTTAACATTTTTAATTTTTTAAATCCTCAATTTCAACATCCTCTGATTTCTAAAATCTGATTCTTCTCAAATCTCCACACTCTCAAATTAACCCTCCGACTCCCAAATTCTCAAACGTCCCAAAATGTCCCCCAACCGATTTTCCCTACGAACTATGTGATTAATCGTGCAATCCAACGAGCATATGAGCAATACGAAAATTTTTGTGAAACGTCCTAACGATGCAAATGGTTTAATTATCGTGCAGACGTTACGTTGTTTAACGTCTGGATCCTCCGGTTAATTGCCGCGGGCGGGCGAGTGCCGTTTCACTCGGCCACTTGGCATCGTTCATCTCGCTCGTCGTCGTCGTCCGTTGAAAACGGGGACTTTGCGCGGACTTTAACTCGACGATAACGAACCGCGCCGCTTGAGAGTTCGTCGATGGCGCAGCGTTAATTGGTCGGGCCGAAAGCAACAGCACGAAACCGACTGAACATTTCGTTTCCATACGCGGTACCGACGTCTTACAATTTACATTCACCGTCTTTGAATTACATCTTTCTATTTCCTAAAATCTCTAATTTCAGCAAATCCTCAAATATACCTACATCTTTAATATCATAATTTAATATCCTGTATCTTTAACACTAAACCTACCAGCGTATAATATCTACTTAATCTGAGATGAAAAATGGAGTCAAAAAATAAATGAACAAACGACAAAACATAAATTAGTACACACAGTAATTGTTTAACTTGATGAAGATCAAAATGGAGTCAAAAAATAAATGAACAAACGACAAAACATAAATTAGTACACACTTTAATTGTTTACTTTGATGAAGATCAAAATGGAGTCAAAAAATAAATGAACAAACAACAAAACATAAATTAGTACTCACTTTAATTCTTTAACTCGATGAAGATCAAAATGGAGTCAAAAAATAAATGGACAAACGACAAAACATAAATTTGTACACATATTAATTGTTTACCTTGATGAAGATCAAAATGGAGTCAAAAAATAAATGAACAAACGACGAAACATAAATTTGTACACACATTAATTCTTTAACTCGATGAAGATCAAAATGGAGTTAAAATATAAATGAACAAACGACAAAACATAAATTAGTACACATATTAATAGTTTACCTTGATGAAGATCAAAATGGAGTCAAAAAATAAATGAACAAACGATGAAACATAAATTTGTACACACATTAATTATTTATCTAGATGAAGATCAGAATGGAGTCAAAAAATAAATGAACAAACAACAAAACATAAATTAGTACACACTTTAATTCTTTAACTCGATGAAGATCAAAATGGAGTCACAAAATAAATGAACAAACGACGAAACATAAATTTGTACACACATTAATTATTTATCTAGATGAAGATCAATACAGATATCAGAAGAATCAATTCAACAAACTGTGTCATTTACAATAAGAATCTTGTAGGACGATCGTTTGACCGGTTTGGTAGTTGCAGTGTTAATATATCATAAATTTTCAAATCTGCAAATCTCCAAATGTCTACACGCACCAAAACATATAACCAATTCCCAAAATGTTTTAAATTCCGAAAAATTCCTATAAATCAACAAATAGAACGTCTCTTTCACTTTGATACCCATATTTAACCTAGCAAAGGATTTTATCTGTTTTTGTAAAGTTGCAAAAATCCCTCGTTCTGCTACAATTACTCCTATCAGCAGAGAAGCTGAACTCGAGTCAAACGAAACAAAATGTTTAATGTATTAAACATCGTTAAGCCCTTTGAACCCGTTTTTAATGTATCAAACAATTCTAGCAGTCAAAGAGTTTAATATCGATAATACTCGAAATTTCCTGCACGTATGCCTCACGTCGAATATATACATTCGGTACAAGCGGCTTAACAAAGTCACCGATGCACATTCGCTGCGCATTTGCCGGGAAATTCCTTTGAAATTACAGTAATAGGGAGTTACACCGGAGGGCATTTGATTCGAAAAATCGCGACAAGGAATAAAATTCTTCCGCATTTTATCGTTTCGCGAATGTGTAGATGTTTCGTCGATTCAGGGGACCGATTAGCCGAATCGTAATTCGTTTCAGTGATCGACGATAACCATTTGGGTGTACGTTCTCCCGCAGCTTTGGGAATCTCGAATGATAAATCGAGCGCGAAAGGAAAGACGAAAGGGAGAACGAGGGTCTGGTGATCGATCGCTCGCGAGAGCAACTCGAAGCATAGGCAAGGAGGGCTAAAGGCAGCCATGACCGTTTTCTTTTCTGCGCCTGACCTCTGCCCCCTGACCTATTTCCCCGTTCTTCCATACCTCGATGTTCCTATTTTTCCCTCCTCCATTATAGCTCCTTCTTCTCTTTAATATCAGACCCTGAACAATCGTTAGTACCCACAAACCATCGACGACATCGTTAGCTCGAGACCTTATCGAACCTTTCCCTACCGCGTTCGATTTTATACCTTTACTAGCTTACGTTAGGTTGTTTAGAAGTTTGAATTTTGGGTAATTTTCAAATAAATATTTTTATATAATATTTGAGAAACTTCAAACTCTGAGAAGTTGAAAATTTTTTGAAATTTGAGAACTTAGGAAATTGAGAAATTTGAATATTTCAGAGTGTAGAGAATTCAGAACTCAAAGATCAGAAAATTTCAGAACAAAAAGAACCAATAATTTAAAATTCGAATCATAACCTAATCCCAAAGCCATTCACCAACAAAAAATCTTAAAATCCACAAATAAAATAAAAATGACCAAAAAAAATGCTAGAAAGTGCATAAACTTAATCCATTTAAACTTCATTTTTCCATCGTCCTACATTAGTCCATGATTCATAGCAATGGTGGTGACATTTCTGTCATTGCACAGGACACATAATGGTGTTGAACGATACCTCGAGCAACAACTTGTCCGTCGATCGAGACGCCCGATAAATCTTCGCGACAGCCTTGAAAACTCCTCCGCTTCGTTTCCTCGTGCACGGTTCAAAGCAATGGCGTTCTTCGTTCTATTTGCATAGCTATTTCCTTCGTTGTATAATAGCGTTTCGTGATACGCCGTTGTAATTCTCCTCCAGGAATCGCCGAAATAAAGAATATTATTCTGGCACCGCTTCTCTCCCGAAGGGGAAGATTCTTTATTAGATTTTCACGCTATTCCGCCCTCGGAGTTTATAAGTAATAGCTGCAAAATCACGGCATTCGGAATGATACAACGTTTATGAAACTTTTTTCTGCACGCGATTTCAGGTACCGTAGTCTAGGTTTATACGATTCTTTACAAGTTTCAATTTTTCGATTTTTAACGAATTGTCAATTTTACAATTCCTTGGTTCCTCTATTTCCTAATTCCCAAATTTCCCAATTCCCAATTTCCTCAAATTCCAAATCTTTCAAGGTCCCAATTCTTCCAAGGTCCAAATCTTCCCAAATTCCAAATCTCCCAAATCCCAAATCTCCCAAGTCCCAAATCTCTCAAATTCCAAATCTCTCAAATTCCAAATCTCTCAAATTCCAAAACTCTCAAATTCCAAAACTCTCAAATTCCAAATCTCCCAAATCCCAAATCTTCCAAGTCCCAAATCTTTCAAATTCCAAATCTCTCAAGTTCCAAATCTCCCAAGTTCCAAATCTCCCAAGTTCCAAATCTCTCAAATTCCAAATCTCCCAAGTTCCAAATCTCCCAAGTTCCAAATTTCCCAAGCTCCAAATCTCCCAAGTTCCAAATCTCCCAAGTTCCAAATCTCCCAAGTTCCAAATCTCTCAAATTCCAAATCTCCCAAGTTCCAAATCTCCCAAGCTCCAAATCTTCCAAGTTCCAAATCTCTCAAATTCCACATCTCTCAACCTCCAAATCTCTCAAATTCCAAATCTCTCAAATCCCAAATCTCTCAAATCCCAAATCTCTCAAATTCCAAATCTCCCAAATCCCAAATCTCTATTCCCCTAAACCCCCTACAAAACCTCCTTAAAAACGCAAGCAGAGTCCGTTACATCGTAAACGCCTCCAGCCCGAATAAATCACAGTAGCAACCACTTGAGCATAATTCACTTTCAACGCAGTTGCAGCGCATTAAGCTACATTAAACATAATGTAGCTGTGCAACCGCGTTACCAAAGCTCAGAAAAAGCCGATTCTCTCAAACACCATATAACTTCGATGAATTCCATTTACCTTCGATGATTTAGCTTTTCGAAACACCAGACGTTGTTCAACAAGCTCATTTAAATATATACATAAAAAAGGGAGAGAGGGAAAAAAGAACACAGGTGCAGCTGGCATTTCATCTATTCGGAGCAATTAACCGGTCGTTGGGAGGGAATCGAAGTTTTCCCCGTAAACCGTGTGACAAAGCCACGACATTCGCAGCCCAAAGACTTCACAAAACGTCCGAGCGAACGAAATTGGATTACAATGGTTTAAAAGCGGTCCCACAAAGGCAACCCCGGGTTTTTCGCCGGCGGGCAAATGGCGCGCGTTTTCAAAGCTATGCGCGCGTGCCGGCGATCGCTCTTTAATCGGTAATTTCCAACGCTTAATTAACGCTCGATATATAACGTCTGGACGTCGGCGATAAATAATGCACAATCGACGAGTCTACGTTCGGTACGAGAAGGATGGACGTGATCGAGGTCACGGCATTTATTATGGTCGTTTCGATTCATCGGTCGGTCGATATTTTATTGCGCGACACTGTTATGCGATAAAAGATTCACTTTTGCTAAATCACGAATAGGTTGCATTTACTGTTTAAATATTTTTTCATATTATTAGGTATCTTTAAATTTAGGTTCTTTTCATCTGGTTAGGGTGTCTTTTCGTATTTTTTAACAGACTTCGAAAAAGGAGGTTACTCAATTCGATCAGTATATTTTTACGATGTGAAATTACTTAAATTTTTGTGCTGTTAGAAGTTCAAGTACGAAGTCATATTATATCATATTATTTTGAAATATATCAATTTCTAAGTAGTTGAACCAGCGTTGTAAAATTGAGAACATGTACTAATTCTCCTTCAAAATCTTATCTCTACATGAACTAAATAAACCTAACCTAACTTTCATATTTTAAACCGCAACAAAATTTCAGTCCAAAGATCGGAACAAAGGGGTTAACCCTTTCGCGACGGTTGCCGTATATATACGGCAGTCACTTGATGCATCACAGCGGCTGACGTCGTATATATACGGCAGCCACTTTTTGGTCCACAGAGGCTGACGCCGTATATATACGGCAGCCACTTTTTCGTCCACAGAGGCTGACGCCGTATATATACGGCAGCCACTTTTTCGTCCACAGAGGCTGACGCCGTATATATTAAAAACCATAATTATATTATTATTTTATTTCAATAGCGAATTCAAAATATAGCTATAAATACATTGTTAGCGAAGTATGGTTCACTGCTACTTTGTTGTCGTTCGCTTTCGTGACAAAGTATGGTCAGTCGCGCCGTCGCGAAACGTGGCGAAGTATAGTCAGTCACTCTGTTGCGAAGAGTGGCACAGGCGCGCCGTCGCGAAAGGGTTAATAAATCGGCGATATTTCCTCGTCTAACGGAAAACGTTTCTCACGGCAAAACGCCTACAACCGCGTCTACTTCGCATTCGTAAAGAATCGCTCGAGGAATAAATTCATTGAACAGAGAAGTAAGAACGCATCGTCAGCAGTGTATTTACCACGGCTAGCGTTCGTTTCACCGCCTCGTCGTTGCACAAGCCCCGGAGGAAAGAATAGAGTCGCGTGCCCACGAACTTGATGGAACGTCGAATGTCTGACGTCATTCGACCTCGCACCCACCGCTCTATTCTCGACTCGTACACGCATACACACACCCACGTGGTTAGGTAATATGTAATGGCTTACGCGAGCACCAAGGCGGTTCAAGTAGCAAGGGTGACGAGAATCAGCCGACTACTTCACTCGTTCCTTTCTTCCTCTGTTAACTTATCATTAATCATTTTATTTTGGTTCATTACTTTTCTTGAGGATTATGTCGATTAACTGACAGGTTTAGTCACATTTATAGTCACGTTTAGTCATATTAATAGTCACGTTTAGTCACATTAAGAGTCACATTAACTCAGTTGTTGACTAAAAATTAATTGTGGATTATGTGGTGCTTCATGCAACTAAATTGGGTTACATTTTATTCTGGGACAGTTAAGGTTATTATGTATTTCATTTTATTGAATTGCAGCGAGATGAGTAGATTAACAGTTATATAGTTCACGTTTTTTGAACAGTACTCAGTCATTGATTACAAGGTGATTCACTCAATTGCACCAGGTTGTATATTTTAGTTTGAGTCAGTCAGTCTAACTTCATTTCAAATTTCACCAAGATGAGTTGATTAATAGTAAGATTTTAGTAGTCGTCTTTTGACTAAACAGTACTCAGTCATTGATTAAAAAGAGGTTCACCTAACTGTATCAGATTGTATATGTTATTTTCAGTCAGTCAGTCTTACTTCATTTGATCAAATTCCACCAAGATGAGTCCATTAACAGTGAGACTTTAGTAGACGTCTTTTGAGTAAAAGGTACTCAGTCATTGGTTACAAAGAGGTTCATCTAATTGTATCAGGTTGTACATCTTACTTTGAGTTAGTCAGTCTTACTTCATTTGATCAAATTCCACCAAAATGAGTCCATTAACAGTGAGATTTTAGTAGACGTCTTTTGAGTAAAAAGTACTCAGACATTGGTTACAAGGAGGTTCATCTAACTGTATCAGGTTGTACATCTTACTTTGAGTTAGTCAGTCTTACTTCATTTGATCAAATTCCATCAAGATGAGTCCATTAACAGTAAGATTCTAATAGACGTCTTTTGACTAAGAAGTACTCAGCCATTGGTTACAAGGAGGTTCATCTAATTGTATCAGATTGTACATTATATTTTGAATCAGTCAGTATTAATTCATTTCATCAAATTCCAACAAAATGACTCAATTAACAGTTACATTTCAGTAGACGTTTCTTGACTAAAAGTACTCAGTCATTGATTATAATGTGGCTCACATAACTATATCAGGTTGTGAATCCTATTATGAGTCAGCCAGTCTAATTTCATTTCATCAAATTCCCCCAAGATGACTCAATTGACAGCTACATTGTAATGAATGTATTTAATCATCTATACAGAGAGGATTTATATAACAGTATCATGTAATACATTGCAGTCTTATTTTGTACATTAAGCCAGATTTTATTATATTTCAATAATCATGTACAAGAGTTAGTCACGAAGAATGAATTTCATTTTGAAACATCGTACAACCGTAGATGTTCAAAGGCTCAGAGTGGCAGATTGACCCGGTTCAATAAATAACGAGCAACATACCATTAATAAAATGACTTTTAGTTGGACGGCGGTTCGACAGCAGGATTTACCGAGGCCTTCTACGCGCCTGTTTCGATGATAATTTCCAGTATAATTTTGGGGCGTCGTTGAACACCCATCGCGTGGTGGTTTCTGGCATGGATTGGCTCCGGCGTGGTCGCATCGACGAGCATTTTGATACATGGCCAGGGCCAAATCGTATTCAACATTAACGTCGAACACCGTTCGACCGCGATACGGTTTGCGAGTATCCCAGCGAGCGTCGCGACGCTCCTCGATCGCGGATGAACGCACGCGTCTCGTTAATTCCGCATTACGCGTGATTAGTACCGCGTTAAAATCGACCCATCGCTGATCATTAATTCAGGACAAAAACTTCCACTTGA
The DNA here is from genome assembly GCA_963576845.1 of Megachile leachella. NCBI lineage: Eukaryota > Metazoa > Arthropoda > Insecta > Hymenoptera > Megachilidae > Megachile > Megachile leachella. The sequence continues at coordinate 7,575,958 of OY756248.1, read as the reverse complement.
ATATCTCAATATCTCATATTTATGGAAGGAAAATTGGTAGCTTACTGTATTAATTATATCTTATCACAATATAGTAGTAACATTACTGATAGTTTAGTTTAATATAATAACATTACTTATATTTCATTTTAGTACAATAACATTACTAATATTTTATTTTAGTATAATAACATTACTAATATTTTATTTTTAGATATCATAACATTACTCATATTTTATTTTATAAAAGCACTGCTTAAATTTTGTATGTTATTACTTAAATTTTAATATTATATTACTTATAGTAATGATTATAATTATCGTGTGTCTTCGTGTTTCCGTACGATGCTATCCGATACTACCCTATTAGCCGATCCCGTCCGACTCCTCCCGAGTCAACACGAACAGGCTACTATGTACCTCCTTACAACTGTACTTTACAATTTTGTATTGTTTTAACAATCTCAATCATTTTCTCAATTTTAACAATTTTAAAAGTTTGTAGTTTCTATATTTTCGACAGTTTTAACAGTTTTGACAATTACTTAAATTGTATATATTATAAATTAAATTTTAATGTGATAAGTAGTAAGTGTTATCATCGTGTATCTTCGGGTTACGACTTCAGCCGACTCTACCTCTATAGGCCGATCGCGTCCGACTGTTTCCGAATTAGCACGAATCTAGCTTATCAGTTGTCAAACTAGTTACGAACTGCAATTTTTAAACCTTTATTTATTACAAGCTAAAAAACGATTAAAAAGTATTAACGCGTCGTCGCACGGAATATCAAAAATTGATTTAGGATGTAAATTATTATTTGTTGATTGGAAAAACGGTAAATCGTGCGAGTGTTTCCATCGTGATTCGACTGTTCACCCGTTCGATAATTCACTTAAAATCACGTTGCATAAACACGATTGACGCGTGTAATTAATCGAGTTTGAATAAAACGGGTAGCTATAAACTCGTTTATCTTCAATATTGATATTCCCCGAAAGCGAAAGTTGATGTTTGAAAAATTGTAATTTAATAAAAGTGAGTGATAAAACAACGGCATATTGAAACGTTCCGAAATTTCCCGAGTGTCTCTCGAAATAAAAATGTATTCGGTGGCAACGAAATCGCGCGAGCTAGTTAGCGAACGATCATCATAAATCGTGGTCAAAGAACCGTACCGATTCGAACACCGTAGACCCAACGGATTCAGGCTCATTAATCATGAACCATTGAAGGCTCGTTCGTTCGTCCGGTATTTTACAATCGAAAAATCACGCCACGTCGAAGTTAAAATAATCGATGCACGCTCATCGAAGCGAGTAATACAGTTTCGCGATCGTTTCTCGTACACGATTACTTTGCACTCGACATCGATCGAACGATGTTTCTCCAGCTCGTTTGCATGCGTAAGTTCGTTTTTTTAGCCAATTAACGATTAACTGGTTTCTAAGCGATTTCCACAGTAACCGCGAGGCACGATTGATTTCTTCTTCACATAAATTAATCTTAATTCAGCCGGACACAAATTAATTTTCTGATAAGTAATTTATATGGAAATCTAATTATAGCGTTGTCCTTTTGCTTGTATTGAAAAGCGTCAGATATAGCGTTATCTAATGATGTTCTCGGTGTTTACTCAATCTTGATTTGACGGTTTCAAGTTTTATGAGGGAAATTAATTCGATTCGAGATGATACTGACACTAATTGTGGAACATAAATCATTTTAACGTGTGATAGCTATGTAGTGGTATATTAAAAAAAAAATAGAGTTATAGTAGCATATTAGTAGAGAATCAATAATAACATCAATAGAATGAAATGTCAGTATAATACACAAAGTATAATATAATGCAATATGTAGTATAACTGATCAGTATAACCTAACAAAATAACAAAATAAAAAATTAAAATAATTAAAGCAGTACACTATAACAAAACATCAAAATGGTAAACATTTTTCAAACTTCAGTCACACAAAATACGAACCTTCCTACTACAATAAAAATCACCTTGTACAACATAAAAGCAGCCATATCATTGAATATTAGATTCTATTCATATTTGATCAAAGGAGAACCGTATTCGTAATTGTCCAGAAAAAAATATCGTTTTACAATCATTGGAACGTCTCGAATCCGTCTGGCGAATCTTGAAATAGATTCCGACAGGCACGATAAGATAGACATCGATTCAGCCAACAGACGGAGCGTCTGTTCGATGGAAGTCGAATATAATAAGCGTCAAACCGTCGATATTCCCGTTCTCGAGACATCCACGTCGCAAGAACGTTCTTTCACGGAGAGCCACGGCACGAAATCGATCGGCTCCGGGTTTAATGGCGCTTCTCCGCGCCGTGGAACGCGGAAAATCACGACGGCGAAAGCCGGAAAAACTTGCTAGAAATCCTTCGACGTCGAAGAAAAAGGGAACGTCGAGTACGCTCGGACGTTCAGGGTAATTTCGTTTTTCCACGGTGGTTACAGTTGCGCCCATGAATCGAGGATCGATCAAAGGACTCGAAAAATCGGTGAAGCCACGGCATCGAAATCTCCACACGTTCGGACGTTACTTTTAACGAAATCATCTGGTGAATCGTAGCGAAATATGATTGAAACCGGTGAAGTAAATTGAAATTGAAGCTGATTCTGTAACAGCTAGACAGCCATTTTGAATGGAGCTTTGTAACTTTTTTAAAAGACAAATTTCTTTAATAAACCATACAATAATATTCTACAAAAATATCACACAAATTGAGGAAAATTATCAGACTTCATCAAAAGTCTGGTTTTGAAAGTCATTAGTTATCTGACAGAATAAAAGTAGCTGGTATATGAATTAACTGTTACATTCATGTTTGATGTCCTTTTTTATATTTTATGAAGATGGACATATTTTTTAGAAATATACTTTCGATGAATTTTTATAGATGATTATAATTTGGTGTTCATCTACAGTTTGTCTACATCAAAAAAATACTTTATAAAAATAATTATAGTCAGACAACTTAAATGAGCTTCTAACAATCCACATCTTCAGACATGTAGTCGTATGAAGTTCTACATGAATATCACACATGAGGATGTATTCAGACATCTGTATATTTTGTATCAAATTTAAACTATCATTTAAAAAATATTTATATTTCAATAATATCTGAGTGTAATTAAATTAGCTGCTGCATAGTCACATTCCATGTAAAAATTTTTAGTAGAAACTTGCACTGTAGAAACAACTGTTATCAAACAGTACAAGTGTCTTCTCGAAGAACCTCTTCAGATATGAAGCCTCAATCAATAGTTTAACAAAGGAAAAAGTTGTTTAGAATCACCCTATGTACCACCCCTTTTTGACTCTTACAATAATTGTATGACATCTTGCATAAAGACTATATAGCTCCATGTAGTACCTTATAACTCCATATACGATCATATAGCTCCATATAGGACCACATAAGTCCATGTAGGACCATATACGACCACGTAACCCCATGTAGAAACCCAAAGCCTCAATCTACCCTATCACCTTTAGAAATAGAAATTTTACAGGGTGTCCGAGAAGTTAATCGATGAGACATCAATCTACACGTCACGACTAAGGAAAAGAGAAACGAGAGGAAGATGTTTTCTGAGTCTAAGTATGTGCCACAGTCAGAGGATAATCCGCGACTGGATCCGCGAGTAAACGACCTCCCGTATAAAGAGCCGGGTTCGAGCCACCCACGTTGACTCGTTGACTCTTGTTCCACGTGGATTATGGTTTTTACCTTCGATCCCACGGACGACAATGCGTTTCTCTGGTGAACGGTGTCGCCGACCTGGAAATTCACGAGCGTCGGTTCTTACGCTGTCACCGCGAGAAGAAATCGACGGAGCATGGTTTCCATCTATAAACTGCTCGCGACTCTCGATAAATTACTGTGCTAAAAATTTCACCTAAACTTCGCTAATGTCTTCATCGTTCAATCATGTCTTAGAGAATGGTTCGAAACTTTCTTGCAAATGTATAATTATATTTATAACCATTATAACTATCACTTATAATCACTACATTTAAATTTTTGGATGAGGTTTTAAATTTAAGTACCATTCAATAGAATGTAAGAATTTCTTCTCAAAATATCTACATTATCTCTTCTCAAAAGAGAATGAAATCTGGCAATGAAAGGATATTACTCTCAAAGTATATACTATAAAGGATTCAGCACACAATTGATACGAAACTTTCTTGAACAATAAAATCCTCGGGTCTTGATTCATTTTACGATCGAGCAAGAGAAAGACGAGAGTAACGATCGGTCGGATAATGGGCAGCTCGTTGGATAAAGGTTAAAACGATGACGATTCGATTAGGCGTGATCTGGCACAGATCGGATCAGGTAGATTCGATCGTGCAAAAATCCAGTCGTGACGATAGATCGAAACGATCCACGATCTTCGATAAATTGGATCGTTTAGTCGGTACACCTGGAGCGTGGACACAACAGGGCCGAATTGAAGAATGTGAAGCCTTATGTAACTGGCGAAACTGTATGAATTATGAAAATTATCAAAACTGTAAAAATGTATGCATATGTATATGTAAAAAAATTTTGCATATGTAGAAAAATTTTTGAAATTGTCACAACTGTGAAAATGATCCAAACAAAGCAACACAAAATTATAAAGTGCAATTAAATCGTTAGATCAAGAATGATAAAGTACTTGAAAGGTGTATTCATCTATTCTGTACGTCCATAGAAATATTAAAAGACACACATGCCATGTAGACATCCAAGGTTGTCTAAAATAGTAATACTAAAAATGCAGGAATTTGACTGAACTCGAACCGCATCGAATTAAGTTTCTATTAACAAGTTCGTAGGGTGGTCCTTCGGGATAGCTCCGGGCTATGAAATCTTAATCCGACGGTGGAATGCACGATGCTCGGAATGCGGCTGAAAGATTACAGAAATCGCCGATGCACCGTTTGTTTTCCCACTCGAATCGGCCAGGCTATACCGACAAGAACGAAAACACTTCGCAGAAGCGTGATTTATGAGCGAGTTTTTGCGCGCCGACGGTTCCGCGCGGCATTCGGACCCCAGTGATTATCCTTGACTAATGTTGCACGCATTAAAAGATGAACGAAGATAGAGTGCTCGATGAATGTAACCTCCGTTTGGGTCCATTAGTCACCAAAATCGTTTCGAACTACACTCTCTGTGGTTTCAGGCGTTTCGTAATACGGACACTTTTAATTTCGTTTGTGCTTCGATGGAGGCAGGAGAAACACCAGAGTAATTTATTTGATATCGAAATTCACTTGCTGATGCTGGTTCTACTTTCTAGAGTAATGCGTGCAATCGTACGTTAAGCTTTGTCATTGAGTGTCAACGTGTTCAGAATATATGTATACACATACATATAGACATACACGTACACATATACATGTACATATTCATATTCATATACATACACATATGCATGTACATGTACATATTCATTTGCATATGCATATACATGTGCATGTACATGTACATAATCATATGCATATGCATACACATATGCATGTACATGTACATATTCATATGCATATGCATATGCATACACATGTGCATGTACATGTACATATTCATATGCATATGCATACACATGTGCATGTACATGTACATATTCATATGCATATGCATACACATATATATGTACATATATATACATATGTATATGACTACACATGATCATTATAACTATGAAGAAAGATATTGTACATAATTATAAAATTTTATCGAGAGACGAAGAAGAGAATTGACCGAATTCCGGGAGGGATGAAAATTAACGAGTTCGCATTTCCCGATTTTCCCGATGAGAGAGAAGTAGTATTCGAATGTCAGGAATCCGTAGAATTTCCCCGTTGGTTCTTACAGCATACCTACTGGCGTTGCACGACCAATCCAATCTTCTTCTTCCGTGCCATTCCGCCGTGTATTTCCCGGTTTATTTTCTTCGTTATCTGTTTGCGCAGTTTGCACCGTTGTAGCGATTATTAACGAGAAAACCGCCGCTCCTTATTCTGCCGGCTGAGTTTTCCGCTTTAGCGCGGACTCGGCTAACGGTAAAAAGACAAATTGCGAAATGCGGAAAAACGTTTTCGTGGCTCGATAACGAGGCTGAGGGTCATCCACGAAAATAACGTCGCAAAATTCTGGTTCCTTTTCACCCAAGCCAACGACGTCAACAGAAATACCTCTCCCGTCTCTGCTTCTAAACGCCTTTGTCGTATTTTTACGACGGTTCTTAAAATACGTACGAGGCTAGTGCACCGTTCAACAGAATGCTACGTTTTCTTCTTCATTTTTTATTCTTCAACGGTTAAAAACAGAGGAAGGTTATAAATATGTGCTGGCAATTAGGTGTTTGCTAGGTAAAATGCTTTCTCATTCAAATTTCAAATTTTCAAATCTAAGGATTTTTAATTTTTTTAAATTTTTGCGAAATTGGGATTTTGGGGAATTTTAGGGAATTATGAAAATAGGAAGATTCGATTTTGGGGGATTCTAGGGAGTTCTAGGGAATTTTGGGAATTTTGAAATTTGAGAATTGTGGAACTAGAGAGTATTCAATTTGGGGGATTCTAGGGAATTCTAGGCAATTTTGAAATTTGAGAATTTGGAAATTAGGAAATTAGGGAGATTCGACTTTAGGGGGTTCTAGGGAATTCTAAGGAATTCTAGAGAATTTTGGGAATTTTGGGAATTTTGAAATTTGAGAATTTGGCATTGGGAAACTAGGGAATTTTGGAAGTGAGAACCTAGAGAATTTGGGGGATTTTAAGGAATTTGAAAATTTGGTATTCGGGGACTTAGGAAATTCTAATATTTGGTAATTGCAAAAATTCGAAACTGAAAGATTACAAAATTCTGAATTTGATTAATTTCGAGATTCGAAAACTTTAAATGTCAAAAAATTTGATAATCAGAAAATTTGAAAACCCAAAGATTTATCCCTGATTTCCAAAAATTTTTAAATTGCATATGTAAAAATGATGAATGTCACCTACTATCCTCTCCTATTAATTTGTAATAAAATAATCGAGGGAGTAACCAACGAACGAAGAGCAGAAAACGTCGGTGAAGTTCAATAAAAGGCGTCCGAATAGTAACGAAAATTGTTCGAAGGTAGGAGAAATCAGAGTAATTTAAGTATTCGCATAAATTCTGTTCCGTTAAGACGTAGCGGTGTAATTTATCTTCGAGCAAGTTGCCGTTATTACCGCGATAGCCGTGCAGCTATGAGCCACGGTACGATAATACGTTTATGGTTGGTATTAAACTTGCCACCCTGCCAGCATTACCAACTTTCTTACGCGAAACTTCCCCCGTGATAGACCGCGAAATAGGCGAGGATGCTGCGAGCCTAGTCAATAAACGTTTTGATGATTTCGCGTCCCGAGTTTGAGCGAATTTACCGGGATCATAAGAAACTGGTTCGATCACCGAAAATTGTCTAACAGCCTGTATTTTCCGGATCGAACAACTCGATTCCTTAATCGAAATTCGATATTCCGCTCCGATGCGGAACTCGAACGCCTCGAGCATCCGAATTGGAAACTGAATAGGAAACTGGTGTTTCACGGTTATCCGTTTATTGAATGATTCATTGCTCGTTGTTTGGTACAAGTGCTTTCCTAGAAATTCTCTATCGAGTTTTTTTTTTTATATTCCATCGAATTTAAACTCCGAAAGTTTGCGTGTATTCGATCATGCTTTAACCTCTTTGATCTTTTCGGTTTTGACGAAATATGTTTCCGAGTAAGTCTCGTATATAATTTCTGAACTTTCATGAATAAGTACGTAGGTAAGTAACGATCTTCCGTTGTAAATAATTAAATACTGCATAATTCGCCGAGCAGGTAATTGTATTAACGAGTCTTATAACTGATCACCATCCTTGATTGCAACATATAATTAAGACGATAAAGCTGCACCGATGAGAATGGAAAAACCAGACTGACGCACAGATGTATAAAAACACGAACAAATCTGTGGAGTTGATTTTTAGGAACTTTTAATGATCCTGTGTGATTTATCATTTAATGAAACGTTGCATTGCACGTATCATTAATAAAAGCGTCCTAACAAAAAATCATAAGTTACCCTTTCGATCGCAATCTCTGACGATCGATGGCAATTACCAAAATGGGCAAAAGTCATTTTTCCCCTGTAGACAGCTCGATAAAATCGCCGATCGAATAGAAAGAACGAGAGAAAAAAGAAATAAACGCTGGTGATTGTTTCGACGTTAAAACGCGATGGCGAGGCACGTGAAACGGGCAAAGGAAACCGACGAAAAATAAAACGGTCGGGCAAAACGTATCGAGAGGGCCGCGTAAAATTTTCCTGCCGCTTTGTACGCCGTTCGACGTTTCCACCTCCTGCTTGTCCACCAACTTTTCCGGCGGCCGTTCATTGATTTCAAACATTTCACGTTGACGCCCCTCTTTCAACCTTCCCGCGCTTTTTTGTGCGCCGTTTCCGCTTTATGATGCGGAACAACGCCTCCATCTTGAGAATGAACCACCGGCGAACACTTTTCGATATTACAACAACGTGGTTTCGTGGTATTGTGAGGTTGGTGTTGGAAAATGGGGTGGATTTTTCATGGACACCATTGGTGGTTGTTGAATGATTATATTCTGGGCGATTTTATGTTGTGTGACATATTAATGTATTGATGTTTAACATATTAATGTCTTCATATATTAACGTCTTAACATATGAACGTTTTCACATATGAATATATTAATGTCTCAATATGTTAACGTTTTAACATATGAACATATTAATACCTCAATATATTAACATCTTAACATATGAACTGAAGATGAAAAAATTAATATCTCATCATATGTAACGTCTTAACATATGAACATATGAATGTCTCACCATATGTAACGTCTTAACACATGAACATATTAATATTTCATCATATGTAACGTCTTAACACATGAACATATTAATATCTCAGCATATGTAACGTCTTAACATATGAACATATTAATGGCTCAACATATTAATATTTTGATATATGAACATATTAATATCTCATCATATGTAACGTCTTAACATATGAACATATTAGTGTCTCACCATATGTAACGTCTTAACACATGAACATATTAATATCTCATCATATGTAACGTCTTAACATATGAACATATTAATGTCTCAACATATGTAACATATGTAACAATGTCCTCACATATGAACATATGAACATCCTACCATATGAGTATATTAACATCCTAACATATTCATTTCCCAACATATGAACGTCCTAACATATCAATATCCCAATACATATATTAACTTAATGTCCTCACATGTGAACATACGAGCGTCATATATTAACATAGCAACCGCGATATAGTCTTCTATACCGTTACGTTACATGTACCGCCTCCATAATGTTATGTACAGTATTTTTAACGAAAGTCGTGAAAATACAAACTGGCGTGTAAGTATCCCGTTTATAAATTGAAATTTTCGTCTCTCACGACACGAGCCGATTTCGTCACGGATAATATCGCCCACGGCCGTTACTGGGTTAATTGAAAACATATATCCCTCAAAATTCTTGTTTCTTAAAGATCTCAGATACTCGTTAGACCTTAGAATTTTCGAGTACCGTAACTTGATCTTCATGAATAATTCATTAAACGTATCACGGTATGCATATATCTGTGCGTCTCATTCAACTCGAGGTAAAGTGTGCACGTGCTTCTACGATATGACGGAGCAAATTTTCTTCCTTGTTAATCGAGGCCAGCGAGTTCTAAAGCATGTTCAAAAGTTTGTTAACACGATTTTATTCTAATTTTATGATATCTAAGGGACCGTTGCTAAACTCCCAAGCAAATTCCACGCTTTCAAAGATATTTAGTACGTTGATCGATAATTAATTTCAAACGTTATTCATATATCAAGCTGACTTTAAAATATTACCTGACATAATTTGACGACTTGAAAGTTGTACAAAATGACGTTTATTATGTAACTTTTTAAAGCTTATCTGATGATAATATTGACAAATGTTTTTCGATATTTATGGTACAAAATGGATGACTGTTTGTGACAGTACATTATAACACTTTTTGTGACACAAAGAAACTGGTATGATTTGATTATAAAAATTCACTGTACAATAACACTTATTATATATCATATTAAAACTTGATGTTCAATATAAAAGTGACTGTATAACAATCGATAATAAACAAAAATCAATTTCAAAGCTTACGAAGTTCAACCCTACTGGATCAAATAAGGTAAAACAAAATGGTACTCATAACATATCAATCTAAAGTTTGAAGAATAAATATGTGAATGATTATGTGAACATTTTATCAGTGTTCCTAATACAAAATGGCTGACCACAAAACAACCCATACCACTTCCTCCAAATACAAGTAAATTGCAAAATATCTCAACACAATTTAAAATTGTGATTTTTAATAGGTCTCCCTATTGTTTGATAGACAAACAGTGAGCGACTACGGATTATAAAGAGGACTCTGTGTACATACGAGTATATTTGCTCGCAAAAATACTCTCTACGTCGAAGTTGAGCTTGAAGCTGCCACGGTGGAAGACTCTAAAGAAGGTAAATAGTTCCAGTTGATTCTTTGCGCGCGAAAGACACAAAAGCGATCGTCCAGAAGACGTCATCGGTTATTTGGGCGCCGAGAACGGCGTCGGTTCGTCGACTTTGCTCGACTAAAAATATTTCATCTTCCGAATTTCGTGTTTTCAGCGAAACGAAACGTGTTTGAGGTCTCTTAAAACTGTCTGCGGCTACGGTTCTTTATTTCAATTGTACGTTAACCCTTGCTTTATCGTCTTTCACACGTGAGGTACGTGACGCATGTAATTGTTGACATGTGGTGAATTTGACTCACATCTTCACTGTAATTCTATTTTTATTTCAATTTCTATGCCTTCACCAATGATTGTCATATAGAAAATGTATGTAATTGTTTACATGTGGGTCTGGCTCACATTTTCACTACAATTCAATTTTAATTTTAATTTCTACTCCACCACTGATCTTCCACCATATAGAAAACGTCTCTAACATATGAACATTCTTTATGAACATTCTGTCTTAATGTTACAACAATAACTAAGTCACCCTGTCTGACACATTCACTTGAGAAAATCATATCATAACTTTGAAAATCAAATCATAAGGGGTTAATGTATCAAGTCTGAAAGTTAGATTTGAACCTAACTGTAGCGATGGTGTAAAATAAAGAATAATTTATCGAGCGCAGAGCGTCAAGAACAATTATCAGTCTGCAGTATAAACGCGGTTGAATCGAGTTATCGATTCTGCTTCTCTGCCACGCTACGCAATAAACTCTCTCACGCAATCTGTAGATCGGCGGACAAACATTTCCTACTCCTATCCGGCGCGTGACGCGTTGCAGTTTGAATTCGCTGCTGGCAGCCCGTTTTCACCGTGCTGTGGCGTGTTCGGGTCGCTGCTGTGCTCGATCCGCCTGTACAGTCAACGGCAAATTGAACTTTCCTGCGAAAAATTTTTGCCGACGATGCTGAACAATTCTATCACTTCATTTTTATTACTCATACATTTTTTGTAGGACTTTGATATTCGACAATTTCGGAATACATAAATCTACATCTATTTGCAAATGTAGACATTTCGAAACATAAGAATTGGGATTCTTATCTTGAGAAGTTTCTTATCTGAGAGTTCATGTAGTAAAGAGTGAACTGTTGAATCTTTCTGAGAAAGGAATTTTTGGTCATCAAAATTTATTGATCTACGAATTTGATGTCTAGAAAGGGGATGTAAAAAGCTACGGATTTGAAGATGAACTGAGAGATGTTCAACCTAGTGACCTATGGAGTCATTTAGTTTATTGGTTCTCTTTTATACAGAAAGATGTCCTCTTAATCTGTGGATTTAGAAATGTATACACTCAGGAGAATTAATGTCTATGAAGATAAAAATGTACAATTTTCTATAAGAAGAATATCTAAGAAATTTCCATTGTCGCACCTCGAAAATCTATAAACTTGAAATATCAAAAATTCAAAAAAAAAAAAATCGGTAAATATGTAAATATGTAAATGCGAAACTTGACGAATCGAAAAATTGTGAAGTTTGCACGTGTCTCGTTACCGAAAGGAAGCCAATGTTGCAGTCGAGTGTACACGGTAGAAACAACCGCTCGCATGGGATACACACACGAGCACACATCCGCGTACACGAGGATACGCGTTTGATCGACGGGTTTTCCGCTTCGATAAACGCGCCTAACGACGCTCCGCGCCGCGTTGCGTCGTGTAAGCAACGCGGGACGGCTGTTATGCTCTCGTGGAATTTGTAATGTGGGCGGTAGTCGTTTTCGATTATTAGCTTTGGGGACAAGCAATTCGTCGACGGCTTCGCTGACAGATCGTCGCTGTGCTCGCGAATCGGAAGCTCGATCGATCGATCATTTACGGAACGATCGGATAAAATCGGTGCGATAACAAGGAAACCACTCCATTTTCATCGAAATGTTTCACATAAATCTGATACAAAAGTCAAGTGCATGTAGACACCTTTATGGATACTCATTTGAGAGGATATTTAATCCTTGCTCATCTGCCTTCAAGGTATATTAAATTATTGACTGACGTTGAAGTAAATTGAGTAGCAAAAGTGGAAGTATAGTGAGGTTTTAAATGACTCCATTGTTAATTGAAAATTATTTCATGATCAACTTTCTTGCCATCTTTTGTACGATTTCATTTCATATTTTTTTCTATAGTAGCATTTACTATATTTTCTTGATCATGATACCTTGTATTAATTTTCTCTTACTGTTCCTCCAAGTTTACTGCAACCGTGATATCACTTCTTGTATCTCGAACGCACCAGCACATAATGCATGCAATATAACTCACGTTGCTCACCTGGATAAAAACCAACGCTTGAAGAAAATCATTTTAATAAATTCCGTAATTAAAAAGAGAACCCGTGTCTGGATAACAGTTTCAGCGTTAAAAAAGCACAGTCACGATATTCGAGTAGAAACGAACCGAAGGAATACGTTAAAAAAGAAGTGACCAAATGCTTCGTTTATATCCGCACGTAACGTGAAGCACTATGCAAATTACCTCGGCGGAGGGCTGTTTGCCCGATAAAAATCAGTTCCGAGTGGATCGTTGTTAAATTAGACGATGAAGCTCACGAGTAATTTTATTCAGGCTATCGATTGAAAGGCGCGGAGAATATCCGATATTTCGGCATCGCAGACTATCGAGTTCCGGTTTATACGTTGGAGCGTAGAAAGCTAGGTCCGCGTGGCTGCAGCAGGCAGTTTCGCCATGCTTCAAATTTATGGCCAACCCCGATCGTCACGATCTTCGAGATGGATATTTTCCAATATTAATAAACGTTCGCCGGCAAAGTGCTCGCCGTAATACACTGCGCTTATTCTACGCGTTATTAGCCGCGTCTACTTTGCTTCTACGTGAACATGGACACCATTGTGTAACTCAGTCCGAAACGGGGAAGCTTCCGTGCTACATTTATCCCTTTTAGCGCTGATCAAGGATATCGGGATATAAGGCTATCTTCGTCTAGGGATATTTGCTTCTATTAATATAGGAATCATTTTATATAGGGATAATAGATTTAATTATGTATGAGTTGAATAATATTTGAGGATCTAGGGATATTTGGGCACCTGGAGAAATTTGGGGATTTAGAGATATTTGGAGATCTAGAGATATTTGGAGATCTAGAGATATTTGGGGATCTAGGGATATTTGGAGATCTAGGGATATTTGGAGATCTAGGGTTATCTATGGGCATTTGGGGATTTAGGGATATTTGGAGATCTAGAGATATTTCACGGTCTAGAGATATTTGGGGATCTAGGAATATTTTGGGATCTAGAGATATTAAGGTCTAAGGATATATGGGTCTAAGAATATATAGGAATCTAGGAATATTGCAATTTGGGAATATTGAAGTCTAGGGATATTGGAACATGTGGACGTAGTGATTCACTATAAGGTAGTGACCCCAATAAGTTCACTTGGATCTAAGTATGCTATGAACTGGAGATATTAAAATCTAAAGACATAATTGTCAAATGATATTCTAATCTAGAGAAACTTGAATATATGATACAGCAATCTTCAAATATAAGGACATGTAAGTACCTAAAACAGTAAGTACAGTAAGTAAGATCTAACAGTAAGTACATAAAAATTTTGTGGTTTAATGTTCCAAATATTTAAAATGTAAAAGACGAAAGAGTACAGCAATATAAAAATATAAACATATAAAAAAATAGAGAAATAGAAATACATGTAGAGGTACATGACTTCAGAATGTGTGTCTACATCTTCACTATGTGTACATAACGTGAGTTTTGAGTTCAATGCATCGTTTGTCTAGAATCCTCGACACAATCTCGACATGATCTTCGACATTACCATCCTCCTGTCATCGAATCTATCGAGAATCAATCTCCTCGCGTGGGACTACCATTAATTCATTAAGTCATTGCGAAGTCATTCAATTCTCATTCTCCGTCGTGTCATCGCGTACCTTTAAAGCATAGTTAATTGCTTTCTAAATATTTGACCGTTCGTAATATTCCTCGCGCGTTTCCTCGATACCGTCGTATTATCTTTGCACAGTCGTAAAGCTGTCGGCTAATAAACGCTGTCCCGTCGTACGCGCACAAATTACAATCGAAACTCGTTCCAGGAGGAGAGTATCAACGATCGAGCCTTCTTACAACTTAATTCGAGGCTGATTTACGACGGTTAATAAAAGGTCCTATATCCGAAGCGACTCCTTTTCACGCGTTCGCTCTTTCTTTTCGCGTCGACGGGGATTTGCGGGCGGAAACGGGGCAACGAGGAAATCGGGAACGACGGGCTTATTAAAATACCGATTCGCGGGAACGGGGCTGGCCGACGGCCAATTCTCGAAATAATGTCGATTCGCAGCGTCGACCGTTCTTCTAATCACCAGCAACGACATTAACTCCGATCCAACTACCGCGGAAATCGAGTTTCCTTATTATTCATCCGGATACCGGTTTCACGCTGTACTCGTTAAAACTGACAGATGCCAACATGCTAAACTTAGTTACGCTTCGAATGCCACCCGCGTTACATCGTTGCTTCATAACCTTTTTAAACGCCCGCATTTCTGCCAGAAATTAATTTCCAATTTTCTCTTCGCAGTATAATCGATTTTCCACGAAATCTTTTACCACAGAGGAATTTATCGACAATCAAAGGCTAGAAACAACTTTTAAGCTGTTTGTTCCGCACACAGTTAACGGTGACTTTGAATCAAAGGGCTGATACCAAGTGGTCATTGTTTACAGTTTCCAGTACCTCGTAGTACAACCACCATCCGATTGTTCCACGAATTTGTTTTTGACCATGCTCTCTCTACTATGGAACGAAGGAAAATACAAACATAGCTCGTACAGAACACAAGGGACAACCAGCATTCCCCGATTTTGTCCTCCCTGCTTTTAATTCTAATTCCTGGTATCTGGTTTTGGTCGTGGTGTTCCAATTTGTGGGAAATGTGTATTATAATACTATTTTAAACTTCAATTTATTTAGAGAGATAAACTATTCAGGTAGTTTATACGTCGATAGAATTTGGATTCGAAATTCAAAGATGGTCATGTTGTAAGATTAAATGAAATTCGTCAGTAAAATTGTAATATTTTAACATTTTGATGTTCCAATACTGTACTGTTTTGGTACTTCAATTAAATTAATTGAGTGAGCTGAATGATCATTTTAATTATTGGTTATTGATTATGATGATTATCAAATTGACTGGTCTTATCAATTTGACTGATAATTTCAATTATTGGTTATTGATCATGATGATTATCAGACTGACTGATCATGAAAATGAATGATCATTTTAATTATTGGTTATTGATTATTATGATTATCAAACTGACTGGTCTTATCAATTTGACTGATAATTTCAATTATTGGTTATTGATCATGATGATTATCAGACTGACTGATCATGAAAATGAATGATCATTTTAATTATTGGTTACTGATTACTATGATTATCAAACTGACTGGTCTTATCAATTTGAATGATAATTTCAATTATTGGTTATTGATTATAATGATTATTAAACTGACTGATCTTATCAAATTGAATGATCATTTTAATTATTGGTTATTGATTACTATGATTACACTGTTCAACACCAATTTTGTTTTTTAATACCCACTATGTGATCCTTGTAGAGTTTCTCGTCCTGAACAAGAATCCGAAAACCGAATTGCTCTATCACCCTCAGTTTTTGAAAAACACGAGCTTTTGTAAAAACACGTGTTTTGGGTAGAAAATGCGATATTGCGAGGAAACTAAAAAAGCTAGGTCATTCGAATTAGTTTTAAAAGATAGAGGAGAGTCTCCCGAATAAATTGGTATATATAAGTGTAATATTGCATAATTCTAAATAGGTGTAAATATTGATGAAAGTTTAAAAAACGGCGGTTGTACGCATTTCCGACGTGTTATTTTTGCAGTTTTAGAAAAAAGTATATGTCTAGCGCGAATTCTCTATACAGGATCGAATTCTATAGACATTTCTGATTAAGAAACTATACGGGGTAAGTATCGTAGCTGTATGCAATTCCAGTAAATCGAAAAAATATCTGCCGGGAGCACGCGTGCGGCGTTTTGCCGCGAAGCGGCCATAGCACGCTCTCCTCGCCAAGTCAGTGCCGTAGTTACGCGCAATCAACATCAATGATGGGGGCTTAATATACATTCACTTTTTATATGTACAATGTATAATTTTTTTTAGTCTTATTATTTCATAATTATTATTATTCATATTTTGTTATTATTCGCTATTATTTCTAGCTACCAATGATACAATCATAAAATATTATAATTCAAAATTTTTAAATCAAATGATTGAGGACAGTTTTGAGGACCTGTTTAAAGTATAACTGTTTAACTGTTTAAACAGTATAACTGTTTAATGGTTTTTTACAAATATTAAAACATTGTATTTTGTATGGAAATTAACGGTCGCGGTATTTGAGGATCGTTAAGTAACTCAACGCTATTTTAAACTGTGAATAATATGGTTTATTTAGCAGGTAACTTTCTATTGTATACGTTGTGTTTTTTCTATATTATAAACAAATTTCAAAACTGTCCTCAATCATTCGATTTGTAAATTTTGAATTATAATATTTTATGATTGTATCATTGGTAGCTAGAAATAATAGCGAATAATAACAAAATATGAATAATAATAATTATGAAATAATAAGACTAAAAAAAATTATACATTGTACATATAAAAAGTGAATGTATATTAAGCCCCCATCATTGATGTTGATTGCGCGTAACTACGGCACTGACTTGGCGAGGAGAGCGTGCTATGGCCGCTTCGCGGCAAAACGCCGCACGCGTGCTCCCGGCAGATATTTTTTCGATTTACTGGAATTGCATACAGCTACGATACTTACCCCGTATAGTTTCTTAATCAGAAATGTCTATAGAATTCGATCCTGTATAGAGAATTCGCGCTAGACATATACTTTTTTCTAAAACTGCAAAAATAACACGTCGGAAATGCGTACAACCGCCGTTTTTTAAACTTTCATCAATATTTACACCTATTTAGAATTATGCAATATTACACTTATATATACCAATTTATTCGGGAGACTCTCCTCTATCTTTTAAAACTAATTCGAATGACCTAGCTTTTTTAGTTTCCTCGCAATATCGCATTTTCTACCCAAAACACGTGTTTTTACAAAAGCTCGTGTTTTTCAAAAACTGAGGGTGATAGAGCAATTCGGTTTTCGGATTCTTGTTCAGGACGAGAAACTCTACAAGGATCACATAGTGGGTATTGCAAAACACAAAAAAAGTTAAAATTTGTTGAACAGTGTTATCAAACTGACTGATTTTATCAAATTGAATGATCATTTCAATTATTAATTATTGATTGTTATGATTATCAAACTGACTGATCTTATCAAACTGAATGATAACTTTAATTATTGGTTATTCATTATAATAATTGTCAAACTGAATGATCATCAAATTGAAAGACAATTTTAGTTATTGATTAGTCTATCATAACTAATAATCGTCCAATAATTTCAATTATCAGTAACCTTAATACTAAAGCTACCAAACTTCTTCTATTAAAATATACACTTTGTTAAAATGCATTCCTTGAAATCAACATTGATTTTCATCAAAATAAAGAATAAATATATGTACTAATTTATGTATCGTCGTTTGTTTATTCATTTTTTAATTTCATATTAAGTATACATTATATGTATGTAGGTTTGTAATAACGAATTCCAACTAATTAATTTGAACGCAGAGTCGCAAGAAAATCGGTAGAGTGCACGATGTAATTTGCCCACGGTCCGAAGTACGAGGCAAAAGAATGCAAAGTCGTCGACGACCTAAATTCCTCGAGTGGTTAACAGTCGCCCTATCAATGCAATCAATGAAGGCTCTTTCTGTCTCCGATTCTCGGTCGCTTTAATCCGATCCAGTGAAAACTCCAGCCAATTTCGTCTCTCCGACGGTGATTTAAGAATCTCTGACCCATACAAATCGTCGTAAACCGGCTGTTCAACAAGCAAAACGTAGCATCGAAATGGCGGAAAATACGGTGTCGCGTCGACCGTGTAATTCCCTCCACGACGTTTTATATCGCGTTTTTTTGCACGACGGCTGCCAAAACGAGCGTAACCACAGGTTCACGAGGTTAAGGTCGCGTCTTTATAGTGTCCAGTAAGTTTAACCTTGCAATCTTGGCAAGCGCGACATTCGATCAAATAACCGGCGAGTTTCTCGTTCCGTGATGGTCGTTTTGCGGTGAACATCCGTTACCGGGCATTCCGGAACAACACCAGCCTATTCCGGTTTCCGTCGTTTGCTCTCCTTCATATTTACAATTCTGCAGATACGTCATCATTGCAGTTCTTCAAATTATTTCATACGTAACATCTTTTTTTAAATATTTAATGTTCTTTAAATATTTGAACTTTAAGTTTTACTGTGGTTCGAGGATGTGGACACTTGCATAATTATAATTTAAAAGATTCAAGTTTTGCTGATGTTCACGTTTAAACTCTGATGTTAAATTCAAGCTCTGGATATTCGAATACTCAGATACTTTGGACACTTGTATAATTCGAATTTTAGTGGTATTCAAATAAGTTTGATATCAGATTGTTAGAGTTTTGGGTACCGAAGTCCTAGGACACCAAACTATTATGTTTTTGAAGACTAATAAAGAAGTAAACATACTGCATGTAACTTTCCAATATTTTGCTCTTGTGCTTTCTTAACGATCCCCAATTTCATGCTTCATTTATAACAATATACCAAGTGATTAACAAAATATATGCCTAACGTTGCAGTCATATTGTTGTCAAAGAGAGTGGCCATGGATAGCATTGCACTATCGGAATAAAACGTTGCGTATAATATCGCGCGATAAACCGAGACAGTTAACAATCGTCGGATGATAAATGGTAACAGTTATTACGAGTAGAACGTTCGTCGGATGTTATATCGTTGTAATCTAAAATTTAACGACGAGTTCAAGGATTTCCGAGCGAGAAAAGCCCCGACGAAGCTCGCTTCGTTAAACGAAAAATATCGCGCGGAATTCAGCGTAGTCTCGGAGGCGGAGGATAATTATTCGACGACGAGAGATACACAAGTTTTCATAAATTCCAGCGTTACTCGACGTAGCCGAGCACCGTCGGCTTCCTTCGATTCGTTCGATCGGTCGATATCGAGCTTCCGTAATGTATTCGTGCTCTGTCTTTCTCCCCGTCGGAATAGAATCTGGAATCGCCGCGATGTAAATGCTCCATTTGAACGTATTTCCTTCGTTCCTCTTCCTTTTTCATCCACCCTCCTCCTGTCTTCTATGGCCGTCCTGTTCTTTGCCCGCCCGCTCCTCTTTTTTCCGCTTTTCTCATCGTTCCGGCTGTTTTCAGCAGCGACGACCAGACGATCTCGTTCCGAGAGAAACTACGGCCATCCCTCGCATCGCTTCCGGCAGTTTATGCGAGACTCCCTATGACTTACGAGCTTTTCGCCAGCGAGCTTTAGTTGTAAATAATTTTTCCCTATCGATTTTTTCCTGGCATACCTGTTCGAGGCACGCTGCTTTTTGCGAGAAATCAGTCGATGTTTGGGAAATTCTCCAACTACTTCAGGATGTGATATCAATTATTTTTCTTCTGACTGAACAGTTTGACAAAATTAATTAATCATGAATACTTCAATACCCTAAGAGATTATTGGCTATAAGTCTGTAAAACCTAATAGTTTAATGTTTTAAGAATTTAACACCTCAATCATGTAACACTCTAATGATCTATGACTTCAATATCCTAACACTATTACCTTAATGTTCAATAATAGACATGTAAAACAAAATGATCCATATAGACATGTAAGACAAAGTGGTCCACGTAGACATGTAAGACAACATAGTCCATATAGACATGTTAGACAAAGTGGTTCACATAGACATGTTAGACAAAATAATCCACATAGACATGTTAGCCAAAGTGATTCACATACACACATGAGAAAAAGTGAATCAAATAAATATGTTAGACAAAATGATCCACATAAACATATTAGACAAAATAATCCAAATAGACATGTTGGACAAAATAATCCACATAGACATGTTATACAAAGTGATCCATATACATACATGAGAAAAAGTGAATTAAATAGATATGTTAGACAAAGTGATCCAAATAGACACGTTGGACAAAATAATCCACATGGACATGTTATACAAAGTGCTCCACATACATACATGAGAAAAAGTGAATCAAATAGATATGTTAGACAAAATGATCCACATAAACATATTAGACAAAATAATCCAAATAGACATGTAAGACAAAGTGATCCACATACATACATGAGAAAAAGTGAATCAAATAGATATGTTAGATAAAATGATCCACATAAACATATTAGACAAAATAATCCACATAGACATGTAAGACAAAGTGATCCACATACACACATGAGAAAAAGTGAATCAAATAGATATGTTAGATAAAATAATCCACATAAACATATTAGACAAAATAATCCAAATAGACATGTAAGACAAAGTGCTCCACATAGACATCATAAACAAAGTAACCGAGTCCCAATATGTCCTTAAATAACAATCTGGCAAAGATACATTTTAGCTAACTAGCAACGAGTAGAAAGCTAGAGCTTAAATAGCTCGCTTACGGTAACACAAGTAGAATAAAATTCCGGTAAAAAGTTTCTGACAAAGCAACGGTGGTGACTGGCTACCCTTTTGTATCGAAGCTCTTCGCTTTGATGGTAAGATGCGAACTCGGTTCTCTCGCGAGAGCTCGAAGCGACACGGGGCTTTTCAAAAGTCTCGAGAGCCGTTCGGTTTTCGAGCAAGTCTCAAAGCCGGGAAGAACAATTGTCCTTGAGGCGGAGAACGCTCGTCGCGATTAAAAGGCGAAGGGGAAAAAAAGGGACGGACGGTGTTCGAGGAGCGGTTCGATCATCCTTGAACGACGATCGCCACAACGAACGATTAAGCGTGGAATTCGCAGACCGGCCCGTTCGTTGTTCATCGCGTTAATTGCGATCCAGACGCGCTTTCCACTCGGCGATTTCAATTTGTTCGACACGGCTAACTGGCGTACCGAATCGTAGGGAAACCGTAGGGGGCCATGTGCGTACATGTGAATATTCGAATAAATTTGTTACGAGGGAAGAAATTGTGGCGAAAAATTCGTCTATCGTCTACGCTAAAATTACTGAAAGTGACTGTTGAAAATTTAATAAATTTAATTAAACTAAAAACTTGTAAATTTTCCAATTTGACGTAATAAAAAAATTTCTAAATTTCTGACATAATTTTCGAAGCTTGAAAATGTCTAAAATTGCAAAATTAAAAATTAGTAAATTTTCAAAGTTGAAAGTTTGAAAAAATTTTAAAACCAGAATAGCGAAATACCTAGAACGAAATGTATCATATTTTTCGTCGAACGTCCGCGCATATTTTCAGAGCAGAGTTCCTCCTTTTTTCTTGGCTATTTGAACGTTTCGCTGCTGACGTGTTCGCAGAACGGAAGTTTATCGATTTAACTTTGAATAAAAGTTTCAAGAGGACGTGCAGATACAACCGTTAAAATTAAAATTAGGAAGCTTCTCTGTTGTCGATAAAGGATTCCGAAATATCTGGAGCGATGTTGAATATTCGACAACGATTAAAATTCTGTCTACGTCTACAATATCATATTCACGTGTGTAGCGTAGTTTCATTAACCAATTAATCAATTAACTATCATATAACGAATCCCGCGCGATCAATCGTTTTCAATTAAACGAACGCTCTGAAACAAATCCATTTATAGATCAAATTGGGTCATTCCGTATACTCCATTTTCCCTGGTCATGGACGAATTTTACCCTCGTCAAACTGAAAATCAATCGCTCCTGATCACCATAAAATTCTACAAAATGGAACTTTTGCGATCATTGCCCAAATTAAAATAGAACTTTTATCTGGGACAGTTCACGACCCATTATTTTTATTAATAGAACCGTTTCAAGTTACATGAAATGGGTTTTCAAAATTTGAAAGTTTAGAGACGTAAAAGTTTGAATCTGGAAAAATTTGAGTATTGACTAGCAAATTTAGGGATTTTACAATCTGAATATTTGGGAAATTGTGGTCTTATAAATTTTGTATTTATGGACATATTTTGTGTTCTAGGGATTTTTTAAGGTTGTAATGTGGAAATCTAGAGATTTGGGAATCTAGGGATTTTTTAAGGTGGCAATGTGGAAATCTAGAGATTTGAGAATCTAGGGATTTTGAGATCTAAGAATTTTGTATTTAGAAGGCTAGGGATTTTTTAATTTAGGAATTTAGAAATTTCGAGATTCGGAAATCTAGGGTTTCAGTGGTCTAGGAATTTTGGAATCTGAATATTTGAGAATCTCGGGATTTTGAAATATGGTTATAGAAAAATTTGGGGATTTAGTAATTTCAGGATTTTGAAATATAGAAAATTGAGAATCTAAGAATTTTTTAATTTGGGTGTTTGGAAATCTAGAGATTTAGTGATCTAGGGATTTTTGAATGCAAGAAATTTAGAATCTAGGGATTTTTAAATTTGGGTGTTTGGAAATTTAGGGACTTGGTGATCTAGGGATTTTTGAATGCAAGAAATTTAAAATTTAGGAATTTTTTAATTTGGGTGTTTAGAAATTTAGGGACTTGGTGATCTAGGGATTTTTTAATACAAGAATTTTAGAATGTAAGGATTTTTAAAAGTAGTAACATTTTGTTATAGAATCGTTTAGAAATCTAGGGATATTTGAACCTAATAGATCGAAAATTAAAAAAGTTTGAAACTGGACTATTTAGAAATTTCATACTTACAGAATATAGAAATTTTGAACATTGAAATCTATAAATTAAAAAAATCAAAAATGTAAAAACATTTTGCTATAGGATCGTTCGAAAATCTAGGGATATTTGATCCTAGTGATAGGAAATTTAAAGATCTTGAAACTGGAATATTTAGAAATTTCATAATTACAGAATATAGAAATTTTGAACATTGAAATCTATAAATTAAAAAAATCAAAAATGTAAAAACATTTTGCTGTAGGATCGTTCGAAAATCTAGAGATAGTTCAACCTAGTGACAGGAAATTTAAAGATCTTGAAACTGGACTATTTAGAAATTTGATAATTACAGAATATAGAAATTCTAATCATTGAAATCTATAAATTAAAAAAATTGAAAATGTAAAAACATTTTGCTATAGATCGTTAAAAAATCTAGGGACATTTCAACCTAGTGACAGTAAATTTAAAGATCTTGAAACAGTTCTATTCAGAAATTTGATAATTACAAAATTAAAAAATTTTAAACATCGATATCTATAAATCCAAAAAATTGAAAATGTAAGAACATTTTGCTAATATAAAAAATGTAAGAATATTTCTGCTAAAATAAAAATTAGTAAGTTTCGCACAGCTTAGGTCTTTCCGCATTATATTTCGAGGATTTTATACCCGTATCCCAGCTAATTACTCGAACGTTTGCAATCGACATCCTCTCTCTAATTCCAGCGATTTCGCGACTAATTAAAACGGGCCGGAGGCCAATTAGAAAAACGCAAAAAATAGTCGGTCCGGGTCGCGCTGAGCTTCGCGGGGGTCATTTATCGGCTATTCAGAGAATCGAGCAGTGCGGGCAAAGGGCAGCTCGTTCGGGCCGGAAACGGGCGAAAAGAGACGACGCGGAGGGTACGCATCGAATTGACGTGCCAACGGTAATGGAATTGCTGCGGCAACGTCGGCCAACGATTTTCCGCGCGATTCCACTTCTCCGTGATTCGCGTACCGCCCTATAATACCCCATAATCCCTAGGCCATGCCCGCGAAAAAATATGAAATACCGTGCGAATTCGATCGACGGTTTTTTATTCGTCGTCACTTTCGGCAAACGCTATTTCGACCCGGGCAACAAAAAGACGGGGAAAAAAGAGAAACACGTTAATCGATGAGAGAGAGAGAGAGGTTAGCCAGACATTCCCACTTCCCGGAATTTTAACGGCGTTTCGACGCACGATTCCTGGCCCTGCCCGGATGAATTTCATTCGTCGACGTTCCATGTTGGTCGCGCGAAACATTCTGTTAACCGTGTTTAATGAACGCCCGGAGACGAGCGTTGACGGCTTATTACGTCGTCACAGAGAGACAGGTGTAATTTAACGCGGCTTGCCACGCTATCGATACCCGTCACCGTAAAACGACGTATACGTTTCGCATCGCGGATTTTTGACGTTAGAGACGCTACCGCTGTTTATTGCGTTCACCTATATATTTTTAAACCGCCTCTAATTAACGCGTTGACTGTCACGATCAAAATGGCCTTGTCTTGTTATCGCAATTAGTCCAATGATCGCTACATTTTTCGAATTAAATTTTTCCTGTTGAGGTCTTCGGGGAAATAGTATGACTGTATTGCTGATCTCATTTTTGATAGCATTAGGTAGGTTATACTTGTTCAAGTTATACTTGGTCATGAATGCATGAAGTTCAATTTCGAAGTTCAATTTCGAAGTTCAATAAATGAATTCTTTTTTAGGTCTTAATACTGAAGGTACATTGTAAACTGTACAATACAATACCAATATAGATAGAAGACATTGGATGAACAGGTTATACTTGTTCAGATTCAGTTGTACTTGTCCATGAATGCAGGAAGTACAATTTCGAAGTTCAATGTATGAATTCATTTTCAGGTGTTAATACTAAAGGTACATGGTACACTGTACAATACCAGAATGCCAATATAGATAAAAGACATTAGATGAACAGGTTATACTTGTTCAGATTCAGTTATACTTGTCCATGAATGTATGAAGTTCAATTTCGAAGTTCAATGTATGAATTAATTTTCAGGTCTTAATACTGAAGGTACATGGTAAATTGTACAATACAAGAATAGCAATACACTAATACAGTAGAGTAATGAATAAGTAGTATAGTAGTATAGATGCACAATAGAACCTGTAATATAGTATCACAGTGATACAGTAGAATAGTAAAATGCCGGTATAATAATATACTAATTTAACAAAATCGATGCTGTACTAGTACAGTAATATAATAGAGTCGGTATTAATGCTATAATTATACAGCAAACTTGATGCTCCCCTAATGCAACAAACTGTTAAGAACCAAAAGAACGGAAAAATAATAGACTAGCAAAATCATAAAAATAATAGAACAGTAAGATAGAAGCCCAAAATAATAAAACAGCTAAACCGTAAAAATAGTAGAACAATAAAATAGAATTTCATCTTAGAAGCCCGAAATAATGACACAGCAAATCTGTAAAAATAGTAGAAGATAAAACGGTAGAACCGCAAATCAGCGAAACAGTCGATCAACAGAAAATCAGAGACAATATAGAGTAAAAGACCGAACGGAGAATTTATCCTTGAATTCCATTAGAGTCGATGAAAAATTTCACAGCTCGATAATTTCCTAACATTCCGACATCCGAAAGAAGTTTGTAGAATTCGCTAGAAGAGATTAGCCGATCAATCGGTGACTCGGCTCGGCAAATAAGAAGACACAGAGAGGAGAAGACGGCTTTTATAAGCAGCTCGTTCAGGGTCTCGAGGAGGTGGTAAGAGGGTTGTGTAAGATCGATGAAGCCACTTTGACGCCGACACGGATGACACGTCCTACACACGGGATATTGCAAATACCCGTGGCGCACTCTCGGCCGTCGACAAACTTTTACGAGCGACCCTCCACGAGAGCAACTCTTTAGAAACGGCTGTATCGAGTTAATCGGCTACGTGTCTCGTATCCGCGCGTAAAATGAAGATCCTTGGAGATCCGATTTGTACGGCAACTTGTAACCGGACAGAAATCCACGTATGGCGAACCAAACGAGTTACTCCGCACTCCAAGATCATGAATCTTCGAATACCCACGCGATTACCTCGTTCCGAGCTTTTCTTTTTATCGCCCTCTCCTTTTTATACTATTCTTCGGTACGGATTAAACCTTTGCGCTATACTGATTAACTACGATCCTGATGCATTTAAGGGATACTCACATTTTCAGTACTTAGAACTAATAGTTGGATTTAGGACTTCAAGTTTGGTACTTGGATTTAGTACTTCAGGCACGGTACTTGTAGTTGGTACTTCAAGTTGGGTATTTGGATTTAGTACTCCAAATTTGGTTCATGAATTTATTATACATATATACTTGAAGCTCTTCTCAAATTTTCAATACGTAATTTGAGGTCTAATACGTGGATTTAATATCTCAAGTTCAGTACTTGGATTTAGTGCTTCAAGTGCAGTACTTGGATGTGGTACTCCAAGTTTGGTACTCGGATTTAGTACTCCAAGTTTGGTACAGGAATTTATTATTACTTCTTGAAGCACTTCTCAAATTTTCATTACTTAATTTTAGGTCTAATACTTGAATTTAATATCTCAAGTTCAGTACTTGGATTTAGTGCTTCAAGTGCAGTTCTTGGATTTGGTACTTCAAGTTGGGTATTTGGATTTATTACTCCAAGTTTGGTACATGAATCTATTATTAGTTCTTGAAGCTCTCCTCAAATTTTCAACACTTAATTTTAGGTCTAATAATTGGATTTAATATTTCAAGTTCAGTATGTGGTTATAGTGCTTCAAGTGCAGTACTTGGATTTGGTACTCCAAGTTTGGTACTCGGATTTAGTACTCCAAGTTGTATACGTAGATTTAGTACTTCAAGTTCAGTAAATGAATTCATTATTAATACTAGAAGCTGTACTTTAAAATTAACACTACGCTAACTATGCAGATGACACATTCGTTGCTTCAAGTATGGCAAACTTCTATCATATTTTCAGTACTTGAATTCAATAAATTGATATCGAGGCGCCACTGAATTTATCGCCACATTTTCTCAATATTTTATGACCATGAACTGTGTGCCGATGCATCATGTTGCTGGAAGAATTCCAAATTTGGTTGTCATGAAACGCTTCAGCATAACGATATGTTCTTAACCCCTTGACCTACTACTTTTTCGGCAGGTGCGTCAGCTAACTAATTATTCCTGCAATGTTACGACAAATAAGGAAAGTTGAACTGTCAGTACATTTTGAATTCAGACTTTTGTGATTACGTGAATCATATTTGGTATTAAATTTTTATTTTGATCATGCTGTAAATATAATTTGTATTTTATGACGTAACATATGTGACGTGTAATGTGTGTCATGGTATAAGAGCAAAGGAAAATATCTTAATAAATAATCACTTTTTTATTACTGTACCTCAACACTTTTTTACGTAGAATGCAGAGAGAATAACTGTGTAAAAAATAATGCTTTTTTGCTAAAAAAAAAATAAAGCAATTGTTGAACACACATGTATCATTTCTAAACTTCTCACCAGTATAGAACTCTTTGAACCATTCATCTTTAATATTTCACTGCATCGACACTAACAGCGTAGCGCAGCATAAATTTAATCTACCTATCCACCTCTCTATTATACTACCAGAATAAATTTCTATCTATCTCTAAAAAATAGTCACCGATCTCGAAAAGCGACCTCACCAAAAGAGTAATAACAGCGTGAAAAATTTGAAAAGCTTTGATTCGAGCGTAAATCGTAGATACATCGTTCGTAACAGAACGAAACAGACTATAAATAAGTTAAATTGACTGGAGTATCGCTGGCGCGAGCCTGGAGTAATGGTTAGATGCGATTTCGAGCTTAATTCGATCTGTACGGTTTTCCATCATGGTCGGTGTCCCAGAAACCCAAGCAAACTGCAAACACGGCAAGGTTGAGGACCAATTAGCTTCGACCTTCGTTGCATCTGCGAACGAACCAGCCCCGTTTACAAACGCTTCCTGTTTGCTTCGACTGAAATTTCCCGAAATTGAGATCGAGCCAAACGTCCGACATCCGCTTCGAAACGCGCGGAAACATCGACCCTTCTTGGCTCATTAAGTGCTTCCCTTACCACCAATTAATGCACCACGCATCAGATTCGGTTTCACAATGCAAATTATCCGTATAATGCTGATCGACTTGTATCTTGCTTTTCATATTTCTTGATATGGAAATTTGGGAATGGGGGAATTTGAGGAAGTTGGAATTGAGGAGTTTTGGAATTGGAGAGTTTTGGAATTGGGAGTTTTGGAATTGGGGAGTTTTGGAATTGAAGAGTTTTGGAAGTGAGGAGTTTTGAAATTGGGGAATGTGGGGATTGGGAATTGCGGGAATTGGGGGGGTTTTGGAATTGGGAATTTTTGGAATTGCAAAGTTTAGAAATTCGGAATTGTGGGAATTGGAGAGTTTTCGACTTGGGATTTTTTGGAATTGGGAAAATTTTAGAATTGGGAATTGGGGGTTTTTGGAATTGGGAAATTTTGAAATTGGGTAGTTTTAGAATTGGGAATTTTTGGAATTGGGAAATTTTAGAATTGGGGAGTTTTGGAATTGGGGAATGTGGGAATTGGGAATTTTTGGAATTGGAGAATTTTGAAATTGCGGAATTTTGGAATTGGGATTTGTGGGAATTGGGGGGGTTTGGAATTGCGAATTTTTGGAATTGGGGAATTTTGGAATTGGGTAGTTTTGGAATTGGGGGGTTTTGGAATTGGGAAATTTTGGAATGGGGAAATTTTAGAATTGAGGAGTTTTGGAATTGGGAATTGTGAGAATTGGGGGTTTTTGGAATTGCGAATTTTTGGAATTGGGTAGTTTTGGAATTGGGAATTTTTGTAATAGGGAAATTTTAGAATTGAGGAATGTGGGAATTGGGAATTTTTGGAATTGCGTAATTTTGGAATTGGGGAGTAATGGAATTGCGAATTTTTGGAATTGGGGAGTTTTGGAATTGGGAATTTTTGTAATTGGGAAATTTTAGAATTGGGGAATGTGGGAATTGCGAATTTTTGGAATTGCGGAATTTTGGAATTGGGGAGTTATGGAATTGCGAATTTTTGGAATTGGGGAGTTTTGGAATTGCGAATTTTTGGAATTGGGGAGTTTTGGAATTGCGAATTTTTGGAATTGGGGAGTTTTGGAATTGGAGAATGTGGGAATTGGGGAGTTTTGGAATTGCGAAATTTTGGAATTGGGAATTGTGAAAATTGGAGAATGTTGGAATTGGGAAATGTATAATAATTCAGAAGTTTAGATATTTGATAAATTATAAACTT
The DNA here is from genome assembly GCA_963576845.1 of Megachile leachella. NCBI lineage: Eukaryota > Metazoa > Arthropoda > Insecta > Hymenoptera > Megachilidae > Megachile > Megachile leachella. The sequence goes on along the minus strand of OY756248.1, from coordinate 7,546,126 downwards.
GCAAATTTAGAAAATTCGCAATTTGACAATTTCAGAATTAAAGATTCTAATATTTAGAATCTTAAAAGTCTGTCACAATAGTGACCGTTCTGTTTACTATATTTTTCTCTTTTACTTATTGTTTGTGCGAATACTAACAACAAGAAATATTTGAATTTAATGAAATGCCAGCCCGAAAAACGTAGAACTTCTCTCTCATTTCACAGTAAATGTAGCAACAACGTTTGCAGAGACGAAAGTTTGCCCCGTTCGATTTTTCAAACTACGTTTCTCGTTTCATTCGAAATCTGTAATTACACCCGTTTACTCAGCGAAATTAACCGAACGCGTGAATTTCACGAATCTCGTGCACGGTTACCAGGAAAAATGTTTGAACTAGAAAATGAAAACTCGATTCCCTCCTTCATTCTCTTAATCGCGAATTTTCACTCGACCACTCGTTACTTATTACTAATCCTCCGTGAATAAAACTGTGCCATAAAGCAGGATGGAGATTACGAAATTATTAAATGGTAGAGCGTTCAACTAAATCGGTAATGGGACGTTTAAAATGTAGCAGCTTTCTAAATATTGGAATTTAGACAATTACGAGAATTAAAATTAGGTAGTTCACGAATTTATGATGCAAGGTAGAAAATTAGGAGCTGAGAAATTTTATGTTTGAAAATTTTGTAGTTTCAATTTGTTTAAGTTGGAAAATCTGAAACGTTTAGGGGGAATTTGAGGAAGCTGGAATTGAGGAGTTTTGGAATTGGGAGTTTCGAATTGGGAAGTTTTTCCAAAACTTTGGAATTGCATTCCGCAATTCCAAAATTCTCCAATTCCAAAAATTCCCAATTCCCACATTCCCCAATTCTAAAAATTCCTAATTCCAAAAATTCCAAATTCCAAAACTTCCCAATTCCAAAAATTCCAAATTTCAAAACCCCCCCAATTCCCACATTCCCCAATTCCAAAACTCCTCACTTCCAAAACTCTTCAATTCCAAAACTCCCCAATTCCAAAACTCTCCGATTCCAAAACTCTCCGATTCCAAAACTCTCCGATTCCAAAACTCCTCAATTCCCGCGCAAGTCGCAGCGCAGTTTGACGGACGAACTTTCCCCGTCGAAATCCAGGAACGACGTTCGACTTTTCGTCAGTTAGGGGAAAAGAAGAAGGATCCTGCGACAGGTTCATCCTTCCCGACCCGCGGAAGCTGACAGGGAGCCCGTTTGTACCTCTCACCGACAGATTCGCGTACAACTTTTATTGCCTAGCGAATTTATGGGGTGTTTGCCTCGCCTCGGCAACTCCGCGGCAAGTATAAATTCATTTCGCACGGCCGAGATTTCTGTCCCGTCAGATTTATCTCCCGTGACGACACCAACCTTTTACACTCCGGAAATTAATCGTCCACTGGTGAACGCTCCTTTTCTTTACCATTTAATTACACTTTACACATCTTCTGCTAATCTACTCAATTTTTGTTTCTTCACTCGAATCATCAGATTAGGCAAAATGGTTCACAACTTCACAAAATGGTTCTTAGGTTAAATTTGAAAATGGGACAGGAAGGTAGTTTCTTAAATCTGATGATTTTAGTTGAGATTCAGAATTTATAATTATTAATAATTATTAAGTGAGTAGTTAAATATTATCAGTGAGTGAATTAATCAGTGAGTAGTTAAATCATGAACAGTGTCAACATGTTACATTAGAAAATATTAATATATAGTTCAATTATTAATACTGTCAAAATGTTACATTAATATTAATGAAATTAACTGCTCTGTTAATATAATACATTAACAAAATTTTTACAGTTAAATCATTAATACTATTAACATATTATATGAACAATATTAGCAACGTCAAAGTATCAGCACATTACGCTAAACAAATTATTCTAATTAACCTATTAGCACAATTAATATATTACCTTAGCAAAATTAATCTGCGAATGAAAAGTATTACCAACTATAACAAAAAGCACTGTTAAATTAGAAGAAAGAAAACATCGACCTGAATGCATTTAAACTGCCCCTTTCTCCATTATCTTCTTTTCTGCTTCGTTTTACCGCGTGCTTCATCGATTAGTCGTAAAATCACAAGTAAAAGCGTTCGCAGCGACGATGAAAAGAAACGCGGCCAGCAAGCAACGCAAAAAACGAAGACGACCGACGAAAAACAAAGAGATGCGCGTAATTATTTGCTGCAAACGGTCGAGCTCGTAAATTTTTGCAGCGGAGAAAGGAAATAAACGGGACGAGCGTTTGAAGCACGAGGCGTTCCACAGGTGGCGATACGCACACGATCGTAAATTTGACAAAATAAAACGTTCAGCGTACCGCACCTATGTGATACCGATGAAAATTTTCCTTTTTTCTTTTTTTACTTGTTGTTTCATTTACCGTGATTGGATTATACAGAAAATCTTTTGTTTTGGTTGATATTTTTGGTCGTAATTTAATAATAATGTGATATAATGTTACAAAACATGAAATACAAAAAGAAGAATGACATTATGTTATAAGACATTGATAAGGTGCAACAAAAAATAATAAACCATACCAAAAAATTGTACATAAGAAAACAATAAGAAAACAAGATATGACATAATGTTACAAAACATGAAATATAAAAAAGAAGTAATATCATGTTACAAGATAATGATAAGGTGCAACAAAAAATAATAAACCATACAAAAAATTGTACATAAGAAAACAATAAGAAAACAAGATATGACACAATGTTACAAAACATGAAATACAAAAAAAAAGTAATATCATGTTAGAAGACTTGATAAGGTTCTATAAAAAATTACAAACCGTACCAAGAAATAGTACATGAGAAGACAATAACAAGAGTAACAAGATATCACATGATAGTAACAAAAGTAACAAGATATCAAAAGATAAAATACAGAAAAAACAATAATATCATGTTACAAGACATGATGAGGTTCAATAAAAAATTACAAACTATACCAAGAAGTAGTACATAAGAAGACAATATAAAAAGTAACAAGATATGACTTAATGCTCCAAAAGATAAAATACAGAAAAGAAAAATATCATGTTACAATTCATGATGAGGTTCAACAAAAAATTACGAACAATACCAAGAAGTAGTACACAAGAAGACAATAAAGAGAGCAACAAGGTATCATATAATGTTACAAGAGATAAAATACAAGAAAATAGTATAATGTTCCAAGCATAATGATAGGATCCGACAAAAAATTACAAACGATATCAAGAAATAGTACATAAGAAACCAATAAAGAGTAACAAGATATCCCTTACAAGACATAAGATCCAACAAAAAACGACAAACCCTAAAAAATACCACACTACAAAACAATAAAAAGAATAACAGAATATCACAAACAAAATAATAATAATAGCAGATAACCAGTTAAGAAGATAACCTAACGATTAACCATAAAATTGAAAAATGGAATAAAGTCCTGACAGTAATGAGAAACAAGATACACACGAGAGAACATATGAAGACATCCGAGCACTAAAAAGAAGCGACAGGATGACCGTAAATATTTCGCGCGTAAACATTATCGATCGGGAGGCTGCGAATCGAACATCGATAATCCGTGCTGGCATTGAAATAAATGGGACGATCCGGCATGGCACGAAGCGTCAGCTTTTCAAAGTTTGCGGCTGGAATTGGCCGTGGCCGATGGCACGAGAGTAGCGGCTTAATGGAGCGCGCGATGAATATGGAATTCCCGATGAATTGGCTCGTCTCCAGAAGGCAGCTTGCCCTTCGATCGGCCGCGTTCGTTGTTAATTAAAGCGCTTTTAATTATCAGCAACCCCGCGCGTTCGAAGCGTATCGTTCGCTTATCAATATTGTACAATCTAACACTGATACCTCTCCTTCCGATGCGAAAGAAGGAACCTAAAACCCCACGATTCGATATTCTCGGATATTCTTTCCCTTATGGTTCAACGTGCTTCATACGTGCAAATATGAATTTTAAATGTTTTGTTCTGTTTGTTAATTTTTATTTATAGGTTCGAAGCTCTTGTCTCGTTCTAAACGTGTCTATTTTAGCTCTCGTGACCCGGTGATACTATGGCTAATTATTCAATGTATTTAATGTGTCCAATTATTTAGTGAACCGAAGTGTATAATTGTGTAATGAAGTTACATGTAAAATTGTTCAATGCATTTAGGTATCTAATTAGTGCACGAATTTAAGCGTACTAATTTAATCACCATATGGATTTGTCTATGAGAATTATTATTAGAACATACTTCAGTACGAAGTATATATTACATATGCATATCTACGTCGACAAATATAGAAACATTTCAATACAATGCAACTCTTTGATACCACCAATAATGACTTAACAAATTATCTTAACTTATCTTAACTCATAAAATGACTTCTAATTCCGTAATTAATCCATCGTCAATTCGGTGTAAACCAGCACCAAAGATCGTGCGTTCATTGCTCTCGAAATTGTTGTACGAAGAACAGTGGGAGGCAAACAGAAAATCGGTGATGGCTCGATCCAGTGCACTCCATTAGCACGCGGACCGCGTTTTCCACGAAGCGGTAGCCGGAAAACTGTTCTCGTTTATTAATTTATCGCGTAAGGCTGCGTCATTGCCCGACGACCGCAATTCGCTTTCGGACGAAAGTCAATTAAGAGGCGTACCTACAGGCTCGCGATCGATCGCGAAAATTCAACTTCTCCGCGTTTCGTCGCGTTATCGATGCTATCCATCGATCGCTTCGTCGATGAAATTCAATTTTTACCGCCGCGCTCTTCCATTTTTCTCCTTCTGCTCGCGAAATAATTTTGCGAGGGTCGTCGCACCTTCTTTTATATCACTTTCTTAATTATGACGTATAGTCGACAAAATTTTAAATCGTTTTATAATAACTAGATAAGCCTGTCGAAACATTCGACATATTAATGATAGATTAATAAAATTTAATACTAAAGACTTAAAAAAGTACATATTAATATTTAGCGCATATTTACATGGTTTGAAATTAGTAAAATTTACAAAAGTTCACTAAATACAATGTTGCTAGTTTAAATTTTAAATAAAAAACAAAAATTTTTGTCACTTAAAAAAAAATTTTTTACAGATTGACAAAAATTTGATTTTAGACTAATTCGATCACGCTGATTCCAAATCTGTGATCCGTTTTTTTCTACGACTTGTGGTTCTCGAGAAATAAACTGTTGACACGATAAGGCGTTTAATAAAGAAGATATTGTTTGATAACAAGGTTCATGTATTTATAAGAGATTTATAATAGAATTATATTTATAAGAAATAATATTCTCTAAATTCCAAAATCTTTCAGGTACAGAATAGCCTACTTCTCCAAACACATTATGTACAAAATTCTCCAGATACGAAAATTATTCAGATTTCGAAATACTTAGATTGTACAATTCTCTAAATGTCAAAGTTCCCTAAAGCTTCAAACCCTTCCAAAATTATTCTAGATCCTACAAATTCCTTAGGTCAAAAAATTTATTGAAGTGTCTAAAATACACCGCCAAGATTACATTAAATTCGAAAAATTCCTTAGGTTCCAAAAAGTTCCCTAAATCCCCAAAATCCCCTAAATCTAAAAATTCTCTAAAACCATCAAACCCTTGAGATGCTAAAATCCCCAAAATCCGAAAATCCCACAAATTGCCTAACTAGTAAAATCACCTAGATCACATAATTTCCTGAAATCTCCAAATACCTGAAGTACCAAAATTACCAAAATGTGAAAATCTCAAAATTCCCTAGATAGTAAAATCCCCTAGATCACATAATTTCCTGAAACCTCCAAATAACTGAAGTACCAAAATTACCAAAATGTGAAAATCTCAAAATTCCCTAGATAGTAAAATCCCCTAGATCAGAAAATTCCCTGAAACCTCCAAATACCTGAGGTACCAAAATTTCCAAAATGTGAAAATCTCAAAATTTCCTAAATCGCAAAAATCCCTTAGATCCTCCTGAAATTCGCAATGTCCCAAAATCTAGTAACCAAATTTCCTAATTTTCCAATCTTAGAATTCTGAGATTTCCGAGTTCATAGAAAGACGTTGGCCGAGCTTTGTAAACGCATAAACCCACTATAAACGGTTGATTTAGAACAGCCAGCTTATCCGCTACTCTACAGTGACACGGTGAAATATCGAACTCGTGTTTTTCCATTATTTCGACAAAGTGCGCGCCATCATTCCGCGCAGTTATCATTTCCGTGGTGTCCTATAACCGAGGAAAGTTTGGACGAAATCCATGCGCTGAAGATCGCGCTTCTACCGTTACAGACATAAATTCAGAATCGTTAGAGAAAAATGAAGTACGAAGGAAATTTACGGGACATAAATCGCGCAACAGCGGTTTTATCCGTTTCGAAGCAACAAAGCCGAGAAACCTAGAAACGATACTCGCTTACGTAAGAGCAGTTATGATCAATCGACGATTTTTATAGAAATCCGGTTTTGTTCTCGGGTCGTCTCGAATCGGAAAATGGCTCGTTAAATTTAACGATCGTTCAAGTTTTAAACAGGATAAATAAGAGGAAGCGTGTGTTCCGATCGGTTTGGAAAACGATTTCCTTTGATACAAAGTTTTAAGTGGGTGGCCCTAAAGAATCCGATGGAAACAGTAATTTCATAAATCCCTCATTTTACCCGCACGGAACGAGGATCCCCTATAATTTCGTGTTATTCGCCTCCCTGTAATTGCACGGCTACGCTGGTCAAGTCTCGTCCTTATGAAACCCAACGTGATTCCACCGAATTACATGGAAATCGACAACACGGTGCTGATTTACATCGCGAAGGAACTCCAACGATACCCGACGGACGTCTCGTTATTTTCATTTATCTGTTAATTACATTCGGTTTAGCATCGAACATCGTTTAAGGATGTTAACTGGTAAATTCATTAAATTGCCTTCATTTATGCTAATTTAAACGAATGTTATCGCTTATATTATTGTCACATTTGAACAATAAATGTGGAAATTTTGAGTTAAATTTGCAAATTGTTAGAGGTTCAAAATGGAGTCTGAAGAATTGGTAATGTGAGAAGTAACTGAGAATCTGCGCACTTGAAATTTGAAAATTTAAAAATTTAGCAACTTCCGAGAAGTTTGAAAACCAAGAATTTAAAAATTAAAAAATGTTTTAACGCAGCTGAAAATGTACATTCCTAAAATTCTGAACAGTTTGCAACAATAAAAGTTGTAAAATCTGTAAATTGAAAACATTTCCACTCGGAATCCCCGCAAGTTCGAGCACTCGAGTTGCACGTATCAGGTTGGATATTAAACAAAAGTTGTACGAGTAGAACACAGGTTGAAGTTTAATTTGAGAACGATGGCATCGTGACTAACAACACGAGCGAGAAAACCACGATAACTGGCGTTTCAATATTCACGTGTAATCTTGCAGGGCACAAATTATCCGTGGATAACCGTGGCAAAGAGTATTCAATAATGCAGGTAAACCGGCTGAACTTCTCCACAGGGCTCGAACGGTTGGCTCCGTTTATAGCGCACCCTGGAGAACCGAGTTCCAAAGGGGGATCGAGGGGAACCGGAACGAGCCACGGTAACCTGCGATCGATGTCGCGTTAACTCTTGCCGCTGCTCCTAATCAAACTTTACCACCGTTTCGCGAAACCTTCCGTGAAAATACACCCTCCAACGACCATACCTTCTGACGGTGATTTTAATTCCCTTTTAACGACGTAACTTGCTAGCTCTCTATTAACGCGTTACCCATTACTACATGGGATACCATTAAACCTTGAAAATTTCCTACCTCACGAAATTACGTTAAATAGTTTATATTTACACTGTTTCTTTTCAGTATTAAATAACTCGTTTCAATTTTAAGTACTAAAAAATAATTTATTTCTCTCTGGCTAGTCGCTTCAAAATTTCTATTGTAAATCGCAAAATTACGTAAAGTTGATTCTGACATGTTAGAACATTTCAGAAATACAAGTCCACATAATATGTGCATAATTTACAATATTCAGCATCGTACACCAAGACTGCGATCCATTCAATTCCACATATCGAAACTCTATTGTGTTTCTATTCCTCGGACCACTTCAGTACTATGCATCGAGATTGTATTTGTATTCTATATCTTCGTTCAGTACCACATATCAAGACTCCGCAGTACTCGTGCTCTAAAACGTGCAACTCACAAGTGTATACAGCACAATATACAATATGTATTAAGATTACGTCTGTATCTCAGCTCCTCCAGTTCTACATGAAATTGTGTTTGTGTACAGCTCTATTCAGTGCCATATATCGAGACTCCCCGTGATTGCATTCCACAGTCCGTCCAGTGTACTCAGACTGTATCTGTATCCCACATGTGTCACATATCAAGCCTCGTACCTCAAAAGGTACATCGAGACTGTACTTGACAGACTATATGTTTCATATGATCATGTGTTACATATCCAGTCTAGTACCCTAAAAGCCTCAACCAAAGTCATACATCGAGCCTGTACTCGGATAGACTATACCTGTGTCTCATATGACCATGTGTCACATATCAAGCCTCGTACCCCATACGTCTTGACCAAAGTCATACATGGATACTGTACTGGAACAGACTATGTATCCCATATGATCATGTATCACATATCAAGCCTCATACCCCAAAAGTCTTAACCAAAGTCATACATGGAGACTGTACTCGAACAGACTGTATATCCCATATGATCATGTGTCACATATCAAGCCTCATACCCCAAAGCCTTAACCAAAGTCATACATGGAGACTGTACTCGACAGACTATACATCTCACATGCTCATATGTCACATATGAAGCCTCGTACCCCAAAAGCCGCAACCAAAGTCGAGACCGGACTACTCGGAAAATCTGTGAACCACCGAAAACAATTCACTGTTAGCAGAGAATCGGTTGAAACGCTCGTAGCCGGCTGTTCTCTTATTATCCGCAATTACACCGTATTCGCAAACAGACTGGCCGTACAGAGTTCCGTTCACGGTGGAACAGTTGGCCATTAGAGCTCGCTCGATCGGCCACTTCGCTCGTCCGTACAAACGAGGCTAGGATAGTCCGGCGCTGGTAATCGAGCCGTATAAACCGGTACCAAATTACAATGTAACCGTTCCGGGGGTGGTGTCTCGCGGTAGACCGCAGCTACACGACGAAGCGTCGCGTCCCGGAAGTGGACGTTGTTCTCGGACGCCCGGTCTCTTGCTCCTGTACTCGATCGCCAACTTCTCCGCAAGTAACCGGACTATTTCCACGATGACGCGACCCTCGGATCACGTTATTCGCGACGATCATTCCGACGGATCTACACCGCTCGTTAACCGCTTTGACAACGCCTGCCGACTGCGGTCAAGAATGCGAACCGACAATGCACGTTTCCGCATTGCGGACAACCTAGTCGGTTTACTCTTTCTATTATAACCAATCGTGCATTGTGCTATGACCATTCGATCCTTCAAACATTCAAATTCGACTCTTCAAACATTTTTGACCAAGGCAAAGATTTTTGCAGGTTTTCAACAACTTTGATCCGGCTCAAGGTTTTTCTGTCCATCATTCATTCAGGTTTTTAAACATATTTTATGTGGGTCTCCACATATGTTTTTTTGTGCCTTCAAAGATTTCATCTGGCTCTCCAAAGATTTCTTGTGGTTCTCCAAGGATTTTCGGCTCTTCAAAGATTTCTGGGCATCCAAACATTTTCACTCGAGTCTTCAAACATTTTCAGCTGGCATTCTTCATTCGGTTCATCAAACATATTCACAAAATTCATCAATTTGTAGTTGCAAGTCTAAGTATAATTTGAACTCAGATACAATTCAGATACATTCACTGTGTAACATGATTTTATAGTAACAATTCATATAAAAAATATAACGACGATAATAGAAGAGAAAATCACATCGATATGAAAATTACAGTAGTATGAAAAATAGCGATAACGTGAAAAATTCTTTGACGAGAAGGGAAAATGAATTTCTTACCTACGGTGGAACAAGCGCACTCAAAAGATTAGCATCGCGTTAGTCGCGATCGATGCATGCCTAATCGATTGGCGGGAAAGCGAACCGAGAAACGACGCGCACGGTTTCCAGAGCAAGTGCATCCTCCTACTTGGCAAACGACGCTAGGTCACTGGGGCGAATCGAGCGTCTGAACAAGGTGAACATATCGATCGTAGAACGGCGACCCACTAAGAAAGCATGCTGCTCTGCTCTAGTGCAACACGCAGGTGCAACGCACGAAAGCCGATGCACCGATTATGGTGTTTGCAGCTGCAGACGTCGTCAATCGCTTCGTTTAATCGACTAATCATTTCATGTACTATCGTTTCTTATAAAGAAACGTTTTCAAGATCTTGTTATACAGGAGAATTACATATACAATATTTTTGTGGAACTTGTATATGCAGTGATGCATAGATTGCATCTATTTAACTTGCATGTATTTAGCTTGGGAGTTACAGTACTTATTTGCATGTGTTATACAATTACATATGATGTTACATATGATATTTTCTTGTTATATTTGTACAATATTTCTTTGTGTATGATGTCGACAACTTTCTTCTATTGTATGATGTCTTTGCAGATATTCATATTAAATTTTCATGTTCATATTAAATCTTGAACAACACTGGCAGAGATTATCCTAATGTGTCTTCAAGCTTCAATTTTCCTTGAATTTAACTATACTGAACAAGTAAGACCTGACAAATTTCATGCTCACTAATAACCGTATGTTTACAAGATATATCTACACACAGCAACCTATGAGAATCGCAGTCTGCAGATTACACGCTCGGTTAATTCTTGCAGACTTCGATGTATCATAAACACAGCATAAATGCGACATAATCTTCGGAACACACATAAATCGCGTGATCTAAGGATTTCGAGGTATCATAGATGCACAAGCATGCGAAGTCCAATCATAAATGCATAAACACACGCGGTGCAATTATAAATGCATAAACATAGTCCAATCACGAATGCATGAACGCAGACGGATCATAAATGCGGCGTACTAATAACCTCGGAAGTTTTGCAATCCACCTGATGGAAGCAAATAAAAGAAATTCTAGGAGTAAGGTGTTAAGGTTTCGCGGACAAAGATCGGTTGTTGGAAAGCTTTCGTGCCGCACCCAACGAGATTTCTATCGAGGTGTTTCTGGTAGGAAGCGCATTCGACTAGCGAGCCTCGAGAGCAGAAACCAATTAAGCGCCGCTGCGTTTCCCGGAAAGCGAGGGGCCAGAGTTCCCGGTTATCCTACAGTTCCCACAGTTTCTCTCTCTTTTTCACTCGGCACGCGTTTGCACACGAGGATACAATGTAAGCTTCCTTTGGAATTCTGGAATTTTATTTTTGTGTTCTTTACGGTGGGTTAGTGCATTTGTGATGTGGCAAACATGGCAGATTTTTTGGGAAATTATTGTGAATTTGATAATTTTAGAAGGTGGGAGGTTTGTAATAGTTCACAAATTCAGAGCTTCCCAAATTCCAAGTTTTCCAAATCTCAAGCTTCTCAAATCCCAAGGTCCCCAAATTTCAAGCTTATCAAATTTCAAGCTTCCCAAATCCTAAGCTCCTCAAATTCCAAGCTTCCCAAATCCTAAGCTCCTCAAATTCCAAGCTTCCCAAATCCCAAGACCCCCAAGTCCCAAGGTTTCCAAATTCCAAGCTTCCCAAATCCCAAGCGCCTCAAATCCCAAGACCCCCACAAGTCCCAAGGTTCCCAAATTCCAAGGTTCCCAAATTCCAAGCGCCCCAAGTCCCAAAACCCCCAAATTCCAAGCTTCCAAAATCTTAAGCTACCCATATCCCAAGCTTTCCAAATTCCAAGGTCCTCAAAATTTCAAGCTCCTCAAATTCCAAGCTTCCCAAATCGTAAGCTCCCCAAATTCCAAGCTTCCCAAATCCTAAGCTCCCCAAATTCCAAGCTTCCCAAATCCCAAGACCCCCAAGTCCCAAGGTTTCCAAATTCCAAGGTTCCCAAATCCCAAGCTTCCCAAATCCCAAGACCCCCGAGGTTCCCAAGGTTCCCAAATCCCAAACGCCCCAAATCCTAAAACTCCCAAATTCCAAGCTTCCAAAATCTCAATCTACCCATATCCCAAGCTTCCCAAATCCCAAGCTTCCCAAATCCCAAGCATCCCAAATCCCACGCGTCCCAAATCCCAAGCTTCCAAAATCTCAAGCTACCCATATCCCAAGCTTCCCAAATTCGAAGACCCCCAAATCCCAAGCGTCCCAAATCCCAAGCTTCTCATATCCCTAGAGATGCAAATTCCAAGCTTCCCAAATCCCAAGATCTTCAAATCCCAAGACCCCCAACTCCCTAAAGCAAGAACTTCTCAACCCTCCCAAATCCCTAACTCCAAAAATTCGCAACCCCCGATCCCAAAATCTAAAAATTCTCAAATCCCCCAAATCTCCAAATCTAAAAACACTCACTCCTCCAAATCCCTAAATCTAAAAATCCTCCACCTTCCAATACCCCAAATCCCAAAATCCGCCAATGTTCCCATCTCCAAAATCACCGACTGCCTATTTACGATAATTTTCCCTGAGGGAAGTAGATTCGTTGACTGCTCGTCCACAGAAATCGCATCCTTTCTCTCAAGAGCCGTGTTCGATTTCCTTCTATCCGGTTCCTTCAGGACGGGGCTCTGTTTCTCTCCGGGACGCGGTCTTTCTCGTTCGTCGATCCTGTTCGCTTCCTTCCTTCTTCCGTCGATTCTCCTTTCATCCTCCATCCCTTTTCGAGCCCGTAGGCTCGTGGTCGGAGCCGGATCACTGGCCTCAGCTAGGAGAGTTAACCGACGGGAGGAGCTCGTTTGAATATAATGCTCGTCGTTAACGTGGCACGGATGGTTTCACGTTCCCTCCACGGCTATCGAACCCCTTCGTCCTCGATTCTGCAACAGTTTGCCACTTGCGACACACTCGCTCGATCTCGACGTCCTCTCATTAACGTCCAACGTTTCACACGCGATTTCGTCGATCGACTCCTTTCACCTCGATCGAGTTTTGCGCTGATCTTCATTGGCGTAATGAGAATTATTGTGCGAAGGGGTGAGTGGCTGAACTTTGTATCGTGTGCTGCTGGTCACATGATAATTCGCAATCAAGTGGATTGTGATGAAATGATGAATTGAATGTGGATTAGTAAAACAGTAAAGGTCATACAGTAAGAGAAATTTAGATATATTTCCTGCTAATAGGTTTAATAATTTCTTTACAACTTTGCAGACTTTATATATGACTCACAATCAAAAGACATTTATAGGACAATTCTTGGATCATGGATAGTTAGTCACTCTTACATTAAAATGGAAAAAATAATTCATAAGTATATTTCTACATATGTATTCATACTCTTATTCTATAAGAAGGTTTCTATTTTATTTTCAAATACAAAATATGTACTTTTAACGTGTACCTTTAAAATTTATCTACCTTCTTCGCTATTCATCCGTAATCACATTATGAATTGCTACGAGACGTTCAATTAACCCAAAAAAAACAAATACAAATTTAAACATTGTAAAAAATAAATGCAAACACTTATACGAATGCAAAAATAAAAGTAAACGCAAAGATAAATAAAAAGCAATTAACAAAATAGTTAAAAAGTTTCACAACAACACAGCTGTTCTTATTAATATAATACAGAATACTCCACTACATGCAACATCTTTCTGCGAAATGATCATTGAGAAACTCGATAACCGTCTAATAGGTGCTTCAACAACTTATCATCTCCAATGACTTTCTCAGCAGTTTCGCGTTACATAATGATTAGTTTCTGCTTCCTTAAGTACACTTCTCACACCTTCGTCCGGACGATAAAGATCATATCAGCAACCATTCTGATCTCATGAATATCGCACATCGGACGTCTCGAACCGCTCTCGAACAGGTTGCACCGTGATGATCAGCATTGGCGTAAGGAGATACGGATCGGGGTGCAGACCCTTTTGGAAATATTTGGCGATTTTAAATGTAGGGTTAGTGTGTAATAGGTGGTTTTGAAAATTTTCGGATTACAAGATTTGGAGATTTGGGAATTTAGGAATGGGGAAATTTAGGAATTCGGGGCTCTAGGGATTTTTAAAATTTGAGAAATTGGGAATGTAGAAATTGGGGAATTTAGGGATTTGGAAATTTGAGAATTTGGGAATATGGGAATTGTGGAATTGTGGAGTGTAGAATTGTGGAATGTAGAATTGTGGAGTGTGGAATTGTAGAGAGTGGAATTATGGAGTGTGGAATTGCAAAATTGTGAAATCGCGAAATGTGGAATTGCGAAACGTGGAATTGCGGACCGTGGAATTGCGAAGTGTGGAATTGCGGACCATGGAATTGCGGAATTGCGAATAGTGGAATTGTGGAATTGTGGAATTGCGAAGTGTGGAATTGCGGACCATGGAATTGCGGAATTGCGAAAAGTGGAATTGTGGAATTGCGAAAAGCGGAATAGTGGAATTGCGAAAAGTGGAATTGTGGAATTGCGAAAAGCGGAATTGTGGAATTGCGAAAAGTGGAATTGCGAAATGTGGAATTGTGGAATGTGGAAAATTAAAAAAAAAATTCCCTCAGAAGAAACCTTAATCAGCCCTCAACGTAGAAAATTCAAAGAATTAAAGCTTGACAATCCCAGTCACTTTCGCAGCGAACGATGCTTCGACACGAAGAAGAAGAAAGTAAAAAAAAATAATAATAGCACACCCGAGAACAATGTGTAGGAACAACGCACTGCTAGATCGTCGGATATGAAGCGGAACGGGAAACGTTGTAACACGTGGCGAGCTGTGAAGCAAGTAAGGAGGGAGAGAAAAAAAATGAAGGTATAGGGGAAAAAGCGTCGCCACGTCATAACTCGTCGCAGCGACGACAGCCTGAAGATAAGGCGTCGCTCGAGTTAACAAAGGCTTCCGTTGTTACTATCTAGCGAGCTGTACAGCGTACAACGTCCGTTGCCTATTGTGCATCCTGCAATCGCATCCTGGGACTTTAAGCCTCTCCCTTGGAACGGGATTCCTGCGCAACTTTTTACCGAGATCCTTCTTACTCTCATTAATCGTTCCGCTGTTTACTTAAACGCCGCGTTAAATCAGCAGAAACGGTGATCAAGCAGTAACTTTGTCTGCTTTACTGCATTTGACCTTGTTAAATGTTGCACTTTAAGAATGATAAATTAAAATGACAAAGTAGAGTTGGAATAGTTTTAGGGTTTTATGTCACGATAGCACTTGTGGAATATTACGTTTTACTGGAGTTTGAAGTTTAATGAACTTACAAATTCTTTGTTTATAACCTAATAAGAGATGTTATGTTTGACACACCATTTTTGTCCAAACTTGGACACCTAAAGCAACAATTTTGCAGAAGCATAGTAACTCTTCAGAATAGACGAGAAAATTGTATTTCAAGTTCGTGCAGTATTTGAGTAGTATGCGAATGTATTGCAGTCTGATGGAAAAGTGCCAGGTCTATAAAACTGTTCTCAGTTCGAGACTCGTCCAAATTATATTTTTTTCATCTCCTTTAATTTTTTACTAATATTCGAACATACTGTACTTCAAAAATGTACATTGTACTTCGAATATATATATAGTGAACAATGTTTTATTTGTGTTCTATCAGATAAAGCTTCGTGTAACAAAATTATTTATAATTCCTAACATAAAATGGTTTCTACTAAAATATCGAGCCTCCGAAATTACCATCCAGATGCTCAAAATGTACAAGAAGAAACTCGCGTCACAGAAGACGTCTAAACCGTAATTGCAAGAATCAAAACGAATCAAACGGTCGAATATAGCAGCAGTTTCTATAAAAAGATTGTTTCGTAAGCTTCCTCAGAAGATAATTTCCGGTTGATTGCTCCGAAATAACGACGGTATCATTACAGTTCACTCGTTATCCTTTTCGTTATTCCCGCTGTTTACAGCGTTCAAACCGCTGCACCGCAGGGATTCGAAATTGCAAGAATTCCCGGAGGGTCCATAAATAAATTCCCCGTTTTTCAACGTCGCCCGGAAAATAAAAATAAGACATCCGAGTCTGTCCGAGTGTCCAAGAATTTGTCAGGAATCTAAAATTTATCGGCACGTTCTTTAACGACAACGGGGAAAGCAGGGCTAAAATGTTCTTCGATCCCGAAAATGGCGGCGAGGGGATCGCACACGGGCAAACAGAGGTTTGAATGGATCTCGACGCGAATGGGGGTGTGACGCGGACGGCAGAAATTGAAACGTCGCGCGGAAATTGAACGAGTACGAAACCTTTTCTACCCCTTCGCGTTTTCATGCTTCCCCGGGACGCGGAAATGTGAACACGAATTCATCCTGCGATTTTTCGTTTTCTGCGATGCGCAATGGATAATATTTACAGTTTAGATGCTCTAGTTTTTCGGTTAGCACAATACTTTTTAAATTCCTACTTTCCCCAATTCCTACATTCCTAAATTCCTATAGGTAAAATTAAAAATTTGTATACATTCATAAGAAAAGACTGTATTAGCTACCGAATCTACTACACTATACATATAAATATTTTTATAAACCAAATTGTCAAATTCAAAAATCTCTGAACACTCAAGTTTCTAATATTAGGTTAGGTAAGTTAGGTAAGTTAGGTGTGTTAGGTATGTTAGGTTAGGTAAGTTAGGTGGGTTAGGTAGGTTAGGTATGTCTACTACACTATGTAAATATTTTTATAAACTAAATTGTCAAATTCAAAAATCTCTGAACACTCAAGTTTCTAATGTTAGGTTAGGTAAGTTAGGTAGGTTAAGTGAGGTATGTTAGGTAAGTTAGGTTAGGTAGGTTAGGGGGGTTAGGTAGGTTAGGTATGCTAGTGTATATAATAAAAACATTGAAATGTGTGATAATAAACACATTGAAGCACCTTGTCTTCCAATTCTCAAAGAACCTCCATTTGCAATAAAACGCATAAAGCAAAAATAAGGTAATGATACGAACTAAGATTAGCATTGTATTACAATCATACGGTAGTTGCATAATTATACGTGTTCATTTAGAAGTCTGAAAAGCAAAGATCAATTCAGTCTTCCTGCTCAATGATTACGCAATCGCTTACAGGTTTATTGATTATTAATGAGGAGCGTAAGATAGTCGTTAAGAAAATGGATATCGAATGCCTGCGGAAATTATGGAGTTAACAACGATCAAAGCGATGATTAATCAAGTAGTTAAACAATTTATCACGGTCTCGGTAGCGTCTCCGCGATTCCTTAAGTAATCTTGTTGACACGGTTACTTAGCCGTTTTTACATCGAAGGTATACTTCTTTTACGATCTTATTATCGCGTGCTTCCGTCTCCTCGAAGTCCCTTTACGACTTCGCGATGCCCAATAAAATTAACCCCGTCCGACGAACAAACGAAACTAATCTTTGGTTTGGAGTATCAATCCTCAACTTGGTCTCTCTTCCATTTGCTTTAACAATTAGAACTGCCAATTATTTTTGTTGACTCAGATTGTTAGGAGATTCTTCTCCTAATGGCTAAAGTAAACGCTACTTCGTACACCCTTCGATACCTTAAGTTTTTACGGGAATTTCAGAACTTGGGATGTATCTAGGATTTGCAAAGAGAACTTTGAGAATTTAAAAAAAAGCGTGCATAATTGAATTACCACGGTTCAAGAATTAAATTACGCTCCAGTTAAAAGGGAATTATTTTCCCCATTACCGACGCAAAGTCTCTTAATTCTTTTTCGGTCGCGGCTTAACAATCTCTCTATTACGAAGGATGAGGAAGCAATTCTCACTAGGGCCTTAGCGATTTTATCGCCGTATTACTTATGTATCGTACCCTTTCGGTTCATAAGAAACTATCGTAATAATTCGTAATTCACGCGCACCCTTCACAATCGCATTACCAAAGAAACCTAATAGCGAACGATTTTTAGAGCGGGCGTTTCTTAGAAGCAATGAAAACTAGGCAACACCGGTGCAGTAAGTCGACATAATAAAAGGGGTTTTATCGGCGCGAAATAAGGAAAATAAATGGAACAGCGGCGTAAAGCGACGTTCGGAAATGTACATCGACGAGTTAACGATTCGAACCGATGTTTTTTACAGGAGGCCAGGTAAAAGCTTGATTATGCAAGCGATTAATTATCGTTGAGGCTCGGTCGCTTCTTTGCCTGACGCGAAGGTTGCCGCTCGGCAGATTGTTATCGTGCCTGAACGAGCCAGCACGTCTTCGATCCAGTTTTATAGAGCTGTTTTTTGCCCGGACGGTAACCCGACCACGGTTGTTTCGAACGCTCGCGCACAATTTTCCCGTTCTATTTAAGTGCATCGTCGTCGCGTTTGCATTACGCGCCACTGCGCTTTGCTATACCTTGTTTCATAAATTCTACGCTTTCTGTATTAGTCAGCAAATTAATATACGTAAAGACTGGATTTTACTTATTTATTAATTTAATTATAGTGCAATGTATTTGATTATATCTTTCTTTTCTTTATTTTTTTTTGAAAATCAAGATTTTAGTGTAGTTAAGTGGATTCACGCTTCTGCGCATGCGTAGTCTTCGTATACTCTGCGCATGCGCAGATGAGTACGCGCATGCGCTTTTAGATCCACGCGACTTACAATTTCAATATGAATTACAAATACATATATTCATTTAAATAGTTGCAATATTGATTCTTTTACTATGAAATTCTACTGATATGTACTTTGTATTATAAATACCTAATAAAATCTTTTTCTTAAAGAAAATATTAAGTACTTTATAGTGTTTTCAAGTAATATTATGCGTTTCATCTGCTTCTATGTTACATGTACTTCACATCTATTGTTATTTAATGCAACTCCTAAACGTCAGCATTAAATAACGTTTTTAAATAGTCACAGTATTAAATCTTTTACTATTAAATTCTACTGATATGTACCTTATATTATAAATGCCTAATAAAATCTTTTTCTTGAAGAAAATATTAAGTACTTCGTACAACATTTTCAACTAACATTATCTTTTTAATGTTTCTATATAATCTGTACATTTTATCCATTCTTATTTAATGCAACTTCTAAACGTCAGTATTAAATAACGTTTTTTAAATAGTCGCAATATTAAATCTTTTACTATCAAGTTCTACTGATATGTACTTTATATTATAAACACCTAATAAAATCTTTTTCTTAAAGAAACTATTAAGTACTTCATACAGCATTTTCAACTAACATTATCTTTTGAATGTTTCTATATAATCTGTACATTTTATCCATTCCTATTTAACGCAACTCCTAAACATCAGCATTAAAAAACGTTCTTTACCTTTGAACAATTTAAATAAACACTAAATTTAAACGATACATTTTCTTATTAATACTATTACATTATTATATTTGAGTGAAAATGTAGTTCGAGTTAAAAATTAAGAAAGTTCTATAAGAAAGATAGCACACGTGAAGCAACCTGTAGGACTCAGCGCGTGCACGCGCTCGTTCCCTCTCGGAAATTCGTTCGTGTGCGATGCACTTGGCGCATATATCTCTGCAGTACCCTGCACATGCGTCACTCTGCGTAGTTTCTATTTATGCGCGCATTTATGCTAACGAAGCTTCAAGGGGAACGTGTCAACGTTACGGAACGCAGCGACACTCCGTGCTCCCATTGTCGGGTGATCGCGCGAGAAATCCTGCTCATCGGACGTTTCCCTCTCGTTACGAGGAATTTTACGACTCTGAAACTTGCTGTTCTAGTTGGAAGCTTCCTTTCTGTGCACGATTAACCAGATATTTAGAGCGGCCATCAACTATACTCGGCGAAGATCACTTGCTAATAGCCTTGGATGGCTCGGTTCGTGAGATATTTAGGGGATGCAAGTTTTTCGAATAAATTCGATAGTTCCTGACGTATTTAAAGCTCTCGGACCTCTATATTTTGGGGTACTTCAATTTTAGAGATAGTAGAGTTTCGAGAGTTTTGGGATTTGAAATTCTGGGATTCCAGGAAATTTTAGAATTTAAAAAGCTGTGTTTGATATAACATATGTTAGCTATGTTAAGCCATGTTAGCTTTTGTATGAAGTGAGAATAGTATACTAATTTTATTTTTGTCAAGTAATATCTGTGATATAATATTTATGATACCACGTAGCACTACATAGAGTTTTGTCCGGGTTAGTTTATCGTACTTCGATCGATCTAACTTCGAATACCTCTGAACAGGATGTTCCGTGTGTTTTGGCCAATGAGGGTAGTTAATCTAGCGCGCGTAAGGATTTTCAAGCAGAAACAGTTAAAGCTCTGCGGGGTCTTCGTTAGCACAACGATAATGAGTGGACTGCTTTTCGGTGAAAGAGAGTGGAAACGCGAATTAAACGCTCATGCTTTCGGCTTGTACACATACCGCGGAAATGGATTCCCGTAAGTTTACATACGAATTAGCTGGATATTCAGCGGGAATCGTGGCACGGTTTTCACCGACTCCGAAAAAAAAAAATAGAAAAAAAACGTGAACGTTTCCGACCAGGAAACAAAGTTACGCCTGCGTGAAATAAAATTTCGCACGAGCGTGCACTCTAAACTCGCTCCAATAACCTGCTTTCGCGCAAACATTTGTCGACGATCGTCTGCAAACATCAGCATCAATTAACTTTATTAAGCTGGATTTAAATACCTAACGATTTTAAATCGTGGTTAACTCGTTCGGTTCTTGACGAGTTTGGGATTTTATAGGACAGGTGTGTAGAAATATTTTTTAATTTTATAATGAGGATACTTAGGATTGATTAAGAAGCGTGGAATTATGGTTGTTAGCACATGATTTTTAAGATTAAGATGGTACAAGCTTTCAGGATTATGAATTCGAAAATTTCATGTTTTATGATGTTTCATCTTTCCAATTCCATATTCTCCAATACCATATTCTCCAGTTCCACATTTCCCAATTCTACATTTTCCAAATTTTCACATTCCCCGATTCCCACATTTTCCAATTCCCACATTTCCCAAATTTTCACATTTTCCAATTCTACATTCCCCAATTCCACATTCCTCAAATTTCCACATTGCCCAATTCCACATTCCCCAAATTTCCACATTGCCCAATTCCACATTTACCAACTCCCACTCTCCCCAATTCCCACTTTTCCCAATTTCTACATTTCCCAATTCCCACTCTTCCCAATTTCTCCATTCCCCAATTCCCACTCTTCCAAATTCCCACATTCCCCAATTCCCACTCTTCCCAGTTACTACATTCCCCAATTCCAACATTATCCAATTCTCACCTTCCCCAATTCTCAAATACCCAAATTCCACATCTTCAACTTGAAAATTTCCAAATCCCAAAGTCTTCAATTCCCAAACCTCCAAATCCCACAGTCCTCAATTCCCAAACCCCTAAATCCCTATATCCCCAATCTAGGAACTTACTAATTTTCTATCTCATTCAGATCATTAGAAATGGCTACACATTTATTATAAAATCCATCTATTATTATTATATGTCGATGTCTATGGTAATCAATTTTAGCCTTAGATTTACAGACATTGCATGAACCCTTAGATTTAAATTAAAATTAAAGCACAAAAACAATGAAATAATGAAAAATATATACATTACCTTCCACAATGATTCTCTGTCTCAAATTTAACATATCTTTCAACAAAAACCTACTTGCAACATTAATCCTTTGCGCTCGAGAGGCGCCTCTCAGGTACCATTCGATTTAATACAGTAATTTGAAACAAGCATTATTTAATTAATTCTATAATAGTGCTCAGTGATGTACAAACACAGTGAAATAGATAATAGTGGAAATTTTCAGTAGAAAAATAATAACCTCAAAAGAACTCATTTAACATTGTAATTAATATTTTAAAGTTGCTGTTTGCAAACAATAAAATTATCTTCGAATGCAAAGTGTTAAAAGCTAATCTGTTACACTATATAAATACAAAAGTCATATTTCGGTGTATGTCTGTGTGAAGCCTTTCCATATATACTACACTATATAATCTCTGAACACTCAAGTTTCTAATATTAGGTTAGGTAAATTAAGTAGGTTAAGTTAGGTAAATTAGGTGTGTTAGGTATGTTAGGTTAGGTAAGTTAGGTGGGTTAGGTAGGTTACGTAGGTTAGGTCGATTAGGTAGATTACGTAAGTTAGGTCGATTAGGTAGATTACGTAGGTTAGGTCGATTAGGTAAGTCGGGTATGCTAATACCCATAATTCAAAATGAGAAATCTGAGGAAACTGAGTCAGGTTCCGCAAATCCCATGTTAACGTGTCCACATATTCCTCCACATATCCCAACGTGTTTACCAACGACAATAGGCACTCTTTTCCCAAGAATTCCATTTTCAATGGAAAATTATCGTGGCCCGTTATCCGTGACATCGTCGGCGCGTGTACGATTTAACGTTGCCGCAAGACCGGATTGCTTCCCTCGCGTGAATGGTTTCATGCGCAATCGGCCATGTACAGAACACACACGTCCGCGATGTGTGTGCACACATAGGCGAAGCTCGGTATAGCACACACCTTCCACGGAAGATACGACGTCGTTACTTAGCAGGATGGCAAGGGCGAGCCACGTTAACGATCTCTCGTGGCTCGTGTTACCGCGAACCTTCCTGGGTCAGGTAGATTTCTATCTGGCCGTTTGGTCGCCGCGCGAAAAGGCCGCGGGGCATTCAATTGCCCAGACCCGCCCGAAACGCTCCTGACCAATCGATATCGCCACTTTTATTTGCTCCCTTTCGTTACGCTCGTTTTCACGCAACCGTGCGGCGATCTTTTATCGCCACTTCTTTTCAGTAAAAGCTTGGATACCGATTTCAGGATATACTGAAGGTAACGACTGAAGTTAATGGCTGAAGTTAATTCTGATGGGTGTATTAAGGATTTGTATTTTATGTTGGAGTGATAAGTGAAGCTTTGGTCAATATTTTCAAGTTTTAGATTTTTTAAATGTTTCTAAAGTTATTCGTTGTTGAAATCACTTCTTTTCAGTAAACACTTGGATACCGATTTCAGGATATACTGAAGGTAACGACTGAAGCTAACGACTGAAGTTAATTATAGTGATGGGTATATTAAGGGTTTGTATTTTATGTTGGAGTGATAAGTGAAGCTTTGGACAATATTTTCAAGTTTTAGGTTTTTTAAATGTTTCTAAAGTTATTCGTTGTTGAAATCACTTCTTTTCAGTAAAAGCTTGGATACCGATTTCAGGACATACCAAAGGTAACGACTGAAGCTAACGACTGAAGTTAATTGTAGTGATGGGTACATTGAGGGTTTGTATTTTATGTTGGAGTGATAAGTGAAGCTTTGGACAATATTTTCAAGTTTTAGATTTTTAGAATGTTTCTAAAGTTATTCGTTGTTGAAATCACTTCTTTTCAGTAAACGCTTGGATACCGATTTCAGGATATACCAAAGGTAACGACTGAAGCTAACGACTGAAGTTAATTGTAGTGATGGGTATAATAAGGGTTTGTATTTTATGTTGGAGTGATAAGTGAAGCTTTGGACAATATTTTCAAGTTTTAGATTTTTAGAATGTTTCTAAAATTATTACGTTGTTGAAATCACTTCTTTTCAGTAAACGCTTGGATACTGATTTAAGGATATAGATTGAGTGAAGTTAATTGTAGTGATGGGTACATTAATGGTTTGATGTATTTTATGACGCAATGAGAAGTGAAGCTTTTCTGAATATTTTCAAGTTTTAAATTCTTAGAATGTATGTTTCTAAAATTTATTACGTTCTTGAAATCCTACATCTTTTTAGTAAACGTTTGGATACTGATTTGAGGATATAGATTGACTGAAGTTAATTGTAGTGATGGGTACATTAATGGTTTGTTGTATTTTATGAAGCAATGAGAAATGAAGCTTTTCTGAATATTTTCAAGTTTTAAATTCTTAGAATGAATGTTTCTAAAATTTATTACGTTCTTGAAATCCCACATTCTGAAATTATTAATTATTATCACTCGATTGGAGTACGTCTACATGTTTACGCCCGTGCATCTCTCCTAATCGAAACTGTAATTAAAATCGCAGTGAACTCCGGTGACCTACCGTAACAGACCCTCCGTGTTGACCTTGCGACAAAAAAATTGAGAGGCCGCTGTAGACGGTGCAAAAACGACGGAATGACCGCGTTAATTTGATTATTTATTGAGTCGAGCTTACTTGTAGTAAACGAAGTCAAGAAGGTTATCGATGTTTACGAACGTTGATGAACGCAAGAGTGCAATTGAAAATACTGAGACGCCTAAGTACATCGATCTCGATGACACATTTGTTTTATTGTCATACTTGCTTTCTTTTGATGATTATTCTTTTTTGATGAATTTTCTTTGTTGACAATAACTTTTTCCATTACTCTTAGACTTTTTAAGTTTTCCAAAAGTTTCAAACGTTTACGATATAGTGTATTTGTCTCCGTAATTTTCTTTGCTGATGATTGCTCTTCCATTAGTCTCAGACATTGTAAACATGCATTACATGTTTACGATAGAGTGTGTTAATTGTCTCAGTAATTTTCTTTGCTGATGATTTCTTGTCCATTATACTCAGACACCGTAAATATGTATCAAACATTTTGCTGTAGAGTATATTAATTGTCTGAGTAATTTTCTTGCCTGATGACTCCTCCATTACACTCAGACATTTTAAATACATGTTAAATGTTGACAATAGAGTATATTAATTGTCTCAGTGATTTTGTTCAATGATGACTTCTTCTTCGTTACACTCAGACATTGTAAATATGTATCATACATTTACAAGACTCTACATTAATTATCTCAGTCATTTTCTTCACTGATGATTTCTCGTCCATTATACTCAGACATTGTAAATATATATAATTGTTTATGATAAAGTAAGATGAAGTCTCCTGTCCCATTACACTCAGTCATTGTAAATACACATTCAACATTTACAACAGACTATATTAATTATCCCAGTCATTTTCTTTGTTCATTTCTTCTCCATTATTCTCAGACTCAGTAAAGTATTGTAAATATGAAACTCAGAATAATAACTGCCTTAATAATTTTCGTTACGACCAAATTTTCTTACAAATAAATTTTTCCTACACCCAAGAATTTCAAATTGCAGTTCAAATTTTGTAAGATACTCTACACGTAATTTCGACCGGTGTCGTCCATGACTTACACGCATCTGATTTAGACGTCCCAATGGGACACCCTGTACATTGCAATATATTCAATGTCAGTACGGTAATTCGAATCTCGATCTTCCTGTTCCCTGTTAACTTCTCGATGGTTATTCTTCAACGCGTTGACTGCCATAACGAACATAACTACGCTCTGGAAATAGATCCTTGAAATGGATCTGGTATCACTTTGACGGTCTGTGTCACGTAGTCATGACTTTGCTACATGACTTTTTACGTCACCTACTGTGCCACGTGTTCACGTATTTAAACCTTTAAATGCAATACTTATATGTTACTGCTATTTGCTTGGTACGTATGAAACTTTGATATGTATATGTGCATATGCATATGTACATGCACATGCATACATGTACTTGCATATGTGTGCACCATATGTGTACATGCATATGTGTGCATCATATGTGTACTTGCATATGTGTACATACATACGTGTACTTGCATATGTGTACATATATACGTCTCCTTGCAGATGTGTACATCATATGTGTACATGCATACGTGTACTTGCATATGTGTACATATACATGTGTATATGTACCTGCATATGTATCATAATAATTTTACACATTCATGTATAATATATTACAACATATAAACAAAGTATATCAAGAATTACAATAATATAACAAAAAAGTAATATATAAAATAAAGATCCATATATTACATATAGTCTATCATGTTTGAAGTCTATTATATACTTCACCCAGTTAATTTTATACCCATCCCAGTTTACATACACACGAAACACTTAAATCGAAAATTTAATAAAGCAGCTATTTGCAGTACACCCTAATCGATATCCAACTCCTCGAATATCAGATCCTACTCGACGAAGTATCCGCACTCGATCGCAAGTCGATCAACGTTATCGAACATCGTCGAACTACGTCGAGGACAAGATCCACTCCTTCTAAAACTATCCACCAATTTCGTTAGTCCTGGAGGCAACTGAGAGTCTCCTTTAGAAACATCCTCTACAACGTCGCTGCTAAGGACTTAACTGCATCGTTGTGCTTCTTTGACGACACGTGTACACAATACACTAAGATCTTCTTGTATAGAGAGTATAGAAACATGATGCACATGCACACCAATGGCGTAACTTCGGTAGAGTGATGTTATTATTATTTTGGGGGGATTTGAGGGATGAAATATTCAATTTTTGATGTTTTTAAATTTGTAAATTTTAATTACCACATTCCCCAATTTTTACATTTTCCAATTTCCATATTTTTTAATTTCTACATTTTCCAATTTCCATATTTTTTAATTTCTACATTTTCCAATTTCCACTTTTTCCAATTTCCACATTTTCCAATTCCCACATTTCCTAATTTCTACATTTCCCAATTCTCACATTTTCCAATTCCTATATTTTCCAATTCCCACATTTTCCAATTCCCATATTTTCCAATTCCTACATTTCGTAATTTTCACATTTCCCAATTCCCACATTCCCCAATTCCCACATTCCCCAATTCCACATTCCCCAAATTTCCACATTGCCCAATTCCATATTGTCCAATTCCACATTGCCCAATTCCATATTGTCCAATTCCACATTGTCCAATTCCACATTTTCCAAATTTCCACATTTCCCAAATTTTCACATTGCCCAATTCCACATTTACCAACTCCCACTCTTTCCAATTTCTACATTTTCCAATTCCCACTCTTCCCAATTTCTATATTCCCCAATTCCCACATTCTCCAACTCCCACTCTCCCCAATTCTCAAATACCCAAATTCCACATCTCCAATTTGAAAATTTCCAATTCCCAAGCTCCCAAATCCCCAAACCCCCAAATCCCTAAATCCCCATTTCCCAAATTCCCAAATTCCTTACCCTCTAAATTTCCCAAAACCCCACAACCCTCAATCTCTCAACTCCTCCACTTCCAAACTTCCCTCCCATAAAACTGTCCACCCCCCAACCTAACTAACCCCAAATCCACAATCCTCCATAAAAATCCCCAAATCCTCCCCCACACAAAATTCACAATTTCCAAAATTCAAACCCTACTGAAACTTCGATCGAGTTACGCCAATGTCGCGCACACGGAACATAGGTTAGGCCTGCGCGTGCAACCGTACACGGCTGAGAAGCAATTACGTGCCACGGGAATGATAATCCCCGGTTGTAACTACGCGGGTAACTATATCGCGCTGCAGTGTATATGCCGTGACAACTACACCACGCGTACTCTACACGGCTGCAGTTTATATGAGAGTCGGTCGTATAACGTTTACGTCATACGAGGCGGCCCGGCTCCTCCTCGATGTTCTCCGTGCACACTCCTAACTCGTGACCGTGTATACTATTGCGTTTAATCGCATGCTGAAGGTAAGAGTTTTCAACTTTGTGATCCAGACAGTTGATTACACTTGTCTGGCTTTATTAATCGCTCACTTTGTATCGCGCAGTTTGATACATGCTTCGGGAACACTCGATTTCATGTGTTTCGTTAAACTGCATTTTACACGATATCTTTCGGTTCTTATCTTTTCGGACTTTTTATAATGTTTCGGTGTTTGGGAAGTTTAAAATTGTTTTGGGACGTAGGAGCGCTTTTTAGAAATATTTTTAGAGGACTTTGACTGATTAGATTTATTATGGGGGTTGTTTTTAGGATTAATGTGAGGTTTCTAGTGTTTGCTTGGAATTATTTTAAGACTTGATACTTAAAATTATTTCATAATTGTTGTTTTTAAAATTATTGTACGAAATGTTACATTAATTTATTTTAAGAAATTTAAGTTCACTTTACAAATACGTTGATATCAACTCTATATCAAATCGAGCAAATATCGTACATGAAACCTTGAAAATATAGCAGAAAATTGGCGATACGCCGTGAAATAAAAGCGGTAGCCCATGCGGAGACCGCTTTCTTGTATCTGTATTTCGTATTTCAGTTTCGAGCACGATCGTTGAAATTTTGATGTCTATGAATATTAACGGCCGGTGCATTTCAGCCAGTTCAAAGGGACTCTTTTTTCCCCCTTGGTGTACATGTTTTCGCGAACAACATGGTCGCACGGGCATAAACGACGGGGGCCGTTTGATACCTTTTATCGAATTTCCTTCAAACGATCTCTCTCCTCTTCCTTCCATCGCGTCTCTTTTTCACCGTCTCCGTGACTTTGTGTCGCTGTTCATGAATATTCCACGGACGATTATCGTGGAGCAGCGTCTCTCTGCCATTGTCGTTTACCATGGAGTATAGCGATGTCGTTGCATCATTCGCGGCACAGTCGTTTCCTCGTGTTTCGTACTTGTGCCTCTCAAAAGGTTTCAGTGGGGGGAAATGTAAAACGTGACTCGTTGTACGACGACAGCTACAAGATTGTCTCGCGTCGAACAACCAAGATAATGAAAACACCGGAGGAAACAAGCGTTACGAAAACCTTGTGCTTCGTTCCGATGTGTTTCACTTCCTTTAATTTACTTCGATCGGTACCGTTTGCTTCGATTTGTTTATCGACTCGATTTGGAAGGTTACGATTGCGTTTCACGGATTTCTATGAAATTTTGGGTGAGTGTAGTACTGAGTGCAAGATCTGTAATTTTAGCTTTGACTGAAGTAGTTGCAAACAGGATTTGAAGTACAAAAGAGTTACAGATAAGGTATATGATTAGGTGGTGGTAGAGCTCTAAATCCCAAATTCCCTAGATTCCAAATTCCAAATTCCCCAAATTTCCTAGATTCCAAATTAAAATTCCATAAATTCCCTAGATTCCAAATTGAAATCTTCGAAATTCCTTAGATTCCAAATTCCCTAAATTCCCTAGATTCTAAAATTCCTAAATTCCCTAGATTCCAAATTCCTAAATTCCCTAGATTCCAAATTCCAAATTGCTAAATTCCCTAGGGTCCAAATTCCCTAGATTCCAAATTCCCTACGGTCCAAATTCCAATTCCCCAAATTCCCTAGATTCCAAATTCCAATCCTCCAAATTCCCTAGATTCCAAATTTGAAATCCCCAAATTCCCTAGATTCCAAATTCCAATTTCCCAAATTCTCTAGGGTCCAAATTCCCTAGATTCCAGATTCGAAATTCAATAAATTCCCTAGATTCCAAATTCCCTAGGGCCCAAATTCCAATTCCTCAAATTCCCTAGCGTCCAAATTCCAATTTCCAAAATTCCCTAGATTCCACATTCCCTAGATTCCAAATTCCAATTCCCCAAATTCCCTAGATTCCAAATTCCAATCCTCCAAATTCCCTAGATTCCAAATTTGAAATCCCCAAATTCCCTAGGGTCCAAATTCCAATTCCAAAAATTCCCTAGCGACCAAATTCCAATTCCCCAAATTCCCTAGATTCCAAATTCCAAATCCCCCAAATTCCCTAGATTCCAAATTCCAATTTCCCAAATTCTCTAGGGTCCAAATTCCCTAGATCCGACAAATTCCCTAGATTCCAGATTGGAAATTCCCAAATTCCCTAGGGTCCAAATTCCAATTCCCCAAATTCCCTACATTCCAAATTCCAAATTACCAAATTCCCTAGGGTCCAAATTCCAAATCCCCCAAATTCCCTAAATTTCAAATTCGAAATTTCCAAATTCCCTAAGTTTCAAATTCCAATTTCCCAAATTCCCTAGATTCCAAATTCCATTTCCCTAAATTCCCTAGAGTCCAAAATTCCACTGATTCGCAAAAAAAAAAATCTCTGGGAATAACAAAAAAAAGAAAAAAACGAAAAGAATGCAAGGAATTATTATTTGGAGAAGAAGATCGACGATGAAATTTTAATTCGGAAATTGGCTGGTCTAATAAGGTTGGAACCGATATTAATTTAATAGAGAGTGTCGTCGTTTTGTGGATGCAACATACGTGATGGACGCACGCGCTGGCTCGAACGGAATTCAGGAATAAGAAGTTGAAGAAGTCGAGTGTTGAAGGTGGTATGCGTGGAACGAGCACCGGCTGTCGTAGTTTACCGTTATATTTCCGTGAGAGAGAGCTCTCTTCGTAGAAGACCGTCTTCTTGTTTCAAACTTACGTTTCTTTTATTCCTTCTTTCTTCGAGATACATTCGCTATGATTTTCCTGCGAGGCAATTGCGGATAAATTCAAATTCCGTAGACAATTTAGTAAAGTTCTTTGGTAGATTGCAGTTGGGGAAACTAGTTTGAAAATTTATTTATCGGGTATTTGGGAAGTTAAAGATTTGATGGTGTAGTGATTTGATTAGGAGTTTAGGGGGATGGAAAGTTGGAAATGTAGAAATGCAGGAATGTAGGAATATAGAAATGTAGAAATGGAAAAATTTAGAAACTCAGCAACAAAGAAATTTACTAACGTAGAAATTGAGAAATCTAGAAATCTAAAAAATTAGTAATCTAAAAATTCAAAAATCCCAAAAGTCCTCGACTTCCTAAAAAAAAATTATTCTCAATTCCAGAACAATGAAAGCACTGTTTGAACCATAACTTCAAGGTTATTTAGCAAAATACCACAGAATCTCAATTCCTGAAGAAATTTTCAGTGGGTCGACGGTCAACGGCAAGGAAAAATCCTGGTGTTCGTAGACTTTGTTAGACGGAAAAGCGTTTTTACAGCGAACAGCAATGGCAACTAAACGTCTGCGTCGTAAGTGAGCGTCGCTGGACGTTCGAGCTCAATTTCAACTCAATTACTGTAACCAAGCTCTTTATTATTTCTGCCAGCTGTTTTCTTTCGTTCCTCGGACCGTGTACACCGTTATACGAGCCGTACAGTATACTTGTTTCGATTCAACCGCGTATTTCACTGCATTCGACAGGTAGTCTCGCGAATAATAATTCTGCACGTCGCTCGTTCGAGACTGAACGACGTTCAACTTCAACGATGATATCCGTGCAATTTTAATCCTCTGCACTTAGTAACCGATTCAGTTCTAAATTTCTAGATTTAACAATTCAGATACTTTTTTGAGGGGAAAATGGGAAACAAATGGAAAGTTCACAAATTAAAAAATTTTTAAGACCTTAAGATTTTAATTTTCAAAATTCTTAAATTTTTACGGTTTTGAATTTCTCTGATTTTCCCAAATTCCAAATTTCACAAATTTCAAATTCCCCAAATTCCAATTCCCCAAATTCCCTAGATTTCAAATTCCCTAGATTTCAAATTCCCTAGATTCCAAATTCCAAATCCCCAAATTCCCTAAATTCCAAATTTCAAATTCTCCAAATTCCAAATTTCCCAAAATTCCAAATCCCCCAAATTCCCTAGACTCCAAATTCTAAATTTCCCAAAATTCCCTAGGGTCCAAATTCCAATTCCCCAAATTAACTAGGGCCCAAATTCCAAATTCCCAAGTTCCCTAGGGTCCAAATTCCAATTCCTCAAATTCCCTAGGGTCCAAATTCCAAATTTCCCAAAATTCCCTAGGGTCCAAATTCCAATTCCCAAATTCCCTAGGATCCAAATTCCCCAAATTCCCTAGATTCCAAATTCCCGAATTTTCTAGGGTCCAAATTCCAATTCCCCAAATTCCCTAGATTCCAAATTCCAGATCCCCAAATTCCCTAGATTCCAAATTCCCTAGAGTCGAAATTCTAATTCCCTAAATTCCCTAAATACCCTAAATTCCCTAGATTCCAAATTCCAATTTTCCAAGTTCCAAATTCTCCAAATTCCAAATTTTCCAAAATCCCAAATCCCCCAAATTCCCTAGATTCCAAATTCCCAAATTTCCTAGGGTCCAAATTCCAATTCCCCAAATTCCCTAGATTCCAAATTCCAAATCCCCAAATTCCCTAGATTCCAAATTCCAAATTCCCAAATTCCCTAGAGTCGAAATTCTAATTCCCTTAATTCCCCAAATTCCAAATTCCCCAAAATCCCAAATTCTCCAAGTCCCAAATTCCCCAAATTACTAATTTCCAAAATCTCCATATCTCTGACACCATTTATTCTTGTTAAATTCCGACCGATTTCGGGATAAATAGCTTCACAGACGAAGCGCAATCGTGGCTGTACATTTCATTCGCGAATTTCACGCGTGTCTTAGCGACGTGCCGTCCAATCCGCGACAGAAACTGCACACCGGTAATCATCTGTGCAAATTCACGTGCGAGCTCGACTTCAGCATGTGTCTAGCCACAGTCGACCACCGAAACCGGTTTCTCCAGCTTTCAGACCGAGTAATTTCGTTAGTACTATCCTTTTCTTTTCTCGACGCTTTCGTATTATTCTTCGCAATTAACTATAACGTTTCTGAAACGCGTTCGACAGAATAGGTATCAAGATCAGGAAATTAATTTGATTCTTTGTCATTTCTCAGCTTCGTGCCACCGATTAGTCATCTGTGCGAATGATATTAACACGTACGTCCATTTAACAAGTGCTCTCCAGAGCAGATGATCGATGTGCTCAACGGTGATTAGCATATAAGAACCGAATAATTGGAGAGTACAATTATTTACACTCTCGCACGGTGAAACATGTCTGTGGTCATTCATACTGTTCATATACATTGTTATACATTTCGTGTGCAAGTTTGAATATTCCAAAAAATTTTAATCACCTAATTTTCTGAAGAAGATAAATCCTTGACATCAAAGAGATATATTAACGATTGATGAGATTAATTAAGTATTGTTCAACAGATAATTGATCAACAGATATCAAACGGTGCTAGTTAACCAGAAAAATGAAGAAAATTCGCCCGCGAAAAGACGCGGCAATGTTTTCACCGTCGCGGCGTCGTCAGCGTCGCGTCGAACATTATGGAACGCCTTCGAGTAGTTTACAAGCAGCTTGAAGAAGCAAGATTAATTAGATGCCGATGACAAAGCGGGAGCGGGTCTTCGCGCTCCGTTCGGGCTGACGTTCATGGACCGATAAACTTTGAAATTTTGACGACGCTCAAACAGATCCGCTCGTGGAGGGCTTCTTCTCCCTCGACAATAGCCTGCGATAAGGTCCTATTGATTTGAGACCGACTCGGCCGGAGAAAATTGAACGAGACCGCTCGATTAAATCTTCTGAAACGCCTTCTTACCATTTCTCCTACTTCTTCTTATTTTATGTGCTCTGTTTTTCTACGATTATGTTATTTCGTTATTATTATATGACTTCACTTTTTAACATGGTTATATGTGCTTTTGTGTCATCATACTGTGATACAGTCGAATATGAAGTTAAGGTGTTAGTTTGAAGTTGAGGTCCTATTATAATTTCTAAATTACAGTTAATAATTATTTGTGATGAGGTACAAAATTTATTAAGATTTCTTAAGATCATCATACATTTTCATTAAGATAGAGAATCCATGGGTATACAATTATTATATGACTCCAGTTTTTAACATGGTTATATGTGCTTTTGTGTCATCATACTGTGATACAATCCAATATGGAGTTAAGGTGTTAGTTTGAAGTTGAGGTTCAATTATAATTTCTAAATTACAGTTGTTAATAGTAATTTTTTATGAGGTACAAAATTTATTAAGGTTTCTAAAAGTCATCATACATTTTCATTAAGATAGAGAATCCATGGGTATACAATTATTATATGACGTCACTTTTTAACATGGTTATATGTGCTTTTGTGTCATCATACTGTGATACAGTCGAATATGGAGTTAAGGTGTTAGTTTGAAGTTGAGGTCCAATTATAATTTCTAAATTACAGTTGTTAATAGTAATTTTTGATGAGGTACAAAATTTATTAAGGTTTCTAAAAGTCATCGTACATTTTCATTAAGATAGAGAATCCATGGGTACACAATTATTATATGACTCCACTTTTTAACATGGTCATATGTGCTTTTGTGTCATCATACTGTAATACAGTCGAATATGAAGTTAAGGTGTTAGTTTGAAGTTGAGGTCCAATTATAATTTCTAAATTACAGTTGTTAATAGTTATTTGTGATGAGGTACAAAATTTATTAAGATTTCTTAAAATCATCATACATTTTCGTTAATATAGAGAATCCATGGGTGTACAATTTTATGCATAGTCATTTATCTACCTATTCTTCAACTTCATTTTTAATTTCAAATTAAGTGCACATCAAAAGCAGACATGTTTAGTGTTGTCAATATGAAATTCACAGGCAATATTATTAATAAAAGTAGCATGCTAAAATATCGTAACGTTTTAAATCCGCGATAGAAACCAACACGTGACAGAAACCTGTCGCGCGTCGATTGTCGGCAGAGAAGCTTGCCGTCGCGAAGAAGACGAAGAAATGTCCGTTGGCGAGAAAACGGTATATACGGGCGTCGAATGGCTCGCAGGACGCCTCTGAAACCCCATCAGACAGTCAGCGAGGGTTCACGCGACACAATAACGAGAGACACGGACGTGAATGCCCGATGAGCTGTGTGTGTTCGAACACGATACGTGTCTCGAGGGTAGTGCTTCCTCGCTTCTCGTTCGCACCCTTCCTTTACCCTCGACCATCTTATCTCGTCCCTTTTTCTTCCGTTCACGACGATGCAATTTATATTACAAAGACGCGACCGGGGGACTACCAAAGAGCATCGAGTACCGTGCTTTGACTTATTGACCTCTCCGCCTTTGATTACTGTAATTGTTGGGTTAAGGGTCGCGTTAACCCTACAGTCAACGGTTAAACGATTCTGGGGAATTTCTGAGACGTCGATCACCTTCAGATCTTATGCATATTCAGGAAATATAAACACTTGAGAATTTACATATTTCAGAATTTTTAGAATTTAGGAAATTTGAGGAATTTACGGAATTTGGGGAATTTGGGGAGTTTAAGAAATTTTAGCTATTTGAGAAATTTGGAGAATTTTTGGAATTTGGAAAATTAGGGTTTTGATCAATTTGGCGAATTTGGATCTAGGAATTTTTGAATCTAGGGAATTTTGGAAACTTGAGAATTTCAGAATCTAGGAACTTTTGAATTTGGGGAATTACTGAATCTAGGGACTTCTGAGTCTGGTGAATTACGGAATCTAGGGATTTTTGAATCTGGGAATTACGGAATCTAGGGATTTTGGAATCTAAGGAATTATGGAATCTAGGGATTTTTGAATCTAAGGAATTATGAAATCTAGGGATTTTGGAATCTGGAGAATTTTGGAATCTAAGAAAGTTTTGAATCTAGGTAATTTGGGGAATTTTTGAATTCAGGAAATTTTGAAATCTAAGGAATTTTGGAATCTAGAAAATTTGGAGAATTTAATAATTCCAGGATTTGTTAATTTGAGAACTTTCCAATTCGAAATTTTAAAGATTTGGAGAATTTTGAAAATTCGTAATATTAGAGATTTCAAAATTTTCAAAAGCTCTGAAGATTCGATAAAATTTAGATCTGTAATAAAAATTTAACCATCGTAAAATCTAAAAATCTAAAAAAAATTGAAAATCTGAAAGTGTACTTAGCATCCTGCACAGCTTGTTTTCCAAGTTTCAAATATTCCAAGTTTACCAATTTCAACATTTGCAACGTACGAATAAAACAACATCAGACACAGAAATTCCAAAGTTTCCAAATGAAAATCTTAAACGACAAGGAGTATTAAAGAAGTCAACGAAAAACGACAGTAAAGAGGAAAGAAGCGAAAGAAATAAAAAGCAGCATGTTCCTCGTTGGTCGTGTATACGTGTTGTATTCTCATTCATCGGTCGTCTGACTTGTTCCACGATCGTCCTTCGTAGACGATAAGGATCACGCGCGAGGTCTCGACCGCGAATTGCACGAGAACCACCAGGACTGGCAGGATGACGACCGTTAAGGACGAGGACATTGAACTTCGCGGCGTGCGGTGCTCTCTCCACGTTTCGTGCCAGCCGCGGTTCTCATTCTTTTCTTTCCTTCTTCCTCTTGGTTTCCTTTCTTTCTTCACGGAATCGTCTAACGTTCTTGCCCAGGGGGTTACACAGACTCGAAACACGCCAACGATCGCTTTCTTCTTTATTCTTTTATCTTCGGTTTTTGGTGATTCAGATACTTTCTGAGTTTAATGTCCTTGTGGACTGCTTTTTGTCGCGTGGGACTAACCCTTGCGATTGATGTATGGTTTACTGGTGTAGATTATGTTTAATTCACTTCTGATGGAGTACTATTTTGTTAATGTATTTGAGAAGATTTCTATATTTGATTATGTTATTTTATTTTTGCTATATTTGACTAAATTATCAAATTTTCTATTATAAATTTTCATATTCACATTTCCAAAACAGTAAAGTTTCATTGAGATCCAACTCTCAAAATCTTAAATACGTAAAAGCAAAAATATTGCTTTCGATGCAAAGTTAATTGGAGATCGGAATTTATGCAGAGTATGACGATTCATTTATCAGCCCACGGAAAGAGCATACGGTTTCATTAACAACGGTAATCCCGGGAAGAGACGAGGGAAAGGTGAAAGTGAAGCGAAAGTGAATGCAGAATATAAACGTAACACGAGGTCGTACAAACGAAGGTATAATAAAAGGCAGGCCATCTTATAGCGGTTCGTGTTTCACGATCTGACACATTGATATTAGGTAAAATCTCATTTTTATCTGGTATTTGTTACATCACTCATGGTATACTTCTTACTTCATTTTGTTAAAGTATTAAAGTCTTTTGTCAGAGTATTAAAGCCCTTACTTCTTGTTATTGCAAACACATTTTATTGAAGTATTTATACGTTATAATTATATTTAACATTTAATATTATAATGTTACTTAACATTATTTGACATTATTAATATTATTAATTAATATTATTATTAATATTATAATATTAATATTAACATTATTTAACATTATTAATATTATAATGTTACTTCACATTATAATATTTATACTTCAAGAACTATATTATTATACTTAAAAACCTCATAAAGTATATTACTATTGAAATATCAAAAATTATAAAAATTAAATTTAAATATCGTGAAATTTAACTTACGACAGCTGAGATACATTAGAATCGTCATCACACTTACCTGAAACAAGAGAAAAAATTAAATTAGTCAAATTATATATAGTCTCAACGATTAAATGTTTCCTAAAAATACAGCAATACGAACAATTACAATAAATATTAGCCTAATGTTAAATTTTACCCTAAAGATATAAAATACAATAAGATGGAAATACAGCAATCTAATATGAAAATAACAGAGCAGAAATTCGTCATCGTGACAGAGTATAGTATTAAAGATATCGGAGCAGACGGTAAACGTCGAAAAGGGGGTGGAAGACAGTTCCCGTGGGGCACAGGGATGCAGAGACACGAAGACAGAAGGGTGCTTCATCCCCTCGTGTTTCCGTGACCGCAATAATCCGACAGGTTCGAACAAAGTGATCGCGCACGAACAGAACAAGAGAAGAAACAACGAAGAAAAGGAGAGTGTTGGTGTGTTCGAGACTAGGGGTGATAAACGCGTGCGATGAAAGGGGGTAGTTTGAAAGGAAATAGGAAAAGATCGAAGAACGGGAAGAGGAAAAAAATGAGGATACAATGCGACGCAGGATACAATGTCGCAGGACTTCGGTTTGAAACATTAAAAGTACCGGGGTGTGGGTTCTAAAGGTGCGTTTCCATGCAACTCCGTTTACAATCGATAAGTTGCACACGATTATCTTCAGTAAAATATACTGACAAACATTACAATTTTTAATGTCACAATATTAACCCTTTGCACTCGAAGATAATTTTACTGTTTTGCAAATAGCAACTTTAAAATATTAATTAAAATGTTAAATTACTTCTTTTGAAGTTATTATTCCTCTACTCATAA
The DNA here is from genome assembly GCA_963576845.1 of Megachile leachella. NCBI lineage: Eukaryota > Metazoa > Arthropoda > Insecta > Hymenoptera > Megachilidae > Megachile > Megachile leachella. Next base: position 7,508,175 of record OY756248.1, on the reverse strand, counting down.
TTTCCACTATTGTCTATTTCACTATGTTTATATATCACATGAGCACTATTATACAATTAATTAAATAATGCTTATTTCAAATTATTATATTAAATCGAATGGCGCTGGAGAGGCGCCTCTCAAGTGCAAAGGGTTAAATATATACGATTGAATTTTACTTGAAAATGCACCCTCAAGATTTCATAAATTATTCCAACAAATTATTATTCCAAATAAAATATGAATAAAAGTATGATATTAAAAAGTATGAGTATCTAAAGATGTCACAATATTATCACAGTAAAAATAATAACAGTTATTATAATAAATGTCTCAATTCATCGCAACCATGAGAACGTGGCTTAAGGGATTATTGTCATTTTTAAAGCACTTTCAGGGCGCGATATTAAACTGCGAATAGCTAAAGTGTCAGAGTGTGACGGCAATAAAATGCATGATATTAAACGTGACAATTTTCCGTCACATGAAAACGTACCCTAAAGGATAGAGTGGCAGCATCATCAACAACCACCGGCGGCATATCGACACCGTAACAGTAACCTTCTCGTCACCACAATACCGTGGTGAAACTACCACCAGCGAGGCTCGCGTTATTACCTTACGTGCCTGCATGCCGGTGAAGTAACTTCGAATTCCCTTGAAATTCACCCTCTCAACCCCTTGGACAACCCCCGTCTGGTGGCATCCGGCTTTAATTCAATGGACGCGAACGTCGCGACGAAACTCTTGATAAGTCGAGAACTCGATCGACTTTCCTCCCCCTCGAGTCTCGATAAAAGTCTACCCGGGTAAAAAGTTTCCAAGATCTCGATTCGAAGGGTTAACCGTCCTGGAAAAAGATACTTCGTTTCTCCGTTGTTCGATCGTGCCTCTTCGTTCGGCGAGACTCGTGGCGAAGAATAATTTTCAAGATTTCTCGGCTTAACGAAGCTCTTCACAATGAGGATTTTCCTGACTTCTATTCGTTGGGGACCTCGGAGGGACGTTGAAGGATTTTTTGGTAAGAGGTTGTTAGCGAAAATTCGATTATGCGTTTCACGGTGGATAACTTGAGAGAACCACACCGGGGACAGAATGTTTCTTTGTATTTGTACGAGATAATATTGTGTACAGTTGTATGTTTATAATAGACTCTTTACATTGTTATACTTCTACGGTGATAGCAATTTTAAGTGGAGATATTGTGGAAGACGGGGATTCATGAACCCCCAATTTTATTCGTAGTATTCACCACGTGTTAGAATTACTACGCGTTAATTTACCACGCGTTAGAATTACTACGCGTTAGAATTACTACGCGTTAGAATTAACACGCATTACAATTACCACGCGTTAGAATTACCACGCATTAGAATTACCACGCGTTATAATTCCACGCGTAGTACTCACTACGCATTGAATTACCACGCGTTAAAATTACCACGCGTTAAATTACCACGCGTTACAATTACCACGCGTTAGAATTACCACGCATTAGAATTACCACGCGTTATAATTCCACGCGTAGTACTCACCACGCATTGAATTACCACGCGTAGTATTCGCCACGCGTTAGAATTACCACGCGTAGTGTTCACCACGCGTTAGAATTAGCACGCGTAGTATTCGCCACGCGTAGTATTCACCACGCGATGAATTACCACGTCTAATATTCCCCACGCGTAGAATTACCACGCGTAGTATTTAACACACGTTGCAATCACCATGCGTTATATTAGTACGCGTTATATCGCTACATGTTATATCGCCGCGTCGTACTCGTTACGCGTTAGAATCTTCATGCGTTATATTACCACGTGTTATATTGCCACGAATTATATCGCCGCGTCGTATTTATTACGCGTTATATTCTCCACGCATTACATTGCCTCGCGTTATATTGCCACTTGTAGTAATAACTTCGCGCTGCATCATTTCACATCATACCATCACTAATATTCGAAACGGCGTTAGGATCTCAACATATTATATCACCTCGCGTTATATCGCCACTTCTATTTATCACGCATTATATCTCCATTTATTATATTCGTCACTCGTTATATCACCATACATTATATCTCACAGCACTTTACATTAAATATAAATAACTTTCTGATCCATTCGATATATCGCCAATTCCAATAACTCAGTTTCGAACAAAGCATATCGTTCATTTCACCGGTTCGACAGTTTTTATGTGAAACATAATTTTATCCGATAAAAGCATATTGTTATATTTATACGGTATTGATCGAATAAGAAATTAACGAATGCGAGCATCCACGATGATAAATATTTATGAAGCAACGATGTGTCCTTTTCTTTGCACCTAGCTGCACGCACGATCCGCTTCACCGAAAAGTTTAATGAACGGAGAAGTTGGACGAACAACTTCTGAAAGTTGTAGAGGGGTTTCGAGATCGTTTATCTAAATTAAAGGTCTGCTCACAGCAACGCGTGTCGTGCTCCCTAATCCATAAAATAACCGTTCCACCGAGAACGGTCGACGACCACGTTTTTATTTATCAGCGTTCACGCGACCCGTGTTCACCCCTCGAAACGACCGGATCACATTTATCTATCTGGACTTGTTCATACTTCTACGTCTAAGTGATTTTACTCATACTTTCATACGGTTAAAGCTTATTTATCGACGTTTGTTTATGTTCCACGTTTATTTACGGTGAATCGAGCGACCGCAATTTTAACGTAATTTTGTGTCGAAAAAACGAGTTGCAGAAACAGCTGTTTTGAAACGACACATTTTCGTTGCACGGTTTTTCGCCGAGCAAAGTGGTTATCCTCGGCGTAATTCCTTTCCAAAGCAACACCCTCTTTGTGCCACACATTATGGAATACATAATGTAAATAACGTCGGAAGTGTTAGCAATTTTCTGCTGCATAAATTAATAGAAAAATTTCTCGGCTTTCGTTCTAGCCCGCTTTCATTTACTTTCATACTAATTTGTATCGCATTATGCTGTGTAATTTCCCTACACTTCATATTCTGCTCTCACTCCTTACAAACACAGCGAATAATTTTCTAGGGTGTATTTCCCGAATTTGCAAATTATAAAATTATTAAATTATCAAAATGGTAAAGTAGAAGGCGTTCGAGTTTCACCTTTAATTTACAAAAAGCCACCTTTAACTCTTTGGGGCACGGTGGGATTAAAAGTGTCCCGCCTTTTTGATGTATTTCAATGGTGGGACATTTTTAGTCCCTACTGCAAGAAATCTTGCAGTTGCTGCATGTGCATAGGTTTATATTTCGCCTTATTTACGTAAAGCAGTTGGTAATGTTTCCAAATAATGTTACAAACGTATTCATTGTGTTGGCAACATTCAATATGCAATTACCGGCTGAGCAATTGTTATAAACGGTTCATAGCGCTCACATTTGTTTTTTCTTAGTTTCACGTTAAAAATCGCAGAGGTAAGTTGATTTCTACAAAAATTAGTTCTTCATAAGCGAGTAACGATTTTTATAATATAAATGGTTAAATTTGTCTGCAAGTGATGAAAGTATAGTGGGATTTCAATTGTCCCACCATAGAACTTGTACAGTAATACAAACAAAATTTCTCTTTACTGTTTATGTTATATATTCTTAACAATTTAATTAATTGTTACTATTTTGTTATATTTTTACATAATGTTATACCTTTATTAATAAAAATTTACCAAGTTTGTTTCATTTAAAACCCCATAATATTCCTATGCAACATAGGTTTATTTTTGATATGAAATCCTGTGCCTCAAAGGGTTAATCTTGAAAAGCGATTATTCGTAGAAGGTTCTATAATCCCATGAATTTTACACAAAATCGATGTTTGAAGAGCGGTGCATAAGCAACCGACTCATTTATTATAGCAGCGTAAATCCAGCTTTAACCAGTTAACACAACAGCTCAAACAGCAAACGTCTCTCGCGCGTTGTTTGACCCAGTTAAGTATTTGAGATATTGCCCCGAGTCCCGTTTTCTACTATAATGACCACCGGACGGGCAAGTAAACATGCAATTAAGTTAATGGCGTTCGCGACAGCAGGTTTTTCATGATGCACGTTCGAATATACGGTCGCTTGGGGTGGGAAGACCTTGACCTTGACCTAATAACACGAAGATCCGAAGCGTAACAGAGGATCATCGGACAGCTGGTCGAAACAGATTGCTCGATGTATAACTCGACCATTAAACGTGTCACGTGACGGCGACCAACGACGACTTAATACCGTTAACCCTATCGCAAGATCCGCTTCCGGTAAATTCTTCCCTCCCTTGTTCCGCCCACGTTACGGCTTTCTCCGTGGCCCCACCATCGACACTGACACACCTCTTCTTCTCTAGCGGGTGTACGTTCGTACTACTCACATTTCAATACTTCTTAATTTGATGATTGTTTTTGGGATAATTGTATTTTGGTTTGGTTAAGAAGGGAGGTTTTTAGTAATAGTGACTGTGTTTGATGGGGAATTGGGAAATTGGGAAGTGGAAAATTAGGAAATTGAGTAATGGAAAATTGAGAAATGGGAAAATGAAAAATTAGGAAATTGAGTAATGGAAAATTGAGAAATGGGAAAATGAAAAATTAGGAAAATGAATAATGGCAAATTGGTAAATGGGAAATGAGGAAAATGAGAAATTAGGAGGTTTGGAAATAGGGAGATGTTAAATTTGCAGATTCATAGGAAATAGGCAATTAGGAAATTGGGAAATGGGAATATGCAAGATTAAGAAATGCAATGTTTGGAGCATAAGAATTTGGGAAATTGGGATATTGGGATATTGGAAAATTGAGAAATAGGAAAATTAAGAAATAGGAACTCGGGAAATAGAAATTCGGTACTTGAGAATTCGGGACTTGAAGATTCGGGAAATTGGGTAATTGGGAAAAGAAGAAATTGGGAAATGTGGAAATTTGGGAAATGAGGAAATTAAAAAATGTGGAAATTGGTAAATATGGAAATAGGGAAATGTGAAAATTGGGAAATATGGAAATTGGGAAATGAGGAAATTGGAAAATGTGGAAATTGGTAAATATGGAAATAGGGAAATTTGAAATTGGGAAATATGGAAATAGGGAAACGTGGATATTGGGAAATATGGAAATTGGAAAATGTGGAAATTGGGAAATGTGGAAATAGGGAAATAGGGAAATGGGATAATGTGGAATTTGGGAAATGTGGAAATTAGGAAATGTGGAAATTAGGAAATTTGGAAATTGGGAAATGTGGAAATTGGAAAATGCGGAATTTGGGAAATGTGGAAATTAGAAAATTTGGAAATTGGGAGATGTGGAAATTGGGAAATCTTAAAATTGGGAAGTCTGAAAATTGGAAAATGTGGAAATTGGGAAATGTGGAAATTGGAAAATGTGGAAATTGCGAAATATGAAAATTGAAAAATGTAGAAATTGAGAAATTTGAAAATCCGAATTCGGAACTTGAGAATTCGGAAAATTCGAAAATCGGAAAATTCGAAAAATAGGAAATTGAGTAATCAGAAATTTGACAAATCGTCTCGTAACTATCGCAAAATGAAAATTTGTAAAATTATAAAATTAAAAGTGTGAAATTAAAAAAGAGTAATTCGACCATGCATTATTGAGAGTTACAGCGAACACCCCGTATATATCTGATTCACCTCCCGTTCCCCCTTCCTCCTGATCCTCTAGCAAGCGCAACAGAGTTCATTACCCACGGACTGGGATCAACGCGTCTGCCTTTAAATCTACAGTTAAGTATCTACCTGTCGGGGACGCTAATTAAGGTCTCGCAGCCAAACCGCTCTTTACCGGGCTGCCACGAGACCGTCTTTCCGGCCTGAGAAAGCGAGAGGATTGATCGACTGACAATTATCCGAGTATCGGAATCTATCTGCCGGATGAAAGGAGAAAATGTGACACGGTGAAAATTATGCAACCAAAGTCAGACAAAAACCGGAAGGAAAATATAAAGTTTAATCTTCAAAAGCAATTTATATTTCTAAATTAACATCTGTAATTCTGTAATTTGTGAACTCTGTAATTACTAAATTATAGAAGTTATTTTTGACAGTGTTTGGAAGTACTCTGTTTTCTTAATTATTTGACTGAAGTGAATTTGTAATATCAGAGCTTCATTATGCAGCGAAATTAACACGTCAGAAGTTACCACGTAAATGAACGCTTGATAATAATCGAACAATACAAAAGCAACGGATTTACGTTCGCCAGAAATAAACTAGTTTGTCGACTTTCAAGATTGGAATTTCTTTCAGCAGGAATTTCTGTTAATTCATCACGACAAGTCAAAATGTTAATCGCGTTTGCCTGCACGGAAAACAAGAAAGATTCCGAGAAACCAGTGTTCCCAGTTTCGTAATCGCTCAATCATTTACACGGACCGGCCAGCAGCGCGTAACTGACCGTAATTACGGCAAACACAATAACCGGAATGTAGTTGGTACGATAATGAGGAGAACGAGCGTGTTACAGGGGAAGGTGGGTATCTCGCAGCTTTGCGGTCTCTCCTCTGCAATAACTCGCTTCCTAAACGAGACGACTTAAGATTCACCGGTTAGATTCTACGAATCCATTCGTGGTTACCTTTAAACGATAGTATACTCAGGTGGAACGTGGGTTTCGATGAAAGTACGAATTAGAGCAAGAACGATCGCTTTTTGTAATTTACACAATAACAGGTAAAAATTGACAATTAAGCCTCTTAAATTTTTAAGTTAAATTCGTTACTATGTCGTCTTAAGATTAACTTTTTAATTCTTAAATTTTCTGATTTCAAATTTCTAAATTCCCTGACTTCCAAACTTCAAGATTCCTAAAATTCCCTAAATTCTAATTAACAATCATCAAGTAATTGATCAAGTACCTTAATACAGTGACTCGTATTAATATTCGGACACCACAGTGTTCTATCAATTATTACCCTCTAACTTCGACCATAATTGAACTAACAAATTTTTTTATTTTTATTATAATAAATTATATACTCTTTTTTGCAGGGACGCCAATTTTGTTTATTTAAACTAATTTGTTTATTGTATAACAAATAATATGTTGGGAAATGTACAATTTGTACGTCGCAAAAATATTCGGACATTTAATTTTCTACAATAATATTACATAAAAAGTACATATCCCTGCAAAAAAGAGTATATAACTTATTATAACAAAAATAAAAAAATTTGTTAGTTCAATTATGGTCGAAGTTACAGGGTAATAATTGATAGAACACTGTGGTGTCCGAGTCACTGTATTTCATTTGAAAGCCTACCATGCTTTCAATGTAAAGTTTCCACCGACAAGATACGCACGCATTACGATGCAAAATACGGTTGGAAACGAGACTTTCATCGAGTCGTTCATCGGAACTTTCGCTAAACGAGAACGATCGACGCGGATCGAAACGATCTTCGAGCTCATTCCCGGTCATTCGAGGATCATTCGCACGAGATGTTCGCATCCAATATGGCGATTCGAATCGAGTTTACGGAGCCAGATAAGCACGGGAACCGGTTCGGTACTGTACACAAGCTGAATTTCCCGCGGAACGAAACTACCAGGATCGAGCTAACGACGTGCTCCGTGACGAGGAAGGAATACGGTTGACACGAGACCAAACACCGACGAAACTGGAGCAAACTCGAACGGGAGAGACCCGCTTCGAGAGAAACGGAAGTGCAGAAGTCTCTCCAGACAAAAACAACTTCTCGACACAGTGATTTTTACGCCTATCACGGAAACTTTCCCTCGGTTAATCAGCTCGATCATAGTTTTTTTCTTGACGGAACTGTTCAATCAGTGTTGTTACAGACATTCTAACATGAAAGTACATATGTGTCCATAATTATGAAAGTGGTCTAAGTCAAAATTGAAAAAAAAATGAATTTATCACTCATTTTACACGACATGATTTTAAACTAAATTTATTCTTGTTTGCTTTACTGATAAATAACATAAAGTTGTACACGTAACCATGATAACCGGAAAAAATTGAAAAACGGAGTTAGGCCACTTTCAAACTAAACGGCTCATATATGTAAAAATTAGCGCTGAATCAGGTATGCAAACGTGATTATAATTACATGCATCCTTGTAATTACTGACTGTACGTTATTGTTGCTCGCTCACGGTTGATGAATTGTTTCATCACTCGAAGTTGAATAATTTGCATAGTCAAGAATCGTTGAATATAAAGTCATCACGTCTTTTTGTAATATTGTAGCAGCGATGACTGACGCATCCGGCGATTAATAGCAACTCATACTGTTCGAATGCGTGATCGAATACTCGCGTGAGTCAGCTTGTATCGATTGCGAATACTTATAAAAGTTGCAAATAAGACGAGTAGTAAAAATTCGTGAGGGGTTAAACATGGAGCAGAAGGGTGAAGAGAGAATACAAAAGAGGGAGAAAGAGGAGACGCGAGAAGACAGCGAATTAATCTCCCTATTAGCGGTCGCCAGTCTCAATTGCCTTCGTCCTCCCTTCTTTCCGCCTCTCTTTCGACCTCGTTCTCTGCCTACTACCACCTCCCCTTCAACGGCGAACCGGAAGTCGAGCAATTTATCTCGGCCGCTTCTTCTTGCCTGTGTGCTGCCCTGACGAAACTGCGTGCACGAAAAATCCTGCTAATTGGAGATCAGCTTTCGGCTACCGTTATTACCGACCGTACGCGAACATCGAACGCCTACCTTTTTGCCTCGCTCCGACGGATTTACTTACGTCGTTCGATCGTGGCACGGGTCACGTGAAATCGTTGACTCGCGTCAGATCCCCGCAAGCGAACCGGCAAATTCATGGTTGTCGAACCGGGAACTGCGACACGTTCGACAAAGAGGATACGTTTTCACAGAGTAATATGTACCGTGAAATTATAACATAAGACGGATAATGTACGACCGTTCTGTGACATGTATGCATTTCCGGGTGGAAATGTTTCTCACACGCTTGTGGAAAGTTTCCGTTCAACAGCTGCCGGTTTAACGAGACTTTCCTTGCAAATGGTACGCAATCAAAATACAGTATACTCTCGTTATATTGCCATTTTGGCAGTTCTAATTTAATGCGCGATACAATTTGTGATGATACAAAATTAAATGCAAAATATGACGATATAATGGGGGGATATGCAACGTGAGGAAATACAACGGGTGGGAATATAACATCAGGGTATAAAATATGTGGCGATATAACACGAGGAATACAATACATGGCGGTATAACGCGAGGAATATAATACATGGCAATATGACGTGAAGAAATACAATACATGGCGATATAGCGCGAGGAAATACTGTACATGGCGATATAACGCGAGGAAATACTGTACATGGCGATATAACGCGAGGAAATACTATATATGGCGATGTAACGCGAGGAAATACTATAAGTGGCGATATAACGCGAGGAAATGCTATAAGTGGCGCTATAACGCGAGAAAGTACCATGCGTGGCTATATAACGCGAGGAAATATTATGCGTGGCGATATAACGCGAAAAAGTACCATGCATGGCGATATAACGCGAGGAAGTACCATGCATGGCGATATAACGCGTGGAATTACCACGCATGGCGATATAACGCGTGGAATTACCACGCATGGCGATATAACGCGTGGAATTACCATGCATGGCGATATAGCGCGTGGAATTACCATGCATGGCGATATAACGCGTGGAATTACCACGCATGGCGATATAACGCGAAGAAGTACCATGCATGGCAATATAACGCGAGGAAGTACCATGCATGGCGATATAATGCGTGGAATTACCACGCATGGCGATATAACGCGTGGGACTACCACGCATGGCGATATAACGCGTGGAAGTACCATGCATGGCGATATATCGCGTGGAATTACCACGCATGGCGATATAACGCGAGGAAGTACCATGCATGGCGATATATCGCGTGGAATTACCACGCATGGCGATATAACGCGTGGGACTACCACGCATGGCGATATAACGCGAGGAATACAGTACATGGCAATATAACGCGAGGAATACAATACATGGCAATATAACGCGAGAAATACAATACATGGCGATATAAAGCGAGGAAATGCATCACACGGTGATATAATGCGAGAACATAAAATGTGTGGTGATATATTGCACAGCAATAATATAATATGTAATAATATATATAATGCGGCGATATAACGCGAGGATATGTAATGTGTGGTGATATAGCACGAAGAAACGTAACACATGACGGTACAACGTGTGTTTATGCAAAATGTGGAGATTTAATATGCATACACAATTCGCGGCAATATAACGGGTATTAATACATTCGAAACAATGTTCAATACGAAACAACAGAACACACGGTTATACAACACAATTTTATAACAATCAAATTGAGTTTGAATAAAGGACAGTAACCAATTTATTACAGCTAGCATGGTATCGATTTTATTTAGCTGACAATTATTCCAAAGTTACATTTTAAGTTGAATTGATGAAAAAAAGGCAAAATACAGCCTGTTATATTATTGTGCATTCCAGAACGAAATTAAATTAATCGATATTAAACGCGTTAAATCAATGATAAACGTTTAAACAAAAATGCATTCAATAAAACTTGAAAAGTATCGTTAAATTACGAACTCCATAAAACCGCGAAATCAGAATAAAAACTTGTATCGATGACGATCGATAAAATAAATAAATAGGGGAGAAAAAGAGAGAGAGATATTGTCTGTAAACGAATTCTCTCTTGAAACGATAAAAAAAAAAAAACGAACTGTTGTTCACCGATTTCCAATCGTCCCGTTCTCGATAAATAAAACAAAGAGCGGCACACGGTACATGGATTTCGCGTGCATTAAAAATCCCTCACGATCCAATAAATAATTCGAGTCTCGTTCACGCGTTGTTATCGATGTGCACCGTGTGTTTCCGACCATTATCGATCCTAACTCGGCTCGATACTCCGTAACGATGCCCCGGCGTACCTTTTATAGAAAGTGATCTGACCTACTGTTCTATTCCGAACCGTTTACCGATTCGAAACGCTTTACTGAAATAAATCGGCATTACTTGATAACGATTCTCTTCGAAATAACCGTCTTAATCTTCAAACGTATCAATCAAGTGTTAATCAATATCGACAGAAATCTAAGAATACTTTAAATTCGCTTCGCGAAATGCATAAAGTAATATTGGTAATTAATTCTATTAGCAGTAAATTCTATTAGCATTGCAAGATCTTAATATATTATTAAGTCTCGTAATATTTCCAGGTTCTTAAATATCAGAATAATTATAGATCTTTCAGGTATCTGTACTTGTATATACTAGGACGTCTATATTCGCAGCTCCTTAGATATCTAGCTTTTGAATTTTCTGGATTCATGTCTTCATATGTATCTAACTTTTCAGATTTTTAGATTTCAAGATTTCTAGAACCTTAGATTCATAGAATTAATAGAATTCTAGATCCCTAGATACCGACACACATCGGTTCCTAAGTCCCCTGACACTCAGACTCCAAAAAATTCAAATTCTTAAACAGCCAGAACTGTACACCTCTAGGTCCCTAAACTTCTAAATACCTAGACTGCCAGATTCCTAAACACCAGGATCAGTAGACCTCCAAATTTCTACACCTTCAGATCCCTAAACCCTTAGGTACCTAAACTCCAGGATCACTAGACTTCCAAATTTCTACACCTTCAGATATCTAAGCCTCCAGGTACCTAAATACCTAGATTCCTAAATGCAAGGATCCCTAAATCCTCAGATCCGTATGTCCCAAGATCTCTAAACCCTCAGATCCCTAAATTCCCAGATACCTAAACCCTCAGATCCCTAAACCCTCAGATCTCTAAACCTCTAGATCCCTAGACCCCCAAATCTCCAGATTTCTGGATTTCTAGATCTCTAAATTTCTAAACCCCCAACTTGACATCGTCCTATCCTCTTATCTTCCTATCTCCCTAAATTCCGATCTCCCTAAATCCCTATCTCCCTATCTCCCTATCTCCCTATCTCCCTATCTCCCTATCTCCCTAAATCCCTATCTCCCTATCTCCCTATCTCCCTATCTCCCTATCTCCCTATCTCCCTATCTCCCTATCTCCCTATCTCCCTATCTCCCTATCTCCCTAAATCCCTATCTCCCTATCTCCCTATCTCCCTATCTCCCTATCTCCCTATCTCCCTAAATCCCTATCTCCCTAAATCCCTATCTCCCTATCTCCCTATCTCCCTAAATCCCTATCTCCCTATCTCCCTATCTCCCTATCTCCCTATCTCCCTATCTCCCTAAATCCCTATCTCCATATCTCCCTAACTCTCCAGAATTCACATTTCCCCCATCAAACCTAGCAAAACACATTTTTCAGCTGTATCCAATCTACCCACCAAACCGAATAAACCCTATAAAATCTTATGCAACGCGTACTCGTAAACCGGAAGCGTTTTCATTAAGTTTGTACGCAAACGTCCGAAATCTGTTGCAAACTCATTTATGTAATATCTCATCGGTGAACCGTTCGTTCGGCATGTGTTCGCGTGTGTCACGAATAAAATCGGACACAACCGGTATATTACAGCACAGCGTACACGCTGATAAAATACGAGGTATCAAATTCGGGGCCAGGAAATTCCCGTCAATTTACACCGCGATTCCTCTTGCAGCCGGCGTGGCTAGGCTGTTTCTCAATTAGCAGCGGTGCAATTTCATTTAGCAGCGATATAATTAACGACAGAGAAGAGGAGGGACAGAGAAAAATCCGATGCAAAGCAGACGCTCTTTGGGTAGACTCGAAACGTTCTTAATTAGACCTTCCCGACGATTTCAACGACTGACATTGTTTCTATGGTGTTGCTGGTCGACGTCGCGTTAAATCCTTCCGCTTTTAACGGAACCTTTGTTGTGAATGATATTGGATTTTTATGGTACGGGAGTTTGAGAGGAGCAAAAGGAAAGAAATGTAAAATTGATTGCCGTTGTATTATTACGGAGTAGTAATAGTAAGGAGTGGGGATGTAATATGTGGGGTGTATAGAAGGTGGAGGTAAAGTGAATTTCTAGAGGTAGATTGCGTGGTGATTGCAGGGAGTGATGAATGATATGCGTGGTGAATGCGGCGAGGGAGAGTTTCAGCGAGTGGTGATTGCAGCATGTGGTGATTCTAACATGTGGTGATTGCAGCGCGTGATATTACTGCGCGTGGTGAATACAACGCATGGTAATTCTAACGCGTGGGGAATATTACGCATGGTAATTCTAACACGTGGTGAACTCTACGCGTGGTGAACTCTACGCGTGGTGAACTCCACGCGTGGTAAACTCCACGCGTGGTAATTCTAACGCGTAGTGAACTCCACGCGTGGTAATTCTAACGCGTGGTGAATTCTACGCGTGGTGAACTCTACGCGTGGTGAACTCTACGCGTGGTGAACTCTACGCGTGGTGAACTCTACGCGTGGTGAACTTTACGCGTGGTGAACTCCACGCGTGGTGAACTCCACGCGTGGTAATTCTAACGCGTGGTGAACGCCACGCATGGTGAATTCTACGCGTGGTGAACTCCACGCGTGGTAATTCTAACGCGTGGTGATCTCCACGCATGGTGAGTTCTACGCGTGGTGAGCTCCACGCGTGATGAACTCCACGCGTGGTGAACTCTACGTGTGGTGAACTCCACGCGTGGTAATTCTAAAGCGTGGTGAACTCCACGCGTGGTAATTCTAACGCGTGGTGAACTCCACGCGTGGTAATTCTAACGCGTGGTGAACTCTACGCGTGGTAAACTCTACGCGTGGTATTCTAATACATGGTGATTACAACGCATAGTAACAAAACTCATTACAAGTAACGTCCCCACATATATCCCTAAATTTCAATATATCCTCACACCTTACCCTCTCACAATCTCCCCACATCACAATTTCCACAAATATCAATAACCCAAAATTCCCGTACCCCTACATCCCTCATTTATTTTAACAAATCTTCCCAAAAGTGTCGGAGCAGCGAACAAATCATGTTCGAAAGTTGTTGAACAACATAAATGAATCCATATATCCCGGTCGGGAAAGGCTGAAAGGGTCGGATAAAAAAGTCGGACGGTCTAGCGTTCGAGTACATATTTGTATTCGTGTCTCTCGACGGGAATATTCGACGGTTAGTACCGTCGGAAAATTTCTCGAGGTAGAGAGATGCTCGATCGCGGTAGGATGGGCGATTCCTCGAGATACGACCCGGAGAAAAATGCGGTTCGAGCGGCGTTATAACGTGCGCCGCGTTGTAACCGACTTACGCGATCTATCGTAGCAGCCGGCGGCCACGATGGCGCTTCGACATCGATTTTCCGTCAGAAACTTGCTATACGTTCGCTGCGACCGTGCCGCGACGACGTGGCAAGAAAATACTCGTAAACAAAATCAAACAGCGGAATAAAAGTCCTTAACGTATTTTTGTTAACGGAGTCGCGTGCATCGATGTTTACAGTTTGTATGCGCAAGATAAATGTGCTCATTAACCACGTCCTCATTAGCGACTACTGTTTGTCTCATTTTATTCAAAATAATTCGATATATCGGCAAAAAGCTTGCATTTGCCTGGAACTGACATAACGAAAAGATAATTATGTACTTGACCTGAATTTCGTTCGATCGCATGACCAAGTGCATTATTCTTTTTTGCTCCGTGTTATTCAAAATTCATGATACGTATCGATGAAAGATACGTGGGAAGTTTGATCGTTTAGAATTTTGATTTTGCACGAGTGGCATTTTGTCGGGTCTAAAATATTCGGAAGTGATCAGATTACGTGAAAATTTTGTGTAAGAGAATAACGAATACTAGCTGCAATGCAGTACCGAAGAACAAACAACGAGAGCTTACATCGGTACACGCCGATAAAACTGGTCTCGTTAAGCGCGATCGTGATTTTTTTTTTACGATCTACCCTGAAAACTAATTATCGAGCACAATGCGCGTACCGTGCACACGGGTCTCGTTTTTTTTCCTCGCTGCTCGTTTTTCCTGGCTACGTTCTACCGTACAAGCGGAAATAATTTCCCCGGCGCGGAATATCGTTTCGAAATTGCAGAAAAACCGTGCGGAGACAGGTGGAAGTGGTTCTACGGAAAATTCCACGCGAAACAGGGAATAACCGATCCGATTCGAGGGCACGAACGCGACGCGAATTAATTGGATATTTAACGTGGAATTGATTCTGACTTTGTGCGAGCCGTGCAGAGAGGGGCTTAATGTAATTCCGAAACACGCGACAGAACGCACGATTCCCGATCTATCCTGCAGTGCAAACAGATACTGCTTTACCGAGACTGAAAATCGACTACAACCTTTGCTGTGCGCGTTGCATAAAAGTTTCATATGGCACACGTGGAGTGTACCTTGACGACTTTAGAACTGCTGTTACCTTTAAACTATTTGTTATTTCGCGTCTCGAAAATTGATGGAGTGCTCTGGAATAGGAGGTGACGATGTTAATACTTTCAGCTTTCTTTCACTTTCTGGGATTTTCAGATATGTCAATTTCTGAAATATTCAGGTCTCCAAGTTTCCAAGTTTTGGAAGGTTTAATTTTTGGTAGTTTTCAAGTCACCTAAGGTTCGATTTTCTCAAATTTTCAATTCTCCCAAGTTTCAATTCCCTCAAGTTTTTAAATCTCCCAAGTTACTATGCCCTCAAATTTTAAATTCTCCCATGTTTCGATCTCCTCAAATTTTCAATTTTCCCAAGTTTCAATTCTTCAAATTTTCAATTCACCCAAGTTTCAATTCCCTCAAATTTTCAATTCTCCCAAGTTTCAATTCCTTAAAATTTTCAATTCTCCCAAGTTTCAATACTCCCAAATTTCAATTCTTCAAATTTTCAATTCTCCCAAGTTTTAATTCTTCAAATTTTCAATTCCCTCAAATTTTCAATTCTCTCGAGTTTCAATTTTTCAAATTTTCAATTCTCCCAAATTTCAATTCTTCAAATTTTCAATTCCCTCAAATTTTCAATTCTCTCGAGTTTCAATTTTTCAAATTTTCAATTCTCCCAAATTTTAATTCTTCAAATTTTCAATTCCCTCAAATTTTCAATTCTCTCGAGTTTCAATTTTTCAAATTTTCAATTCTCCCAAATTTCAATTCTTCAAATTTTCAATTCCCTCAAATTTTCAATTCTCTCGAGTTTCAATTTTTCAAATTTTCAATTCTCCCAAATTTTAATTCTTCAAATTTTCAATTCCCTCAAATTTTCAATTCTCTCGAGTTTCAATTCTTTAAATTTTCAATTCTCCCAAATTTTCAAGTCTCAATTCTGCAAGTTTTCAATTTCCTTTAATTTTCAATTTTCCCTTTCAGTGCTTAAAATTTTCAATTCTCCCAAGTTTCAATTCTGCAAGTTTTCAATTTCCTCAAATTTTCAATTCTCTCGAGTTTCAATTCTTCAAATTTTCAATTCTTCAAGTTTTGAATTCTCTGTTCAATTCTTTCCATTTTCAATTCTTTTCAAATAAATGTTCAATTCCTTCCATTTACAATTTTATCATTTTCAATTCTTTCCAAATAAATGTTCAATTCCTTCCATTTACAATTTTATCAATTTCAATTCTCTCAAATATTAATTCTCAACAATTTTCCATTCTCTAAAACCCAAAACAAATCCAATAATCCCGAAAGACTAACGAATAGTAATCGCAGTTTCTGTACATCGCCATTTTCCCCATAAAAGGTGACGATACACAGCGGTACAGAATCGAAACGAAATCTATCCAGATAAACGCGGATGAAGAAAGTTTCGAGGTACGATATAATCGCGTGTCATTTCGATAAGCAGTTCCCGAGGATCAGAACAGTAGCAACAGACGGTGTTGGGAAGTTGCGCTTCCCATTTGGCTCTAGGGATTAATTCGAACGAATATTCCGCGCCGTCAGCCAGTTAAATACGGGCTTAAACGTTGTCTCGGTTAATTTGAACAGACCGTTTGGTATTAACTTGCCAAATACCTTGACAGATCAACCGGTTGGATTTTGAAATCGAACTTCCCACGATGCTCCCTCTCGAACGCAATCGGCCTCGAATCGACGCAATCGATGTTACTTACCTGAAACATACAAAAAAGAGAAGAGATCAGTACGGTTGTTTCCTTCGGGAAGATTATCGTGTTTAATCAATTGTGTCGATTGCGCGGTCAACGGTGGATGCTGAGTCTGTCATGCGAAACTTTTCGATTGTTGCCGATTTTCACGAACTTCAGAAAACGTTTACTGTATTACGAGTACGAAAAAATACTCATATCTATATATTAATAATTTGTAAATTCTGATATAAACTGATATATGATCTGATCGAGAGAGTACAAGAAATAATTATTAGAAGCTTTATACATTTAGTTATTTGGAAAATATAGAAAATTAAAAAGCAGCAAATATCAAATACTAAAATCTTGAATGTTTTAAATGTGCAAATTAAAAATGTACAAATGATGGTACTTTGAACTTTGCACATTTTCAAATTGCACTGAGTCATGTTTATCCGAAGTTGCTGCTATTAAATGCAGTGACTGTAAGTTTGAATCTTTTCCAGTTTCATTGAATCGATTTTCCATGTCACGTTTCAGTCGGTGTTGATGGAATTACTCGCGTTGTTCTCGAAGTTACAAGTTGTGTCGGCGACGACGTGTAATTAGCTGTAAAGTACCGCTTATCGTTCGCGCATCTCGTCTTGGCGAGCGTTAAATTCGCGACAGGTGTCTCATGCACACGTTTATAATTTCATTATACGAAAACTTGATCCGATATAATGCGATCTCTGTTCGTCTAACTGGAACTCGCTCCCTCATACATCCTTTCGTACGCTCGGATGCAACGCTAGTTTTCCTTCCATCAAAAAAAATGTGTAAACCAACGCTTCTTAATTTACACAGTATTTTATTTCGCAATTACCGAATTTTCAAATTTTTGAGTTATTAAACTAGTAGGTACGAAATCTTCATTTTTTCAGATTCTTCAAATTTTGTTGATTTTTGAATGGACTGATTTTGTAATAGTAAAGTTTCAAAATGTCTCTATATCGAAATATTCGTACGAACAGATATCCCTAGATTCAATTATGGATCAAAAGATTACTAGATCAAATACCACCAACTCCAACCACATATCTCTAGTTCAAAATATCACTAATTCCAAATATCTCTAGGTCCAAAAATCCCTAAATCCAAAAATCCCTAAATCCAAAAATCCCCAGCTCCAAAAATCCCTAGATCCAAAAATCCCTATATCCAAAAATCCCTATATCCAAAAATCCCTAAATCGAAATATCCCTAAATCCAAAAATCCCTAGATCCAAAAATCTCTAAATCTAAATATCCCTAGATAAAAAATCCCTAGATCCAAAAATCCCTATATCCAAAAATCCCTAAATCGAAATATCCCTAAATCCAAAAATCCCTAGATCCAAAAATCTCTAAATCTAAATATCCCTAGATAAAAAATCCCTAGATCCAAAAATCCCTAGATCCAAAAATCTCTAAATCCAAAAATCCCCAAATCCAAAAATCCCCAAATCCAAAAATCCCCAAATCCAAAAATCCCTAAATCCAAATATCCCTAAATCCAAAAATTCCTAGATCCAAAAACCCTAAATCCAAATATCCCTAGATTCAAAAATCCCTAGATCCAAAAATCCCTGGATCCAAAAATCCCTAAATCCAAAAATCCCTAAATTCAAAAATCCCTAAATTCAAAAATCCCTAAATCCAAAAATCCCTACATCCAAAAATCCCTAGATCCAAAAATCCCTAAATCCAAAAATCCCTAGATCCCTAAATCCAAAAATCCCTAGATCCAAAAATTTCTAAATCCAAAAATCCTTAGATCCAAATATCCCCAGCTCCAAATATCCCTAGATTGCGCCATCCTTACATTGAAACATCCCTAGATTGCTCTAACGTTCACCCAATAGAATATCCCTAGATCACAATATCGATAGTTTACAATAACATTACACCTCAGTATTCCTAGTCCCAATATCCCTAAATCTCCAAAACTTTACATTGACAATCTATGTCCCCAAATTTCAATATTGATCCGTCATATTTTCCCCAAGGTAACGAGATTTACCATTGACTGTACGCAGTGTTCAGCGACGAGCTAAGAAAATCAGCCAGCGAACAAAAGTTCCGCTGAATAAATGAAATGCAGTTAAACCGATCTCGCTGCGGGTAGTTGGCTGGTTGTTTCTCTTTCAAGAAAACACCGCTCGCCTCGTTTCTCTCGCAGCTAAACAGTAACAAACGTCGGGTTCGCGGTGGTAGGCATTAAAACGTAAGAAGCTCCTTTTTAAACGGAATCAGCGAATCCCGTTTTAGGATTACGCTTTTCGTTAAGGATGCCGGAACAATTGAAGTTTTAACTTGTGCAACGAAATAAAGGAATTTTTAGTCGGTTGAATTTCCCTGTTTCTTCGGTTGTCTTCCACGAGATTACTTTGCCGGAGAAACGATTCGCGATGCTACCGTAATCCTTGCGAGTCTCGTTTTCTTACAGGGAACGGTTGCATTTACGACGTGGTTTTTTCTTTTTTTTGGGGGAGAGATACTCCGGGGTGTTCCAGTTTCATTATACCCGTCGACGGTGATTTACTCGTCGATTCTCCTTAAGCCGATATCATATTTACGACGTATCATCCGAAAGTAAAGCTCGCGGCGCGCGCTTTCCACGGTAAATATTTGCTCGATGAAGTGGCAGTTATCGTGCAGCTTCGCGTTATGGATCGAATAGATGCCACGAATAAAGCGAAATATTTATTTTCCGCGAGTACGCGGCTTAAACTATTACTTCCCGCGTTACGGATGTTTGCCGTATCTTAAACGATCAACATTTTTTACTTCTTACACACACTCTTCTGTTTTCCATAGAATTATATTAACGCGTTGACCGCCGCAATGAACTCGCGCGACAAAGCACGCTGCAACACAATTTCATTTAATAATATTTCTTTCCCCCCGGTTCGGATATTTAATTTCACCGAATTCGTTGCCATGGCAATTAACATGTTAATTACAATACCTCCCGGAGGCATTATTCCTACAGTATCGAATATTTCCGAGCGAATATCATATAACGTGTCGTATCTGATTAAAAGATCAAAAGCTGTTTAACATTTTTGATCGCGAAACACTAGCGCAGTGTATTATCGTACAAAGCAGCAGGTATTTAAAATGTTCGACAAGCTGCTATTACCGTCGTATAATCGAAACGAAATTTCAAAAGCGATTCTCGTTTCCGTTATTCCGAGCCGCATGCCCGGAGAACCGTTTCGTCGGTTGTTTAACTGCGCCGGAATTTCGGAGCGAAATAAATTTTACACATTTTACGCGCGTCTCGAATAACTACTAGCTCTTTATTCGTTTCATGTATGTAATTAGCTGTTTCGAGGTTTCATTTATTTCGCCTGCACTGTTATGAACTACTGTATCGCAAAACACGAGTTCTCCTCTGCCGCCAGCTACAATATTTTCGCTGCAATTTTCAAGACCGCGCACTGCAATTACCGTGATTATTGTACGAATTAATTAATAAATTACAATTGTTGCGTGCGGAGCAACGAAAACAGTTGCGAATTCTGATTCTCCGTTCCACAAATTATTACCTCCATAGATGATTTATTATTACGTTGTTCTGTATGGTTATTTTATCTACATGACTTTTTATTTAGTGTTGTATGTTCTTGTCCTTCGTGATAAGGATACATTTGAATTCATAATTCAATAAAGTAAAACTTTACAATTACTACGTCACCTCAAAAAAAATATTCGGGACATGTTTTCGATGTATTTTTGCCTCCTGAATACGAATATGATCATAACAATCGGCGGTAAGGTATTAATAAAAAGTTACAAGTTACAAGTAAAAGTTTGCTCTGTGTCCCTCAGCAATCGTATCGAAATCGTTATCTCGATAGCAAACGTTGGTCCAACATAGGACTTGAATATACAGAATGCACTGCAAAAATTGTGACATGCTAGTGTATCTTATAAGCGCGTCATTTAAATGTATCATACAGGTGCGACACATACATGTGTTGAACAAATGCATCATATGAGTGCGTTTTACGAATGCGTCATGTAAGTGCGTCACATAAGTGCATCCTGCAGATACATCATACAATTGCGTGGTAAAACTTTACAATTACTACGTCACCTCAACAAAAATATTTGGGACATGTTTTCCATGTATTTTTGCCTCCTGAATACGAATTTGATCATAAAAATCGCCGGTAGCATCTTTATTTTAAGCACATAATTTGTAGCAACTTTATTTTAAGTACATAATTTGTAGCAGCTCTGTTTTAAGTACATAATTTGTAGCAACTTTATTTTAAGTACACAATTTGTAGAAACTTTATTTTAAGTACACAATTGGTAGCAACTTTATTTTGAGTACATAATTTGTAGCAAAATTATTTTAGCTGTACATCACGCAATAAACTTGTTTTTATTTTAAGTACCATATAGCAACTTTATTTTAACTCTACATCATACAGTATTTTTAGTTTAATACCATGTAGCAATTTTAAGTACACAATTTGTAGCAAGCTTATTTAAAGTCCATAATTTTTAGCAACTTTTAACTGTCGTTATAACGTGAACATATATCACGTGTACATCGAAGCGTTATTAAAAGTTTAAACAGCACATCTCACCGTAAAACTAAACTAAGCCCTCGAACATCAACATGCGTTACTCCTGATTAAATCCTGCGTAAATCATCCCTGTCCCGAATAAAATAATTTCTCGCAGCGACTTTTTCCCGGGCAATCAAAGCGTTAAAGGTCACAGAGGGCATCGAGAAACCGCTCGGTAAGTTTCGAGTTGGGAAGTTGAGGGTCTCTCTCTCTCTCCTAACACGGCCACGCAAACTCTTTTGATTCCCGTTGCCTGAGTTCCCGCTGGTAATTAAATCCCGAGCTCCATCGCCAGCTCGGCTCGGCCCGCCGCGGTATGACGCAGAGAGAACTCCCCGAGCTTTGAGCTCGCAAAGTCCGCGAACTATCGAACGCGAACCAATTACTGTAACTAATTAGCCATTCGAGCTCTCGAGCTTTCGAGTTCGCTAAGCCCCGTTAGCGTTCCCGGAAACACCGTTTCGAACCAGGAGAGAGAGGAGCCCGACCGTTCGTTACCCACAGGTGGAAAAAAAGTGAAAATCGTGGCTGGTAACCTTGCCTCTTTTCGCGACCTTGATTCTCCTCGATAGACTTCAACGTCTAGTTTTATTCGGTCCACTTTCACGGGTCAAATAACTTAAAAAATTCAGTAATTAAAAAAGGAGGAAATGCAGACACAGGGGTGTATTCGGTCATGTAGAGATCTAGGGATATTTCGAAAACTTTAGGGTACTCGTAGATCTAGGGATATTGGTGTATGTTGATATTTGGAGAACTAGGGATATTCTAAGATCTAGGGATATTTTGGGATCTAGGGATATTTGGGAGATCTAGGGATATTTTGGGATCTGGAGACATTTGGATCTAGGGATATTTGGAAATACATTTCTGGATCTAATGCAATTTGGAGATCAAAAAATATGGACATATTGTGTTCTAGTAACATTAAGATTCAAAAATTTAAAAATCTGGGGATATAGAACTTTAAAGGTATATAAAGATTTGGTAATACAGAAATTGAAGAATACAGGGATTTGATAACACAAAAATCTAGTGATACAGGAACATACACAAACAAGAATACTGCTGAAGATAATGCTACAATATTATAAAAATGATAATGTGCAGCAAAGTGTATTGTGTCTCAAATGTAATTATAGAAGAAATGATAAAATTATCGTTGAACAGAAGATTCTGAGCTACCACAGTAAATTTGAGATTTTCATCACGAACTTCTTAGATTTCTGATTTTTCAAATGTTCTGCACTGTTTCGTTGAGAAACACTTTCACCCGACAGCGAGAAAGCACGTAGCATTAAGAAACATTTTTGCGCGAGGAAGTTTTTAATCTCGTCGCTGAATACAAGAAACAAAGTGCAAACTTCGCTCTGTTCGGAACAGTTCTTTCACTTTTTTTTCCCAACTATTTCGCTGCAGAGAACAGGGTACACGCTTAAACAATTTCTTAACTCATTTCTTTCCACCATCGATACCACAGCGAAGAATAAATCTTCGATTAGAAAGAAATACGATACGTGCTTAGTTTTCGTGAAAGCCAATCAACTTTCCGAAGTTTTCATGTTTTTTAAACGACTTCGGAGCCAACGTATAAAAGCGAAGTCAAATAAATCCGTAATTCACGCGAACTGTAAATACTTCAATTTGAACAAAATCCCAAACATCAAAATATTATACGTATACAATATTGGTCGATTTGAAACGAAATGGCTCGATCACGACGACCGGACAATGTGTATGTACAGTTTTCAGCACGTACGCTGCGTGCAATTGCATTACAGATGTCACCGATCAAAATGATTCGATTTCGTGACAACGAAATCTAATCTCGTGACAATGCGATTTCCGCGGCAACAAAAACGTGACACCAAGTTGCGATTGGGGATACGTAGCTAGTGTAAAATTATCACATTCTTATGTGACATGAATTACGAGTTGAAGGTATATATTTTTTTTCTGTAACATGATATCGAAATTTACATATTTTGCTCCGTGTTATAACATCAAAATTATATGTAGGTTCTATATTACAGTATCAAAGTATGTTTCGTTACATACACGGTAGCTATTTCACTTACAAAGTACGAGATGCATATCGATCGATAACATCAGAATACCCCGAATATTTGTCGCAAGTTCGTCCGCTATCGCGTGATTTCACGTCGCGATATCGTCGGCGGCTTTATCGTCACGTAGCCCAACTTTCGCGCAAAGTTGTTCGAAATCAATGCAACACAGGATCGAAAAGTCGAAAGCCGAGGAGGGTGGAGAGTTGCCGAACGGCCATTTACCGTTTCGGCGCACGAGCGCAGCCGGATCAATGGCTGCGCCTCACTTTCACGATCGCCGCTCTCCCTTTCCAACCTCCTCCTTCACCCTTCCTCTCGCTTCTTCCCTTTCTGTCTCGATCTCGCGTTGCGTTGCTGTCTTCTCGCTCTCTCTCGCTCTCTCCCTCTGCGTTGCACGAGGTGCATCGAGTGCGTTCACCCTTCTGTATCCCTCTGCCGCCCCCTGCCGCACGCACACGCACGTGCGGCCCACTAACGCCTACCCTACGCTGCATGGATACGCACCTTCGCCATGGGGTTCTTACAAAAATTTCAATATTCCATCATCGAACTGTTCCAGCAACTTTGACTAATCGTGTATTTTAATGTTCAAGTGATAACCGAATAATGAAATACATTTCTTTGTTGCAATAGTTAAATGCATTTGACTAGACAAGTACTAAGGTGTTCATGTAATAAAACGATAATGAAGTACATTTCTTTGTTGAAATAATCAAATGCATTTGACTAAACGAACACTAAGGTGTTCATACAATAAAACAATAATGAAGTACATTTTTTGGTCAAAATAATTAAATGCATTTGACTAGACGAATACTAAGGTGTTCATATAATAAAGCAATAATGGAATACATTTGTTTGTTTGAATAATCAAATGCATTTGACTAGTTGAATACTATATGATGTTCATATAATAAAACAATAATGAAGTACATTTTTTTGTTGAAATAATCAAATGCATTTGACTAAACGAATACTAAGGTGTTCATATAATAAAGCAATAATGGAATACATTTTTCTGTTTGAATAGTTAAATGCATTTGACTAGTCGAATACTATGATGTTCACATAAAAAAGCAATAATGAAAGACATTCTTTTGTTTGTATAATTAAATGCATTTGACTAGTTGCATACTATGATGTTCACATAATAAAGCAATAATGGAAGACATTATTTTATTCGAATAATTGAATGTACTTAACTACTTGAATGTGCATGAACATAGAACCTAAACATAATAAAATGAGTCCTACATATGATCAAAACGAATCATGATCAAAGAATTAGAGAGTCGATATAAAACGGAAGTTAAACGATTTTTGAAAAGGTATACGGCACACGGGACAGGTGGATCGTATTGTATATAGAAACGTTCCACTTGTTTCGCTCATTTCGTCCGTTAGAAAGGATAGGAGTCCCTGTTTCGCTTTACGCTCGATCAAAGAAGCACTCGCTCTCTCGATCGTTCCTTTATGCCCCGTAAATTGCACACCAGCACCTGATCCGGATATCGTCTAGCAGGTTTCACGAGGTAGTCGTTCGAAAAAAAAAACGCTTACCACTCCATACTTATCAAACTTTCCGTAAGCTGCGAGCTGCCTGCATCTCTATTTTATGTTCTTTTTATCGCCGTCTTCTATGGCAATGTACGTCTAATCGAATCTATAAGAATTACTATTTCGAAGACGTATAGTGACGTAAAAGTTTTTACGACTTCTTTCTATTGACTTATTGTTGTTGAAATAGTTTGTGAGGTATGAAAAGACTGAAGTACTGAGGTAGGTAAAAAGATCACTGATCTTATGTAATTCGGAATGTACATATAACATGATCAAAACCTATTAAAACCTAAATCTAACTGGCCCAAAATATCACAAATCTAACTGACCCAAAATGATTTTAATCTAACTGGCCCAAAATGACTTAAATCTAACTGGCCAAAAATGACTTAAATCTAACTGGCCCAAAATGTCCTAAATCTAACTGACCCAAAATGTCCAAAATCTAACTGGCCCAAAATGACCTAAACCTAACTGGCCCAAAATATCCAAAATCTAACTGGCCCAAAGTAACCTAACTTTAAACTATCCTAAACTACCATAAACGTAAACTAATCTTCCCAACAAAATACCAAGCATGCACCTGCAGAAAATGCAGGTGTAAAAATTCAGTAAATCTAACCTAAAGCCCCGATCGATGGTATCAAAGAAGAATGCCGACCAACGAATAAAAAAAAAGGTAGGGTGTTTAAAGTAGGCAAGGTCGTAACCGTGACCGTGTACACAAGCTAACCGGCACGGATTCCAGCGAAAACGGCGTCCTTGAACACGTGTACAGCATCATCGTCGGTGCTTCTGAACCGCACGAGCATTGTCGTGACCCGAGCTCTAATGTCGTCGATCCCGCTGGGATTTCGCGATGCACTAGCAACGAGGCCGCATAAACACATACACAG
This sequence comes from Megachile leachella, assembly GCA_963576845.1. Taxonomy (NCBI): domain Eukaryota; kingdom Metazoa; phylum Arthropoda; class Insecta; order Hymenoptera; family Megachilidae; genus Megachile; species Megachile leachella. Next base: position 7,482,000 of record OY756248.1, on the reverse strand, counting down.
GCACACTTAGTTACACTTAAGCAGCGTGCTCATGCAAACACGGGTCGAGAAAGAGGGACGCGTACAAGCGAAACGAGCATGCAAAAGGGTCGCAGAAACGCGTAACGAACCATCGATATCTTTCCTACGGTTTCACGGCTGTTTCTTAGGAACTTTCTTCGGTAATTACTATAGCGAGCAGTTTTCTTCGCCCTTTCGAAAGACGACGCACAGAACGAGGTTGTTAAGCCACGACAAAAGGGGGAAACGATTCACCGAGCGATTTATCTCTCGCGATTAATTCCACCGACCCTCGACGCCGTCGCTCTTAATTGGATTATTGCGTTGCCGGAACGGAAACGACCGACTCGTTGCATCGTTTCGAAAATGATCGACGAGAAACGATTGCTGGAATTGTTACGATTCTTTGCCGATTATGAAACGTGGGATACGAGTTATGTTTGCAAATTGTTTCGAGGTGACAATGATTAACGATGAGGTAGAATTACACTTTCTCAAGTTTCCCAAATTCATTGAATACCCAAGATTTCATAGATTTTCAAATCCCAAATTTTCCATATTCCCTAATTCCCCCAATTCCCAAATTTCTCAAAGTTGAAATTCCCCAAATCTCAAATTCACGAAATTCCAAGCTCTCCACATCCCAAATTTCCCAAAATTCCAAATCCCCAAATTCCCTAGATTCCAAATTCCCAATTCCCAAATTTCCTAAGGTCCAAATTCCAACTCCCCAAAAAACCCTAGGATCCAAGTACCAAATTCCCCAAATTCCAAATTTCCTAAATTCCAAATCCCCCAAATTCCAAATGCTCTAAATTCCAAATTCCCAAATTCCCTAGGGTTCAAATTCCAATTCCCCAAATTCCCTAAATTCCAAATTCTCTAGGGTCCGAATTCCAATTCCTCCAATTCCCTAGATTCCAAATTCCAAATTCCAAATTCCCAAATTCCCTAGGGTCCAAATTCCAATTCCCCAAATTCCAAATTTCCTAAATTCCAAATCCTCCAAATTCCAAATTCCCTAAATTCCAAATCCCCAAATTCCCTAGAGTTCAAATTCCAATCCCCCAAATTCCCTAGATTCCAAATTCTCTAGGGTCCGAATTCCAATTCCTCCAATTCCATAGATTCCAAATTCCAAATTCCAAATTCCCAAATTCCCTAGGGTCCAAATTCCAATTCCCCAAATTCCAAATTTCCTAAATTCCAAATCCTCCAAATTCCAAATTCCCTAAATTCCAAATTCCCTAAATTCCAAATCCCCAAATTCCCTAGAGTTCAAATTCCAATCCCCCAAATTCCCTAGATTCCAAATTCCAAATTCCCAAATTCCCTAGGGTCCGAATTCCAATTCCCCCAATTCCCTAGATTCCAAATACCAAATTCTCCAAATTCCAAATCCCCCAAAATTCCAAATCCCCCAAATTCCAAATTCCCTAAATTCCAAATCCCCAAATTCCATAGGGTCCAAATTCCCTAGATTCCAAATTCTAAATTCCCCGAATTCCCTAGGGTCCAAATTCCAAATTCCCCAAATTTCAAATTTCTTAAATTCCAAATCCCCCAAATTCCAAATTCCCCAAAATTTCTTAGATTCCAAATTCCAAATCCCCCAAGTTCCACAAATCCCCCAAATCCCAATTTCCCCAGATTCCAAATCCAAATTCCAAATTCTCCAAATCCCAAATCTTCGAAATGCACCCACTCAACACCGTCAGAATTAATAAATCTAGTACCCTATCCCCCACAAGGGAATTCTAGTTATACTACTTCCAACGAAATAATTATGAAGCTTTACAAAAGAGGGCAGAAAATTTGACCAGGTAGTCTATAATCGAGCGAGGGAAGTTTCAATGAAGACGTAGAGGAACACTTTTAGCCCACGTGCACGTCCCACTTGCACGCCACGGTTGGGCTTAAACCCGTGTTTATCGGTTCTCTCTTGTCGTTTAACTGGTCGGATCCGTTTCTGTGGCGTGAGTTCGTGGTCGTGTCGGGGGTCGGTAATTTTTCGCTGGACACGAAGATTCGTGAGGGTGATAAAGGAAGGGGCGGCGAGGCAGGGAAAAAGAAGAGGTCGCAGATGCGGCTCGCCGATAAAATCGCACGGCACGCACGAGCCAACGGCAGAGCTCGCGAAATCACGTTCGTGGAAACGAAAACGAGGCGCTTGTCACATCGCCATTCTTGTAATTTCCTCGACGAAGAAGAGGTAACGTGTACCGCCTGTTCCTCCTCGTGCTCGTTATACGATCGTTTATTCGAGGAAATTCTATATGGCGGCTGTTATTTAGCGGCCAGCCGGGGAAACTCGTACCCGCGAAATACGACGACGCTGCATCGAATTTATTCCTATCGTCGAAACGGTTCAACCAGGTATGCTGCAAATCCGCGACGATACGCTTCTTCATGTTCTGTTCGCGTAACTTCGCTTTATCTGATTCCACGACGTTTCCAGAGACTTATTCGATGTTGCGAACGAACGAGCAGTCGGAATTGCTTCTTCAACGCGTTCGGCTCTGAGTGTGTTTTAAAACAGGCGAGCTTTAGAGGAGCGTTCATATACTTTTATATTTCATAAATATTTTATACACTTCGAATTACTATTCTTGACACGTTTCAGATGCTTCAAACGATTATTCTTGTCTTGTTCGAGCAGGCGAAAGGACTTGTATTCATTCCGGGGTCTCATTTGGAATAATTCAAAAAATTATTTATTTTTGTGTTTTTTCATGTATGTAAAATGACTTGTACTTGTTATATGTTATATGAAAGAATTCAAAGAATTATTCCTGTCTTCAAGGAACTGAAAGAACCTGTACTTGGAGTCTCTTTTTTTTAAATAATTAAAATAATTATTTGTTTGTCTTTTTTCATGTATGTGAAATGAATGGACATGTTGATATGTTACTTCAAATGATTCAAACATTATTCCTGTTCTTTTTAAGTAACTGAAAGGACCTGTACTCGTTCAAGTCTCATTTTAAATAATTCAAATAATTATTTGTGTTTGTCTTTTTTCATGTGTGTGAAATGAGTGAACATGTTCATATGTTATTTCAAATAAGTCAAACAACAATTGCTGTCTTTTTTAAGTAGCTGAAAAGACTTATACTTGTTTGTGTCTCATTTTTTAAAATTCAAACAATTATTTGTTCTTGTCTTTTTTCATGTATGTAAAATGATTGAACATGTTCATATGTTATTTCAAATAAGTCAAACAATTATTGCTGTCTTTTTTAAGTAGCTGAAAAGACTTATACTTGTTTGTGTCTCATTTTCTAAAATTCAAACAATTATTTGTTCTTGTCTTTTTCATGTATGTAAAATGAATGAACATGTTCATATGTTATTTCAAATAATTCAAACATTATTCCTGTTCTTCTTAAGTAGCTGAAGAGACTTGTACATGTTCGTGTCTCATTTAGAAAAATTCAAACAACATGTTTGTGTATTTTTGTTAATGGCTGGACTGATTTTTATTCGTTCAAAAAGTTGGAACAATTCCTGTCTCTTTGAAATAACGGAGATTTTGAACGTGTTCGAGTGTCATTAAAAATAATTCGAAAGATAATTCGTTATCTTATCCGAGGTCCAACTCGGAACGAGACTTTGAAGGCGAAAGAAAGGCGTTATCTTCATTACTGGTTCACAATCGTGGCAAAGTCGAAGATTTTGTAATCCGTCGAACGAACGGCTAATCCAACATTGCGCGGGGAGTTTGTTATCGGGGCTCTCATCGCTCATTTTCTCCCCGGTATCCGGTCGCGAAACTTGCTTGACTCGATTCTCTAACAAGCCTCAGGCTGCCGTTGAACTTTCAGCAAACATTACGATCAAACGTGGCGAGAACGTCACGGAGCCCCGAATAAACTGTTGATTCGTGCCACCCGCAGCACTCTGGCCTCCTTCAAATTGCTCGAGGTTTCTTCCTGTCGCTCCGGCGTCGTCTCTCCTTGCCACCCTGTTTATCTTATCCGTCGTTTTCTTGTCGTTTCTATTTCGTCTCGCCGTGAAACGACACGCGGATATTGAACGATTTACCGAAATTCCTATCCTGGCGATTCTCGTTGACCGAACCGAATAATTTAACGAAATCGAACTCGATATAACCGAATGAATTATCGAACGCGTGTGCATCGAGACGCTTCCATATGTATTGGACTGTTTTTCTGACAATTTTCTGCGCGTACATATTTTATTGCTGATGAAATATTTACATTTTTAGTGGGGAAATAGATATTTTTATTGCGTATGTTTTATGTGTGTGCATTTTTATGTTCAACTGTAATAAAGACAATGAGAATACGGACGGTGAAAAGAGAGCAATAAATAACAATAACAAGAAGAGAAACAACAAGATGGACAGCATCAATAAAAACAATAAGAAGAACGACAACGATGAATATAAAAAAGACAGCAACAACAACAAAATTAACAACAAGAACATCAACAACAGCAAGAGTAAGTGCAACAGCAAAATGAGTAACAGCAACAACAAGAGTATCAACAACAATAAAAACAACAGCAACAACAAGAATATTAACAACAATAAGAACAGCAACAACATTAACAAGAATATCAAAACAATAAGAACAACAACAACATTAACAAGAATATCAAAACAATAAGAACAACAACAACATCAAGAATGTCAACAACAATACGAACAACAACAACATCAAGAATATCAACAACAATAAGAACAACAGCAATAACAAGAATATCAATAACAATAAAAACAACAACATCAAGAATATCAACAAGAAAAAGAAGAAAAACAACAATATCAACAAAAGTAAGAACAACAGCAACAGCAAAAATAATATCAACAACAGTAAAAATAACAGCTACAATAACAAAATGAACAGCAACAATAACAACAACAACAGTTGCAACAACAATAAGATAAACTACAAAAATAATAAGAAACACAACAAGAACCACAAACAGTAGAACAACAAGAACAAGAAAAATTGTGAACAACAACAGTCATAATATCAACGACAATAACAACGACAACGACAACAGCAACAATACTTGTCAACAACAACAATGATAAAATAGCAGTAAAGCGTGTATGCATGTCGCAATTTTTTTTTCACAATTTTAATATTACCCGCAACTTTTAATTGAAATCTTAATGTGATTTTAATTGAAATCTTTCGAGTTTCACTCCGAAGGAATATAATGCGAGCCACTCGTTAAAGAACTCACGAGTTCACTACAATGACGACGTTTACACAGTCACGAGCACTCGATTCCCGTTCACCTTGCGTTTTATTGTTCCATAATTACTGCTGCCTGTTGGCACGCGCGTCGAATTACATAGGCGAAGCTGGTTAAGCTTTAACGATCACTGATAACTGCTACATCGTCGTCTAGCTATACCTTTTAAATGTGTAGATATCTTCGGTATAATTAATAGGTTAAGTATCGATCTTGAATGCAACGGAGATATCTACTTTCGAAATGCGAAACTTTCTACGTTTGATAATTGGATTCTTAATTTCGAATTTCGCAACTTGTTCCAAGTTTCAAGTTTGAAGATTTGAAAATTTAAAATCTGAAAGTATTGAATTCTTAACTTTGAAAATTTGGAGATTTCCGAATTTGGAAATTTGGTTTCCTAAATTAAAAAAAATTGATGACTTTCTAAATTAGAAAATTTGAAGATTGGAAACTTTGGACACTCAATAATTTCTAAATCTGAATCACAAAACCTTCATAAATCTTTTTTGAAGAGCCACGGCTCCGAAGAGCCATATAACGAGACAATGATATCAAATCGAAAACCGATGGACTCCTCGTCGCAACAGTACCAATTAATGGCACCCTCTAAGCAATCATAATTTTTCCAATTATTTGGTCCGATAACAAGGTCCCGTTAATCGAACGTCTAACGAAGAGTCAGCGTCGCGACACCGTGAAAGAAACTAGCAATTAGAGTGCTCGAAACCGAGCGTTAGCCGTGTCATTCACCGACTTACCTGCATCCCAGTTAAAGCTAGACGGGCTAACGATTCAACAGGTGTTGCACAACGGATCGAGCGAGATAGAACGAGAAGGAAAGCGGAGGAGACGGAGGTCGCTTAAAACGCTAGCATTTTTGCGTTGCCTACTGAAAAGATCGCTCGACACGCGACGACCGGCCGATATTTCTGCGAGACGAAAAGAGAGATTCGTGACGTTCGATCCGGTGACGAACATTCAACCGGGTCAAGGTTATCAGAAATCGACTCGATTAGCCGGCGCTGATTAACTTTCATTCGCTCGACGCGTTCGCACGGAAGGCCGGATTCGTTCCATTTTGTTAATAACGCTCGAGAGCCTGCTAGAAACAGTCCAATTCGTACGCGCGATTCAACCCGACCGTGTGAAATATCAATTTTTGTCGCCGGAATTGCTGTAGACCTTTTTTTCCATTATTCGATATTTGTTTTCGATCGAATTGGTGTGCGGAGCAACAGAGCGCGAAATTGTAGATCTGTTCATTAACTGTTGAAGCTGTTGGAATTTAGGTGTCTTTATTTTTAATGTTTTTTTGTTATATTTATTCATAGCTTCGAATTTTTTGAATTAGTGGATAAATTCTGTAAAACTTCATTCTAACAACTCACTCGTGTACATAAATGTACAGAGCACACCGTGCCAGCTACGACCTTTTGTTAGAGGATCAAACTTTCTTAAAATGGGTTAACGCTCCCAGAAAAATTGTCAAAAGTACCGAAAAGTGGTTAACAGAGAGTCTAAAGATGGAGAGTCACAGCGAGCCAAAGTGAGTCAAACCCCATCTCTTATATGAATCCACAGACCAAACCGTGCCAAATACAACCTTCTGTCAGAGAATCAAACTTTCTCAAAAAGGGTCAATATACCCAGGAAAATTGTCAAAAGTGTCCAAAGATGGCTAACAACAGATCTAGAGGCGGCAAGCTTCTCAAAGTACAACCAAACCTCATCCCATTCACTCATATGTACATATGCTTCCACGGGTCAAACCGTGTCAGATACGACCTTCTGTCTGAGAATCAAACTTTCTCAGAATGAGCCAATATACTCAGCAAAATTGTCAAAAGTGTCTAAAGATGGCTAAGAGCAGATCTAGAGGCGGCAAGCCCCTCAAAGTACAACCAAACCTCATCCCATTCACTCATATGTACATATGCTTCTACAGGTCAAACCGTGTCAAATACGACCTTCTGTCAGAGAATTAAACTTTCTCAAAATGAGCCAATATACCTAGGAAAATTGTTGAAAGTGGCCAAAGATGGCTAACAGGAGATCTACAGGCAGAGAGCTCCCTAAAATACAACCAAACCTCATTTCATTCACTCACATACACATATGCTTCTACAGGTCAAACCGTGTCAGATACGACCTTCTGTCAGAGAATCAAACTTTCTCAAAATGAGTCAATATACCCAGGAAAATTGTCAAAAGTGTCCAAAGATGGCTAACAGCAGATCTAGAGGCGGCAAGCTTCTCAAAGTACAACCAAACCTCATCCCATTCACTCATATGTACATATGTTTCTACAGGTCAAACCGTGTCAAATACGACCTTCTGTCAGAGAATCAAACTTTCTCAAAAGGAGCTAATATACCCAGGAAAATTGTCAAAAGTGCCCAAAAGTGAATGAGGGACTGACAGACAAAGAATCCCTCCAGCGAAGTACAAACGATTCATATGGAAATTTGAGCGTCATATGTGAATGACATGGCAGTCAGTGTCCTATTTTGAGAGGTTGTAAAGATGAATTAATATTCCCCAGTTGCGACGTTTAGTATAATCGTTACAGTACAATCTTGCACAGCCCACAACACGGTAGTTCGAAACATAGTTCAGCTGTTCGAAGTCAACTGATCGTACACGATGATAAAATGACTAACCCAAGGGGCATAGGGTTACCCAAACCGGGGGTTACAAGATTCCTCGTTGTTACTCGACTACTATGTTACTTCAACTATGTCGGAATTAGCGAGCAAGTAAAAAGCGCGTGATCACGCTTCGTACACTCGGTGTTCCGGCCGTGTTTAATGGTTCGCTCCTGAAACCAGTTTCCGCTAGCTTTACCCCAATCCTTGGGACAGCTTTTCACAACGTCGCAACAAAACCAAGTTTTCAACATAAACCCGTGAGAATGATGGAAATGTTCATACTTCAGTGACTTTAATCTTGATCCAAATGTAGCTATTGTGGCAGACGACGCATTAACAGATCTAATCCATTATTTTCTTTGATATCTGGTACCTTTTCATAATGGATGCGCTTGGAAACGTTTATATAGTAATTTAACATGTTTTCTTGTATTTAATTTAATGTACTTTTAAGTATGTACATTTTAATAATGTATTATACTTTGGAGCATTTCTATGTTGCATGAAAATGTGGACTGTTTATTGATGACTCCTCTGATATTTATTTTATCAATTATATGAAGCTGTTCAATAATTATGTTACACTTGTCGAAACTGACAAAAGTAGCCAGACTTGTACAAACTTATTTTATCAATTATATGAAGCTGTTCAATAATTATGTTACACTTGTCGAAACTGACAAAAGTAGCCAGACTTGTACAAACTTATTTTATCAATTATATGAAGCTGTTCAATAATTATGTTACACTTGTCGAAACTGACAAAAGTAGCCAGACTTGTAAAAACTTATTTTATCAATTATATGAAGCTGTTCAATAATTATGTTACACTTGTCGAAACTGACAAAAGTAGCCAGACTTGTAAAAACTTATTTTATCAATTATATGAAGCTGTTCAATAATTATGTTACACTTGTCGAAACTGACAAAAGTAGCCAGACTTGTACAAACTTATTTTGTCAATTATATGAAGCTGTTCAATAATTATGTTACACTTGTCGAAACTGACAAAAGTAGCCAGACTTGTACAAACTTATTTTGTCAATTATATGAAGCTGTTTAATAATTATGCTACACTTGTCAAAGTTGACATGAGTGACCAGACATACATAAACCTATTTTGTCAATTATATTAAGTTATTCATTAATTATATTAAACTTGCCAAAGCTGCCACAAGTGACTCATTCTGTCAACCATATCAAGTTGTCCTACAATCATGTTAAACTTGTAAAAATTAATATATCTAACCAAACGACTCTCACAAAATACCTAAACAAAAATTTGCATCACAATTAAACCTCATAATTTCCTAATATCCCACCCAGTTCCACTTCGATTCCAAAGTAGAAATATGATTGAAAAATGAGTAACAGAGATAAACAGTGAGTCCTATTTATTAGTGGAGCTAGCTTACAGCTGGCTGAACTAAAACCTTCAACTAATAAACGATCTCTTCCGTGTTGCATGGACAGTTACGATCTCCTCGCTCGTCCAGCAGTGTATGCAGTATAACCACGTTGACGAGAGTCAATGGGGCAAACCACGTGAATAGAGAATGAGATTATTTTCACGTTTCCGTTGCCGTTTACGAGTAACGGGGAGAGAAAAGATCGTTATGTCCGCATTTCCCGTTGAATGGCCAACATCACCGATTTCCTTCCTCATTGACTCGAGTTAAATTAAAACGTTTTAATTATCACTGCTTTAATAAATCAATTTGGTACTTGTGGATTATGAAAATTAACTGTTAGTGTTCATAGAACGATTTTCCATGATGTGCTCCATTTGAGATGGCTCAAACGAGTAATTTGAATTTGACAAAATTTTTTTCGAATCTTGATTGGTTGATTGATGGATTGATTTTATAAGAGCTTTCTCTGCTATGATTATTGGCCCTTCTTGAGTTTTCTTTACATTATAATTTGAGAGTATATGGATGAATCATATCCCGTATGAATGCTATTAGGATATAATAACGTTAAATCTAAAAATCGGATAATATTCAATATTTCAGCACGATGACCAAGCGTTACATATGATTTTCAGTAGCACTCGACATGTTAACTCGATAAACGAGAACCAATCGCCGTTTACTTTCAATCTGCTTCCACCTGGTCGATATAGTAACACGGTTGCCGTGTCGTGAAACGAGATTACGTCTCGATCTCCTCTCGATAATTCCACTCGATAACTCGGTATTCAAGAACTTTACCGAGCAGAATCTCGACAAAAATTTTGTTCACACGTTTCAAAGAATATCCTTTAAAAAAATGACACCTTATCATTTGCTGTTTGTAAGTAATTTATTTCTCCAATAGAGAATATCTATTTCGTGGAATGATTAGAACGGTACTCTATCGCTAGAAATCGAGAACGCGTTCAAGTTCAATCGCGCCAATGGAACCGGCGACCCAGATCCAAATTTAGACGACGGTTCTGCAGCGAAGGCGTCTCATTAAGCGTCGATCAAAGCGACAATACCGTCGCATAAATTACACAGCTTAATTGTGCTACCTCCCTCCTGTATTCCGAGGAACAAGGGGAACTTAAGGTTGCTTCCATCGTTCTTCGATCGAATCGTTAAGCATCTTTAACGGAACATTTTAGGAGACTTTCGAATGATTAATTTTACGGTGATATATGGGTCAAGATATAACCACGTAAAAATTAAAGCACCAGAAATAGTTTAATTAGGTTACGATAAGGGGTTCGTAAATGAATTTTTATGTGATATGTTCAATTTAGACAGAAACCCAAAAATTTAGAAACTTGGAAATTTGAACGTTTCACAATTAGAAAATTTAGATATTTGAAAAGTAAAAGATTGGAATTTGAGAAACTTGGAATCTAGGGAATTTCAGGAGTGGAGTTTGGGATCTAGGGAATTTGGAAAATAGGAATTTGGAATCTGGAGAATTTGGAGAATTGGAAATTGGAGTCTAGGGAATTTGGGGAATTGAAATTTGGAATCTAGACAATTTTGAAAATTAAAATTTGGAATCTAGGGAATTTGGCAAATTGAAATTTAGAATCTAGGGAATTTGGAAAATTGAAATTTGGAATCTAGGGAATTTGGCAAATTGAAACTCAGAATCTAGGAACTTTGGAAAATTGGAATTTGGAATCTAGGGAATTTGGCAAATTGAAACTCAGAATCTAGGGAATTTGGCAAATTGAAACTCAGAATCTAGGAACTTTGGAAAATTGGAATTTGGAATCTAGGGAATTTTGAAAATACAAATTTGGAATTTAGGGTTTTTTGAAAATTGGAATTTAGAATCTAGGGAATTTTGACAATTAAAATTTGGAATCTAGGGAATTTGGAGAATTAGAATTTGGAATCTAGGGAATTTGGAAAATTGAAATTTGGAATCTAGGGAATTTGGAAAATTGGAATTTAGAATCTAGGGAATTTTGAAAATTAAAATTTGGAATCTAGGGAATGTAGAGAATTGGAATTCAGAATCTAGGGATTTTGGAAACTTAAAATTTGGAATCTAGGGAATTTGGGGAATTGAAATTCAAAATCTAGGGAATTTGGAAAATTGGAATTTGGAATCTAGGGAATTTGGGGAATTGAAATTTGGAATCTATGTAATTTGAGGAATTGAAATTTGGAATCTAGGGAATTTGGGGAATTGGAATTCAGAATCTAAAGATTTTTAATTTTAGAAAATTTGAAATCTAGATAATTTGAGAATTGAAAATTGAAAAATTAGAAATTTTAGAATTTTCGTAATTTGAAAATTCCAGACTCACATCATGAAAATATAAGAATTTCGAAACGTGTGAGAAAAGTTCACACTAGAATAATATTGCAAGAATTTTCTTTATCCGAACCCCTATGCATCCGCACTGTTTTTCGTGTCTGTAGAGAAAAACAGTGGATGCGCGAAAGGGTTAAACCGTTTTACCAACTGAACAATTCTAGCTCGCCATTCTTTCTCAACAATCATTTCTCTCTTTGTCGAAAAGCCGGGATTTTTCTTCTTTCCGCTTTTCGTCCCGTTGTTTTTCCTTTTCTCACGGCTTCGATTAATAACAGCGTCGATAGAACGGAACCCGATCCCCCGTCTACGAGTAATGAAAGTTTCGTCTGCTGGCTCGACCGTGGAGGCTCTCCTTTATTCCGCAGCTCGGCTCCTTTGTTCCTCGAGTGTGCGCGATCAGCCGAGGTGAAGAATCTCGAGACGTTCTCGAAACAAAAAGGCAAAAGGTGGGCGTAACGAAAGCCAGGATATAAATTTTGCCCGGGGATCTGGTATGTAACGATTCCAGTCTGCGTTTCGACGACCTGCAGATGTCCCTCCTGCTCGAATTCGCGTGTATCGATCGTCAAAATCAAACATATCGAATGCATTCTTTTATCTTCCTTATTTCTCTATAACTAACACGGTCAATTTTAGTAAATTTTGGGGGTTAATTTTAAATTGTTGATCGCACGTGTATGATACTTCATTATATAATTATCAGTTTAATCGATTAACTATTAATAGTAGCACCGTTTGTATACGTATTTGCAAAGTTATACTCGGAATCAAATACTCTGTTATGCAATCACTGATCCTTTATTAATCTCTGATCACACAGTCTATTTTCATTGATGTACAATGTTGATCGTGAGTCTAACTTTGTAATGAATAATTAATATCTACAACACTTTGATACAAGCTATCTTCAATAATATTTTTTCAGATATTTTACAGAATTACATTCGCGATAGAATTTATAAAAGTACACCATCGAGTTCAATTTTCTCTAACAAGATAAAAATCAACGTAACGTATTTTATCAAGCGCGCATAAATTTGACGAAATCGGTAAAATTCACGGAAACTTTTTACGAATGTCTAAAATTAATTCCCGGATACACGAAAATGGTCCGAAAGTCCAAGTTTCGAGCGGCATTCGCGAACTTCTTATTGCAAATGAGTCGCGAAAACTTGCCACCGTTAGTTGGGTGAACAGAGAGCTCGGGATGTTTCCCGAAAGACAACCTCGACTAAGAAGCCTGAAAAGAAGTTGAAACTCGGGTCTTTTTAACGATGCTGAACGCCGAGTGAAACGTAAAGTGCTTCCCTTTTAAGTAGCTCGCTTCGAGCTCGTTACAGTTTCAAACAGCTTAACCTTCTATTTACTTGAATCTTTGGAAAAGGAAATTGATGAACACGATGTCTCTTATAGATAGCCCCGATATCTACGTGCAAAATCAACCTTGGTCCGATCATTTCCTGGTGAGTAACACGAGAAATATGTAAGTTACGTTTATAACATCCTTCTGTAAAACGGAGAAACTTAATATTCTTACTTTCTTTAATTTTGGGGAGAATTCTTCATCTGGGGAATTTGAAGAATTGAAAATTTCAAATGTAGGGAATTTGGGAGATTTTAAATTTGAGGATTTGGGATTCGGGAATTGGAATTACGAGTCTAGGGAGTTTAGGGATTAGAATTTCGAATCTAGGGAATTTAGGAATTAGAATTTGGAATCTAGGGAATTTGAATTCTAGGGAATTTGCGAATCTGGCGTATTTGGAATCTAGGGAATTGAAAATTGGAATCTAGGGAATTTGGGGAATTAGAATTTGAAATCTGGGGAATTTGGATTTTAGGGAAATTGGAATCTAAGGAATTTGGAATCTAGGGAATTTGGAATCGAGGGAATTTGGATTGTATGAAATTTGGGTTTTAGGGAATTTGCAATCTAGGGAATTTGGGGACTTAGAATTTGAAATCTGGGGAATTTGGATTCTAGGGCAATTGGAATCTAGGGAATTTGGGGAATTGAAAATTGGAATCTAAGGAATTTGGGGAATTAGAATTTGGATTCTAGGGAAATTGGAACCTAGGGAATTTGGATTCTAGGGAATTTGGAATCTGGGGAATTTGGACGCTAGGGAATTTGGGAATTTCGAATTTGGAATCTGGAGAATTTGGGGATTATAATTTGGAATCTAGGGAATTTGGGATCTAGGGAATTTGGAATCTAGTAAATTTGGATTCTAGGGAATTTGGAATCTGGGGAATTTGGCATCTAGGGAATTTGGGGGTTCGAATTTGAACCCTAGGGTATTTGGGAATTTCGAATTTGGAATCTAGGAAATTTGGGAATTAGAATTTGGAATCTAGGGAATTTGGGAATTAGGATTTGGAATCTAGGGAATTTGGGAATTAGAATTTGGAATCTAGGGAATTTGGATTCTAGGAAATTTGGATTCTAGGAAATTTGGATTCTAGGGAATTTGGAATCTAGGGAATTTGGATTCTAGGGAATTTGGATTCTAGGGAATTCGGAATCTACAGAATTTGGAATCTAGGGAATTTGGGGAATTGAAAATTGGAATCTAAGAGAATTTGGACAATTAGAATTTGGAATCTGGGGAATTTGGATTCTAGGGAAACTGGAATCTAGGGAATTTGGAATCTAGGGAATTTGGGGAATTGAAAATTGGAATCTAAGAAATTGGGGAATTGGAATTTGATATCAGGGGAATTTGGATTCTAGGGAATTTCAAATCTAGGGATTTTAGCAAATTGGAATTGGAAATTGATGTTTTTCCTAAAATTTTTCCATAAAACCTTGAGAAAAGTCCGAGAAAGTCCGATCTTTCAGAAAACATGACCAACAGCAATGCAGAAAAATAATGAAATAGGAAAAAATATTGAGAAATTACAACAATAGTATTTCGATGAAAAGCTGTTATTAAGCGAATATTAATACATCGCGTGCAGTATCCTTTTGTTTATGCGTACGAGAATAAACTTCATAAGCTTCCGAAATTAATTCGAATCCGAGATTCATACGCATTCCAGACGATTATTAAATTCCATCGAAAAACACGTTCCACCTATGGAAAATTGGCATGCAAGCATAGCGTACGATTTTGCAAGCTTGATCCGCTTATCGAGGTCTGTAACGGTTGATCCTGCTCGAACAGGAAGACGAACTCGTCGAGGCGGATCGGTCCGCGAGGACTACCAGACGGATAGCGTTCTAACGGCGTGGCGTGACGTCGCGTTCACCTTATTACCCAGTGCTTTAATAATGCCGGCATTTTCGCCATTGTACCGGGCCATTGTTTCCCGTGAAATGCCGGCTGGCTTCTATTCGATCGCAGTTGCATAACGAGTCCCGACGATTCCACGATTTCGCCCGTCCCGCGTCCCGCTGGGCCGTCTCGATGGATTGTTGTCCGGGAGACGACCAATTACCGGCGAGTTTCCTCTCATCTGCGCTCGATCGATAGCTTTTTGTCTCGGGAATTCGTCGAGTCGCGTCGGGGATTCGCGTCGGTATGCGAACCGTGCGGCAATCCATAAATTTGCGAAATGACGAACGGTTTGCCCCGTTCCTGCGCCATGGAACTTTTATCGTTTCGTCCTTCTCGCGAACCCTGTCCCCGACGTTTTATCCACGTTTTACCGTGGTTGCACTTCCTACGGTACAACGTCACCGGGATAACGCTGGATACGATGGAATAATATCTGCTTGAACGTGACGCGATAAAAACGGGATACGAGGTGACGAATATATATGGCCGACTTCCACTCGTTAACTTTACTGCGAGGAATCGACGAAATACGTACCGCATGCATGCTCCGCATATTAAGTATATTAAGGGTAGACACTCGTTACGTTGCCGCGGACACGGGGTTATAACGGCGAAAAGTTTCAGAATCCATAATACTCTGATGCAGTTTCGAGAATGGGAGACGCGTTGCCGTTCGATGCGGCGATATTACACGTAGCGATGTAACGCGTGACGATACAATGCTCGATAATGACACGTACGATATGTATAACAAGTGAGGATACATTACGTGGTAATACGGTGATATAACGCTGGATAATATTACGTGCTGCGATATAACACGTAGTAATTCAAGCACGTGGTAATATAACATGTAGTAATTCAATCGAGTAGCGATACAATACATAATAATTCAAACGCGTGACAATTCAGCGCGTGTAACACACGGTGTAGTAATTCAAACGCGTGGTAATACAACACGTGGCGATACAGCGGTTAATAATTCAAACGTATAGAAATACAATGTGTGGCAATATAACAAGTGGTAATATTAGGTGTGGTAACATAATTCGTGGCGATGTAATGCAAGATACTGTGTTAATACAACACGTGGCGATATAATGCAAGATACAGTGTTAATACAACACGTGGCGATATAATGCAAAATATTGTGTTAATACAACATGCGGCGATATAACGCGAGGTAACAATGTGTAGCACTGTTTGTGGTAATACAACGTGTGGCAATATAACAAGTACCAATATTAGGTATGGTAACATAATTCGTGGCGATATAATGCAAGATACAGTGTTTAATACAACACGTGGCGATATAACGCGAGGTAACAATGTGTAGCACTATTTGTAGTAATACAACGTGTGGCAATATAACAAGTACCAATATTAGGTGTGATAACATAATTCGTGGCGATATAATGCAAGATACTGTGTTAATACAATACGTGGCGATATAACGCGAGGTAACAAGATATAGCACTGTTTGTGTTAATACAACGTGTGACAATATAAGGTGTGGTAACATAATTCATGACGATGTAATGCAAGATACTATGTTAATACAACACGTGGCGATATAACGCGAGGTAACAATATGTAGCAATATTTGTGGTAACATAACGCGTGGCAATATAGCAAGCGGCAATATAAGGTGTGGTAACAAAATTCGTGGCGATGTAATGCAAGATACTGTGTTAATACAATACGTGGCGATATAACGCGAGGTAACAATATGTAGCAATATTTGTGGTAATATAACACATGGCAATATAGCAAGCGGTAATATAACACGACGTACAATGTCTAGTAATGTAACACGTACTAATTTCAACACATGTTGCAATAATGGCAATATAATGCGAGGCAATATAACATGTAGTAATATATCACGTGGCTATATAACACGAGGCTATACGAAGTGCAATAATATCACGTAATGTAATTTAAACACTTGATACAACAAGTGGCAATATACCGCGACGAAATACAATGCACGGCAATATAACGCGAGATAATATAATGCATGGCTATAAAACGCGAGGTACTACAATAAACGCTAATATAATACAAAATAACGTGTAAATAATTAAACTGCATAAAATTACAACTTCCTACAATGCAACCGGCAATATAAAGCGAGACAATACAACGCAAACTACTACACTCTAAATACGAGACTATTATTAAAGTTTACCATCGATATTCTATAAATTCCAGATACTTGTCGGATTTGAAGTTCAATAAGGAACTTTTCGCGAAAAGTTTTGTATCGTATCGGAAATCGAGATGCAGTACAGAAGTATTTTTTAAAATGATAGTTCGATATTCGAACCCAAAGAGCACAAATACTGAAACGATGAATACGACGCGAAAATTTTGCGTGGCCAGCGTAATTCAATCTCTCGGCGACCAGTCATCGGGCTATTTTTATGGATGCTTGTGAAAACGAATCGGAAATCAGGGGCGAAACGCGATGTTTCAATAACTACGCATTGCGAGGATTTTCCCCTACAATCCACTCCGATAAAACATTCGTCAAAAGAATCATTCGGGATTCGTTCTTTCATTCGTTGATAAAAGTTCCAATGAACGTTCTATAGAGTACGATGAATTTTTTATACCGTACATATTATCCCGACAGTGTAGAGTCTGGTCACATCGCCATGCGTCAATAAATTCTATTAATTATACATTTCACTTAAAACCGTTTATAAATCCATCTACAGTAGTTCATTGCAAATACAATAAACTACAAAAGCTTATTCCGCGTTCTTTTCACGCGAGCAAAAATCTCTCCGCAAATTCGGACAAATCGTACGATATCCCGCGAACGAATAAATAGTTCCGCGAACGCGTTTCCCGTCCGATCGAAAGCGGTGGATAGCGAATAGAAATTCATAGGTTCGTTGCAGCACGCTGGCTCGTGAATATTTGAAAACAGCCGCGTTACAAGTTCCTCGAAATCGCGCAGTGCACGGGAACGTCCGGGTAAAAGGTCCTTTAGACCCGTCGTCGTCGTCGACGTCGAAGAAGACCCGTCGCGAAGTCGAGTGCATGCCTCGATGCATTATGCAATCGAGAACCAAGTCGCTGTCGGCGACGAAGATTCCCGGCCCTGTATTATCATCTCGTCGCGAAACATGGACTGAAAATTTGGGACAATTTTATCTTCGCATCGATCACTATCTTCTTACTACTATTTCACTCTCTTTCAGATTCTTTTTTACAACCTTCATGTTTTGCAACTTTGATGTTTTAGAACTTTGATGTTTTTGAGATCTGAATTTTGGAACTTTTGTTATTTTGGAATTTGGAAATTCAGAGACTGCAACTTTTTTCTATAAACGTTTCGAAAGTCGGATCTGAAGAATCTTAATTATCCAGGATACTTTAAGTGTCTAACTCGCAAGAAAATTACAGTTAGAGCAGTTACGAATTCAGGCCAAGTCCAAAGACAAAGATCTCGTTGAAATGGGCGCGTGAAAATGGAGCAACATTAAAGCACATAGAACTCGCGCGGTGGTAACGATTATCGTAACTGTAAATATTATTTAGCCGGGCTTCGTAACAATAAGAACGTGTCGCGTTCTGCTTAGCGTGGTTTGCCGTCGTAACACAGTGATGTCAGATATATGGCCACCATTCCAAACCGTGCACAGTCATATATTCAGAGGAGCGAATTGCAGAAAATTAACCGGTGTTATCTGATTGCGTATATTCTCATAACGCAATTATTCTTAAAAAGAAATTGTTTAAAAGACATAACTGCGAAGAAATTATATCTGATGAATGTACTTAGGTATTAGACTATCAATGTAATAAAAATGTTATTTTTGATCTGGTCTGTCTGATATTTTTCTTGATTCGATAATTTAGTATGGAATGAAACATGGAGTGCTTTATGTGGTTTATGAAGAATATTGTCGACTGAGGGATTGTTTGAAGGATTGTCAGTAACTGGTGCTAGTAGCCTTGCCAGTAGGTAGTCAAATTTTTGCATTTCTTACTTTGCCTGTACTACTGAAATTAGAAAACGATGACATACCTGGTACAGACAAAATAAGAAATGACAAAGTTCGACTACTTACTGCAAGGCTACTGGAACCAGTTTACTGATGTAGTATGGACAATCCCTCAGTCGACATTCTTCATAAAAATATCGACTATCTACTTGCAAGGCAGCTAGCCCCAGTTACTAGCATAAATGGAGACGTTACTTAAAATGTCTGGATTCTAAGTACGTTCGTTCAAGGTAAAAGTCAGGGACTACTTAAAGGTACCTATCAGGGTGATCATGTTAATGATCAAGTGACCATTCACTTGACCACAGTCAGTTTGGGCCAAATCATACAAATGTCTACACTTGTCCTGTGACCCTGTGAGTCCCATCGAATCCAAAGAGACCCATTGAAAACCCATAAATTAGTCTAGACGATAATCTCCCCCAAAAGTGCAGTTCGATAACCACCCAGTGGTGATGGCTGGCGGTCATATATCCTGTATCTCGTTGTTCTCTCGTCGAGGTTGCTTCTCGTCCGACGTGCAAAAAGGTCCAAGAACGACGGAAGAGCGGGTGTAGGAGGACGGGGGCGAAGAGGAGGCAGAGAATGGATCGACACAGAGGCGGTTAGATACCGCCTCGAGATCGTCTCACTGGCGTTTCCTCTCGCGTTCCTGCGAGCGGATAGAAAAGAAAGATACGGAGCTACAGATGACACGATGGCGTGTTATCGATACGAGAGAAAGAGGGACGCCAGACGTCGTCGACGACGACAATGGAGCTGCCAGCGCGAGCGAGGAATGTTCGTTCGCGTAACGCGAGCTGCGACCAGCAAGGATATCGATTTTGCATGCGAACGCACGTACGCGAACCGTGTCGCTCGTTGAAAATCCGACGATTAATTGCCCGTACACCGGCCCATAATTCGGCTCCGCGTATTTGCACCGGCCTCGGGGAAAAAAAACGGCGTCGAATCAAGCGCGAACAAACAGCCCGGTCACGCTCGGATTTTCGACCGGTTCGCTTTCGATTGAACGCGAACAGAACCGTTTCCGCACCGTTTCATCGATTCGGATTCAGTCGCTGTTGTTTCTTCGCGATTCGCTTTCTGTCGCTTTGGAAACCGACCACCGGCTCATCTGATAGCTTTCGATACGTTGCGGATACAGCTAGTAGTATGATCGAGGATTTCACGTACCGCTTCTTTTTCCGATTTTTACTTGTTTACTTCCCTTCCACGCGTTCACGGTGATCGACGTTTTTAGTTGGATATGCTTCCATACAGAGTAGTAAGAACAAGGCTATTTTATCTTTTAATTACGTCTTTTAATGTGGTAGAGTCGTTAAGAACTCTTTCGTTGTTCTTGCACGTTGATCACAACAGGAGGCAGTCTGGTAGAAAGAACATTGAGATACAGTTGCGTTCGGCTGACTTATAGCCATCACTACTGGTGTTCAATAAGGATGATCATTGAATTATTGAAACTCCTGAAGACAATTCATGCAACTGAATAACTAAATATCTTTGTTCATAATAATCTGTATTATAGGCTATCTGATCACAAATATCAGGCCTCACTGTGGCAGTCAACATGTTAAACACATTTTCTCTTTAGTGAATCTTGACTCTCACATTTGAACTATAGGGTAACCAAAAGTCCTACTATAAGGTAAACTATTTTCTAAAATACCTGTGTACTTCGCATCCAAGTCAAGTTAGATGAATCACTTACCTGAAACAAAAAAAGAAAAATAAAAAATTAACCGCAGAGCAAAAATCTCGATTACAATCGTTAGTATAAAATGTAATCGGTAAATATCACGGATTTATCGATAGGTAATCGATAAAAAGGATCGATGAACATGGAGGCGATTTCCAGGGCCTGCAACGGTCAACCCTCGGATTACAGCGGCGAAATAAAATTAACGAGCGAACGTGGATCGCGTTATACGCGAAACCGCGCAACATTCATTTGTACAAAATAAACGCGTTCGACGGCGCGCCAGGGGATCGTGGACGGTCCGCTAAACCGAACGTCATCGTTTAAGCTCGCAGCGTTTATTCGACCGCGAATATTCGGGGAAATTCACGGTCCGTATTGGAGACGCGTGTTCTACCCGTCGACAAATATTTTTCCACCGGCACATGGAACCACCGACGGCCAGAGAGAAAAAAAAAACGAGTAAAAACAAACGAACGACGCGCTTGATTCGTCTGCACGATCGGAAAATTGTCTCTCGCGAATCTTCGTTTGCTCTGTGTCCCTCAGAAATCGTATCGAAATCGTTATCTCGTTCACGCTAGAACGATAGCAAACGTTGGTCCAACATAGGACTTGAATGTACAGAATACACTGCAAAAGTTGTGACATGCTAGTGTATTTTATAAGCGCGTCATTTAAATGTATCATACAGGTGCGACACGTACATGTGTTGAACAAATGCATCATATGAGTGCGTTTCACAAATGCGTCATGTAAGTGCGTCACATAAGTGCATCCTGCAGATACATCATACAATTGCGGTATATTATTGCGTCTTGCAAGTACGTCACAATAGGTGCATCACATAGGTGCGTCATATTAGTGCGTTACAATAGGTACATCACATAGGTGCGTCATATTCGTGCGTCCTAATAGGTGCATCACATAGGTGCGCCATACAAGTGCGTCATATTAGTGTGTCATATTAGTGTCTCTTGTAAGTGTGTCACAATAAGTGCGTCACATAGGTGTGTCACATAAGTGCGTCATATAAGTACGTCCTGGAAATATATCACATAAGTGCGTTATAAAAGTGCGTCATGTTAGTCCGTCTAGCAAGTGCGTCACAATAGGTGCGTCATATAGGTATGTCTTTCAAGTACATCACATTACTGCGTCCTGGTGGTACATCATACCAGTGCGTCATATCAGTGTGTCCTGCAAGTACGTCACATAGGTGCATCCTGCACACATGTCATATAAATACGTCCTACAGTTGCGTCACATAAACGCATCGATATGAAATGAATTAAATTTGAATGTAACAATGTTTCAAAACTACTGACACCAATAAAACTTCCTAACAAAACTAACATGAAATTAGTCCATTTTACTCGAATGACAATTACAGCAATTAACGGTAGGTTATAAAATCGTGTAAGATATACACACGAAACAAATGACGCTATTAAGCGAATGCCCAGACAAAGGTGGTCGCAGTAAAAGCAATCAGTTTTGACAAGTTTCAGATTTGCCAGATATCAGAACTTTCCTTGAACTAGTTTAGCGTGACTCGAAGGTTTCGTCCAACTATTTCCAGACTCGCAAGGCAACGGGACGGGCTCGATCGATGGAGTACGACCTGTCCACGAATTGGACTTTTTACGTGTTTTCTCTTCAAGTACTTTTATCGTCCCGTTGAGAAACACAAACAGAATCTTGCGTATATACCAACATACCGCGATCGCCAATAACAGACGACAAAAATAGAGGAACATCGTTGTATCAAGTTCGAATCGATACAATTTTTATTAGAGAACGGTACAAGAGGAATATTGGGAGTAAGATGAGATGGGAATAATTCGTGAGTTGTGATGATCCAATTTTTCGAAATTTTCGAATCGCAAGTTGCTTGGATACTAAACTCTCGAGTAGGTAATTTTCAAAATTTCTAAATTCATCAAATCCCAAATTCCACAAATCCCAACGCTCTCAAATCCCAACGCTCCCAAATCCCAAAGCTCCCAAATCCCACCTCTCTCAGATTCCAACCCTCCCAAATCCCAACGCTCCCAAATCCCACCTCTCTCAGATTCCAACCCTCCCAAATCCCAACGCTCCCAAATCCCAACGCTCCCAAATCTTAACGCTCCCAAATCCCAACGCTCTCACATCCCAACGCTCCCAAATCCCAACGCTCCCAAATCCCAACGCTCCCAAATCTCAACGCTCCCAAATCCCAACGCTCTCAAATCCCAACGCTCCCAAATCCCACCTCTCTCAGATTCCAACCCTTCCAAATCCCAACGCTCCCAAATCCCAACGCTCCCAAATCTCAACGCTCCCAAATCCCAACGCTCTCACATCCTAACGCTCCCAAATCCCAACGCTCCCAAATCCCAACGCTCCCAAATCTCAACGCTCCCAAATCCCAACGCTCTCAAATCCCAACGCTCCCAAATCCCAACGCTCCCAAATCTCAACGCTCCCAAATCCCAACGCTCTCAAATCCCAACGCTCCCAAATCCCAACGCTCCCAAATCTCAACGCTCCCAAATCCCAACGCTCTCAAATCCCAACGCTCCCAAATCTCAACGCTCCCAAATCCCAACGCTCTCAAATCCCAACTCTCCCAAATCCCAACGCTTCTAAATTCCAACGCTCCCAAATCCCAACTCTCCCAAATTCCAACGCTCCCAAATCCTACCCCTCCCAAATCCCACCCCTCCCAAATTCCAACCCTCCCAAGAGTCGGGGCCCGGTCCAACCAACGAGGAGAAGACCACACTTAACTCCAATTGCCTGCTGTAAGGAATTTTAATCTTGGTTCCTGTACTGCTACTGGACTAGTTAGCGCCCAGTAGACCGGAGGGAACCGGACCAACCCTCCCAAATCCCAAATCTCCCAAAATCCATAAATCTCGAAATGTAAGAATTTCTCGAAAAGACTCGAATCGCAATTTCGCTGAAGTTCCGCTCGCCGCAAGTTCCAGTACATTAAGCAGAACCAATTTGAAAGTAACCGTGACACGATGAAGAGTTTTTCCGGTCGAACTGTTGGGCATCGTTCGGCAAACGAGCCGTCGACGTTCTTTGTAGAACGTTTCCGCCGCTTTGTTGATCGCCGTCGCAAATATTTCCCTTGGACCGATAACGCGAAACACGTTCACGCGCTTGGAAACCGGACCAACGAGATTCCCTCGAAAAAGTTGTCTCTGCCGAGTTTCGCGACTTTCACGATGTAAATCGCAGGAAAGCGACCGACGAAATGGAATTTTCATTTCAAAGCGACCTCGTTCCCTTTCTCTGCGCCGTTCCTTCGTCCCTTCGTTTCGTTTTAGTTTTTATCGGTTACTCGAAAAGCCACTCTTTTATTTCAACGATTCGCGTACGCTTACGTGAACACAGAACGTTCCAGCAGCGCTGGAACCTATGGTCACGTACAAAAATTTTACTACCGCTCTTTATCGCTGATATTGCTCGATACGCTTGAAAATTATTTTAATCGCTAAAATATGAATTTACAAATATAATTCGCTTTTAAACGACTACGATAAATTTTTAGTACGATAAACTGGATGTTTCAGTTTTCCACAACTTATTTCGTTCTTTAAAACTTTAATATTTCGTACACGGAAAGTTGTTAAATATCTTTATCGAACGCTTTGTTAGAAAGGAACGCTTTGTGAAAAAGTTACAACGAAAGTACAGAACGACTACATTTTTTCGATGACATACAGTATGTCACTTTTATGAAACTTTGAACAAAGAATCAATTTTAACGATTAAAAAAATTCGAACAATTTTTATCAAGCATTGTCTACATTGTAAGAATGTGCCATCTAATTATTACATCGTCGAAGAATATTAGTTGTCATTATAAATTTGCTTCAAGTATCAAATTATGAATTTATATTCGTTTTCCGAATCATTGTGAAACGATGTTAATTTTAAAGTTTTTTAGTCTGAATATTTTACGAGGATTAATTTGCCGTTAGTTAAAAGGCAGTATGTTATCGATACAGATATTTATAAATTTTTGGCGCGTGCATGTAAAAGGGTTGGGTGTAGGGCGTTCTCGTGTCGAGCGTGTGCATCGTCCGAGGCTGAAAAGGTCACGCACAAAGCGATACGAGCTGAAATGTCAGCAGGGAACAGCAATTACTCGTTGCATCGGTGTTTCGGGATCGAACACGACCGACTTTCCACGGTAGCCGCTTCCATTAACGAGGAAAATCGCTCTGGTAATTGTCGAAGAGGAAGGAAAACTTTCCACCCCTTTGCAACTACCCTCTGTGTGTGTGTGCGCGAGCGAGTGTATGCTTCCTCTCTTTCTCTCTTGTTCGTTCGAGCAGAATTCTGTTCCCTCCGCTGGAAGAAAGTTCGAGGAAACACCGACAACAAGTCGGGAAAAGAACAGCTCGCGTTTCTGCCAGACAATCTCCTCGCTCGAGTTGGGAATCGTATGATTCTCGTGCCAACGGGAATCGTAATTATCGCGACGGGATTGCAAAACAACCAACTTTTTCCCGGCAGATATCGCGAGAACGGGAAAACTAATTACGAAAAGAAAGGATTTATAATGGAGCGAGAGTAAATGGAGAAGTACGGCGGATTCTTTCGATGGGATTTCTTTTTTATTCGAAGCTCTCTTTTGCTGAGGCGATCTTTGCTTTCTTGCGAATTTCGCGATTTGTGGATCTTGGAATCTGGGAAATTTGAGATTTGGGATATGTGGGATTTGGGATGCGTGGGATTTGGGATATGTGGGATTTGCCATGTGTGGGATTTGGGATATGTGAAATTTGCCATGTATGGGATTTGGGATATATGGGATTTGGGGTGTGTGAGATTTGGGATGCGTGGGATTTGGGATATGTGGGATTTGCCATGTGTGGGATTTGGAATATGTGGAATTTGCTATGTGTGGGATTTGGGATATGTGGAATTTGCCATGTGTGAAATTTGGGATATGTGGAATTTGGGAGATTTGGGATTTGGGATACGTGGGATTTGGAATATGTGGAATTTGCCATGTGTGGGATTTGGGATATGTGGAATTTGCCATGTGTGAGATTTGGGATATGTGGAATTTGGGATATATGGGATTTGCCATGTTTGGGATTTGGGGTGTGTGAGATTTGGGATATGTGGGATTTGGAACGTGTGGGATTTGCGTTGTGTGGGATTTGAGAGATTTGGAATTTGGGACTAGAGGCAACTTGGAATCTGAAAAATTTGAGAGCTCAGAATTCTATAAACTATGAACTTTGATACCTAGACAATTGTTGAACCTTAAAATTTGGGAAACAGAGAATTCAGTAGCTTAAAAAAAATGTCCACATCCTCATCTCCAAAATTCACCGCCGATCTCCTCATCCCCCACAAGAATATCGGTGCAAAGAAACTCAAGAACAAAATATGAGCAAGCCGATAGTAGTCTAGGGTTAATCATGATTGTTATTGAAATTCAGCGTGCACCGAAAATTATTCATGTTGTCCGATCAATCCCGATGCTAGGTGCATTCTCATGCAAATTTCAGTGGGCTGACCCAGAAACATAGCCGGTAGCCTTTCGAGACGCTAAGGTAGCCGATCCGCTTTAAGAAAACGGAGTCGAGCCGAGTAAATCAGGTTCAGCCGAGCGCGAAGAAGCGTAGCTCGGCTCGAAGCACGGAAATTTCGAGCTGCCGCCACCCACTGTGCTTTCGCGTGCTCTCTTCCCATGGAATATCGTCCCCTCGTATAAACCTTCTTCTCTGCCTATCTTTCTCTATTTCTCTTTCATTATGTCTCTATGTTTCTCTTTCGCTGTGTTTCTTTGGCTATTTTTCTCACTCTGTTTTTTACTGTATTTCTCTATCATTCTATTTTTTACTGTATTTTTCTCACTCTGGTTTTTACTGTGTTTCTCACTTTGTCTGGGGCTTTCTCGCTTTGTTTCTTGGTTTCTCTTTTTCTTTCTCACTTGGTCTCTCACATTGTCTTATTCTTTCTCACCTTGTCTCTCATATTGTCTTATTCTGTCGCACTTTATCTCTCACATTGTCTTGTTCTTTCTCAAGATGTTTTTTGCTGTGTGTGTTTCTCTCACATTTTGTTTTACAGTCTGTCTTCCACTTTGTCTATTTTTGTCTCAATCTATTTTTTATTCTATCTCTCACTTTGTCCCTCACTCTGTCTCCCACATTGTCTGCTTCTCTCTCACTCTATTTTTTAATGCCTCTCACATTGTCTATTCTTCTCTCACTCTATTTTTCACTTTGTCTCACACTTTATCTATTTTTCTCTCACTCTATTTTTTACTGTGTCTCACTTTGTCTCGCACATTGTCTATTTCTCTCTCACTCTATTTTTTACTCTGTCTCACTTTATCTCTCACATTGTCTATTTCTCTCTCACTCCATTTTTTACTGTCTCTTTCACATTGTCTGTTTCTTTCTCACTCTATTTTTTACACTGTCTCTCTGTCCATTTCTTTCCCACTCTGTTTCCTACTCTATGTATTTTTCTCTCACTCTGTTTTTCACTTTGTCCCTCACTTTGTCTATTTCTCTTTCAGTCTGTCTCTCACACAGCCTATTTTTCTCCTACTTTGTTTCTTACTCTATATATTCCTCTCTTACTGTTTTTTACTCTGTCTCTGTTTTGTCTATTTCTTTCTCAGTCTCTTTCTTACTCTTCTCTATCTTCCTCTCCCCCTGTCTCTCACTTTGTCTATTTCTCTTTCAGTCTCTTTCTTACTCTTCTCTGTCTTCCTCTCCCTCTGTCTCTCACTTTGTCTATTTCTCTTTCAGTCTCTTTCTTACTCTTCTCTATCTTCCTCTCACTTTGTCTCTCTATCTCTAACTCTGTCTACCTCTCCTTCACTCTCTCTCTCAGTCTGTCTCGAGACTCTCGGCTCGATGCCCTCTAGCCGGAAACCGGGAGTAACTTTCGAATAAAGATTACGCCCTCGAGAGCAGCTTGAAAGAGACGCGAATTCCGGTATCGTTCGTTCGAGGTCGCGTCGTTGCTCGTCGAATAAAGGATTATCAATGTTCGTACCTGTTACCGAACCTCTTTATTCTATCCGACCTCCTCCGCGTCTCCTTTGTGTTTCTTCTTTTCGTTTCGAGCTATTGTCTGCCTTCGTAAACATCTTCTACGGATGAGACCAGCCCTGGAGTATTAGACTTCGTCACGAGCAGCGGCGTAACTAACTCCCGAAAGGGATGCCTATGGTTCTCTTGTATGAGGAGTATGTAGAGCTTATGGCTTTGTATACTTTTTATTACAGTTTTCAGATTTTTAATTTCTAGGTTGTTCAATTTTGGGAAATTGGGAAAATATCAAATTTTTTAGTTTTGGAATTTCTAAGGTGGTATTTTAGGAATTTCTAATTTTGCTGATGATTCATTTCCGAAGTGCCAGATTTCCTAATTTACCAATTCTGTAAATTCCTAATTCTTTAATTTTTCAACTCTCTAATTCCCAATTCTCTAATTTCCCAATTCCCTAATTTCCCATCTCTCTAATTTCCCAACTCTCTAATTTCCCATCTCTCTAATTTCCCATCTCTCTAATTTCCTATCTCTCTAATTTCCCAGCTCTCTAATTTCCCATTTCTCTAATTTCCCAACTCTCTAATTTCCCAACTCTCTAATTTCCCAACTCTCTAATTTCCCATCTCTCTAATTTCCCATCTCTCTAATTTCCCAACTCTCTAATTTCCCATTTCTCTAATTTCCCAACTCTCTAATTTCCCAACTCTCTAATTTCCCATCTCTCTAATTTCCCACCCCTCTAATTTCCCATCTCTCTAATTTCCCATCTCCCTAATTTCCCATCTCCCTAATTTCCCATCTCTCTAATTTCCCACCCCTCTAATTTCCCATGTCTCTAATTTCCCATCTCCCTAATTTCCCATCTCCCTAATTCCCCACCCTCTAATTTCCCATTTCCCTAATTTCCCATCTCTCTAATTTCCCATCTCCCTAATTCCCCAACCTCTAATTTCCCATCTCCTTAATTTCCCATCTCCCTAATTTCCCACCTCCCTAATTTCCCATCTCTCTAATTTCCCATCTCTCTAATTTTCCAAATCTCTAATTTCCCATCAACCCTAATTTCCCATTTCTCTAATTTCCCATCTCTCTAATTTCCCAACTCTCTAATTTCCTATCTCTCTAATTTCCCATTTCTCTAATTTCCCATCTCCCTAATTTCCCAACTCTCTAATTTCCCATCTCCCTAATTCCCCATCCTCTAATTTCCCATCTCCCTAATTTCCTATCTCCTCAATTGCCCACCTCCCTAATTTCCCATCTCCCCAATTTCCAAATTCACAAAATCCAAAATGTCGTAAGTACTCACATTCTCCAAACAATGACGCACGCATTATGTCAGCTGTAACAACATTCGCAACGTAACGAAGCTTATATCCTCTAAACATTATTTGCGAGAGAATCTCTTTCCAAGGTTCCCTGTCGCGTATATCCGAGATCGAGGATCGCAGCGATCCGGAGAACAGTTTACCTATGATAATTAGCACCTATTCCAGCACCCATCATTTATCATACCGAAGGCTGACTACATAGGAACCGAGGGCCGCCATAGGAGCGGAACGAAGGTCAACCAAAGGTGAGAAAAAAAAGCGAAAGGAACGAAAAACGTAGGGTTTAGAAGATTGAATGTTGCTGACTGGCTACTAGACGTTCCTAGTCGCAGATTGTTGCAGTTTATTAATATGATCTTTCGATTGGAATTTTGTGATCGAATTTGCAACTTCTCAAATTTCCAAATTCTCAAATTTCCGCATTCTCAAATTCCAGAACTCTCAAATTCCAAAATTCTCAAATTCCAAAATTCTCAAATTCCAAAATTCTCAAATTCCAGAACTCTGAAATTCCAAAATTCTCAAATTCCAGAACTCTCAAATCCCCAAATTCTCAAATTCCAAAATTCTCAAATTCTCGAATTCTCAAATTCCAGAACTCTCAAATTTCCAAATTCTCAAATTCTTAAAGTCTCAAATCCCCAAATTCTCAATTTCCCTCCAACCCTCCCACCTAACCCCAAACCGCTATCATTCACCTAACCTCCCCAATCCCCGTTCGAATTTCGCGCGCTTTTGCCTCTCCCTATATTTCAACTCCCTCGATCTACGAATGACTTTTCAACGGAACCGATTCACAGTGTCAGTCTCTCCTCTTCGCTCGATACTGACGTCAAAGAAGAGGAAAGACCGTACTATTCGAATACGCTTTTAATTACGCGCTCCGTTCGGCTCAAAGACGCTTGACGTCAACGCGACGAAGGTTTCCCGGCTCGCTTAAAAATATACGCGCACCTTCCTCTGTGGATTTCGGTGCTCGTGAAATATTCATCGCGTTGTGATCCGTGCGTGGATGTAAAACAGGTTTTCAAATGCAAACTCGCTGCTGGAGAGAGGAGCCCTTGTGTTTGTTATTCGAGATATTTAAAATAAAATCGTGCCACGCTACCACAAACTACGCCTCGATGGAACACTATTTTCTATCGGGCTTTGATAGGTGCACAAATTTGCTTTTGATAGGTTACAACGTTTTTGTGAATTTCATACATGTTCACATCTGTTGAATTTACTTAAAAAACGTATCATAAGTGAATTACTTTAATGATGTTGATAGTGTTAGAACATTATGATCATATGTTTATGAAGGTACATTAATGATGTTGATAATGTTGGAACATTATGATCACATGTTTATGAAGGTACATTAATGATATTGATAGTGTTGGAACATTATGATCATATGTTAAAGAAGATACTTTAATGATGTTGATAGTGTAAAAACATTATGATCATATGTTAAAGAAGTTACTTTAATGATGTTGATAGTGTTGGTACATTATGATCATATGTTAAAGAAGATACTTTAATGATGTTGATAGTGTTAGAACATTATGATCACATGTTTATGAAGGTACATTAATGATGTTGGTAGTGTTGGAACATTATGATCATATGTTAAAGAAGATACTTTAATGATGTTGATAGTGTTAGAACATTATGATTATATGTTTATGAAGGTACATAAATGATGTTGATAATGTTAGAACATTATGATCATATGTTTATGAAGGTACATAAATGATGTTGATAGTGTTGGTACATTATGATCATATGTTAAAGAAGATACTTTAATGATGTTGATAGTGTTAGAACATTATGATCATATGTTTATGAAGGTACATAAATGATGTTGATAGTGTTAGAACATTATGATCATATGTTAAAGAAGTTACATTAATGATGTTGATAATGTTGGTACATTATGATCATATGTTAAAGAAGGTACATAAATGATGTTGATAATGTTGGAACATTATGATCACATGTTTATGAAGGTACATTAATGATGTTGGTAAACGAATGTCGATAATAAAAACACGTCGATAAACTGGTAATAAATGCTAAAGAGCGTTGTTGCTTCCGCGACGGTGTACTTAAAAAAAAATATTGCCGGAAGTTATTTAAAGTAGTAATAGTATGCAGATCGCGTGAACGCGAGGCGTGCTTCGTGATTTAAACGAGACGTCGTAACGAGTAATTACGCGCTCGCGTAATCCGCTCGAAAACTCGCCAACTCCGGCGTTTTCATCGAATTTCTCATCCAGACGGTCGTCCGTTTTCCTATCTTCGTCGTCTCTCTCTCTTCGCCTCGTTCCTCGACGTTCGCCTCCAGAGACCCAGAAAAACTTCCAATTCTTCGGCTCCACGAAGTTTACGTCGCTTCCATTTTCATGAAATTCTCCGTCCGAGGAGAAAGCAGTCGTATCCTATATAGCGTCACGGAGAATGGGACATTTTCCCTCCTCGGAATCTCTCTTTCACGAGCTACGATTACGTTCGCGTCGATCGGAACGGTAATTAATCCTGGACGTATGCAAATGCGATTACCGGCCGACGGCCGATCGATTAAACAGGAACAGAATTATTTTAACACCTCGATGACCTACTGCTTCTTCTACGAAACCCAATTCGATCAAATTTAACGTTCACATCGTCTTTGGATCCGCGTTTCGACTTCTGCGAAAGAGTTTAACTCCTCGAGGGCAATTTTCCAAAATTATCTGAACAATACATTAAATATTTATGTAATTGCAATTCGCTTCTCTTAAATCGATATCAAGTATTTAATTTGTGATGAAACACTTCGAACAAGATTAACTATGTACCATGACAGGTCGCATCCACAAATATGGCCATATGTTGTTGAATTAATATTTTTACTACTGGATGAGATTTAATGAAAACAATTTCTAAAGAATTAATAATTTACAAAGAAGAGTTGCATCCACATAAATGGTCACCTGTCCTTGAATCAACAACTTGATTACTCGATAAGGATTTGATGAAAACAATTTCTAAATCATTAATAATGTACAGAGAAAAGTTGTACCACATATATGGACATTGGTTATTGAATCAGAGAACTGAACATATATGTACGTGTGTGTAAGTGTCCTTATACATTATCGATAGATATACATGTACGTGTAAATGTATAATTATTACAATCGCCGAAAAAGAACCGAATCATGCAGAACGTCAGTACGTTCTTTACAGCAAATTCCATAACTGAGCGTTCCTGATATATTAATTACAGTGACAGATGTAGTCCTATGATTACGTTGATCGGTACTTTCACGCCCGATTTTAGATTGCAAAAGTTGCGAAACGTTAAAGTCGAACCGGTGAAAATCGTTCGTGGCGTGACTACTGGTGTGATCGCATGTTGATGAAGTAAGAAAAAGTTGAAGAGTAGCCAGAAAGTGTACGTACGAAATTAGAGAGCTAAAGAACGAGGTAAGAGAAAGTTAACGGTCCAAGCATATTATTATCAGCGTTTTTAGCTGTGAAAACGCTAAAACCAATCGTTAGAATTAATTTCGCTCTTTAAATACAGTAGACTTTTGTTATATTGCCATCTGCGAGCGTGTGAGTTCGTAGTATTTCAATGAATGGCAATATAACGCGAGACAATTCCACGCGTTGCAATTCTAAGCGTGGCGATATAACGCGTAGTAATTCCACGCGTTGCAATTCCAAGCGTGGTGATATAATGCGTGGTAATTCCATGCGTTGGAATTCCAAGCGTGGCGGTGTAACGCGTGGTAATTACAAGCGTGGCGATATAACGCGTGGAATTACCACGCGTTACAATTCCAAGCGTGGTCATAGAATGCGTGGTAATTCCACGCGTTGCAATTCCAAGCGTGGCGGTATAACGCGTGGTAATTCCACGCGTTACAATTCCAAGCGTGGTGATAGAATGCGTGGTAATTCCACGCGTTGCAATTTCAAGCGTGGCGGTATAACGCGTAGTAATTCCACGCGTTGCAATTCCAAGTGTGGCGATATAACGCGTGGTAATTCCAAGCGTGGCGATATAATGCGTAGTAATTCCATGCGTTGCAATTCCAAGCGTGGCAATATAATGCGTGGTAATTCCACGCGTTGCAATTCTAAGCGTGGCGATACAATGCGTAGTAATTGCACGCGTTGCGGTTCTACGCGTGGCCCTACAACGCGTAGTAATTCCACGCGTTGCAATTCCAAGCGTGGCGATATAACGTGTAGTAATTGCACGCGTTGCGATTCCAAGTGTGGCAATATAACGCGTAGTAATTCCAAGCGTGGTGATATAATGCGTGGCAATGCAACGCGTAGTAATTTCACGCGTTTCAATACCATGCGTGGCAATACAACGTGTAATAATTTGCCGCCTAAAAATTTCATAAGTGGCGATATAACACGAGACACCACGAATACATAAAATACCACAGAATTCAATATACCCCAAGCACCTAATAATCTTATATACACTTTGTGTATCAAATGCATATTTCATAAGTCTCAGCAAGCGACTTGATATTATTACGATAAAATTCATGATGATATATCATAATGGCGGGTCAGACGATCATAATAGCGACATTTTCAAATATGTATGTAGTATCGCGTTACGTGACGGGACTGCTCGATTATTGGATGACTTTTGACGTCATCAGGAAGACGATAACCGAATTAGCGACGCGATTCGTGCGTTCACTCGAATAGAACAGGCGAAACGTGGGAGGATGACGTTGTCGTCGTTGGAAACGTGTGCGCTTGGAAAATTGGAAAAATCGCCGGGAGCGATCGCGAAATGTCAAGGCTTAAGGCGCGACACGCGACTATATACGCTGCTTGTTGGAAACGTGCTGCATACATGGTTTTCCGGTATTCGGGTGCACGAATCAACATTCTCATCGATCGTCGTTCACTTGATCAGATGTCATACGTGTAACAGAATGGTAATCAATGGTAGATCTTATTGTTTTTATGATCTTTTGAAGAGCGAAGGTGAATCGATCACCAAATTCCAAAATCTCCAAAATCTCCAAATTCTTAAATTCCAAAATTCCAAAATTCCAAAATTCCAAAATTCCAAAATCCCCGAAATCCCCAAATTCCAAAATCCCCAAATTCTCACATTCCCAACTCCTATATCACCGAATTCCAAAATCGCCAAATTCCCAAATCCCTAAAATCCAAAATTCCCAAATTCCAAAATCCCCAAATTGCAAACCCCCCAAATCTCAAATTCTCCAAATTCTAAAATCCCCAAATTCTCACATTCCCAACTCCCATATCACCGAATTCCAAAATCTCCAAATTCCAAAATCCCCAAATTCCAAAATTCCCAGATTCCAAAATTCCCAAATTCTAAAATCCCCAAATTCTCACATTCCCAACTCCCATATCACCGAATTCCAAAATCCCCAAACCCTCATATCTCCAAACTAAAATTCTCATACTCCTCATAATCCTCCAGCTTCCTTTTAAATTCTCCATGTTTCTTCTAAAACATCCCTGAACATCCCCATCGTCTCGCAAAGTCCGTGACGTTCCTCGTCCAATAGATAGAAATTTATAATCGCGACCAAAGGGTCCGAGAAACTCACGTTGTGGAATGTTGAGCAGGTCCAGGACAGTAGGCTACGGTGAGCCTATATCGATCGTAAGCTCCCTAGTTTCCATGGTCTCCGTCTCCATGGGATTGCTGCACCCACGGTTATTCCTCTCTCTCTCTCTCTCTCTCTCTCACTTGTTATTTTCTGTCTCTCTCTCTCGCTTCGTTGACTCTCGCTGCTACGTCCTCGAGCGGAATTACCAGCAGCTTCCGGGTAACACGACCGTGCGTCGTCGGTGTGTTCCCATGGTGCACCGTGTAAATCTTTTGGATTATCGCCGTCGACGATTTTTCATATAACGTCCAGCCACGCGGAGCCGGAGACGCGCGTTTTTGAATTTTCCGTCCCTACGTTTGCCGCGGGATTTTTAATATCTGCCGGGTGATCCTTGCTGTCCTTCCCGTTTTTCTGATTTTTTGCAACCCCTTTTCTCGGTGGCCCGATATTGCCACCGCATTTTCTGGATCCTGTGTTACCCACCTGCGGTCTTAATGAAATACCACCGGTCAGTAATTAAACTTCGCTTCTCGAACACTCGACACTTTCTAACTTTAATGCTTTGTTTCTCGCTAATTTTTAAAGTACATGCTGCTTTAAACGACTCATATATTCAACTTCTTAGGAAACGTTCATAATTTTTTCTTTAATAATTGTTTAGAAATTTGAGAATTCAGAAGTTGACATTTCTGATAGGTACAGTAGGCTAGAAATATTTTAACAATATTGATATTCAACCGGTCGTAACACTTTAGTGGACGTTCACATAACATGTGTGTGATGGTCGGACCAACAGTCAGCGACTGCTCACAGAACATATGTGTGATGCTACCGAAGGTTATTGGCCAAGACCCTTTGTGTGATAATTGCTTTTATAATCATCATACAAACATAAAATATTAAATTTGTTTTACTAAATGTGTTGTTCGTTTGCCTTATGTGTACGTTCACACATGCTTTAATAATTATCACACATAGATAAAAATATTAAATTTGTATTAAATGTGTTGTTGATGTTCGTTTATTATATGTGTATGCTCACACATGCTTCAATAATGATCACACATACATAAAAATATCAAACTTGTTGTATTAAATATGTTGTTGATGTTCGTTTACTATATGTATATGTTCACACATGCTTCAATAATTATCACACATACATAAAAATATTAAATTTGATGTATTAAATGTGCTGCTGATGTTCGTTTACTATATGTATATGTTTACATATGCTTTAATAATTATCACACATACATAAAAATATTAAACTTGTCGTATTAAATATGTTGTTGATGTTCGTTTATTTTATATGTATGCTCACACATGCTTCAATAATTATCACACATACATAAAAATATCAAACTTGTTGTATTAAATGTGTTGTTGATGTTCGTTAATTTTATAAGTATGCTCACACATGCTTCAATAATTATCACACATACATAAAAATATCAAACTTGTTGTATTAAATATGTTGTTGATGTTCGTTTATTTTATATGTATGCTCACACATGCTTCAATAATTATTACACATACATAAAAATATTAAACTTGTTGCATTAAATGTGTTGTTAATATTCGTTTATTTTATGTGTACGTTCACACATGTTGAATTATTTAAGTCAAATTTATGTGTACGTTCACACATGTTGAATAAAGTTCCTTTAAATTAATTCTTCAAAAACATGACCCCTGATGAATGCATGAACATGCAACTAAAATGTCAATCATTGTTCCCACGAATGCAGCAATAGAAAAATCCAAACTTCACCTCTATCTTATTAATCACGCGATACTGGAATAATGTTTCAACACGCGATACAATCGCCGGCTGAAAATAATAATCAAACCGCTAATTAATCAATCGAATCGAACAGATACTGGAAAATAAATGAGATAGCGTTCGCGAACGCGACAAAACAATTTATCAAATCGCGAATATATTTAACAGGTTGCACGTAGCAGCGGTGTTCTAAAGCGTCAAAGAATACGGCACGTTGATTTCAAATATGAGTCGAGCAAATAAAAGGTGTCTCGAGTGAAATGCGTGACCGTGAATTCTCCGTTGGAAAACGCGCACGAAACTCGCACGCTTTTGTACGATTGCATACGTGTACGTAACTTTACCGACGCTTGCTTTTCTTCCACGGCTTTTCAAACTGCTCGCTACACTCCTCGACCGTAACGTTTACTCTTGCTCCCTGTTTTCCACAGCACAATCCGACAGACTTCCTTTCTACCGATGGGAGGGAATGAAAAAAAGAATATCATAAAAAGTATTTTCCACGGAACGCTCGCTGTTTCGTTAATAGCTTTCGTTCTGCCGACAATGCTGATCTTTAATTTCTTTTTCAATGCGATTTAGACAACGGCCAGATTAAATTCATTCAGGTATTTTTCGGAGTTTTACCTTTTATAATATTACCTTTTATATTATAGGATTTTTTTGTTTATTTTAAGGAGGTTTAAATGGTTTAAATTCAGTAGATTTTGTGGTTCTATGTTGGAGGATTTTTGTATTTGGAAATTTTCTGATTTGATGGTCGCAAATATTTGGATTAGCAAGGTGGTATTTAGGGGAGTTGACAGTTTAACAAATTGACAAGTTGTGGGATTGTCAAACTGTCAAGTAGACAATTTCTCAACTTGCGAAACTGTCAACTCATCAACTTATCAAACTGTCAACTTGTCAACCTCTCAACTTCTGAATTTGTCAAATTGTCAAACTATCAACTTGTCAAATTGTCAATATGTCAACTTGTAAACTTGTCAAACTGTAAACTTCTTAAACTGTCAACTTGTCAACATGTCAACATGTCAACATGTCAACTTGTTAACATGTCAACTATCAAACTGGCAACTTGTCAACTTGTTAAGCAGTCAAACTGTCAAATTATCAACTTGTCAACTTGTTAAACTGTCAAATTATTAACTTGTTAACGTGTCAAATTGTTAACTATGAAACTGTCAACTTGTCAACTTGTTAAACAGTCAAACTGTCAAATTATCAACTTGTCAACTTGTCAACTTGTTAAACAGTCAAACTGTCAAATTATCAACTTGTTAACGTGTCAAACTGTTAGCTATGAAACTGTCAACTTGTCAACGTGTCAAACTGTTAGCTATGAAACTGTCAACTTATCAACTTGTCAACTTGTTAAACAGTCAAACTGTCAAATTATCAACTTGTCAACCTGTCAACTTGTTAAACTGTCAAATTATCAACTTGTCAACGTGTCAAACTGTTAACTATGAAACTGTCAACTTGTCAACTTGTTAAACAGTCAAACTATCAAATTATCAACTTGTCAAGTTCTTAAACATGTGAAATTATTAACTTGTCAAATTGTTATTCTGTAAACTTTTTAAATTGTCAACTATGAAACTGTCAACTTGTCAATTTGTTAACAGTCAAACTATCAATTTATCAACTTGTCAACCTGTCAACTTGTTAAACTGTCAAATTATCAACTTGTCAACGTGTCAAACTGTTAACTATGAAACTGTCAACTTGTCAACTTGTTAAACAGCCAAACTGTCAAATTATCAACTTGTCAATTTGTCAACTTGTTAATCTGTGAAATTATTAACTTGTCAACGTGTCAAACTGTTAACTATGAAACTGTCAACTTGTCAACTTGTTAAACAGTCAAACTGTCAAATTATCAACTTGTCAGCCTGTCAACTTGTTAAACTGTCAAATTATCAATTTGTCAACGTGTCAAACTGAAAACTTTTTAAACTGTCAACTATGAAACTGTCTACTTCTCAACTTGTCAAACTGTAAACTTTTTAAATTGTCAACTATGAAACTGTCAACTTCTCAACTTGTTAACAGTCAAACTGTCAAATTATCAACTTATCAGCTTATAAAATATAAAATTCCAGACATACTGTCAATCTACCTATGCAACTCTAAAACTCCCATTCTGTCAAATCCTCAAATCACCAAATCCTTCACCTGTCAAGTTTTCAATCCTCCAAAACATCCTCCAACTTCCACCCAACCTAACTCTCCCCTTCCAAAAGAAGTTCCCCTATTTCATCTTCAACTCCGTTCCTTCTTCCGTTACTAGTCAAAAGCCCAGTAAAATCAGAACAAAACATACGATCGTTGTCGGTACTCGTCAGGACTGATATCGTATCGCAATGAATCGAGCTTAAAGGTGACGCGTGTGTCGTTGGATAGGTGAACCACCCCCGTGATAGTGTACCGTCGCCGCCACCCATTCCCGCGTCGACCACGATTCGTGCTGGGTTAGAGGATGGTTTGGAGGGTAGGCAGGGGGTGGATGAACCCTCCCGATCAATGCAGCAGCCCTGACGCTCCACGATCCCGTCGGCTCTGCTATCCGACCACCGTGCCATGGAGCGACGGAGAAAACAGAGGGAGAACCAAACGGGAATATAGGGGGAGAACCGAACGGGAATATAGAGGGAAACGTTCGCGTTAACACGTGCATGCATATGCGTTCGCAGCCTGATACGCGCCTGTATCGTGTACGCATTGTTCCAACCCCTTGTTTCTCGAGTGCTTGCAGATTCGATTCCTACCAACTTTGTGTTTCGACTCCTCTAAAGAAAACGAAAGTGTTCCTCTAATATATGTGTTCGTATAATGCAATATACGTAGTATGTGCAATGTACATAGTACTCTTTCAGTATAATAGTAATGGAGAATACTTTGATTGTGGATGTACGCTATTCTTTTTTACTTTTTAAGGTTTTTTTTAGTTAGGTGGAAAATTTAAGATATATATGTGTGTATAGGAATTTTCATTTTGGTCGAGGAAAAATATTTTGGCCAAAATCCCTAAATTCTCAAGTTTCCAATTTCGGAATCCACAATTTCCGAATTCCCCAAATTCCAAATTCCCCAAATTTCAAAATCACCAAATTCCAAATTCCCCAAATTCCAAATTCCCCAAATTCCAAATTCCCCAAATTCCAAATTCCCTAAATTCCAAATTCCCTAAATTCCAAATTCCCTAAATTCCAAATTCCCCAAATTCCAAATTCCCCAAATTCCAAATTCCCCAAATTCCAAATTCCCCAAATTCAAAATTCCCTAGATCCCAAATTCCAATTTCCCAAATTTCCTCGATTCCAAATTCTCCAGATCCCAAACTTCCTAGATCCCAAATTCCCTACATCCCAAATTCCCCAGATCCTAAATTCCCTAGATTCCAGATTTCCTAGATCCTAAATTCCTCAGATCCCGAATTCTCTAGATTCCAAATTCCCTAGATTCCAAATTCCCTAGATTCCAAATTCCCTAGATCCCAAATTTCCTAAATCCTAAATTCCTCAGATCCCGAATTCCCTAGATTCCAAATTCCCTAGATTCCAAATTCCCTAGATCCCAAATTTCCTAAATCCTAAATTCCTCAGATCCCGAATTCCCTAGATTCCAAATTCCCTAGATTCCAAATTCCCTAGATTCCAAATTGCCTAGGTTCCAAATTCCCTAGATCCCAAATTCCCCAGATCCCAGATTCCTATCCCCCAAATTCCCTATGTCCTAAATTCCCCAGATTCCGAATTCCCTAGATTCAAAATTCCCTAGATCCCGAATTCCCTAGATCCCAAGTTCCCTAGATTCCAAATTCCCAATTCCTCAAATTCCAAATTCCTCAAATTCCAAATTCACCAAATTTCGAATTTCCAAATGTCCAAGTTCGAAAATCCCTAAATTCTCAAACTCCCAAATGAAAAAATTGGTACTCTTTCAATTCCCAAATCCCCAAACAGCAAAAGCAGAAAACCAGATAACAATTCACATAGACAAATACACGTACCCGTAGCCAATTCGAAACTGTTTTCTCAATTAAACAGAGTGTGTCTTCCAATTACGTAGATATTCCGGTAATTCATTAAAATACGATTCTAATTAAACAGAATTTCCCGGTGAACGGTTGATCGAGCGCGCAGAATAATTTTTTCCCTGTCTAATAGACGCGACTCGTCGCGGCGCAACAAGTAGCTCTATAATTCAGCCGGCACAATTTAATCGAAAAACTTTCCCGTCCTTATCGAATACAGAATTTATAACGACGATTGGGCCGGCTCGTCTCGCGAATAATTTCTCGCTGGAAAGCCTACACGAAAACACACTTTCTTTTACTCGATCGACAAAGAGATTATCTTACGGCCCCTTTAAAAGGAACACACCCCCCGGCTACGACGAATCCCTGCTAACACGGCAGCAATGAAATTTAATGTCATTCAATTCGGCTGCTTAAAATGTACCCCGTGCCCCGGCAAGATGAAATTCCTGCTAATCCTGTTGCTTTTCTCGCAGGGACGTGATGTAATTTACACCGGAGTGCGTGCACGCTCGAGCATAAATTAACGCTCACGTTCCCTCGTTATCCTTACCTACAACGTTTAAGACGATGACCCATACGACAATTTTAACGTGTCAACATCTTTGCAAATATTATCTTTCTACATTATCTTTAGATTCCATTATTGCCACTCTAAGTATATCCATACTTCATGCATTGCTTTCAAATTTCACCTTTAATATTTTTCTCTAAAATTTTAAGAATTTTTCAATACATCTATGAAATTTGTTAAATAAATCTGTGACATTCATTGAATACAATAGACTTCGATCACCATTTTATTTGACAAATGTTTTTATAATTCATAACGTGCACCGGGTGACAGATTTATGTAACTTTGATTTGATGTGTTGTGTACATATAAACATGACACAAAATTATTTTTTAGTTATACAGGCACAATACTTCATATTTAATAAATGGATATCAACTGACGTTAAAAGACACGATCTGTGTATGACAATTTTGTGAAAGAAACTTATGATACTTTTATTGGTTTACAATTTTTTTTAGACAATTTTGTGAAAGAAACTTATGATACTTTCATTGGTTCACAATTTTTTTTAGACAATTTTATAAAAGAAACTTATGAAACCTTTATTGGTTCACAATTTTTGTAGACACATTTTTTGTAGACAATTTTATAAAAGAAACTTATGATACCTTCATTGGTTCACAATTTTTTTTAGACAATTTTTTGTAGACAATTTTATAAAAGAAACTTATGAAACCTTCATTGGTTCACAATTTTTTTTAGACAATTTTTTAAAGACATTTGCGTCATGTTCAAGTAAGGTGCGTCACGAGTTTCAAGTTATAAGTCAGATTAAATAAAATGGATTCTAACCATTGGTGAAGTAAAGTGAAAAAGTAGGTTGAAAAGTAAGAAGACAAAAGTGCAACGACACAATTTCACGAGTAGATTTTCATGTCGCTGATCATCGAAACATCGGCCCCAGTTAATATCCCGAGTTCCGTGGAAAAAGTGGTCGAGCGTAAAGACCGTGAACACGGTCAGAGAATTCATCGAACGGTTTCATCGAGGTTTTGCTTGGCCATTAACATTGTGCTAACAGCGAGCCGCGGGCTAACGCACGGCCGGTGAAGCCGAATTAAAAGTTAACCGACTATAAAACCGAGCTTTGCCGGCTATGAAATATCAGCGAGCGCTCAACGAGGTGTCCTTCCACGGTTGTTTAACCGCGACGAAGGTCGACGAACGCGTTCCTGACCCTAAGCAGTCAACTTTGCTGGAGATGTAACGGAACCGGAAGTTTCGCCCCTTTTCGACCCCGTGATTCCCTTCAGGCTACTACTTATTCGTCCTTTAAGCTGATTGCATCCTAAACGTCAAACCTTAACTCTGATTACATCCTCTATAGTTCTGTGTTCAACGCTTTAATTAATCATGTAAATGTGATTACTAATGGTTAGGTTGATTTTCATGCAATAGAGAAGCTTAGTAATTCAGTTAGTTAATGGAGGTTAGTTAAATGTATGTTACTTATATTGTCATTTAATATGTAATTTAAAATAGTTTGTAATATATGCATATGAAAAATATTGGATATTATATGTATGTATGTACGTATACATGTATGCACATATGTATGAATGCATGTATGTATGTATACATGTGTACACATATGTATGAATGTATGTATGTATGTATGTATGTATACATGTGAACACATATGTATGAATGCATGTATGTATGTATGTATACATGTGTGCACATATGTATGTATGTATGTATGTATACATGTGAACACATATGTATGAATGCATGTATGTATGTATGTATGTATACATGTATGTACCTATATATCTATGAACGTATGTATACATGTATGTACCTATATATTTATGAATGTATGTATACATGTATGTGTCTACGTATGTACACATATGTGTACAAGTACACTGACCACAAAATAAACCTATAAATAACGCAAATAAAAATACACATACACTTTGAATAACATTAACATGCATCCTTACTAAGAACATACAAAAATAATGAACATATGAAAACAAATAAAATAAAGATTTGAAACATAAGGATAAGGATAAAGTTGTATAGGAAAAGTATCGATCGGAGGATATAATCGATAATCGTCGGCTAAATGAGGCGAAAGCATGTCCGTGAAACCGTATCGTTGGAGAAGAGAATCGGAATGAATCGAGTCAAGATGAAAGTTAAGCCGAAGATTAAATCGGATGACGAGGAGAGGAGAGGACTCGAGGTTGGAACGGCGTTGCTCAGGCCGCCGCGACGCCGCAACTCGCCTCTCAACGACTCGTTTGCTCGATTCAAGGCTCATAATTAACTCGGCCCACGAAGTAGGTCGCTTTCTCCTCGCTGCTTTGAGAACGCTCGTGCCACGTTCCGCTGCCTCGCACGATCCACCCAGGACGATTAGCGAAAAAACACGCGTCCTTAATCTTTTCATCGCGTATCAACCCATATATGAAATTATATTAATAGCTTTCGACAGTTATGATTTTTCAGATTTTTGTATTTTGAAGATTTGTTAATTTCCAGGCTGAAAATTTAGAGTCTAAATTTTAGACTGACAAGTTTTGAAATTAAATTCAGAAACCTTCAAGTCACCTTTCAAATTTGCTGACAAATATTCTCTACCAAAAGTGAAATTTTAACAAAAATGTAATTCTACCAAAAGTGGTGAAATTGTACCAAAAATATTTCAGTTCTGAAAATTCTAAAAATGGTAAAATTCTAAAAGGGTATTCTACCGAAACCGTTCTACTAAAAGTCCTCGTTTCGTCGACAGCCGAATGAAATCGATCGTTACCCGCCTGACGTGGCTTCATTAACTAAAAATTCGTTAATTGAAATCGTAGAATCGGCGCTGATTAATTTTAACGAACCGTTCACGAAGAAACGACAACGCAGAAAAGGGAAGCTGAGAGCGGACGAGTTTGCTCCTTTTTCCCCGTAATCGCGTCCGAAATGGGCCGCGTAGACGCCGCGTGGATATCTTTTAGCACGCGATTCGAGACAGCGAGGAAAAAAAAGGACAACGATCGTAGAAGAGGAAAGGAAAGGAAAGTAACGGAGCTGCTAATTGGCCAGTAATTTTTGCCAACCGCGATTCTCTGGCTCGACGAGCCTCAGGCTCGACGAAGATCCGGTAACGGTAGCGAACGGGTAATTACCTCGTTGGTAATGTTAACCCGCAGGAAAATTGCCCACCGGAAGATCCCACCTCGCGCTGCTTTCCTGCCTGTCGTATATCCGTGAACCGTTTGCTCGTCCGACGAACTTTCGAGTTGATCGAGTTGATCTCACGCGTGTGAGAACATTCGCGACTCAACGTGGTCTGGAAGGCTCAATTTTATAGAAAAAAATGCAGATATGGGGGGTTTAATAAGTTGTAGGACTTTGAAATGGAGAGAAGGGGGTGGCTGATGCGATTTTCACATTCTACAATTTCCACAATTCCCAAATCCCACGTTTTCCAATTTGCAAGTTTTCCAATTCCCACATTCTTCAATTCCAGCTCTCCCCAATTCCCACATTCTCCAATTCCAGCTCTCCCCAAT
Source organism: Megachile leachella (assembly GCA_963576845.1). NCBI lineage: Eukaryota > Metazoa > Arthropoda > Insecta > Hymenoptera > Megachilidae > Megachile > Megachile leachella. The sequence goes on along the minus strand of OY756248.1, from coordinate 7,437,471 downwards.
TCTCACATTTTCCAAATCTACTTTCTCCAATTCCACTTTTCCTAATTCCACTTTTCCCAATTCCACTTTCCCTAATTCCCAATTTTCCAAATTCCATAGCTTCCCAATTCCCACTCTCCTCAATTTCCACATTCCCCAATTCCAGCTCTTCCCAATTCCCACTCTCCTCAATTTCCACATTCCCTAATTCCAGTTCTTCCCAATTCCCACATTCTCCGATTCCAGCTCTCCCCAATTCCCACATTCTCCAATTCCAGCTCTCCCCAATTCTCACATTTTCCAATTCCACTTTCTCCAATTCCACTTTTCCCAATTCCACTTTTCCTAATTCCCAACTTCCCTAATTCCCAAATTTCCCAAATTCCATAGCTTCCCAATTCCCACTCTCCTCAATTTCCACATTCCCCAATTCCAGCTCTTCCCAATTCCCACTCTCCTCAATTTGCACATTCCCCAATTCCAGTTCTTCCCAATTCCCACATTCTCCGATTCCAGCTCTCCTAAATTCCCACATTCCCCAATTCCCACAATTCCAAATTTTCAAATTTTCAAATTGGGGAAAGTGGAACTGGGGAGAGTGGAAATTGGGGAGAGTGGGAATTGGGAAGCGTTAGAATTTGGGAAATTTGGTAATTAGGGAAAGTGGAATTGCGAAGAGTGGGAATTGGGAAGCGTTGGAATTTTGGAAATTTGGGAAATTGGGAAAGTGGAATTGAAAAAAGTGAATTTGGGAAAAGTAGAATTGGAAAAAGTGGAATTGGGAAAAGTGGAATTAGGAAAAGTGGAATTGGAAAAAGTGGAATTGCAAAAATTAGGAATTGGTAAAGTGGAATTGTGAAAAGTGGAATTAGGAAAAGTGGAATTGGAAAAAGTGGAATTGCGAAAATTAAGAATTGTAAACGTGGAATTGGGAAAAGTGGAATTAGGAAAAGTGGAATTGGAAAAAGTGGAATTGCAAAAATTAGGAATTGGTAAAGTGGAATTGGGAAAAGTGGAATTAGGAAAAGTGGAATTGGAAAAAGTGGAATTGCAAAAATTAGGAATTGGTAAAGTGGAATTGGGAAAAGTGGAATTAGGAAAAGTGGAATTGGAAAAAGTGGAATTGCAAAAATTAGGAATTGGTAAAGTGGAATTGGGAAAAGTGGAATTAGGAAAAGTGGAATTGGAAAAAGTGGAATTGCGAAAATTAGGAATTGGTAACGTGGAATTGGGAAAAGTGGAATTGCAAAAATTAGGAATTGGTAAAGTGGAATTGAGAAAAGCGGAATTGGAAAAAGTGGAATCTCAAAAATTATTAATTAAGAAAGTGGAATTGCCGAAATTTCCACCCCTTTCGCATCTCCCCCGAAAATAAAACGCCCGGTTTCCACAAAAATCTTGCCCGCGAAAATACAGTACGTGCGATGTCGCAATCTTCGTAGCGACGCAATCCGCGTTCGCTCCACACGAGGGTCATTTGTAATTCGCATAATTCCGGCGCGTATCACTCGCGAAACGTAATCGTTGACAACGATCAGTCGTATCCGAGAGGGGTAAGTTTGCCCGCGATGTAGAGACGTAACCTTTTTATCGCGGTTGCCTTTTATCCGGGTTATTATCGGCCGGTGTAACGGGGCGGGTCGACTACGGGGCGAAAAAAGGTCAGGGGTGGTGTGCAACGGCATTGTGGCAGCCCCGGGGTCGCTGTAACGGAGTTCATTAACGATATTAAGCACGAGACCGCGCCGCTATAAAACGCGGCTGCTATCCACTCTGTCACTTTTATTATTCTCGTGTTATTGGCCACCGCAAGCGACCCGTTCACGATAAACGACCGCGTTTTTGGAAACGTTTGAATTGCGTTAGAGAAAAGTGGTATGTTGTTAAATTGTGTCTTTTAAAATAACCGATGCTCGAAGTTACCGCTATTTTATTTACCGTTTATTGCGATGTTGATGCGATTTTTACTGTTTCCTTCTCTATTTTTATTTTTTTTTTTAGAATTAACTTAATGGGTAGAATAGTGGTGTAGTAGGTTAATAACATAATGGAGCAATCAAATTTAATATTTAAAAATAAAGAATATTGGTATGGTAGGTTAGTAACATAATATAGTAATCAAATTTAACGTTTGATAATAAAGTTCTATTACAAACTTCACTATCTTATATAGTAATCAAATAGTTGAAGGATAACGTGGTCAGATAGTAAAGTTAGTTAGATAATAGTATAGTGAAATGATGGTATAGTAGCATAATAATATAATAGTACAGTGCTATAGTAGCATAGTGATACAGCAGTATAGTGGTATAGTAGTATAGTAGTATAGTAGTATAGTAGTATAGTAGTATAGTAGTATAGTAGTATAGTAGTATAGTAGTATAGTAGTATAGTAGCATAGTAGCATAGTGGTACAGCAGTATAGTGGTATAGTGGTATAGTAGTATAGTTGTATAGTAGTATAGTAGTATAGTTGTATTGTAGTATAACAGTATAGTGGTATAGTAGTATAGTAATATAGTAGTATAGTAGTATAGTGAAATAGTAGAGTAATATTAAAGTACCAAAAATAGCACTAAAACAGTATAGTAATAAAGTAAAATAGTAAAATAATAGTAGAGTACCAAATGTAGTAAAAAAGAGTATAGTAATATAGTGAAATAGTAAAATAATAGTAGAGTACCAAAAAGTAGTAAAAAAACAGTATAGTAATATAGTGAATTAATAAAGTAATAGTAGAGTACCAAAAAATAGTACAAAAACAATATAGTAATAAAGTGAAATAGTAAAATAATAGTAGAGTACTAAAAAGTAGTAAAAAACGGTATAGTAATATAGTGAAATACTAGAGTAATATTAAAGTACCAAAAATAGTACAAAAACAGTATAGTAATATAGTGAAATAGTAAAATAATAGTAGAGTACCAAAAAGTAGTAAAAAAACAGTATGGCAATATAGTGAATTAATAGAGTAATAGTAGAGTACCAAAAAATAGTACAAAAACAGTATAGTAATATACATAAAAGAATGAAATAGTGAAATAGTGAAATGGTAAAATACCGAAAGTGAAAGCTGTCAGTACACACATAACTGTATTATCGGATCTAACGTTCTTCGAAGTATCGTTTCCTACCTTCTTCAAATAATATATTTTTGTATACCTATCTGTGTAAGATATTGAATGCCGTTGAAAGTTATCGAATCTCAAGAGATACATCTTCTGTTACATTACTTCTGGAGGAAGTATTTCATTTTTCATTGTTTTACCTGCTTTTCGAATTTCACCTTTTCCTTTCTCACGTTACTCGGGAACATCGACTGGTGTCAGAAGTTATTGCATCGCGGAGGGTGCAGCATTCTTAACCATAGTATTCCTCACGGAATCGTTTCACTTTTTTATCGTCTTCCGAATTTTACATCTCTCGAATACGAGATACAAGCGAAATACATTTTGAACATAGTAAAATTTTGATCGTATGACTGGTTTTCGTAATTTTACGCTTCCTCTGTTGAACGCAGTATGAATGTATACGAATAGAATGAAAGAACGAGCGATGTTACGAGATGATCAACGCACACAAAGGGAGTGCTGGCGTGCGGCCTTGACCGTTTAACATCTTTCACCTCGACCATAAATATAGCATCTCTGTTAGAATGCAACTTCAATGCATCTTGAACCTCGCTTCTTGCGCCAAACACTCAAATTAGACAATAGATTCCTTTCCCTCAAATGTTATTCGTCTACACATAAATAGACCAGACAGTTGCTTTCTTTTTTTCATTTAAAATTATAAAATGTTACTCAAGCGTACATAGAATAATCTTTGTCTACTCTTGTAACAGTTTTATCTTGAATGAAAATCTGAACACCCGCAAAGATGACAGACATTTACCAGAGCCACCCTTGCGTGTATCACATTTTCGAAGGCGTTACTGGAACCTGTCGATTCACCATGTCGAAGCACACGCTTCTCGCGCGAGTTGGAGGAGTTTGCGTTTTCGAAGGCGAAGTTAGCGTCCCGTTACGGTCCACGAGCTTGTGTATAGCACAGGGTAAAACTCGGCCAGCAAGGTATCTGGTGTATGTATACACCGACGAGATCCTCCGGTCGTTGGATCGTTGCCAGACTCGGCGAGGCGAGCGAAACCAATCTGCCGGATTTAAGTCACTCTCTGGTATGTCTCGGTTATGGAAGCGTGGCCCGTTGAAAATTAATTCCCCACTTGTTTTCCGTGTTTCAAATCTCCGAAAAAAGCTGTACGCGCATGTGATTCGATAATGAACCGATGTTCGGTCATTTCGAATTTTTGGAGTTTTGCACATTTTAGTGTTCCTATATTTCTCAATTATACGGGTTCCAATTCCAAAGGGTTCCAATTCCAACGGGTTCCAATTCCAACGGGTTTCAATTCCAACGGGTTCCAATTTTCATGGGTTCCAATTCTCATGGGTTCCAATTCCCATGGGTTCCAATTCCAACGGGTTTCAATTCCAACGGGTTCCAATTTTCATGGGTTCCAATTCCCATGGGTTCCAATTCCAACGGGTTTCAATTTCCACGGGTTCCAATTCCAACGGGTTCCAATTCCAACGGGTTCCAATTTCCACGCGTTTCAATTCCAACGGGTTTCAATTTCCACGGGTTCCAATTCCAATGAGTTCGGATTCCAAGGGGTTCCAATTCCCATGGGTTCCAATTCCAACGCGTTCCAATTCCCACAGGTTCCAATTTCCACGGGTTCCAATTCCCACATCCCCCAATTTCCGCGGGTTCCAATTCCCATATTCCCCATTTCACATTCTCCCCCAATTCCACATTCCCCAATTCCCACAATTCCAAATTCTCAAATTTCCAAATTGGGGAATGTGGGAATTGGGGAATGTGGGAATTGGGAAAATTTGGAATTGGGGAGAGTGGAAATTAGGGAAAGTGGAATTGGGGAGAGTGGAAATTAAGGAAAGTGGAATTGGGGAGAGTGGAAATTAAGGAAAGTGGAATTGGGGAGAGTGAAAATTAGGGAAAATAAAATTTGTGGAGAGTGGAAATTAGGGAAAGTGGAATTGGGGAGAGTGGAAATTAGGGAAAGTGGAATTGGGGAGAGTGGAAATTAGGGAAAGTGGAATTGAGGAGAGTGGAAAGTAGAAAAAGTGGAATTGGGGAGAGTGGAAATTAAGAAAAGTGGAATTGGGAAGAGTGGAAATTAGAAAAAGTGGAATTGGGGAGAGTTGGAATTGAGGAGAATTGGAGTTTAAGAAATTTGGGAATTGGGTAAAGTGGAATTATGCGCATAGAGAATTAGGAAAGCGAAATTTAGGAAAATTAGAATTAATAATATTGGAAATTGTTGAAATTGCAATTGTGTAAATTTTCCAGTATAAAACCCAGCACAGCTCGGTCACCTTCGTCCGCATATTTTTCGCGTGTCACGTAACATCAAAGTGGAAAACGAGGATCAAAGGACCCCCTTCTTCCCGTTTACTTGGTCGACCTAGGAAAAGGCCACTCGATCGGGAATGATTTAGTTTGCATAAATGCCACGGGCGAAATACCTGTTAGCAGCGGCGTGTAATTACAGTGGCTGAGTGTGGTCGCATTGGCGCACGGGTTAGCCGAGGTGTGCGGTGAACGCCAGACCCCTCCTAAGTGCACGCGTGTGCGTACGAACACGTATGCGTACGCGTGCGTGTGGACGCGCGTGCACACCTGAGCACAGGTGTATCCGGTAACCAGTGGGAATCTCCATATGCTGGAATCCGTCAACGCGTGCGTTTCGAAGCTTCTTCTGGCTGTGAAGCTACCCTGATAGATTAGATCGCTATCTGGCTGGAATGCGAATAACTCGCGTGTATTCCCTTTCGACCAGACCCGTCCCGAATTTTTCTCGCTGCTCCTTGATTCATTGGCCGACCGTGCCAGTTAAGAATCTCGGGCTTTCGTGTCATCGGGGATATTTATGAAACGGGTTCCTTTAGCGTGTATGTACATACGTTCAATCGACTCACCTTCGCGTGCACGGGCTTCAAGTGATACATCTAACGAGTTCTTGTTTTTAGATATCGGAGGGAGACTGACACTGCTTTATTAGCGTGTTAGCAAGTGATTGTGGAAATTCATATGTGACCTCATACGTGAACTCATATGTGAGCTTCTACGTGGAGGGCTAAGTAAAGTTCAATTTTTTATTACAAGTATGAAATATTTTGATAAAGAACACCCTGTTGAGAGGACGATAGTCTGACAAGACTTTGACAATATAAAAAGTATACTTTAAAATGTTTGTAGTTGATGATAAAGTATTATAATTGAAACTGTTTGTACTTGACAATAAAGTATTATATGTGAAGATGTTTATACTTGATGATAAAGTATTACACCTGAAGGTGTTTAAACTTGATGATAAAACATCATACTTAAAATTGGTACATCTGATGATAAAATATTATACATGCATGTACTTATACTTGACGATAAACTATATACCTGAAGGTGTTTAAACTTGATGACAAAACATCATGCATAAAATTGTTATATCTGCTAATAAAATATTATACATGAAACTACTTATACTTGACGATAAACTATTATACCTGAAGGTGTTTAAACTTGACGATAAAACATCATACCTAAAATTGTTATATCTGCTAATAAAATATTATACATGAAACTACTTATACTTGACGATAAACTATTATACCTGAAGGTGTTTAAACTTGATGACAAAACATCATACTTAAAATTGTTATATCTGCTAATAAAATATTATACATGAAACTACTTATACTTGACGATAAACTATTATACCTGAAGGTGTTTAAACTTGATGATAAAACATCATACTTAAAATTGTTATATCTGATGATAAAATATTATACATGAAACTACTTATACTTGACGATAAACTATTATACCTGAAGGTGTTTAAACTTGACGATAAAACATCATACCTAAAATTGTTATATCTGCTAATAAAATATTATACATGAAACTACTTATACTCGACGATAAACTATTATACCTGAAGATGTTTAAACCTGACGATAAAACATCATACTTAAAACTGTAAAACCCAACGATAAACTATAATCTTACATAAGACAAAGCATAAACTTCAACATCTACAGCAAACATATTATTTCGTACAAAGAATCGATGGCCAATTACGTGAAACAATGAACAATTTAAGAATCCTTACTGTCGGATCATCGCACAATAGCTCTATTATCGAAGGTATTCGTAGTTGTTAAAATATTAGCGATTAAGAGAAGGAAATCTATAAATCCGATCTAGAAGCGGCGTAAGAACGTTAGAGGGATTGTATCTGCGAGCAAAAGTTTCTAGTCTCGAGAAATCCATTACTCCGTTGATATTTCTCGATGCTTTTATTCCTGTTTCTCAAAGAGATCCAGCGTTCACGGTAATTGGAAAACGAAAGGACCGAGGCGACAGAAGCACCGAGACACCTACTCCGATGTGGGACAAGGACGTCGCTGTTCCACTAAAACCACTCAACGTTCTCGTCGTTTCCCTTCTGCAGACCTCTGCACACGTTTATCGCTCGCATTTTTCCACGGAAGTTACCTTCAAACGCTTTGGATTTCATCATTTTCGCATTCTTTGCATTTGGGTTTTTGGAAATTTGAGGAGGCGGGAGTTTTTTGAATTTTGAGATTTAGGCATTTGGAAGAACCAAACTGAACACTGACGTTCCGATCGATTCGTGTACATTCTGTGGTAGACATGCAACTGATCCTAATAGGTAATTTGCCAATTTGATACCCTGGGAATTTGAAAACTTGTAGAATTGAAAAATTGAAAAAATCGAAGAATTGAAGAATTGAAGAATGGAGAAATTGATGAATTGAAAAATTGAAAAACTGAAAAATGCAGAAATTGATGAATTGAAGAATTGAAAAATTGAAAAATGCAGAAATTCATGAATTGAAGAATTAAAGAATTGAAGAGTTGAAGAATTGCATCATTGAAGAATTGAAGAATTGAAGAATTGAAGAATTAAAAAATTGAAAAATTGAATAATGCAGAAATTGATGAATTGAAAAATTGAAAAATTGAAGAATTAAAAAATTGAAAAATTGAAGAATTGAAGATTTGAAGAATTGAAAAATTGAAAAATTGAAGAATTGAAGAATTGAAGAATTGAAGAATTGAAAAATTGAAGAAGTGAAAAATTGAAAAATTGAAAAATTGAAAAATTGAAAACCAGATAACATCACAAATAGAAAACCTAAAAGCTCGAAATCTGAAAGACATGAAAATCAATAAATTTTCACGTGACCATCGTGACAATTTAATAACTGAATTCATCAGCCCACAATTAATGCATGCAAAATTAATTTCTAAGTTGCAATTATAATTACAGTCTGCAAGTACTAACGGATCAAAATAGTAGAACACAACGTAACAGGTTACACAATAAGCTTAGTGTTGCAATCCCTATAGAACTGTAATTAATACCTTGTGTAACTTCCTTGTATCGAGCGCAGCGATGGAGGAACAAAGAAACAGCTTAAACGGACGCGTACAATTTACTCGTTAAAGCGCGTCGGAGCTAGTAACGAAACAACTTTTTATGAATTCCTTATTTTTAAAGATTATCTCGAGGCTAGATAACGAGTTTAAAAACGGCACTAAACTGAGACCTTCGTAGTCCGGTGAATAATTCATCGGTTCTTTCGTCGTGGAATCGAGAAGTTTGAATGTTTTAAAGCGATCTTACTTCCTGAAATGCCGTTTCGCAAGATCAAGGCCGAATTTGTAACGTAAAGATGTTACTTAATGCGATGATTTACGATCTCTCTTTTGATTTACAGCGCGATTCCGGCGAAAGGAAGACGGAGATTACGGGGAACAAGGTTGCCTCTGCAAATTTTTATCCGGTGTGATGCATAGCTGTTTTTGGAATTTTGGGTTTTAGGGATTTGGGGATTTTTCATTTTCCAATTTATCTAATTTCCACTCTCCCAATTTCCAACTTTCCCAATTAGACTTTCTCCAATTCCACTCTCTGCAATTCCCACTTTTGCCAAATCCATTTTCCCCAATTCCACTTTCTCTAATTCCACTCTCTCCAATTCCCAATTTCACTAATTCCACTTTCCCCAATTCCCAATTTCACCAATTCCACTTACCTAATTCCCACTTTTCCCAATTCCCAATTTTCCCAATTCCACTTTCCCTAATACCACTTTCCCAAATTCCCACTTTTTCCAATTCCCACTCTCCCCAATTCCACTTTTCCCAATTCCACTCTCTCCAATTCCCACTTTTCCCAATTCCCAATTATCCCAATTTCACTTTTTCTAATTTCACTCTCTCCAATTCCCAATTTCACTAATTCCACTTTCCCCACTTCCCAATTTCACCAATTCCACTTTCCCCAATTCCACTCTCTCCAATTCCCATTTTCCCCAATTCCCAATTTCCCCAATTCCACTTACCCCAGTTGGGAAATATGAGAATTTGGAATTATGGGAATTGGGTAAGGTGGGAATTGGGGAATGTTGGAATTGGGGAATGTTGGAATTGGGGAATGTTGGAATTGGGGAATGTAGAAATTGGGGAATGTGGAAATTGGGGAATGTGGGAATTGGAGAATGTGGGAATTAGGGAATGTGGAAATTGGGGAATGTGAGAATTTGGTAATGTTGGAATTGGAAAATGTGGGAATTGGAGAATGTTGGAATTGGGGAATGTGGGAATTGGGAAATGTGGGAATTGGAGAATGTGGAAATTGGGGAATGTGAGAATTTGGTAATGTTGGAATTGGAAAATGTGGGAATTAGAGAATGTTGGAATTGGGGAATGTGGGAATTGGAGAATGTTGGAATTGGGGAATGTGGGAATTGGAGAATGTGAAAATGGAGGAATATGGGAATTAGGGAATGTTGGAATTGGAAATTGTGGGAATAGGAGAATGTTGGAATTAGAAAATGTGGGAATTGGAGAATGTGGAAATTGGGGAATGTTGGAATTGGGGAATGTGGGAATTGGAAAATGTGGGAATTGGAGAATGTTGGAATTTGGTAATGTTGGAATTGGCAAATGTGAACGACAGAACTAAAATTCTCCATTCAAAATAATCCAAAGCAACGAATTCTTCGGTTCAACCTAAAAACCTTTAACCCAGAATATCTATTTAATTTTTGAAACGTCGCGACAAATTTCGCACGCGTCCCGTATTCTCGTCGGTATTCGCCGAAACGATATTTTGTTTCCGTAGAACGCGCGACGGGATTTCACGTTATAGGAGAGTTTAAACGTAAATAAATTACACGATGCTCGCAAGAACGGTGTCCTTCGCGTTGACACTGTTTGTTCTCGCGGTGCGAAAGGACAAAAATAGCGGGGGCGTTGAAAAATTCATGTCACAATCGCTGGGAATTGTGAATGCCGAACGAAATCACGAACCCGGGGCTGGATGAAAATTGTATCATATTCCAGATTCGCGAGAGAACATTGTGCTTCGATTTTATCCGAGCGAAGCATTTCCAGACAGTTGGATTTCCTATGGAATTCCTGATAGCTGACGACGTCGATAAACATCCACGTCAAGCTTGTGAGCATCGTTTCTCGGTGCTTTTTGCCTCGCAATTTCGGTGAAAACAAGTGTGCAAATTTTTTACCGCTTCCCTGTTCAATCCTCGTCCTCTTTGAAAATCTTTACTATCAAACTGAAATATGGATTCCGTGACTATATTCAGAACGTACGTTCAGGAATTCCTCTATTCTGCATCTTTGTATCTTTAGACGCATATCTGTATCGTTAGGAACTTTCTAGATTCCAAATTTCTGGGTAAATAGTTATAGAGTTACATATATCCATATGTGGAAAATTTCTGGATAATATGTAAACTTGTATATATGTAATAGATAAATTTTTAGGTAATATATCATTATACCTCACATCTCGAGACTCGAAATCCCTAGATTCGAGATTACTTATATTCGAATTCCCTAGATTTCCAAATGCACAGAACTCAAATTCCCCAGATCCAAAATTCCCTAGATTCCAAATTCCCCAGATTCTAAATTACGTAAGTTCGCATTTCCTAGATCCGAATTACCCAGATCTCGAATTCCCTAGATTCGAAATTCCTTGGACCCTGAATTCACTAAATCTGAATTCCCTAGATCCCAAATTCCAATTCCCTAAATTCCCTAGATCCCAAATTCCCTAGATCCCGAAATCCCTAGATTCCAAATTCCCTAGATATCGAATTCCCTAGATCCCCAAATTACTAGACCCCAAATTCCAATTTCCCAAATTTCCTAGATCCGAAATTCCCTAGATTCCAAATTCCATAGACCTCGAATTCCCTAGTTCCCGAATTCCCTAGCCCTCAAATTCCCTAGTCTCCAAATTACTAAAATTCGAAATTCCCTAGATCCCGAAATCCCTAGATCCGAATTCCCTAGATTCCATATTCCATAGACCCCGAATTCCCTAGTCCCCAAATCACTTAAATTCAAAATTCCCTAGATCCAAATTTCCTAGATTCCAAATTCCATAGACTCCGAATTCCCTAGTCCTCAAATTCCCTAGTCCCCAAATTACTGAAATTCAAAATTCCCTAGATCCCAAAATCCCTAGATCCGAATTCCCTAGATTCCAAATTCCATAGACCCCGAATTCCCTAGTTCTCAAATTCCCTAGTCTCGAAGTCACTTAAATTTGAAATTCCCTAGATCCAAATTCCCTAGATTCCAAATTCCATAGACCCCGAATTCCCTAGTCCCCGAGTTCCCTAGTCCTCAAATTCCCTATTTCCCAAATTACTTAAATTCGAAATTCCCTAGATCCTTAATTCACCGAACGTAAATCCTTAAATTCGTATACTTCAATAACCATATATCCCTAAATCCCTACATCTCCCATAAAATTTCATTTTCTATACTAACCTTATAGTGAATAATTCCTTTTGATCTGAGATCCTTCAATACACGTAACGATTACATATGTTAGGTAGAGAAGAGCATTGCACAAGTTACAAAAGGTGTAACAGATGAAACGGTACTTTCGATTGTCCCGATATCTCCGGTAACAGTGGACGAAGGTTAGAGGTGTTTCCCACAGCACAAGGAGGAACTATGGAGATCCGTGAAAACACGCTTTCCATCGCGTGTAATAAAGCGACGTCTCACCTTCACCGGCGCGAACGCGCATCCCCGATGCGATCACGTGTATCCTCCGCGAGGCGAGACCTTGACACACTGCGCGACGCACCGGGCGAGAATCAGATGGATCCAGGTCGACCGTGCGTTGACAATGATCCTCGTTAAGGGAGAAACGTGATTGTTCAGAATCGTCGCTGTACTCCAATCCGATTACTCGCGAACATGCAAATTCCTATTTATCCCTATTGTTACATGCTGCTAACGCGTCTTTGTTAACGTTTTTATCGTCATACAACGCGATCACTTTCAGTGATTCTGTCGGGTCGAAGGTTGGAATGTAGACGCTTTGACACGGTTCAGGGAGATAGTTAGCGTAGAACAGTAGCATGGAATGGGAGATATGACCCTGGACGAGGCTATAGACATATAAAACTGTGGAAGAGCCATATATGCGGAAATTCTTCCTTACAATATTTAATTGGCCAAAACTCGACGCTGATACCGTCGAAAATTAGAATTTTAAATGTTGACATTTGGAATCTGCTACCTGAAATTTAAAAACTGGAATTTCTATTTCTTTGAACTTCAAATATTGGAAAATTGAAGATTTGAAAATTTCAAAGTCCGTAAACGTATCCTCTCGTATAAAATATGCATGACGAGCAAGTGGGTTGTAAAAAATTACCATTTTCGAAAGTAGGTCTCAGTCGATAAAAGTGTGGGAAGTCCAGCATTAAACGATAACCGAATTCCAGACATATAAAAGCTGACACAATTTTACGACACGAAATTGCCATAAAACAGTGCTTGTTATACCTGTTCCAATACGAGGCGATAACATTTAACAAACACGGACAGCGCGAAGTCAAAGAATCGTTTCTCGATTTCTGTCCACCCGTTTACTATTCGTTAACAGGCACGTTGGTCACTTTTCGTCGAGGTTATTCGCCGGTCGATAAAGTCCCTGCAAATCGTCGCGAGAAACGTGGATCGTTTAAAAATAACGGCAATCCGGCACATGGTAGCCTGACCACGTTTCAACCAGATCGCTGTTCCATCAGCTGCACGTACAGTCGCTACGTACAACAGTCCTCGCCTTCTTTTTATCGTTTCAGAAAGAACGATCGACGCTGGAAACGGTAGATTGTGGACTTTAGATTTAACAGTTCTCGAATAGATTACTTTCTTCTATAACGCTCTTCAGTTTCGAAAATTTTACATTTTTACGTTATTTAATTGATCTTCGGATTTTACAAATTTTTACGTACGTGAATGATCAAATTCCTATATTTACAATTACCAAAATTGTCAAGTTTTTAAATCTCCAAAATTCCCTAGACTCACAAAATCCATAGATCTAAAAAATCCCTAAATTCTAAAAGTCACTAGATCAAAAAATACATAGGTCAGCAAATTCCTAAATCGTAAAAAACCCCTAGATCCTAAAATCCCAAATTCCCCAGATCTCAAAATTCCCCAGATCCCAAATTCCCCAAATTCCAAATTCCCCAAATCCCAAATTCACCAAATCCCAAATTCACCAAATCCCAAATTCACCAAATCCCAAATTCCCCAAATCCCAAATTCCCCAAATCCTAAATTGCCTAAATTCCAAATTCCCTAGATCCCAAATTCCCCAAATTCCCTAGATCCCAAAATTCCCCAAATTCCAAATTTCCTAGATCCCAAAATTCCTCAAATCCCAAATTCCCCAAATCCCAAATTGCCTAAATTCCAAATTCCCCAGATCCCAAATTCCCTAGATTCCAAATTGCCTAAATTCCAAATTCCCTAGATCCCAAAATTCCACAAATTCCAAATTCCTCAAATCCCAAATTCCCCAGATTCCAAAATTCCCCAAATTCCAAAATTCCCCAAATTCCACATTCCTCAAATCCCAAATTCCTCAAATCCCAAATTCCCCAAATCCCAAATTCCCCAAATCCCAAATCCTAAATTCACCAAATCCCAAATTCCCCAAATCCCAAATTCACCAAATCCCAAATTCCCCAAATCTCAAATTCCCCAAATCCCAAATTCACCAAATCCCAAATTCACCAAATCCCAAATTCCCCAAATCCCAAATTCCCCAAATCCCAAATTCCCCAAATCCCAAATTCCCCAAATCCCAAATTCACCAAATCCCAAATTCCCCAAATCCCAAATTCTCCAAATCCCAAATTCCAAAATCCCTAGATTCCAAATTGCCTAAATTCCAAATTCCCTAGATCCCAAAATTCCCCAAATTCCAAATTCCCTAGATCCCAAAATTCCCCAAATCCCAAATTGCCTAAATTTCAAATTCCCTAGATCCCAAATCCCAAATTCCCCAAATCCCAAATTGCCTAAATTCCAAATTCCCTAGATTCCAAATTGCCTAAATTCCAAATTCCAAATTCCCTAGATCCCAATATTCCACAAATTCCAAATTTCCTAGATCCCAAAATTCCCCAAATCCCAAATTGCCTAAATTTCAAATTCCCTAGATCCCAAATCCCAAATTCCCCAGATCCCAAATTGCCTAAATTCCAAATTCCCTAGATTCCAAATTCCCTAGATCCCAATATTCCACAAATTCCAAATTTCCTAGATCCCAAAATTCCTCCAATCACAAATTCCCCAAATCCCAAATTCCCTAGATCGCAAAATTCCCCGGACCCCAAAATTCCCCAGATCCCAAATTCTCCATATCCCAAATTCCTCAAATCCCAAAACTCCCCAAATCCCAAAATTTCCCTGATCTTAAATTCCCTAGATCCCAAATTCCCCATATCCCCAGATCTCAAAATTTCCCAAGTGTCCCAAGTGTCTCTAACAATAAAATTTCCAAATCCGTAAATTTCGAAATTTGTAAATTGCCAAATCGATAAATTCCGAGTGTAGACGTAGAACGCACGCATTCGCACGTAGAACACTTGCTCGTCGAGTGAAAGGCACTCTGTCGAGGATACACGTAACGGAGTCACGAATCGAAAGTTAACGCGACGAAAGGTACGTTCGTAGAAGCATATATTTCGCGTAGAAACGTGGTAGAAGATAGATAACAGCGCTGCAAGATCGAAAGCAACAGCTAACCTTTCACGATCTTGCCTCTCCGAGGGAGACAATGTCAGGGTCGTTAAAGTTGAGACTAATGCTGTATTGCGCGATCGATTACTGATTCGTTCTACTCGTGTAACGAGATACGTGTTTCAACGACGAGAAAAATTAGCGTATTCAAAGTTGTGTTATCTATGAATCATTCTGCCCCGAGTGATAGCTGAACGGTAGTTGTTCTTAGCTGTTTTGCTGGAAAATGGTGCTTCGATTGTAAAAGAATATGTACGATCTGCAGAGATACGTGGAGAGTAACGATACCGAGGTGGAATTATTTAACAATGGTAAAAAATAAACGAATATCACGATCGAAGATAAATACACGTGTAATGGTCAGTCGAAACGTGGGTACCCTTTTGGGACCTGCATTTATCACCTAGTCAGACACGCGTCTAACACTGTAAGAAACGACTCGCCTTCTCAAAAATAAATAAGCACCTTGATCAAAGATAAATACACGTGTAATGGCCAGTCAAAGTGTGAATACCTTTCTGGGACCTGTATTTATCAGCGTGTCTGCCGCGTGTCTAGCGCTACAAGAAAATTGACCTACTCAAAAATAAAGTAGCTGCCCCGGGAGCACGGTTTGCCCGTGGCAGGTTTACGGCACCGTTGCAGCCAAGATATTTCATCGCGTCACACACGATCGACGTACTTGCGTGTGGAGGCAAGGTGGTCGAATGGAGCGAGATTGACTCGAACGTGGCGTATTTCCATGTAAATGTATGCGGCCTTGACATCCCGGCCGGCTGGCCAACCAGCTCGACCGACCGGTATATCATATGCTGACATGCCGCCGTTTCATCGTCGCAATCGTGGGCCGTTTCGCAACCGGCAACATTCGGTTCGTCGTTGGCTTTAACGCCGTAACGCTGGCTTACGATCACCGAGTCCGAGTAAATGACGACATGTCTGCCCGGCAATTCAAGCGAGCTTTACTCTCGTTAACTTACGTAGATGTCCGATCATTTACACCGCTCGATAGTTTCATCGCAAGTAAACATGATGGTTTCATTTAGAGAATTTATAGTTCGTTTATAGTCTTTTTCTGGGGAGATGGACTTTTCGGTACGTTTGAGGTCTTTTGGTTTTAGTGATGTTAACATTTGGCTTGTTGTAATAAGAGTTGTGGGATTTTGTGGGAATTTAAGACCTAGACAATTTTGAATCTAGGGAATTTTTACAACTCTTATTACAACATTTCTATGATTAAAAATCCCCTAGATTGCAATTTCCCCAAATCCGAAATCATCTAGATCACTATTTCCCTCGATTCAAAATTCCCTAGATCGCAATCTTCTCAGTTTAGAAATTTCCTAAATCCCAAATTTCCCAGATCTAAAATTCCCTTGATGCAAAATTCCCTCAATCCCAAATTCTCTAAATACCAAATTCCCCAGATCCAAAATTCCTTAGATCTAAAATTCCCTAGATCCAAAATTCCCTAAATCCAAAATTCTCCAGATGTAAAATTCCCTAGATCCAAAATTCCTTAAATCCCAAATTACCCAGATCTAAAATTCCCTGGATCCAAATTCCCTAGATCCAAAATTCCCTAAATCCTAAATTCCTCAGATCTAAAATTCCCTAAATCCAAAATTCTCCAGATCTAAAATTTCCTAGATCCAAAATTCGCTAAATCCTAAATTCTCCAGATATAAAACTCCCTAGATCCAAAATTCCTTAAATCCCAAATTCCGCAGATCTAAAATTCTCTAAATCCAAAATTCCCTAAATCCAAAATTCTCCAGATGTAAAATTCCCTAGATCCAAAATTCCTTAAATCCCAAATTACCCAGATCTAAAATTCCCTGGATCCAAATTCCCTAGATCCAAAATTCTCTAAATCCCAAATTCCCCCGATCGAAAATTCTCTAAATCCAAAATTCCCTAAATCCCATATTCGCCAGATCTAAAATCCCCTAGATCCAAAATTCCCTAAATCCTAAATTCTCCAGATCTAAAATTTCCTAGATCCAAAATTCGCTAAATCCTAAATTCTCCAGATATAAAATTCTCTAGATCCAAAATTCCTTAAATCCCAAATTCCCCAGATCTAAAATTCTCTAAATCCAAAATTCCCTAAATCCCAATTTCTCTAAATACCAAATTTCCCAGATCTAGAATTCCCTAGATCCAAAATTCCCTAAATCCTAAATTCTCCAGATATAAAACTCCCTAGATCCAAAATTCCTTAAATCCCAAATTCCGCAGATCTAAAATTCTCTAAATCCAAAATTCCCTAAATCCCAAATTCCCCAGATCTAAAATTCCCTAAATCCCAAATTCTCTAAATCTGAAATTTCCCGAATCCCTAAAATTCTCAAATTCCCAAATCTGAAATTCCCTAGATTCAGAATTCCCCAAATCCCAAAAGTCCCAAATCCCTAAATCCACAAATCCCAAATTCCTAAATTCCCCAAATTTCTAAATCTTTTATTTTCTAAAATAACCTCAAAAGTATCTAAAATCCCCAATTTGTCGGAGTTCGATATCCGTATAAGAAATGTTGAATAAAATATTTCACGTCAACACCACATCTCTATATGCTAATGCAGATAAAATTGTAGTAAGCCTCGTTTCCATCGATCAAACACGCTTAATCCATTCTTAATTCCTCGACAATCATACTTAACCGGTTGCGAGGCTCTCCATTCGACTTCCTGTTCCCTTTGTTAATCCGTAGGGGCGAGAAATCGTGGCTCGGAACAAGCGGTCGTTTCGACACGCGCTACGCA
Source organism: Megachile leachella (assembly GCA_963576845.1). Classification (NCBI taxonomy): domain Eukaryota; kingdom Metazoa; phylum Arthropoda; class Insecta; order Hymenoptera; family Megachilidae; genus Megachile; species Megachile leachella. The sequence continues at coordinate 7,419,523 of OY756248.1, read as the reverse complement.
GCCAGCATATCGAAACAGCTAGCGAATCCAGCGTGCAGATTGCATACGTACATACGTACACGCTTCTCCAGGGATCCGCTAACGATTCACGCCAGGTACATTGTAACGAACCAACGGCTCACCGATAACGAATCGAGCAATGACGTAATATCTTGCCTAGGGAACTAGAAACTCCGTAATCGTCCGGCCAAGAAATCGCTTAACAAACAAAGAACCATCGTTAAATTGCATATTCGCTGCACAAAAAGTTCATTAACGCTCGCAACATGCTTCGAATAATATCCGCCAAGTTCACAATACTTGCGAGGAGTTTGCACGGAGTATTTGCGAGAACTTCGGAGGCGTGTAAAAAGTTCTTAAATACTTGTTACAAAATTTCTCCGTAAATATTTTATAATTTTACACAAGTTCCTTGAAGTTCCGCGGTGTAAGTTCACCTTCTGAATATCCTACTTGTTCTACTTAACGCGTGCACGTATCCTTCGTTAAACTCGAATATATTCTTATTATAATACCGGTTGTGCAATCTTCCTTTACATGCATTTCTGCAATTCTGTAGAACATGAATATTATGGACTTATATTATAAGATACTTATGTTGTTTTTCACTAATCGGTTGTAAATCATGCCAGGTGGAATGCTACACCGTTACACGTTTTATCGTATTAAATCACGTGTCGTAACAGTTTGCGTACACATAAGCTTGCGAACAGCTACATAGTTCGAGAACAGATATATTTCGCCCTTGTGGTATCCTTATCGCTCGTGGCAATATCGCGCAAGAGAATATTGAAAGAGATAGAAGTAAAATGGATAGGTCCTCTACTTATGTTACCAGTTATGTTTCTGTCATCCTCGCCCCAAGGCTTATCTCGTGGCAAACTTTGGCGCCCTGAACCACCGGATTTCTCTCGCACAGCTTTTACAAGAAAAGTAAGAAACAAAGAAAAGACTGTCATACAATTTATCCTTCGTCTATTTTTAGAGGAGCTTTGCTGGCACAAAGAAACACTCAAAAACAGGAGCTGTTACGAACACGTGTTAGATAACTCTTTTATTGTTAAACCTTCCAAAGATTTTCATTTCGTCCCTAATTTTATTCATAAATATTAAATGAAATATTTCATGAAATAATTCATTCTTTCGTTCAAAATAATTTAATTTAAGATAGAATATGACTGACCTGAAATCATGTAGAATTCTAAAAATCGAACAAACTTAATTAAATCTCTGCATTTAAAATATTACACAATTATCTGTAAAATAATTTGACCCCTTCCATGCAAATTTCCAGTTATAATTATTTAAACACATGTTAAATAAATATCTCGTTCGATAAAGATTAAATAAAATATGTTTTGTCCTCATTTGCTTAAAGAGTTCACTGACCCTCGTAAATTAATTTAAAACATAACAGGTGATTCGTGGAGAAAACGATTGCGGAGCACCTTAAGAAGTAAGACGACGAAAACGAACGTTCCCGTCGCTCGGATTGCCAAGCGTGGATTTATGTTCTCTCCGGAGGATTCTAATCTGATCCTTTTTTCGAGCAGCCTATATCGAGCGGTAGCCCCGTTCGGCTTTGCGGCAACACCCGACCTGCTTCGTCAACCCATCTCTACAACCAAATCTGACCACTTATTTGAAATTAAAATAAGAAGCTGTTTCATATAATACTTCGATTCGATACTCTCAATCTTAACGACATTATCAATTGATTTTCAATAACAGCTTCAAACAACGAAGCTGAATATTGTACCACAAGAATTTTATCTTATAGAAATTTTGGTTAATCTACCTCTTCTTGCATTTTACATACAATTATTTGTTGTTTCTATCAACTGAATTACCTTCATAATTGACTATGAGAATGAATGAACAAAAATGTTAAAATTAGTGAGACCATTGTACTCCGCAAAAGTTACGTGAAAATATAAAAGTTTTCATAATATCTTAAACTACTAAAAATACCGTAAGTTACAAGATGATCCTTGAATACAATTAAAAACGTCGAAAGTTAAAAATAACAGCAAGATTGCAGAGGCTATAAAAAGGATGATGTCACATAACAGTGTCTATCCACGAATGTATCTTGATTCCATTTCCAAAATTATTTCTTCAAATAAAATTGTGGAGAAACGAAATAGCGGTATGTTATTTGAAAAAACATTTTAAAAGTGTCCAGGTGTGCGGACGAAGTTAAACGATCGGAGTGTCTGGAAGGAGACGAGCTAGACGAGGGCAACGTAGAAAAGTGCGAGAAGCTCGAGAGAGATCGAAGCGATCGTATAAAGAAGGTAGAAAGAATGGAGCAGACGATCGTCCTCTCGCACCGGATCTACCTGCAGATTATGGCCGACTCTGTGTACTCATGGTCAACCAGAAACGCAGCGCTCTCTTCGTTGGTCGTCTCGCTTCGATTCTTCGTCCTCGTTCGAGAGAGAGACGCCGAAAAAAATAGAAGACGAGGATCGACGGACGAAACTGGGAACGAGCAAAGGTGCGGCGATGCAACGGGTTAGGAGCAAAAGAAAGAACAGACGGTACCGAAATACCAACGACCGCGAAACAACCGTCGACTCGTCGACCTCGCTCTACGCGACCGTCTCTCGCGACCTGAACCAGACGACGTTTTCTCTCCTTCTCGGACCCTATGATTAATGCCCCTTGATTACGAAACGCGAGCATCTATGTTGGAGATATTCCCTGGGAGAAACATCGGACAAATCGAACGAGATCTTGTAGGTTCCGATTCAGAAAGATTCAGGACTTGGACTTTTGATCGTTTGGTAGGAGTTGATTCCAGTTTCGGTTTGGAAAAAATTTCATAAGGTAGGTTTATAGACTAGGTGCTTTTCATAGACTTACTGAAGATTTTTCATAGACTTACTTTGGTAGGAGTTGATTCCAGTTTTGATTTGGAAAAAATTTCATAGGGTAGGTTTGTAGACTAGGTGCTTTTCATAGACTTACTGAAGATTTTTCATAGACTTACTTTGGTATGAGTTGATTCCAGTTTCGATTTGGAAAAAATTTCATAGGTTAGGTTTGTAGTCTAGGTGCTTTTCATAGACTTACTAAAGATGAAAAGATCTGGGTCTACTGAATCAGGTAGCTCATTTACGTAGAGTTTCTCCAGGTTCATCCTATGATCTTAGACTTTGTGCAGGACCTAGACTACCTAGTTCTATACATATATGTACTCGGCTCTATATATTATAGATGTTCCTAATGATCCCTATCTCAGTAGGATCTTTCTGAGATATTCATAGAATATTAATCGACTCTCCTAATGAAAGTAGTATTCTCTGACTTACCTAAAATTTTCGCGAGGTCCACCGTAGATCGAAGAGTCCACGCGCATTCACACACGACGTACACATACGTAAGGTATATTGTAACACGGTGTCATCGACTCGAGTTATCGGTCGACGATAATGGAGGCGTATTATCTCTCGTTACTTTACCACGCTTGTTATTTGCCCCCGGTGTATGTAGGTCAGTCATTGTTCCACGTCCCCACGTTTCCATCTTGTCTATCCCGATTCCTCCCTATCTTGTCCCCCTCGTTTTTCCTACGCCATTCCCGAAAGCTCGCTCTCTCTATCGCTATCGGCCAAGTTTCGTGGCCCGTTTAGAAGCGGTTAGCTTAGGTAGGTATATATTTAGCGACATTTGTGGAACGGATGCTGCCGTTGGCCCGAGTCCAGCATTAGTCTCGGAGATCGCGTACAACGCCTCGTCTCTACCTTTCTTCGTCCCGTTTCCCTTTGTCCCTCGCGATCTTCCCTACCGTCCTGATATCCCTTCGTTCCATCGCGATCCTCTTTGTCCCTCCGTCGATCTCGTTCCTTCTTTTCCCGTGCACGCGTCCCGCGTCCATTGTCCCCCGTCTACCCACTTACCGGCGAAACTTAAGTGGCTACAGACACGGAGATAATGCCTTTATCCGCTGCACGTGTTCTCCCGTTATCCCTGTACATCGTGTGTACGTACGATTCGAACACGTTGAGCTTTTATTCGTTCCGTCGCCTGAACAGCCTTGTTCACCGACTTTTACGGAACAGTAAATTAAACATCGATTAACGATGTCTTATTGATAGTTAATGGCACCTTGCTGCCTCTTGCAAAATTAAGTTGACGTACTAGATAATAGTTCTTAGTTCCATATATTTACACGTAAGATAATACTTGTTCAGTCATTTTCAAACTTGTAAGTTTACAAATCCTTAAGTTGCTCTTCTAAGTGTTCTATGTTTACATTGCTGAAGACATTTAGAAACTTTCCAGATGTCCTCTTCAAGCTCCACAATTTATAAATTCCTAGGTATTCATGTTTCTAAGAGCCAAATCCTGAGATGCCCTCAAGGTCTGCATCCTTGAGTTTCTAAATACAGAATGAGTTTCAAAATTCATCGACTGCTGTCCTCTCAGTTGTTTCATTTCCCTAAAGAAATTAAATCAGCTTCCATGCAGATATTTGTACAGTTTCATTAATTTCACTCTTCTGTCCAATTACATAAAATCGTCCAAGTGACTAAGACTTGTCGAAAAAGATTCAGTAACTACAACTTGTCGAATCAGTAGTAGTAGTGGAAAGGAAAGGTAAAGATTTAGTTGGCACGACGTGACGCGTTCAATATGTTAACATAATCTGTTATCGTCTGGACGACTTCGCAATCGTGGAGACCAGTCGAGTTCGAGTCAAATCGAGTCGAGTCAAGGAGTTCAAGGTCTCGAGAGAGGATTGCCAAGTGGTTGTACGTACTACTTCCCGACGCCAAGGCAGGATCGTAGCTTCCGGCGGAAACGACGTTAAGGCTAGGGTCGCTGGTCGATATTGGAAATCGATCGTCGCCGGTGCACAGCCCGCGTCTCTCCGACTCGATCCAATTTCTTCCGACGAGCAACGCGACCGGACGTTTATGCATCGTTTCTGCTGACATTGTTCTCAGCGCGTTCCTTCGCTTTCCGCTCGCGTTCGCCGGCTTAGAAACGCGTTGAAAACCTTTCGCCGGAAGATTAATGACTCGGTGGGGATTGTTTAACGCGACGTTTGGCGCTTGCGAGTCGAAACGTTCGTGTGCTTAAACCGTGATATCTGGGTTAACGTTCGCGGATACCGACTTTGAATGATAGGCTAATTAAACATGTTGCGTTCGGGGATCTCTTGATTTCGTGGGGTTAAAGGTCTTCAATCTTTTACCGATACGTTCAAATTACCATGAATGTTATATGCATACTATACATTTATACGTGTATTACAATTCATTTTCGTATAAACATTTATTCCGATTTATTTCACGTGTGATTTCATTTCACGTAACGCTTTTAACAAGAAATATAGTGGAGCTTAATACAATCAAGTAATGGAGCAATAGTGCAGTGGAATGGGAGCAAAGTGGAATAATAATGTGGCAGTATAATGAAACAATAATAGAGTATAATAATAGTGTAACAGTATAGTTATACAGTAACACAGTGAAGTAGTAGAACAGTATAGTGTAGTCAAACTGGATCAGAGAGGAACAATAATGTGGCAGTAGAATGAAACAATAATAGAGTAGAATAATAGTGTAGCAGTATAGTTATACAGTAACATAGTGAGGTTGTAGAACAGTATAGTGTAGTCAAACTGGATCAAAGAGGAACAATAATGTGGCAGTATAATGATACAATAATAGAGTAGAATAATAGTGTAGCAGTATAGTTATACAGTAACATAGTGAAGTAGTAGAACAGTATAGTGTAGTCAAACTGGATCAGAGAGGAACAATAATGTGGCAGTAGAATGAAACAATAATAGAGTAGAATAATAGTGTAGCAGTATAGTTATACAGTAACATAGTGAAGTAGTAGAACAGTGTAGTATAGTCAAACTGGATCAGAGAGGAACAATAATGTGGCAGTAGAATGAAATCATAATAGAGTAGAATAATAGAGTAGCAGTATAGTTATACAGTAACATAGTGAAGTAGTAGAACAGTATAGTGTAGTCAAACTGGATAAGAGAGGAACAATAATGTGGCAGTAGAATGACACAATAATAGAGTAGAATAATAGAGTAGCAGTATAGTTATACAGTAACACAGTGAAGTAGTAGAACAGTATAGTGTAGTCAAACTGGATCAGAGAGGAACAATAATGTGGCAGTAGAATGAAACAATAATAGAGTAGAATAATAGAGTAGCAGTATAGTTATACAGTAACATAGTGAAGTAGTAGAACAGTATAGTATAGTCGAACTGCATTAGAGAGGAATAATGGTATGACAGTACAGTGAAATAGTAATAATGTTGAATAGTAGCATGGTATAATATAATGGAATATAATAGAACATAATATAATGAAACTATAATACAGTGGAACAGTAGCATAGTAGTATAGTGTAACAATTACAGAGTGGATAGTAGTATAGTAGTATAGTTGTGCAGGAGTATAGTAGTATAGTAGCATAGTAGTGTAGTAGTATAGTAGTATAGTAGTTATAGTTGTATAGTAGTATAGTAGGGATAGGTGTATAATAGTATAGTAGTTATAATTGTATAGTTGTATGGTGGTATAGTACTATAGTAGTATAGTAGAATAGTAAAATAAGAATATAGCAGTATAATAGAATAGTAGAATAATAATGTAACAGTATAGTAATGTACCAGTATAATAGAATAATAGAATAGTAATGGAGCAGAATAGTAATGTATCAGTATAACAGAATAGTAGAATAGTAATGGAGCAGTAAAGTAATGTACCAGTATAGTAATGCACCAGTATAATAGAATAGTAAAATAGTAATGGAGCAGTAAAGTAATGTACCAGTATAGTAATGGAGCAGTAAAGTAATCTGCCCGTATAGTAATGTACCAGTATAATAGAATAGTAATGGAACAGTATAGTAATGTATCAGTATAATAGAATAGTAAAATGTACCTAAAAGTATTATATAAACATGTATTCAAACAAATGTATGGAACGAAAATGCACGAAGAAGGAGTAATCGTTCCTGAAACGTAGGTTCAAAAGCCACCGCAAGCTCCCTGGTTCGGCGCGAACGAGAAGCATCGCGATTCTCACGATACGGAATTACGAGCGTGCAACTTTTCATCGCGAGAATGATGCACGAGAAGCAATTCCATAAAACCGCAGGGACAGTTGGCCACAGCCGGGCGCTTCTCCTCGGCAATATCGCCGTTTGTTTCGGTACGGAAAACCACCGTTGCGCAAAAGCACCGAGGAGGAGCTGGTCTGGCCGTTGCAGATATTACCGAATCACTGTATTAACGTTGCGTCAGAACAATTTTGACCTCGTTCGTTCTTCGAGTGGCTGACGGCAGAGAAATTTCATGTTCTGTTTTCCGAGCGAAATTTCCAACGGGTAAGGAGACACCGCTTTTCGAGCGAGGGAAACGCGCGCACGAAACACGATACGCGATTTTCGAGGGCCACGTAACAAGACGAAACACGTCCCTTTGAAGGGCAACGGTCGTTAACGGAAACAGAGCAGGCCGATAATGGACGTACCAAGTGCGAGCGTGTTGCCTAACGATGCTCGCGATGCGCTACGCAACCGAGTGCAACGCGACAAGTTATTCGAGGGTGCGAGCGAGGGTGCAACACGACCGTGCGCATGCAACTCGAGGCAACGAGCCACGTACACCCTACAAGCTTTTTCACGAGTACTCGGATGCATTTCATGCAATTGAAAGGGAATCGTTTATTATGAGTTCACTATGGTAAACTATGCTTCACTTATGTTTCGCAAAGTATTAAGCCTTTGCACTCCTATGCCGAGTGTGCCTCAACATCACATTTCTATTGGATCTTATAAATAATTCAGATAAACAGATTGGTTAAATATATATATTTTGATTTATTTACTATTTATAATAAATGAAAAATGTATTTGTCACATCGCATTGTTACAATACATTTTGACGAGAACCACTGTCTTGATATAATTTTTGTAAATTAAGGAGTTGGTAGGTAAAAGAAATTGAGGAGTGCAAAGGGTTAATGACGCGGTGTCGTATCTATTTGTTTACGGAAATTTTCTAGGTTTCAATTAGTATTCTCATATTTTTAAACTGGCAAATTCACAGACTCTGGAACCTCCGAACCCCCAAAACAACGTACTTCCAAACTTACTGAACCCTCAAACCCTTGAAGTTCCAACTTCCCGAACTCTTAAACCCCTGAACACTCAACTTTCCGAACTCTCATACTTATAGAACTGTGAACCCTTCGAACCTCCAAATTTCCTAAACTCGCAAGTTCCCCAACTTCCAAATATCTGAATTCCTAAATTTCTAAATTCTCAAATCCCCGAATTCCCAAAGCTCTGAGTTCCCAAAGTTTCGAATTATCAAAGCTTTGAATTCCCAAAGCTCCGAATTCGCAAAGCTTCGAATTTCTAAAGCTCCGAATTCCCGAAGCTTGGAATTCTCAAAGCTTTGAATTCCCAAAGCTCCGAATTTGCAAAGCTTCGAATTTCTACAGCTCCGAATTCCCAAAGCTTGGAATTCTCAAAGCTTTGAATTCCCAAAGCTCCGAATTCTCAAAGCTTTCAATTCCCAAAGCTCCGAATTTGCAAAGCTTCGAATTCTCAAAGTTCCGAATTCGCAAAGCTTCGAATTTCTAAAGCTCCGAATTCCCAAAGCTTGGAATTCCCAAAGCTCCGAATTCCCAAAGCTCCGAATTCCCAAAGCTTCGAATTCTCAAAGCTTTCAATTCCCAAAGCTCCGAATTTGCAAAGCTTCGAATTCTCAAAGCTTTGAATTCTCAAAGTTCCGAATTCGCAAAGCTTCGAATTTCTAAAGCTCCGAATTCCCAAAGCTTGGAATTCCCAAAGCTCCGAATTCCCAAAGCTTTGAATTCCCAAAGCTTGGAATTGTCAAAGCTTTGAATTCCCAAAGCTTCGAATTTCTAAAGCTCCGAATTCCCAAAGCTTTGAATTCTCAAATCTCCGAATTCCCAAAGCTTTGAATTCCCAAAGCTTGGAATTGTCAAAGCTTTGAATTCCCAAAGCTTCGAATTTCTAAAGCTCCGAATTCCCAAAGCTTTGAATTCTCAAATCTCCGAATTCCCAAAGCTTTGAATTCCCAAAGCTTGGAATTGTCAAAGCTTTGAATTCCCAAAGCTTCGAATTTCTAAAGCTCCGAATTCCCAAAGCTTTGAATTCTCAAATCTCCGAATTCCCAAAGCTTCGAATATCCAAATCTCCAAATTCCCAAAGCTCCGAATTCCCAAAGTTTGGAATTCCCACATCTCCGAATTCCCACATCCCCAAATCCCCGAATTCTCAAATCCGCAAATTCCCAAATCCCCAAATTCCCAAATTTCCCAAATTTCCCAAATTCCCCAACTCCCCAAATTCTCAAACACAACGCCAACATAAAAATATAAACACAATCAGATAATTAGATAAAAGGAACGCAAAGAAGCTCACCGCAGCAGAAACCGGTGCGAAAGGTTAATCGTTTCGAAACGTTTTAAAATTCGAACGAGCGAGCAAATTGGTAGAAAATTTGTTGCGGGGGATACGAATGCTTACGGTTAGGGCTGACTGGTCCGAGTGTGGGAGCACTCGCCGAGCCGTAGAGGCTGGAGAACGGGAAGGCAGGAGAGAATCAGCCAACCATTCCAGGCATACTTTACGTCCGGCTTGATTTGCGACGGGCCCACGATATTAATAGCTTATTCGAGGCGGGAATTGGAGCGAGCATTGCTAGCCTGATACTCGGCATCGCGTTTGGCCCTGTGTTCTGGCTCGATGTCCTCCCCGGTTGCTTCATTCCCTGCCAGCTCGCGTTCATCCTTTATTTCTTTACGACTCCCTGTATCGCGATAGTACCACGTGCATTGTTTTCGCGCCACTTTTTTGTATTTTAAATTGTGTTCTATGTTTTTATATGGCTAGTGCTCTGCATGTGGATTATTATTTTTATATAAGGAGGCATTGTTAAAAATTTTATGCAAGGCTTACATAAATCGTTAAACAAATTTAAATAATAATAGTGATGTTTGCGTTAAGGTCAAGTTATAAGAATAAAAAAGAACTTAGAACAAATTCAATTAATAATAAGAACAAAAAATTACATCAAGTTTAAGTAATAATAACGATAAAACACTTACATCAAGTTCAAATAATAATAACGATAAACAACTTACATCAAGTTCAATTAATAATAACTTGAACTTAGAGCAAGTTCAAGTAGCAAATTCAACTTAAAGCAAATTCAAATATTAACCCTTTGCACTCGAGAGGCGCCTCTCCGGCGCCATTCGATTTAATACAATAATTTGAAATAAGCATTATTTAATTAATTGTATAATAGTGCTCATGTGATATATAAACATAGTGAAATAGAAAATAGTGGAAATTATGAGTAGAGGAATAATAACTTCAAAAGAAGTCATTTAACATTTTAATTAATATTTTAAAGTTGCTATTTGCAAAACGGTAAAATTATCTTGGAGTGCAAAGGGTTAACAATGAAAAAAAAAACATTAAAGCAAGTAACAGCATAAGCATCAAGCTTGATTTATTCTTGACAAAACAAATGTACTTTGGTTTTAGTCAGAACTAACTAATCACAGTTGCAATATTAAAACAGACATAGAAAATTGAAATTTGATATCAATTTGGTATCGTTGACTATGTAAATAACTAAACTTGGACCCGAAATTGAAACGTATTCAAAACTGAAGACAATTTGATTATTAGATGAAGCACAAGTGCGTCAAGAATGACATACGAATAAATCGTGAATGCGATAGAAGTACGTCCCGAGTGCGTCACAAGTCAAACTCCTCAAAAAAGTCCAACAGGTGAAAAGAATAAAAACTTCAAAGTGTTAAAAGAAAATTTAAAAAAGAATCTACAGTAGAATTTAAAAACAACGATCGTATGCAGGTTTTCCAGAGGTTTTCCTTGACGCGTTCCCAAATGCCACCCACTTTGCAAGGGGAACGATATTTATGCCCGCGGCTGTGTGCCACAGACCCGCTGGCTGACCAGTCCGAGGATAAGCACCGGCTTCGCTCTATGATTTGTCGTTACGACCGACTTCTGGCCAGTTCCGTTTCCCTCCTTGGTTCGCTCTCCAACGACCGGTCTGAACCTCTTGGTCGTTCCTCCGCAACGGCTGCCGGTCTTGCGACTTTTCACCGTGAAATTACGCCTGTTCGCGTCGACAAACTCCGTTGCCGTTGGAATCTCGTCGTAACAGTACTCGCCAGCAACGATCAACCGGAACCCGAGTCTCTGCTGGCTTATGCAACCCGCAAAAACAAGAAAATGCGGTTTCACCTGATCTAGGAAGCGGCTGCGATCGACGATCATTGTTTGATCGATCGATAACGAGGGAATACGTGTACGAGAGGAGTGTACCACTGTTCTCCTTGCGATGCGATTCTGGGGGAATTTGGGAATTCGGGGATTTAAGGGTTTTGGGAAATTTGAGAATTTGGGGATTTGGGAATTCGGAGGATTGGGAATTCGGAGATTTGAGAATTCGGAGCTTTGGAAATTCGGAGATGTGGGATTTCGAGAAGTTGGGAATTCGGGGATGTGGGAATTCGACGATTCGGGAATTTGGAGCTTTGGGAATTCGGAGCTTTGATAATTCGGAGCTTTGGGAATTCGGAGCTTTGGGAATTCGGAGATTTGGGAATTCGGAGCTTTGGGAATTCGACGATTCGGGAATTTGGAGCTTTGGGAATTCGGAGCTTTGGGAATTCGACGATTCGGGAATTTGGAGCTTTGGGAATTCGGAGCTTTGATAATTCGGAGATTTGGGAATTCGGAGCTTTGGGAATTCGAAGCTTTGGGAATTCGGAGCTTTGGGAATTCGACGATTCGGGAATTTGGAGCTTTGGGAATTCGGAGCTTTGATAATTCGGAGCTTTGGGAATTCGGAGCTTTGGGAATTCGGAGATTTGGGAATTCGGAGCTTTGGGAATTCGGAGCTTTGGGAATTCAGAGCTTTGATAATTCGGAGCTTTGGGAATTCAGAAATTTGGGAATTCGAAGATTTGGGAATTCGGAAAATTGGTAATTCAGAAAATTGCGAATTCGGAAAATTGGTAATTCAGAAAATTGCGAATTCGGAAAATTTGAGAATTCGGAAAACTGCGAACTCTGAAAATTGCAAACTCGAAAAATTTACGAACTCGGAAAATTTGAGAATATAATAATACCGATGTTTTCTAAATTCAGAGGCAGGCCCATAAATATAAACCCGAAGTAAACAGCGTTTGTCGGCGGCCAGCTACAATATTGTTCAATTAGGAAAGAGGAATGCAAGATACCGAGGTTTCGTATACTTTCGTTGCACTTTCCGAGTTTTGAAACATTAACTCTTCCGACGCAACATCGTTACACTACACCAGCACGCAAAGTTTCGTACGCTACGTAAACTTTGACTCGTAAAATTATCTGAAAGCTCATTATACGAAACTTAAATATTGAGGTATGATAAGTAACTATTCAGGTTGTAATCGGGAAAACTACCTGCAATATCTTCGGGAATATTATAATCCTATGTAACCAAATATATGTATACAATGCACATTGTCAAGGTTCTAATTAATCTACAAAATCACTGTTATTAAGCGTAGAATGGTTTAGAATTACTCTATAAGCAATTTTGTATTGATTAATTTTAACGAAGAAATTTTACTATTAATTGTTACAGAAATTACTATAAACATTTATCTTGAAATATCAAGGTTTGTCATGAAGTAATGAAAATAATAGTACTATAGAAATAATACACATGTATTTTACTGTAAATTAAAGTTGAAGTATCGAGTAGGATAAATTATTAATCATACTTAATTCTACAAAACTACTGATACTCAATTTTAGAATGATTTAAAATTATGGTACAAACAATTTCATATCAGCTAAATTTAAAGAAAAAATTGTACCTATTACTACAAAGATTTATTCATAAACCATCAACATTTATCGTAAACTAAAATAATAGTACAAATGCAATCTGTAAATTAGATATTTACTACAAAGATTCACTGTAAACTAAAGTTACCCAGTTGCAACGGTACCGAGTGATCCATAACTTCCACTAATAATCAAAGACAAAATTCCAGCTTCTAAAGACGGTTTTATAAGACCCTAGACTCGAGTGGTTGTATAAAACAGTAAGAAAACGAGGACACGAGGAACCTGTATGTACTTCAGAATGGCTGCGTGACATGAGTAGTCGTGTTCCCGTGTACATAGACAGGTGCACGTGTGTGCGTATGTGGGATCGAGACTTCCTTAAGTATGATCGGTGTGTTGCACGAACGAACTACGACGGGTATAGTCTACCATAGTAAGCAGAGAACCTATCGAAAGGGTTCACGAAGCACGAAGACACCTGCGTCTTAGTTAATCGCCTTTTGTTCCTTCCTTCTGGCTCATGAAATATTCTTAAACCCGTTAAATCTTCTATTACTGTAATTTCTTGCAAAGATCGTTTCGGTCGTTGCATAATTATGCGTGGAAAGTTTATGTCTTTGCGTGTCTTAACACGAACGTGTGGTTGCTTTCAAATTAAAAGTTCAATTAGAAAATGGATAAATGCATGATATAATATAAATTAATATACTAATTCAGTGTTATAATTCGTTATTAATAACACCTTGATAAAAGTTGATGGAGACTTAAAATATATTTAAAAAATATTTGCAAAGTTTTGTTACTTAAAATGAAAAACTGAAATGATCTTCAAATGAAAGGATCATTTGAACAGGTCTGACTTTGATGCTAAGATATCCTCATTATTTTTCAACTAACGTTACAACAATAATTAATTGATACAATATGACCTAACTGACTAATCTAACATGGACTGATACAGGTAGAACAGTGCATAGAAACGATATGCATAAAATGATCTAACCCAACTGATCACCCAAATGATTTAAGAACCTCTTGCTAATGTATCAAATACTTAACCTCATCGACTACTTAACCACACCCTACTTGATACGAGTAAACCTACTTTGTCTGCAATTTAATATAGGTAACCTACTGTATGCATCACTAATATATAACCTAACACAGCAAATAAATGATTGATACACTGATAATATATTAAGGGTTGATTAACCCTCTGCATTCATATAGCCAGCCACTCGAAGCAGTTTCATTACAAAATCATATTCACATAACAGTAAATGATATGATCTAATGTATTGAACACATTAAAATAACCTTTGTTGTCCTCATATTAGGAACTGAAAACTATTTGCCTCCATAACAGAACCCTCGAGCTTAAAATTTGAAATGGCTCCAGAGTCCTCAGGTGCAAAGAGTCTCACCCAAACCAAAAGAGTGTCGTTAGCGAGTCCCAATAAAATTGAAAAAGAATTATCTATAAAATGTTGATACGTTACGTAGCCGATAGGGGTATTGTATACGGTGGTTAACAGAGTGTATACACACGTAATCCTAAGCGGAGAGGCGAACAATGTTCGCAGAGATTTGCAGGGGACTCGCGTGGCATTCGTCTGGCGTCGAACCGCGTGCACGGAATCGAGTATTGTGCCCGTTATTCTCGCGATCCTCGTGTTCCAAGTAATGCTAACATTAGCTGAGACACGTATCAAAAGCGTTCTGTGTATCACGGCCGACGGCCGAATCACCGTACGAATCGTGCCGAGAAATCGTTGGAACGTGGCCAATCCGTGTCGGCCTTTTTAGAAGCGAATCCGTCGCGTCGCGTGCTACGGAAATCGATAGATGCTCTCTCGGGCTCTACCGGGCCAAACATTGATTTCGTCTCACCGTGTATTAATTTGATTCGTGCCATCGTTCGACGCGTCGCTATCACAATATCCCGTTCGATCCCCTTTTCGTACAATTTGCTTCGTCCATTCGAGGTAACCGAGTTCGAACAATTGTAGGGAAAACTATAACGATTTTGTGTTGCTATGACGTGGTTTGGGAAGTTAGGAAATTTTTTTATAGGGTGTTTCATGGGTGGTGTAGGAGACTGAAGTGGGGGTCGCTGAGGTGATTGGGAATTAGATTTCTCTGTGCAGAAGTGGGGTTTGAGGATCTGTTTTTGAATTATTACGGAAGAGGTGGACCAATTAGAGTGCGAGAAGTACGCGCGAGCAGACACTAGGCTAGAAGCTGTCGGGAATAAATAAATTTTCAGTTTTTCCAATTCCAATTTTTCTAATTCTTAATTTCGCCAATTCCACTTTTCCTAATTCTCAATTTTCCTAATTCCACTTTCTCCAATTTCCAATTTTCCCAATTCCACTTTTCACAATTCCACTTTCCCCAATTCCACTTTTCCCAATTCCACTTTTCCTAATTCCACTTTTTCCAATTCCAATTTTCCCAATTCTCAATTTTCTCAATTCCACTTTCTCCAACTCCCAATTTTTCCAATTCCACTTTCTCCAATTTCCAATTTCCCCAATTCCCACATTCCCCAACTCTCACTCTTCTCAATTACCACTTTTCCCAATTCCACTTTCCCCAATTTCCAATTTCCCCAATTCCCACATTCCCCAACTCTCACTCTCCTCAATTACCAATTTTCCCAATTCCACTTTTCCCAATTCCACTTTCCCCAATTTCCAATTTCCCCAATTCCACATTCCCCAATTCCCACATTCCCCAACTCTCACTTTTCTCAATTACCAATTTTCCCAAATCCCAAATTTCTCCAATTCCCACTCTCCCTAATTATCACTTTACCCAATTCTCAATTTCCCCAATTCCCAATTTTCCCAATTCCACTTTTCCCAATTCCACTTTCCCCAATTACCAATTTCCCTAAATTTCAAATTTCTGTAATTACCACTCTCTCTAATTCCCAATTTCCCCAATTCCATTTTCCCCAATTCCCAATTTCTCCAATTTCCAGTTTCCTCAATTCTCAATTTTCCCCAATTCCCAATTTTCCCAATTTCCACTTGCCCCAATTCCCAATTATACCAATTCTAATTTCTCCAATTTCCACTTTCCCCAATTCCCAATTCTTTCAATTCTAATTTTCCCAATTCCCAGTTCTTCCAATTTCCACTTTCCCCAATTCCCAATTCTTCCAATTCTAATTTCCCCAAATCCCAATTCTACCAATTCTAATTTCTCCAATACTCAATTTCCCCAATTTCCACTTTCCCCAATTCCAATTACTCCAATTCCTAAATAACCAAATTCGATGCTGTCGTTCGCTCTTCTGCGCATGTGTACCCCTCGCGCTCTGATTGGTCCACGTTTTTCCTTAATAATTCAAAAACCAAGCTTCACATCCAATTTTCCCAAAGGAAAATATTATTCAGAATCGCATCCGCTATCTCTCATTTGAAGGACCTATACTAATTGTGAGACACTCCGTATAACACTTCACTATAACCTTTCGCTATGACTCACTAAATATGGAATTTGTACAAAACAACTCAGAAAATTTTTCCACAATGCAATTTTTCTGTATGACATGTCTCGAAAAATGCAGGAAAAGTCAGTCCAATTAAA
This sequence comes from Megachile leachella, assembly GCA_963576845.1. Lineage (NCBI taxonomy): Eukaryota > Metazoa > Arthropoda > Insecta > Hymenoptera > Megachilidae > Megachile > Megachile leachella. The sequence goes on along the minus strand of OY756248.1, from coordinate 7,403,025 downwards.
CTTGTCTGAACGTATCGAAAACGAGACACGTTTACTGTTGATTTCACGACTGACACCAATAACGACCAAGTACCGTGATATCGCCAATTATTTTAATTAATCGTATTCTTGCAAATCTCAGGAGTTCATTGATCGTTTCGTTCACTTTATATATTACATATTTGTAACCAAATACTGCGAACACGTTCAATTTACACTTCGATATATGAAAAAGTATTACTTCGTACAAATTTTGTATCGATCCACTCGGAAATAACTTCGTTATATGTTCGATGGAAATTTGAGAGTGTATACTTGAAAATGAGTTCCCCGATTAATCCGAAACACGCTCGAAACATTTTCAGCCGAAAATCCCGAACGATCCCAAAAGACCGGGTTCGTTATTTCGGCAACCGAACCGTACGTTCGACGAATTACCATGGAACGTGGAACAAAAGAGTAAATAGAAACAAGTGGAAATCGCCTGAGAAAAAGCAATCGGCTTCCGGTAGAAAAGCTACGGCACGCGAAAGTCACCGAGAGCTTCCAATCTCGTTTACAAAACGGTATAGAATCTGCTCGTTTTATACCGCGAATAAAAAGATCGTTCGAAAATCCACGAATTAATCTTCCTCTTCTTTTCGTATCAATCGATACCGTTATCGACTGCTCGTCAATCTCGAACGCGATCAATTCTAATATTCCGCAACAATAAAATCTGTCGGGAACGAGCTATTAATCGGACCAGCTCTTCATAAATCTATTTATGAAAATTGCTATTAAATTACGGTATTTGTAAACTCGGTAATAAGCGTGGCATGCTACTTCATCTATTTTGTAATTCTCTAACCGGTTTTAAATCGTGCTTCGGTTTCAACGCGATTTAACTCTACTTCGCGTACCGTCTTGTTATTAATTATGCTGTATGGTATTAAAAGATGATTACCTGATTATGAAGCGCGGTGCTTGTAATTTTACTTATTTACGGGTGCAGATACGCAGTTGGAATTTTAAGTGCATTGAACTTTGGTTACTGGGGAATTTAGGTACTCGAATTATTTAGACACTCACGGATTTAGGTAGTAGATATTTTAGGAATTTGCAATTTTATGTATTCGGAGTAAATAGGTACTCAAACTATTAGGTATTTCATACGTTAGGTACTCAAGTTTTTAGATACTCAAGTTTTTAGGTACTCAAGTTTTTAGATACTCAAGTTTTTAGGCACTCAAGTTTTTACATATTCAAGTTTTGAGGTACTGGAGGTTTTATAAAACTCAGGTTTTTAGATACTTGAGGGTTTATGTATTTTACGGGTTAGGTACTGGAGCTTTTTTAGTACTCAAGTTTTTAGGTACTCAAGCTTTTAGGTACTCAAGTTTTTAGGTACTCAAGTTTTCAGGTACTCGGGATTTTTTAATACTCATGTTTTTAGATACTTGAGAGTTTATGTATCTAACGGGTTAGGTACTGGAGCTTTTTTAGTACTCAAGTTTTTAGATACTCAAGTTTTTAGGTACTCGAGTTTTTAGGTACTCGGGGTTTTTTAGTACTCAGATTTTTAGGTACTCGGGGGTTTAGGTATATAACGGTTTAGGTACTGAACCTTTTTTAGTACTCGGTTTTTTATGTATTCGGGTTTTCAGATACTCGAATTTTTAGGTACTCAAGATTTTACCTACATAGGGCTGAAATATTCGGATTTTTAGATACTCGGTTTTTAAAAGATACTCTAAGGTTTTAGGTACTCTCAGTTTCAGGTAGTTGGATTTTCAGATATTCACAATGTTACGTACGTGAGGCTGCAAATATTTAAATTATTCAGGTACCCGATTATTTTAAGGTATTCTACAAGTTTAGACACTAGAGATTTTACGTACTTTAATTTTTAGGTATCTAAGCTTTTAGATGCATAGATTTTTGTGTTTGACGTTTGAGGTACTTGAAGCTTTAGCTATTCAAGTTTGTATATGTCTGGGACTTTAAGTGCTATAGGCTTCAGATGTTCTTAGTTTACTCCTATGTACTCAGGATCTTAGTTTAGGTATTTGAATTTGTACATACTTAAAGTTTCATGTACTGCATATTCTATGTACTCAAACATCTATTCTAATTCAAGTAATCACAATGTTAGCTACTTCTTATTTTAGGTAATTGAAGTATTAGGTACTCAGAACTTTGAATATTTAAAATCCCAGTCTTGAAATGCTTATAATCACATGTACTTATTTACAGGTACTTGATTTACTTGAAAATTAAGATAGTCAGGATTTATTGTATTTTTGTGCAACATAAAATGTTTCACTTTTTAAAATTGAATGTATTCAACGTTTTATATAAATGACTTACATAATCATTAATTATATACCTGATTTCACAGATATTCATGGTTGTACATGTTCATAGTTTCTCAAAAATAAAATGTCTATAATATTTATCACTTCAATAATTCACAGATCCCAGACAAATACAGTTTCACCATAAAAAAAGAAACAAAAACGAAAGAATTATTTAGTTGGCTAATAAGGCACTCGAAAATTGCTCATCGCAGAAACTGGACCGAAAGTTTTATCATCGGCAACCGAGCGATGACGCGGCGCTAAGAATAAGTCGCGAAGCGGATTAATGACCCTGATCGAGCGAGCGGCTCGAGAGATCGCGAAATCGAGCGAATCGGTTAATTGCCGCGTAATCGTGGCGAAGAACCGGCGAAGGAAAAGGAGGGAACACCTTTTCAGGCAACGTCGCGGCAATATTTGCATTCGGTAATTGGAAGGACTACCACTAACCGAGAACACGAAGACGAAGAGCGAGAGAGAGAGAAAGAAGGCGAAGCGGAGGCTCGTTCGAGCGGAGAATCCGACGAGGCTGAAACACATGTACGAGATTCAACCTTCCGAGAAACCCTCCTTCCCCAAGAGGCCTTTCCGGTGTAAACGCCGCGTGATAAAAGATCCCGGAGAAATTCCGTTGTGGGGGAAAACTTCGTCGATCGTGGCCAGAAATTAAGCCGATTGATAAAAGTGGTGCTTATGCGAAGCTCATGGATGGAATATTCTATCGAGCTAATTCCAGTGAAATATGGCGATCTTTGTTGTTACAGTACCACTTACTCAGAAACATAGTCTCAGAATAAATATTATAATAACTAAATTATAACTTTCATTAAAATACATTGTAACATTTTTGTGTGGCATTAATTTAAAAGCATGTTGCAGGAAAAACTGGAAAGAGAAGCGAAAATATGATTAAAATTTGCTCTTTGACAATATTGTAATGTAAGCCAGAACGACAAGAAGAAGTCTCTAAAAATAAAACACTGAACTACAATACTTTTCTTTTTTAAATTTTCGCATGTAAACTCTATGATAAACTGATATCCATATGAAATTGCCATCGTTGTCTAATGTTGTCAATTTTCGTTGCGATCAGTATATTATTTGTGTTAAGAATATTTGAGAATGTATATTATTTATTTTGTGGCGTATCTCGTCTGAATATTATAGACAGTTATGCGCCGAACTACCACGCGTCGAATTATCCACGCATTGAATTACCTACGCGTCGAACTACCACGCGACGTATTATCTACGCAACGAACTACCACGCGTTGAATTATTTACGTGTCGAATTACCTACGCGTCGAACCACCACGCGTCGAATTATCTACGCGTCGAATTACCACGCATCGAATTACTAACGCGTCGAACCACCACGCGTCGAATTATCTACGCGTCGAACTACCACGCGTCGAATTATCTACGCGTCAAATTACCATGCATCGAATTACTAACGCGTCGAATTACCACGCATCGAATTACTAACGCGTCGAATTACCACGCATCGAATTACTAACGCGTCGAAATATCTACGCGTCGAATTACCACGCATCGAATTACTAACGCGTCGAATTACCTACGCATCGAACTACCACGCGTTGAATTATCTACGCGTCGAACTACCACGCGTCGAATTACCACGCATCGAATTACTAACGCGTCGAATTACCACGCATCGAATTACTAACGGGTCGAATTATCTACGCGTCGAATTACCACGCATCGAATTACTAACGCGTCGAATTACCTACGCATCGAATTACCACGCGTCGAATTATCTACCCATCGAACTACCACGCATCGAATTACCTATGTACCGAATTACCACGCTTCGAATTACTTACGCTTTGAACTACCACGCGTCGAATTATCTACGCATCGAACCATCACGCGTCGAATTACCGATGCACCGAATTACCACGCATCGAATTACTAACGCGTCGAATTACCTACGCGTCGAACTACCACGCGTCGAATTACCTATGTACCGAATTACCACGCATCGAATTATTTACGCTTTGAACTACCACGCGTCGAATTATCTACCCATCGAACTACCACACGTCGAATTACCTATGCACCGAATTACCACGCGTCGAATTACTAAGCTAAAAAACGTTCGTGATATCTTTCTCGAACATTTCTGAAGGCGTGCATCTATAGCAACCGTTGCTACGCGCCATATTTTGTTTATTCTTCGGTCAGTCTCCTCGCGACGCTGCATGTCGTACCTCGCACGCGACGTCAAAGTTCTCATCTCCCTGTTACGCAAACTTTTTCAATCAGTATCACTTTCGTCGACAGTAAATTCCTTTGTAAATTGTATTTTATATTAAAGAGTAGTTCAATGAAATTATACACCTTATTATTAACCCTCACACGTTTTACTTAACCTAAAAATATTTTACAAAAAATTCGAGTGAGTAATAAGCATCTTACTAAGATTTACTTGTGTCCACCTTTATGTTATATTACTTGTTTTTTGAACAAATAATGACATCGATAGAAACGTATTATATATTCTACGCTCTCTCACAAAACTTGTGTTTAAAAAGTACCTGTGAAACGAAACGTAAATCTCCAAAGTGTATGAGAAATGTATGGGAAACATTGTTGTAAATTAACAGTAACATTGTTATTTGTCCACGTAACATGAAAGACCTTTTGTAGGTTCCTATCTTTAAAAAATATTTGATCTTCACCCCGGAATATCGTTATCTGACCGTAATCTGTGAAAACTGACCTGTTCGAAAAAATTCCGGGAACGCCTGAAGCTGCGTTTACTTCGTTATCGAGTTATCGAAGCAATATTTCAGAGAAGTATAAACTTCCCGTGAAAACGATTTATCAATTCATTAATTTACAAAAATTGCCGTGCAAACGGTGCTTTCGTGGAACCGACAGGGGATATTTACTTTTTCACGAGGACCCTTTATGAAAATCCGCAAAAACCAAGTTTGTCGATCGATAAATACGTGACCCCGATACCTGACCGAGCCGCAATTTACATTCGCTTACGCGAGGTCGAAATTAATTACTGGTCCTTCCTATCGCCAGACAAACTTACCAATTCATTTCGTGTGCGCGCGCGTAACTAATTTAAACCGTGATTATTAATGGTCTACCGAAATACAATGTAATATTAATAAACGTTTATTCGAACAACGCCGACCGGTATGGAGGTTACGAGCGTGTAAAAATTATTCGGAATACAACAGGCTCTTGTTATATTACCACTTCTTTATATTGGAAGGTAAGCGAGTTTTTAGTGACACACTTTTGTACTTTATACACCAACGGGTTCTGATCGATACGTTAGTTTGCTACTTGTTATATTGGAACAGCTTACTATGCGTTAAATTGCTATGAATTGTATTTGGAGGGAATTTTAACCATGCATTAGTTTGCTATGTATATTTGCCACATATATTTCAGTCAAATTAGGACGTCATGCGTTATATCTGATTCGCGTTAAATTGCACAAGTTGAATTCTCGACTCTAATCTTTCGGATATGGAATTCGCAATGGATATCTTATGTGTCCAATTCCCTGTAAGATTTTTTACACGTTGAATTCCTTGTTGAATTTTCTACACAATTGAATTCTTTGCTGAATTTTCTACACGTTTAATTCCTCGTATGTGGAATTTTCTACACGTTTAATTCCTCGTATGTGGAATTTTAAACTCATTGAATACTCAAGTATGGAATTCACAACTACTTGACTTCCTTGTGTATGGAATTCTTCATATGTTAAATTCTCATGAGTGAATTCCATATGCCTTGAATTCCTATGAGTGGAATTCTCAACACTTGGTATTCCTATGAGTGGAATACTTAACACTTGGAATTCCATATGAGTGAATTCCATACACCTCGAATTCCTATGAGTGAAATTCGCAACACCAGGAATTCCTTACGAGTGAATACCATACACCTTGAATTCTTATGAGTAGAATTCTCAGTACTTGGAATTCCTTATGAGTGAATTCCCTACGCCTTGAAATCCTATGAGTGGAATTCCCAACACTTGGAATTCCTTATGAGTGAATTCCATATGCCTTGAATTCCTATGAGTGGAATTCTGAACACTTCGAGTTCCTATGAGTGGAATTCTCAACACTTGGAATTTCTATGAGTGGAATTCTCAACACATGGAATTCCTTATGAGTGAAATCCCCACACCTTGAATTCCTACGCGTGGAACTCTCAAAACTTTGAATTCCTTATAAGTTGAATTCCTTATAAATTCTTTGCGCCTTGAATTCCGAGCCGTGGAATTCCTTACACCTTGAATTTCTACGCGTGGAATTCCTACGCATGGAATTCCCTACGCCTTGAATTCCTACGCGTGGAATTCCTTACACCTTGAATTTCTACGCGTGGAATTCCTACGCGTGGAAATCTTTGCGCTTTGAATTCCCACGCGTGGAATTCCTTACGCCTTGAATTCCTACGCGTGGAATTTCTTACGCGTTGAATTCCTACGCGTGGAATTCCTTACACCTTGAATTTCTACGCGTGGAATTCCTTACGCTTTGAATTCCCACGCGTGGAATTCCTTACGCCTTGAATTCCTACGCGTGGAATTCCTTACGCTCTGAATTCCCACGCGTGGAATTCCTTACACCTTGAATTTCTACGCATGGGATTCCTACGCGTGGAATTCCTTACGCTTTGAATTCCCACGCATGGAATTCTCAACACATTGAATTCTCACGCGTGGAATTCTCAACACATTGAATTCCTCTCGCACTGAATTCTCACACATGGAACTCCCCAAGCGATATATCACCTCGCACTACATCGCCGTCCACTCTCTCAAATGAACCATTTTTTCCTTTTCCCGAAAGAATCGAAAACAGCTTTGCGAGTTTCGTCTGTCGTCCTTCAAAGCCCCAGGGAACCTGCAAACTGGACACAACCTTGAGAACTTTCGTGATTAATGTCCCGACAGCCAGATCGCCGGAAGTTGCAGGAAAAAAGAAACAACGCGGAGATTTCGGGATCCACGAATTCTATATCTTCCGGGCGGGTTACACGGGACGGCAGAGCGAATGAACATCCTGTACTCTGTCGCGACGCTGCTCGGACCATGTATCAATGATGAAAAATTGCGGTTCGCCCTCCAGGACACAATAAATCTCCGGTCACCGATACAAAATCATTACGCTCGATTTCGGATTAATTGATTCGTCAATTGGCCGCGGGAACGAGCCACCGGTTACAACGAAACGTAAATGAACGGCGCCTGTTAACATTTCTGTTTTGTCTGACGCGAACAATAAATTATTTGTGTACCCTTTTATCCACTGTTTATAAAATTGTAATTCTTTACAGATATTTAACTTCGTCTGGACATTCGATGTTATTGCAGAAAGTTCATGGTGATTCGAAAATCGTTCGAGTTTTCATGGGGAAGTAGTAAATCGATATTTGATAAACGAACGAAATAAAAACTATAGAATTAGAAAAGGAAGACTAATTCGTGCCATCGTTCACCGTCGGCTAAGCAAAAAGAGAAAAATGATTGGAGTTCCAATTTGATCCGCTGTATCGATCCAATTCGGCGGACGATACACCGGAAGAGGAAAAGAGAGATTATTTTTCGAAAGCTTTTCCAGTAACTCGTGCGAGCTTCGATTTAGCCGGCTGTTCGTTAGAAGCCAATTTGCTCGCGAACCGACACGTGTGCGACAATAACTCGCGCGTCACCGTGCTCCGCTGCGAGAAACCAATGACCCGTGATCCTTGTTGACCCCTCGTTTTCCATCCCTCTTTTCGTCTTTCTGCCATTGCCCTGTCATCGATTGGCAACAACGAACACGGACGGATTATCGAACCAGAGTTATCCATTATTCCCCGACCGTGTATACACACTGACATTCTTGTCCTCTCTGTGTCCGAAACCCTCTGACTTCGAACAAAAGCTACCGTCCCTTCGGCCTTCGTCCCTCGCCGCGTTAACGAGTCCCAAGAATCTTTCAATAGCTCCATGCTGCTTCGTTACAGAATCCGAATTGCGGCAAATTTCACGCTATGTATTCCGGTTACTCGTCGTTTAACGCATCGCTCGATTCTATCTCTTCTATTTCACTATAATACTATACTGTTACTCTACTATTTCGTGGTATTATATTACTATACTATTTCACTTTACTATTATACTATTATTCTATTTCACTATATTATTGTTTCACTCTAGTAGTTTAGTATTACCACTGCTTCAGTATTGGAGCCTACTACTATTCTACTATTTCACTATACTATTAAATTATAGTTCATTTCAGTACACTATTATATTACTATTCTACTGCTTCCCTCTACTAGCATAGTTTTACTTCCCTGTTTCACTATGGTAACATACTACTATTCTACTATTGCACTATACTACTATACTATTATTCTACTATTTCACCATACTATCATACTATAATATCACTATATCACTGCACTATCATATTACTATTCTACTGCTTCACTCTACTAGTATAGTTTTACTTCACTGTTTCACTATGGTAACATACTACTATTCTACTATTTCACTATAACACTATACTATTATTCTGCTATTTCACTATACTATCATACTATTATATCACTATATCACTGCACTATCATATTACTATTCTACTGCTTCACTCTACTAGAATAGTTTACGTCATTGTTTCACTATGGTGACATACTACTTTTCTACTATTTCACTATACTACTATACTATTATTCTACTATTTCACCATACTATCATACTATTATATCACTATATCACTGCACTATCATATTACTATTCTACTGCTTCACTCTACTAGAATAGTTTACGTCATTGTTTCACTATGGTAACATACTACTATTCAACTATTTCACTATACTACTATACTATTATTCTACTATTTCACCATACTATCATACTATTATATCACTATATCACTGCACTATCATATTACTATTCTACTGGCTTCACTCTACTAACATAATTTTACTTCACTGTTTCACTATGGTAACATACTACTATTCAAATATTTCACTATACTACTATACTATTATTCTACTATTTCACCATACTATCATACTATTATATCACTATATCACTGCACTATCATATTACTATTCTACTGCTTCACTCTACTAAAATAGTTTACTTCATTGTTTCACTATGGTAACATACTACTATTCAACTATTTCACTATATTACTATATTGCTATTCTACTATTTCACTATTTCCTTGATTCAATATACAACTACGGGTACTATTTCATCATGTTATCTTACTATTTCACTATACTACTAATCTACAACTTCACTATTCTATTTATTCAACTATAGAGTTAACGACACAACTATACAACTATATATATTTCACAACTTCATTATCATATATATTCACTGTTTCCCTATAGTACTATTGTACCACTTCATTATTGCACTGATTCAATTGTACATGTTATTATTTGACTATCATATTGTATCATTGTTTCACTATACCAAGTCTACTATTCAACTATAAAAGCAACCTATTATTAGCCACTTCATAATTCTACTAAACTTGCCATATAACTATATGTAGAACTATACAATTGCACAAGTGTACCACTTAAATTGCTCCAAATTAAAACTGTCCACAATGCTATTTTACTATGCAACTGTACTAACATACTACTATTCAGCTACGTCATTATTCTATCAACTTTAATAAACAATTGTATTAGAACTTTGCTACACCATCATACTACTACATTATTATATTTGTATGTTACTGTTTAATCATTATAGAATAGACAATATAATAAACATTATAGAAATACATTAACTATACTCATGAACTGTATAGTTCATGTTAATCTAAAATCCGAGTATACGTCACTGTAACTATTCGTACAATTAACTACAATATCCTACAACAGTGTTCATCAATAAACAATTATAGATTCCCTCGCAGTAAATTTGCCAACCAGAATGATATATACCGATTCGAGTTAAATGGTTCGATACACGAACGTACGGAATCATTTTCCATGCGACATCACAATGATAAATAATATAACGATACACTTTAATACGTATAACAAACATTGGCAGTTGCAACAATTTAATCGGTCCGATACGTCGAAAGATGTATGTTTGTTCTTGTTAATCGCGTACGAATGTTCATTTTCTATTAATCGTTCGATCGGTTTTCTGGCCGTTGAATCAGTTCTAACAGAGAACGTTGGCGCGATATTCCGGCTGAAATACGGGATCTTTTTTCGAGCCCTCGAAGGCATTCGCATTTATTACGAGCTTATTCCCGTGGAGGTTCCCGTGATCGGCTATATAACCGGCGCAAACACGACCCACCGCTGCCTCGCTTTCATTCACAGTCCGGAAATCAATTATTCATGCAGGATTCCCTTCTCTGAATTCTCGGCCGCTCGCTTCTTCTTCCACCAGCGCGTTTCACCTCGGCTCGATTGGATTTGAATCGCTGGCAAAGCTGCGTAAAAAATCGAAATAGAAGAAAGACCGATGTTGCGGAGCTCTCCGCTTCTAGATTCCTATTTACCGCGAGACCCGCGTTTCTCTTTGACTTCGCTGCCGTTATGGAAAGTCTAATGGCTTGGATTTACGAAAAGGAGGAAAAGAACGCGGCTGAAACAGAAACGGGTATATCGTTGAATAGGTAATTTGTAGTTGGGGTCAAAGCCGAACCACGCTTTGTCCGGTGTTCTTGAACGGATATGTGCCTGTTTGAAAGGCAACGCGTGTACGAATGAACAGTTCGGTTCCCGTGACGTTATCTATTAAAATTCTCGACGGAATCGTTGGATAATTTAAGGAGCAAAGGGGAACGTTTGATATTGCTACCTTTAGATATCTTTATTCGATAGGCGAGAATCGGTTCTTTTTTATTGATGACTCAGACGTTATACATTTTCTGAGTCACGTTCTATTCACTATAGTTCATGAACATAAGGTTAGGTTAAAAGCAAGTTAGGTTAAAGTAAAATCAGAGTTAGGTTATGGGTTAGGTCAAGGTTAGGTTATAATTACTTCAAGGTTAGGTTAGATTTAGGTTAAGGTCAAAGTTAGGTTAAAGGAAGATCAGAGTTAGGTTATGGGTTAGGTCAAAGTTTGGTTGTAATTACTTCAATGTTACGTTAGATTTAGGTTAGGGTCAAAGTTAGGTTAAAGGAAGATCAGAGTTAGGTTATGGGTTACGTCAATGTTAGGTTACAATTATTTTAAGGTCAGGTTAGATTTAGGCTAGGGTCAAAGTTACGTTAAAGGAAAATCAGAGTTAGGTTATGGGTTAGGTCAAAGTAAGGTTATAATTACTTTAAGGTTAGGTTAGATTTAGGTTAGGGTCAAAGTTAGGTTAAAGGAAGATCAGAGTTAGGTTATGGGTTAGGTCAAGTTTAGGTTATAATTACTTTAAGGTTAGGTTAAACTTAGGTTAAAGTCAAAGTTAGGCTAAAAGAAAATTAGAAGTGGGTTATGGATTATGTCAAAGTTACGTTGTAATTATGTTTAAGTTAGGTTAGAATTAAGTTAAGTTCGAGGTTAGGTTAAGAACAAGTTAGAAGTAGATTATTGATTAGATAGGTTCTATGTTAGAATCGTATTATGGTTAGGTCAAAATGAAATTGATGTCAAGGTTAGGTTAATGTTAAATGAGGAATAAGGTTAGTTTGGAATCATGATAAGATTAGACTCAATTAGAATTAGATTCATGTTAAAATTAGGCTGGTGTGTTTTGTCGAAGTTAGATCTAATTAAGACAAACTTCAATTGAATTAGATCGAGGGTGGAACTAGTTTAGGTCAGGTTAGAATTAAATTAAGCTAAGTTGATGCGACTGTTTAAGTCAGAATTCCCTTAGACTTAAGTCGAAATTGTTTCACGTTAAGTTCAGGATGATAGGATTAGCTATATCAATATTTGGATACAATTAGATTTAAGTCGAAGTTATAGTTCGCTCGGAACGAAGTTAGGATAGATAGATTAGATTACTCGGTAGCAACTGCAATAAAACACACCGATAAAGCATTTAATACCACGATTATGTAATTTTCCAACCGAGGCAGTTACTAATCATTTGATCGCAGCAAACCTCGATAATAATCGATGGATTAAAGAGGAGTCGGACAAGTTTCACCGATTCAAAGGAGAAGTTCGATCGAAGGACTCTAAGGACTTCCTAAAACGTATTCTCGCAGTTTCACTCAATAGACTTCGATTTCAATCGACTTCGATTAACTTTAATGGGTTTAGGGCTGCTTCTCGACCCGGTTCCAACAACTTTATCGACTGATTTACTCACTGACCTCATTTTTTGGTCACTTCGTGTCAGCAGAATGTAATTGCCGCCACAATGTTTCAAACACTTCCGATAAATTTATCGGGGAATTGTTTTCGACAAAAGTTCATCACCTGCGACCAAATTACTTTACTGTCTCACGATAAACTGAATTATAGTACAACTAATTTTCAAACATTTATTTTTTCAATTATAGTACGCGATTAGATATTCTTTTACTTCAGCGATACTTTTATTTATGACTTTAAAATTACTTGACTTATCATTTTAACATACTCCAACTATCAATTACCATCACTTTCCTTATTATACACTACTTATTTTTACTCGTTCTATCAGAACTACAGTATCAAACCGTGCAATCTCCAAAAATACATTAACCGAAGCTAACTATATACTTCCACCAAGAATCTTAATCAGGAATTAAATAATAGGACCCCGACATCGAAACCATTTATCGAACGAGCGATAACGTCGTCGAAGAGTAAAAAAACAATTTCTCGATCCCGTTACAACTCATTCGCGATCCCCTTCGAAGAAGCCGTAAAACGATCCGGTAAGGCTAATTTCTCCCGGAAGGAAGCATCGAGGAGGCAGCACGTAACCGGCGGCGTAAAAAAATGGCTGGAAATTCCGGAGAAAGCGAGGAAAGAGGATCAGAGGGGTAGAAGCGAAAGCGACACGTACAAATGCGAGTAACGGAGGGACACGCGGGAAAATGGGGGACGAAGGATCGCTCTAAGATTCCTCTCTCGGCATTTCGAATGAAATATCGCGCCACGCAGACCCAAACTGGTCGTCGATAGGGGTGGACAGAGATATAGCGGACACGGGAAAACGAACAAGCTCGATGGGGCGAAGGAGGGCGAAACCGAACCTGGGGGGAATGAAAGAGAGAGAGGAACGAAGATCGAGAAAGGTTAATAGGAATTCCGAGCATAGTGTCCGGATAGTTTCAATCGGACAAATTGAGGCGATCCATTCCACGTCGTTGTCGATTGCGTCACGGAAGTGCAACTCGACGATTTCGGATCGACCGCCGCTAATTACCGTTTAATTTCCATCGTTTATTAGCGAATCGGCTGTGCACCGAGTTTCACGATGTTCCTAGATTTTTTCGGAACGAGCTGTTTTTAATTTTTGCGAAATTTTACTGGGAGTAGATGGATGATGGATGTTAGAAGCTTCTTCCATGTTGAAAAGAAAGGAGAGTTTCAAAATTTATACACTTTTCTAGTTCATGGTGAACTTTTTTATTTTGAAAAACTATCAAGTCCCAAATTCAAAAATTCGAAAATTCCCAACTACCATAAATTCAAAAATTACTCAAATTACTTAAATTCTAAAATTTCCAAAATTCTAAAAATTCCCTAGATTAAAAATTACCTAGATCCAACATTCCCAAATTTAAAAATTCTAAAATTCCCTAGAAAATAATTCCCTAAATCCAAAAATTTCCTAGATGGAAAATTCGAAAATTATCAAATTTAAAAATTCCCTAGATTTGAAAAAATTCTAGATGCAAAAATTCCACAGATTCAAAACTCTCAAATTCGAAAATTACCAAATTTCAAAATTCTAAAAATTCCCTAGATTCGTAAAAAATCCCTAGATGGAAAATTCCAAAATTATCAAATTTAAAAAGTCCCCAGATTTGAAAAAATTCTAGATGCAAAAATTCCACAGATTCAAAACTCTCAAATTCTAAAATTGCCAAATTTCAAAAATTCTAAAAATTCCCTAGATTCGTAAAAAACCTCTAAATCCAAAAATTCCGCAGATTCAAAACTACCAAATTAAAAAATTCCCTAGATCCCAAAATTTTCCAGATTCAAAACTTCTAAATACCAAAATTACCAAATTTCAAAATTCGAAAAATTCCCTAGATCCAAAAAATTCCCCAGATTATAAATTCCCAAAATTCCAAAGTTACCAAATTTCAAGATTCCAAAATTCCCAAGATTAAAAAATTCTCTAGTTCTCAAAAATTCCCTAGATGCCAAAATTACCAACTTCTCAAATATCTATAATAATCGAATCGAAAGAGAGAAAAACAAAACAATCTTTTTCAATAAAAATTGCAACAGAGAATTATAATGAAATACAGGAACATATTTTGCTTATTTCCGTGTTCGTTCTCTGGCATCGTTACAGTTAATTCATCGACTGTGTACAACTGCGTATACCGTTTGTTGAATTATACGCAGTTCGATTCAAATCGCATTAAAGATTTATCCCTCCCCATTCCCCGTCCTCGTCCCGCGCAGGGATTTCGTGCTATCTCTCTCCGGCTGCTATTATCGGAGCTTATCTACGATGAGACAGAAACTCGTCGAAGTCGATAAACGGTTCATCCAACAAACACTGTTCCAAGTTTCGTCAATTAGTAAACGCGAGTTTACCTCCCCGTAGCCCGTTACACGCACAGTTTCAACTCCGACGAATCGTCGAGGGGGGATGAAAAAGAAGATCGATCTTCTTCGACCCATTCAACTCTTTGAAACTCAATCTATACTCGGAAAGCGTGAACGGGGAACTAGGCCCCAGTTGATTCGACGAGATTGCTCGACAAATTCGCTGAAACTTTCGATCGTTAGTTGCTCACGGGTACAAAGAGAAACGCTTGATTACATAGGGGTGTCGATACGAGAAGGGATTGTCGGATGAAACGGGTTCAAACGATTTCGGATAGTGTCGTAAAATCGATGGAAAGCGACGATTAATTGTAACTTATTTCTAGTACTTAATTCGAGGAGACATCGTTTAACACTTTCGTTCTTTTCTTTTTCGTATAATTTTATTTCATGTCGATGCAAAAGATCAACTTCGGTGAGCATTATTTATAATTACCATACAGTACTATATGTTATAGTACATGAAAAATTAGGGGACACGTATTTTTTCTTATCTGCGGTAATACATATTTAGGGTATGAAACAACCCCCCAAAGTGTGAGGGTAAAATGGAAAAATTGCAATATTTCCGAGATCAGTGAAGCAATTTTAATGATTTTTGGTAAAATTAAAAAAAAGCCAAAGGAATGAATAAAATATGTGATCAATGTTTCCACAGACATTCTTTGCATACAATGAATGCTGTCATCAGAATTTAAAAAATTTCATTTTTAACACTAAACCTACCGGCGTACAATGTGTACTTAATTTGGAATTAAAAATGAAGTTGAAAAATAAATAAAAAAACAACGAAACATAAATTAGTACACACATTTATCCTTCATCTTGATGAAAATCAATTCTGACTTTAAGTAATGTATTTTAACAAAATATGTTTGTTATAATAAGAACCTTGTGAAGCGGTCATTTGACCGGTTTGGTAGTTTTAATGTTAAGCTAAATTGTTCAAACAATTTTGTTATAAACAATATACAATATCGAAGATTTACAACCTTCGACAACAAATATAAAAAGCTAATATTTGACCCGGCGTACAACAGAATCACAACAAAGAGGAATAAAAGTAAATTTAAACCACATACGAAAAGAAGTTAACAGGGATATACCGATCTAAGAGATTCACGCAGTGGTCAGAGTCGAAAAACGTTCAGCTCGCGGATTCGGGTTAGATGAACCTGTTGCTCCTGGCAATTAACAAGAGAACGCGAAAAAAAGGAAGGAGGCGAGAGGACGGAGCGTAGAAAATAATAAAAGCAGGTCAGGGAGCAGCAACGCGTTTGTTGCGCCGAGCTTTTATGAAATCCCGCCGCGAAGAGTATAATAATCGGGATGAATAGGGTGCACGCGCGTGCGACTCTCGCTGTAACCGGAGAGAACGCGCTCGGAGACAGACAGACAGGTAGGCAAACGGAGAAACGTATGAAGGTGAGAACAGTGCGAGCTACCGAGAGAGAAACACACGTACGCAAACCGGAGTGGAACTGTGGCGCGTTGGCCGGCGTACCTGAAATTACAGATCGTTATTCGAGCTTTATGGCGAAAAGTAACATCCATTTCGGTTAACTGAACGGAAAAGCCGACTGTTACGCGGTTGGCTAATCCGGGACGAGCTGGTAAATTTAAATGAGCGATTACGAAATTTGTTCCGAAAATTCGGGCGTATATCGTTCGAAAAAAAGGTGGTCGAAAAATGAGTTGTGTCAAACGTTTCGTCCATGTGTTACGATCATCGGTATAATGTTTAAACCTGATCAGTGTTATATCGATAATATTGGTAAGATATCGTCAAGGTTAGAGTCTACAGCAATAAACCGACCTAACAAGATTCGAGTGAAACGAGGTTAGTAAATGAAGCGCAATTTCTATCGGAAAATTGGTGATTACCACGATCGAGGTTCTTTCGAAGGTGATATCGCAACCGACAAAGGCAAGGAGAATCGCGTCCCCATTGTCGAGTTTCCCGTCGGGGACGCAATAAATCCAAAGCAACGTCCTGGCAGCTAAACTACGTCGTCATTCTCCGGATGGTCATGAACGTGACTAACAACTTCCTCCCTTGCCACCAGTTCGCGGACCAGACGACTAATCCCGCTTTTTCGACTCGTACGAAATCCAATTTTAGACACCCCTTACGTATACCAACGTACGAGCTGGCGCAAATTTCGTTATCGTTCTTCTTCTCGCAACGAGAACGAGGAAGTCGTATCTTTCTCGATATACCTAATAAACGCTCGCCTCGCCAGCGTCCAGGAAATTCCGAATCCGATTAAATCGACTTCTTCGTTCGTTCGTTCATTGGCTTCCGTGTTCTTAGTGGAACGGAATTAATTAACCAGAGGATACGAGATCGGGTTTACGCTGAGATTTACAAAAAGACTCGAATGCACATTACTATTGATGAATTGCTACAGCTTTTATTAGGTCGGTAATAAATTCAAATTTATCGGGGTAGTATTGTGCGATTTATACGCTATTATGCTGTTTTATGGCGATGTAAAGCGTGGAAATACTACGCGAAGTAATGTGACAAATGGAAATAATACATATGGTGATATAAAGCGAGGAAATACCACGCATGGCGATATAACGCGAGGAAGTACCATGCATGGCGATATAAAGCGTGGAACTACCACGCATGGCGATATAACGCGAGGAAGTACCATGCATGGCGATATAACGCGTGGGACTATCACGCGTGGCGATATAACGCGCGGGACTACCACGCATGGCGATATAACGCGAGGAAGTACCACGCATGGCGATATAACGCGTGGGAGTACCATGCATGGCGATATAACGCGAGGAACTACCACGCATGGCGATACAACGCGTGGGACTACCACGCATGGCAATATAACGCGAGGAAATACCATGCGTGGCTATATAACGCGAAGAAATGCTATGCGTGGCAATATAACGCGAGGAAATACCATGCGTGGCTATATAATGCGAGGAAATGCTATGCGTGGCAATATAACGCGAGGAAGTACCATGCGTGGCTATATAACGCGAGGAAGTACCACGCATGGCAATATAACGCGAGGAAGTACCACGCATGGCAATATAACGTGAGGAAATACCATGCGTGGCTATATAACGCGAAGAAATGCTATGCGTGGCAATATAACGCGAGGAAGTACCATGCGTGGCTATATAACGCGAGGAAGTACCACGCATGGCAATATAACGCGCGGGACTACCACGCACTGCAATATAACGCGTGGGACTCCCACGCACTGCGATATAACGCGAGGAATGCTATATATTGCAATATAACGCGTGAAAGTACTATACTTGATGATAGATAGTGTACAAATTCCAAACGCGGCAATATAACACGTAAAAATATTATGCACAGTATTAGTACATACAGAAATACCATACGCGACAATATAACATATAAAAGTGCTATAAATCTCTTAATGTAACATTTTGAATAAAAAGAACGTAGACAGGATTAAAAGAGTTGGAACTCCCATAAAAAGCATGCGACCATGAAAGTATTAACGTGCGTACATAACGAGTCAATAAACGACGAAGGAAAGTTGTTTTTCTCACGAGGACACTCCTCGTTCGAGACTCGTTTCATAGCTCATCCATGATGATAGGAAAACGATCGAAGCAAGAACGGAATTCGATATAAAAAGAGCGAAAAAAAGGAGCAGAGATGATAAAAAGTGGATCGAACGAAAAGCAATTCGCGAAGAGGGGGCGGAGGTTTTTAGGACACGATCCGATCGAGTATTTTTCCAGAGTTTTTCAACAGTCGGCGAAAATAAACGACAAAGTGGCAGGACGGCCGCACCGGGTCCGCGTAAACGTTCGGCATGCGGGATCACGACGCCGTGGTTTATTGATTCATCTCGTACTGCCGACGACGCCGGTTTATCCCGGCGTCGACGTATGTATTTGCGGCCTGGCTATCCTGTGATCCGCGTTTCACGATTTAATCGGTGTCTCTTCAAGAACTTGCGTACAGAAAACTTCTACATTGCGATAGCAAAATCTCGATACACGATGTGTTACCTATTTCGATTTCGACGAAAAGATCTCGAAATCTTTGTAACTTCGTGTTTCTATTTAGATCGAAAAGCAGAGTACCGATAGGATTACGTATTTAAAATTGAAATACACTCGAGTATTTGAATACCAAGGGCATTCGGATTGAAAAATTCGAATAGCTACTTAAGTAAAAGATTTCGATTTGTCGAACCCCCTGGTAGAGCGATCGGTCCCGTTAACGCCGTGCATTTATAACGTTACTTCTTTATTCCGAAGGAAATCCAGGACCCCGTTCTTACCGTTGATCCGCGAGAGATCGTAGCTCGCATATTTTACCTCAATTTCACCGAGATCTCCGGTATCGGGGAAATCGTTGGCTAGGAAGGTAACACAGTGGGGTGAAAGCGATCGATACGCGAGCATAGCATAACCCGAACAGCCAGGATAACATCCGTTTTAGAAACGGGTCAGAGTTCGAGCGAATACGGACCAAGGAACAAGAACAATGCTGTCGCAAAGTGAATTCGCGTTTACGGACGACGATTATTTGCCCACGTAGGAACAGCTGTAACGGTACATCTTGGACGATCAATTACATTCTCGATATTTCATTATTTTTATTATAGTTCGATATTTTATCAATAGACAATATTTTACCAATAAATATTGTGGTATGTGTGTGTATCTGTACTTTGTAATTGTATAATCAGCATGAGTGCATATTATGAATGAAGCTTGCGTATGATATGATTGAAGTTTGCATGTAATGAAGATTGCTAGAAGATTGTCTTTTGGGTGCGATTGAATGTTTTTGAGGAACGGAGCGAAGAGGGCATTGCTTTCAGTGAAATCGTGAGATAAAGACGTGCGAGATTTGTAATTCGAGAGATTCCATTTGTGTTGTATTTAATTGGTTATATCTATTTATTTGTTAATAAATTTCATTAATCTTCTTTATTATTAAATATTATTCTACAATGTTGAGTCAAAAATGTCCACACTTTTAAATACGAGAACCCTGAAGTATTGAAAGAATTGATATTGATCGTGCATGAAAATGATAATAGAGTTGATCATTCGGAGATAAAACTTCGCGGATTGTTTTTCCGTTTTAAACGGAGACTGGCAAATGTCCAAGGATCCCTCGAACGAGAAGGCACTTTAATTTGTTAATGTAAGTCTTCATTGGGTATTTCCTGCTCCGGGTATTTCGTGATTCAATTTAATTAGGGTACCACGGGAGGATTGCTATCTCGCCGTTACGTCAAGAGGAGAAAACGCCACCAGCAACGCGCACTTGCCTCTCGCTTTTACCAATTTCTACCAGAGATTCCGCTCAACAGATTATTTCCTGGCCGGTTGACCCGTAACTGAAAAATCCTGCTCCTTTCTTTTTCGCATTAACCTCGTTTAAACATCATCCTGCTCATCCCTCGGTTCCCCTACGCTTTGGAATCTTTAATAGCTGCCCGTGAAAATATTACGGGATAGCCGGCCGAGGGCCGCGATGAGATATCGGCAAATATTTGATCATGACGATGAATACGGACCGCCGATTCTCGCCGAGTGATCGATATGATTATCGCCTGGTCACAGGGTATGTAAATATACCTTTCGCAGGGGGAAAATGTTTTTCGTGTGTGACTTCGAAAAAGGGTGTTTCGGTGTGTTGACTGTCCTGATGGTCGCCACCGGTGGGTAAAGAAATCTCATTAACACCTTCACCCTCACGACGTTTAATCAAATTATTAGTGGGAATTACTTTAAACGGCAAACAGGAGCGGTACGATAAAAAACTTGCTACTGATATTTTTATTATCTATTGTAACGCGTTAAAAGTTATTATTATTGTTAAAGTCAGTGTGTCAACATGATTAAACTGGCCGTGCGTTTATTCGTAATTATAGTTATATTTACTGACCGTCTTAACGAATAATCGTTTTAGTCTTCAATTAAAGAACGTTTTCTTAAAATACATTTATTTACGTCGTTTTAAAAATTTTCTTTCTTTAATAATACGTCTAATTAAACCGAGTTGATACTTTTAAGAGTAATTAAAGAGTACTTACCACATATTGATCAACAAGTGAAGCGTCCTCAAGAGTCCCAGATGAAACAGGACATTACTCGGTTGAGGCACTGAAAAATAAAGAGAAATTTTATTAACATGTCGAGAAACCTTCATACAAATGACAGTTCGTGTAATCAAATTTGAAATGAAAATTGTATGGGAAGTTGATTATTAATAAACTTAAAATCACCGATGAAACGAAGTTAATCAAAAGCCGTATAAATTATTATGAATAATTCTACATACACATATGGAACAACTGTTCGATTTTGTGGCATCTTTTCAACAATGCCGTATTAAAATTTTAGCCAATCGATTTTCAGCGGTAAATTAGCCACGAACGTACGGAACCTACCCCTCGTGCCGGTAATTCCGTTTTCGGTAATCACCTGTGCATCAATGTTATACGATACCGATACAAATACAATTAACAACCACGTAGCAGAGCACGACACGCTAGCCTATTCAATTTGCCGGATATTTATTTCGCGAGTAAACTTAGCCACGATCGATACAGCTTTCCCAGCAACCGTATAATTTTGATCCCGCTCCACCGTCGTTCACCCGAAATCAACGCGATTTCATCGAGTTCGATTAATAAACTCCAACAACGTGAACCCTCGACGAATCATGTTTTTTGATTTCGTGCATCGACCGTGAATTTCTTTTTTACAGAAATTAATTCGATGATTCAATGGATGATTACTTTTATTCTACGGGGAGCAGAAAATTAGGACAATTAGGGTGCTCGAAGTTTTGTATGTTACAGTGCCATGTTTTGTATAACCGAATATGCGTTAAATCGCTTCGTGTCATATGGCCACGTGTTGCTTGATACGTTAAGTCATCTCATATTGTATCTACCATGCTGTTATATCGCCACACGTTATATTTCTGACGTGCTGTACTTTCTCTCGCGTTATATCGTCGTATGTTGCATTCCCAATACATCATATCGCCGTGTGTTGTATTAACAATGTATTGCACTTCCTATGTGATATATTGGCGTAGATTTTAGTTTCCTCGCGTTATATCGCCGCAGATTGTATTTCCCTCGCGTTATATCGCCACAAATTATTTTTGCAATACATTGTATTCTTCGCGCATTATATTGCCATACTTTGTGCTTCCCTCGCGTTATATTGCCGCACATTGTATTTCTCTCGCGTTATATCGCCGTACATTGTATTTCCCTCGCGTTATATTCCCGTACACTGTTTTTGCAATGCATTGTACTCTTCACGCATTATATCACCATACTTTATACTTCCCTCGCGTTATATCGCCGCACATTGTATTTCCCTCGCGTTATATTGCCGTACACTGTTTTTGCAATGCACTGCACTATCCACGTATTATATCGCCATACTTTGTATTTCCCTCGCGTTATATCGCCGCACATTGTATTTCCCTCGCGTTATATCGCCGCACATTGTATTTCCCTCGCGTTATATTGCCGTACACTGTTTTTGCAATGCACTGCACTATCCACGTATTATATCGCCATACTTTGTATTTTCCCTCGCGTTATATCGCCGCACATTGTATTTCCCTCGCGTTATATCGCCGTACACTGCTTTTACAGTGCATTGTATTCGCCACGCATTATATCGCCATACTTTATACTTCCCTTGCGTTATATCGCCGCACATTGTATTTCCCTCGCGTTATATCGCCGTACATCGTATTTCCCTCGCGTTATATCGCCGTACACTGCTTTTACAGTGCATTGTATTCGCCACGCATTATATCGCCATACTTTGTACTTCCTTCGCGTTATATCGCCGCATATTGTATTTCCCTCGCGCTATATCGCCGTATACTGTTTTTGCAGTGCATTATATTCCCCATGCATTATATTGCCACACATTGTATTTCCCTCGTGTTATATCGCCATACGTTGTGTTTTCCATGAATTGTACTTACATTGCGTTATATCGCCACTCCTTATATGACCATTTTATTTGTTTTGTATTCATCCATCTTACAGCTATGGTACAAAACTCTGACTATATTGCCAATTCTAAGAAACGTTCCTCCAACTCCATCCATGGCAATATAAGTAGAGTTTAGAGTACAGCACACCGGCAAGAGTATAGACTCAATCGTATCGGAAGTTGGTTCCAAATTTGCATATCTCAACGTATCATCAGTTACCTACCATATTCTCGAACGATAGCACTATTTAGTACGAAGAAGACCATCGCGAGCGGATGTAATCTTTTAATAAAATCATCGTTTCGACTGCGCTAACAGTCCCTCGTCATCAAAGTTACAACTATAGGCCCCATTAGCGTGTGCAGTAAAGGCTCTGTCCGCTTTCCGCTACTACTTTTGATAGCATTACAGAGACTGTTTACCGGTAAATGGTTTCCCTCGAATTCCGCGATGGTAGCTCGTTAAGCGGACAGACGTTGGACGCTAGAAACGTAGGAAAAGGGAGAGAGAGAGAGAATACGGTCGGTTTCCGAACGTCGTCGTCGTTGCTCTGGCGTCGTCCGCGACGTATCGGTGTGAAGCGTGTCCTTGCTTTATAATTGTCGCATAATTACGGTACGCGAGCGAGCCAGGGAGAGAGCGTAGCTTGTTCATCGTCGTTCGTGAGGTACTCCGCGATCGGGCTATATTTAACCGCTGTTTGAACGTAGCCAAGCGTTCGCTCTGGCTATCTCGACCTGCCTAACCGCGAAGACGAGCCGACACGAGGAAACGCGAACCAGAAAAACAAGGAAGTACCCAATTGCATAAGAACGCATAACCGCTGGCCAACACCGGCTTTCGGACCTTGCCACGTTTTCGTTATCCGATGAAAACATACTGCTCTTCCGCTCCAATTACACGCAATATATTAACTATCATATTTTACAGGACCTTCATCCTAGCAATTATGTGTAGCTTTGTACACTTTCTAGCAATTATAACTTTTCAAATTTTTCAACTTGGAAAATTTTCTAAAAAACTCGAAACGAAATAAAATTCAAATTGGGATGATTCTGAATTTTTTGCATGGCACTATCTCGCTGTCGAGGAGCGCAAGATTGCAGTTTTCGAGGAATTTCCCTCCAATTTGAACAAGTTTTATCGAATACAATGCATTGGAATTCAGCCGCGACCCCGTTCACTCGATAGCAGTCGGATCGCATTGGGAAGAACGTTAAAGGGCACTTGAAAATTTTACCACCGAATGAGACGATAACAGCCACGAACAAGAACTACGAGAGATCCATGTATCATTCACGATACCAGTGTTCCGGCTATTCTCTCTTCAAATATCGTCGAAGATATCGTGAATAGACAAGTTGAATCGTTGCAGACAACCCTCAATAATATATCTGCATAACATGCGTTCTAAATTAACATCTCAGTTATCACTCTAACACGTTTGGTACCCAAGATGATTGTTACCAAATATCAATTCATAAATGTATCATATGCAAGTTGAAGATTAAATTAACCCCGTGACGAGTCTCATTCGTGACACACTTACAACTTAAATGTGACAAACCTTACTCAAATTTTGAACAGGCTTCAACTTCAAATTCAGGTTCATCTATAAGTTGCATTATCATGGATTCTTGAATATAATATATTCATATCTTAATTTTCTTTGTTGGTTTTAATGTTATGCTAGCTATTCATTATCCTGAATTTACAGACGGGTTCGAAAGTTAACATTCAAGCTCTACCGTACAAGTACCGGTGGCGATATAACGCGAGGTAAAAACTATTTGTGTGGAGAGAATGGAAACTGAGTTTTCTACGAGTGCAGTTCGCCACGCGTTGAATTTTCTACGCATGGAGTTACCGATGCGTTGAGTTTTCCACGCATGGAGTTCCCAACGCGTTGAGTTTTCCATGCATGGAGTTCTCCACGCACTGAGTTCTCTACGCGTTGAGTTTTCCACGCGTTGAGTTCTTAACGCGTGGAGTTTCCCGCGCGTAGAGTCTCTCGCGCGTTGAGTTCTTAACGCGTGGAATTCGCCACGCGTTGAATTCCCCACGCGCTGAGTTCCCCACGCGTTGAGTTCTTAACGCGTGGAATTTCCCACGCGCTGAGTTCCCCACGCATTGAGTTCCTAATGCGTGGAGTTCCCTACGCATTGAGTTCCTAACGCGTGAAATTCTCTACGCTCTGAGATCCTCATGCGTGGCGTTCTCGACGCATTGAGTCCTCCACGCACTGACTTCTATACGCGTTGAGTTCTCAGCGCGTTTGAGTTCGCCACGCGTTGTATTCTCTCCGCGCTGTACCGTACCTACGGCGACATAACGCGAGTTATCGCGTCGTTTGCGTGAAAAGAATGGAAATTGGAACGCGACATCGGTGAAAATAAAAGTCGGTTCAATTGGTCCTCCTTTCCTCGATATTTAATTTATTGAATTAATTCGCGGAGCGCTAAAAATATCCCGGTTCGTTGACGTCAACGAACACTCCGGGTATTTCACTTAATTAATACGTTGTGAAAAAAGGTTCGATTCAACGCTCTCGGGGATTCCCGTTTATCCCAACGGAGATTTTTCGTTGCATCCAACGAATTGACCTTTCTACTGGAATTTATCGTGGCACGCGCAATAAAACGAACAGAATGGAAAGAAATAATCTCTTTTCCAGCGAGCGTCACAGCGTAACAGGAAGTTCTTTTATAATCTATTATCTGAAACGATTACACGGTTGTTGCAAAAGAACAATAACGGTGTGTACCGTAATGCGGCATAACTTCGGTAATGCCGTTCGATACGTCCAAATAATCAAAATCGTTTATACGTAACGTTCGCTTCGTGCAATTTTGTCTCCCTCTGTCATTACGTCGTTGCCTATTACACGCTCGATTCTGAAATGTCAACAATTTCATGCAATTCGATAATGCAAAGTACCACCTGTGACGCGTTAATTTGAAGCTCAAAGTTTACCGAAAATGGTTGCATCACTTTCTCAGTGTTTCCATCCCTCGAAAGCTAACGTGTTCTGTGTTAAACGATAATGCTAACCATTCATCTGTTGGACTATTTGTATCTTTGAAGTTCAAACACTGCATACATTTTGCAACACTTGTAAAAAAGGTTATTTCTTTTATTTGCATGTAACATCACATGCATAGGCTATCGGATATGTTAATCCATTCTGTTCATTTATCTAGTTGTTCACTTATCTAGTTGAAAAAACTTGTTCATTTATCTAATTGGAAATACTTGCAGCAAGTACTTGTAACTGTGAATACAGTAAAACCTCTTTTTGTGCGGTGGATAGGGACCATATAAAAGAAATCGTACAAAAAAATATTCGGAAATTTTATAAATACTTACATATAATAAACAACTTTGTACGATATACCACCCGAAATTTTTTTTATGCGGCGGACAGGGACCGCATAAAAAAAGTCGCGCTTAGAAAATACATTAATTATTTACGAAAAAGATGAGAAAATGCTTTCAAACAAATTAAATAATTAAATTAAATCTGAGAATATTTTTAAAACATTTAATTGTTTATTGTATACATGGAGAAGCTTTGAAAATGCATATTAAATAATTCACTGCTACTCGTCGTAATCCAAAACGCGCATCTCCTTGTGATGAATTGGTTGAAAATCGCTTTCGTCGCTTGAAAATACGATTTCAATTGATTTATTTTTTGGCACCATGAAGTCAGTGATTAATTTTTTGTGACGACGGTCGATTGGTCAGTTGCTTATAAATGTCACGATAGCGAGACATGCATGATCTTAGCTCTTTTTGGAATTTCAAGCTTCTTTCGGCACTAGTGTCTATTTTAAAAAATGCGTTTCCAATTTTTTAGAAATTTCGATCCCTGCATATATTTTATCTGCTGTCATGTATTTCGGTTGTTCTTGTTCGTCTTCATAATCTATCAAATTATTGATAATGCCATTATCATTGACAGTTTCGTCCTCAATCATTTCGTCTGGATTGTTTTCGCCGGAAGTATCAAACCTTCTCCGCTGATGTTGTGTGAATTTCTGATAATAATATACCGATTCATATACCGCATAAAAAAAATCGCACAAAAATAAAATCGCACAAAAAGAGGTTTTACTGTATATGTAAAATATTTGATGTCACAAATTTCACTCAGCAATATTTTCAGCTTTCATGTGGTAGTCAACAAGTCATTATAAATCTTTTGTGAAATGTATATATTATAATAAAGATTTGATGTCAGTAATCTACACGGTATAAGCGAAATGATGTACACAATGAAAGACCGGAGGTCGAAGAGCGTTTTAAAAGCCTTTATTTCCTTATGGCGTTGCACGCGAACGATTCGAAGCGGTGTTTCGAGAGCGTTGGCCAGTAACGATAAGAAAGAATCGCGAAAGTTGGCTTTTAATCCATTAAGCGAGATTTCGTTCCGCGAGGCGTTGCGTCGGATAATTAAATTACACCGCGTATCGAAGGATCGTTGAGAGGACGTTAAGAAGGCGTCCCGATAGAAATTCTTCGGGTCGAACGAATTTCCTTCGTCTCGGTCGAGAAGTGAAATCTCCGTTGGGCTTCGTTGGCACGCGTTTCGCTAAGTGGAAGTTACGGTGCATCGGTATTGCTGGAACTTGATTCCGAGTAACGTTAGCGGATTTGAAAGGCATAGACTGCAATTGTTTTCTCGAACGGCACGGCTCCCGATGCGAGTACGTATCGATTCCTCTTGTTCCTTTTGCACCGGCTTTCTCTTGCTCGATTCCTTTTACATTGTTGCGGTAGTAGATTTTTTCGAGCAAAAGATTGCTCGAGATGAAATCGAGAAAAGATATTGTACCAAAGGCGTTGTTTATTGTTCTCCGGGATACACGACTGGAAACCTTCCAACTACGTAATGTATAGCTGAAGTGCCTTTATGGATGCACGTACGATGTATCTGCATCGTTACGCGTTAACCGTATCGAGGTCAAGGTCTAATTGTAACTGCAATTTTCTTCGGCAATTATGCACGATGTTTTAAACACGTGTGCATAACATGTTTACATTTTTCTATTTCTCAAAAATTTTTTAATTTAAAAACTTGTGGAGCTAGAAACTCATATACATATAATACATTGCAATATAAATTTGATAGCTCGATTTGAAAATCAGTAAGTATTATAAACTTCTATAACACTACTGTCTCTTTATAAACTTCTACATTTTTCTATTTGTTAAAAATGTTAAAATTTAAAAACTTCTGGAGCTACAAATTCATAATATACATATAATACATTATAATACAAATTTGATAGCTCGATTTGAAGATCAATAAATATTATAAACTTCTATAATACTACTATCTCTTTATAAACTTCTACATTTTTCTATTTGTTAAAAATGTTAAAATTTAAAAACTTCTGGAGCTACAAATTCATAATATACATATAATACATTATAATACAAATTTGATAGCTCTATTTGAAAGTCAGTAAACATTATAAACTTCTATAATACTACTGTCTCTTTATAAACTTCTACATTTTTCTATTTATTAAAAATGTTAAAATTTAAAAACTTCTGGAGCTACAAATTCATAATATACATATAATACATTATAATACAAATTTGATAGCTCGATTTGAAAATCAGTAAACATTATAAACTTCTATAATACTACTGTTCCCTTATAAACTTCTACATTTTTCTATTTGTTAAAAATGTTAAAATTTAAAAACTTCTGTTGCTGCAAACTTATTTTATAAATGTAATACATTGTACTATAAATTTGAGAGCTCCATTTGAAAATCAGTAAGTAATATAAATTTAAGGAATTGTACGTTTTGTAATCAGAAACAAGACGTTATCATTTCAAGTCCATATGAGTTCCTCTAGCGAATCATGCATGCGAAACATTGCGAAATAACAAAACTGCAGCGTAATCCCATTACAAGATAAGTGATCGCACATAATCGGTATCGAAAAGCTGTTCTCGATTCGCATTCTTCGATTTGATCGTGCCTGTATGTCGAGGCAATCAAATTAATTCGGTTAATGCCGTTAATCGATAACGTTCCGTCCCTACTCGTTAACAGTTATCGCGTCGAGATTACCTTTTCCGATAACGCGTCGAATCGCGTTAAATACATCGCGCGATATTCGAACGGGTTGTTCGTAAAATAATTAAAAATCTTTCATTGTCGATAGTCCGTCGAAGCACGAGACGAATATCGGATTCCGTTTGAATCGTTGGCAGACCAAGCTCGAAGGGGAAGGGGGAGTATTAACGATGCTACACAGTCGGATGGCGAAATAACGAGGAAACCGGGACTCAACGATATCTGCACGCCCGCAACGGGACGCATCGCTCCTTTTTTTCTCGCTTTTTCATCCCCCTTTTTCTTTTTCCCGTTCGCTCGGAACCTGTCACCATTAACGTTCCTCTCTTCCTACTCGCTCTATCTGTCTCCCCGAAATTATTCGCGATTTTCATTCATCTTCCGCTTCGTGATTCTTGCTTCGCGAAATTGTTGCTGTTTTAAAGAGAACGCTCTGTATTTCGGCCGGTGGCGGTAATTAGCGTAAACGTGGAGGAGGTTCCTGGATTCTTGGAACTCGCCCAATATCCTAGACATTGTTTATGTGTTCGTAATAGTCGATAGTCGTCGTTGTTACGAGTCATTATGCTTCCATCCTAAATATCCTTCACTCCTGGACTCGTACGCAAATGTGGCAATTTTTATTACCACACTCATCAATTTCAAAATTCTCTTCTTCTCAAAAGTCCTTAAAGATAAACTAGAATGTGTTAACACAATAAATATAACTACCAGAACATGTCACTCTGTACACTGTTTTATCCTGCTCCCATCACGGTGCAGGTGGAGCAATCACCATCAAATTCAATAGGGTTCTTTTACTACCTATAGAAAACCTATGTACCAAGTTTCAAAAGAATCCGTCAATGTGGCGAGGAGTTATCGTGATGACGTACGGACAGACAGACAGACATCGTATTCGCATAAACTACCTTTTCAACATTTTCAATGTTCCGGTAGTTAATAATTATCCTTGTTCCCCTTATCAAATTTTATTTTACTTTTCATACCTTAACTCCTCCCTGTGCCATTTATTTATCAGATACGTCCACGCATTAGAACTCCACGCATTAGAAACTCAACGCGTGCGGAATTCCACGCGTTAGGAACTCAACACATTAGAAACTCAACGCGTGCGGAATTCCACGCGTCAGGAACTCAATGCGTGGGAAATTCGACGCGTTAGGAACTCAATGCGTGGGGAACTTAGCGCGTCGGGAACTCCACGCATTAGGAACTCAACGTGTGGGAAATTCCACGCGTTAGGAACTCCACGCGTTAGGAACTCAGCGCGTGCGGAATTTCACGCGTTAGGAATTCAACGCGTGGGAAATTCAACGCGTGGAGAACTCAGCGCGTGGGGAATTCCACGCATTAGGAACTCAATGCGTGGGGAACTCAACGCGTAGGAATCTCAACGCGTGGGGAATTCCATGCGTTAAGAACTCAACGCGCGAGAAACTCCACGCGTAATAATTCAACGCGCGAGAAACTCCACGCGTAGAGAACTCCATGCGTGGAAAACTCAACGCGTCGGTAACTCCATGCGTAGAAAATTCAACGCGTGGGGAACCGCACCCATAAAGAACTCAATTTCCCTTCTCTCCACACAAAAAACAAATAGCTTTTAGCTCGCGTTATATCGCCACCGGTACTTGTACAGTACAGCTTGTACATTAACTTTCGAACCCGTCTGTAAATATCATTTGGAATTTCGCAATTACCGGTAGAAACAAGTGTGTAAGCCATGCGTCGCCGACTCGGAGGACAGATCCGTGGTATCTGCAAGGGGAGAATAGCACGAGAGACGAAGTTGGTACCGAAGCAAAAGAGCAAAGTCTAAGTTCCCCTAACCCAATTAGGTCGACCCGAGGATGCGATAAATTATCATCGTAAGCGGTGGTATTGGAGCCCGTCTGGCGCCGACGTTCTTTTCGATCGCTTAGTATTTAAAAAGACGCTCTTCGTGTGCCAAGAGACTCGCAACTTCTCTATTCATCCTTCTTGTTACTATGTAAGATACATGAATCCGTAGACCGTAGACGTATCGTTCTTTCCTTCTTATCGTTCTGTAGACTTGTTTTATTTTTAGTAGATATTGCAATGGAGAGCCAATGATATCGTCTTGGCAAGTACAGATTCGAGACGGTTCGAATTCTACTCCTGTCTACTTCGATCAATTCTATCTGGTTTTATTCGAATCGATAATACCGTGGCGCGTGTACATACGTTTCGATTCGGTTGCCCTTGCACGGACAAAAAGGCGCAATCACGTTGACAAATGATCGATAACAATGAACCTAAGCTCCCGTGATGGAAACACGAATCCGTAGATATTATAATCATGTTCCATTTGTGCTCGTTAACTAGACACGATTGTTGTAGGAATTTCCAGGGTGTTCCAGTTGCGAAAAGATGGAATAATGGTAGCGAATAGTTTTGCGGCGTCACGAACAGTCGGTTTCTCTAAAAAAGAACCGTAGTATTATACATCCGGAGCTGCGTACCGTTACGTAGGATTGCTCTGACAATAGGGTCGTGAGAAAGCGGTCGACGCGACTCGAATTGTTGTATTTACGGCTCTCGGTGCCTTCTGTCGTAACGTAGTACCCACGGTGCACGCGTTTTAGATGTTTGTTCGGCTCATACAGAAACGATCCGATTTAAGGTGGTCATTTAATTTTATCTTCAGATCGTAACCTAGCACAATGAATTTCCTCTTACGGTGCCTTTACTCGAATCGAGACAGTATCGTTCCACAATACCCCACATTTTCAAGCTGATCAAAACTGCATTTAGGAAATATAGGGATTAGGGATATTTAGGGATATAGGGACTTTTAGGGATATAGGGACATTTAGGGATATAGGGACTTTTAGGGATATAAGGACATTGAGGGATATAGGGACATTTAGGGATATAGAAATACTGGAATCTAGGGATATTTTGGAATTTAGGAATTTCGCAATCTAGGGTTTTGGAATTTAGGGATTTCGCGATCTAGAGATATTGGGATCTAGGGATATTTTGGGACCTAAGGAATCGCGATCTAGGGATATTTTGGGATCCAGGGATATTTTGGGATGCAGGGATTTCGCGATCTAGGGATATTTTGGAATCTAAGGATTTTGAGATCTAGGGTTTTTGGAATCTAAGGGATTTCGCAATCAAGAAATATTGGGATCTAGGGATGTTTTGAAGTCTAGGGATTTTGAGATCTAGGGTTTTTGGAATCTAGGGATTTCGCAATCAAGAAATATTGGGATCTAGGGATGTTTTGAAGTCTAGGGATTTTGAGATCTAGGGTTTTTGGAATCTAGGGATTTCGCAGTCAAGAAATATTGGGATCTAGGAATTTCGCGATCTAGGGATATTTTGTAATCTAGAGATTTCGCGATCTAGGGTTTTTGGAATCTAGGGATTTCGAGATCATAAAATATTGGGATCTAGGGATATTTTGGAAACTAGTGATTTCGCGATTTAGGGTTTTTGGAGTCTAGGGATTTCGCGATCTAGGGATATTTTGGAATCTAGGAATTTCGCGATCTAGGGATATTTGGAACTAGGGATACTTGGAACTAGGGATACTTGGAACTAGGGATATTTGGAACTAGGGATACTTGGAACTAGGGGTATTTGGAACTAGGGATACTTGGAACTAGGGATATTTGAATCTAGGGATATTTGGATCTAGAGATATTTGGAACTAGGGATATTGGGATCTAGGGATATTTGGAACTAGGGATATTGGGATCTAGGGATATTTGGGATCTAGAGATATTTGCAAATCTATGGATATTGGGATCTAGAGATATCAAAATCTGGGGATATTTGGGGATCTAGGGATTTCGGAATTTGGGGATATCGGGCTCTAGGGATATTTGACATTAGTGGTATCGGTATCCAATAATATTTACATTTCAATATCCAATAATAAAGTATACCATGGCCTAATAATATTCCAATCTAGTTATATCGCATACACATAATAATTAGAATATAATATCGTTAGTACAGAGTACAGTTAAAATTTGTGGTACTGTAATCTAGAAACATACGTATCTTGAAATTTACCTATTACTAGCATCTGGAGTATTGAGAACTAGAATATCTGCATCTAGAGATGTTAGTTGAATCTAACAATAAGATTAAAATTTAAAAGTGTTAAGGTGTAATCTGGAGCTACTGGAATCTAGGGACATCGGAACCCTGAAACATGTCCCAAGACAAAAGAAAAATGTTTGCAATAGGTTAAAGTAGAAGGATAAAATACACGCGGTGCAGAATGACTGGCCGACAGCGATGCAACGAAATTCATGAAAAATGTATAACAAGAAGTCACGAGAAGAAACATGGTGGCACGAGTAAAAATTCGTTTGCGACATCCCTTGTGCCGGTATCGTCGAGAAAATAATGCATCGATCACCGTAAATAATATATGTGCAATTTATGAGAACGGCGCTATATCATCCGTGTACTTATTTCGTTTTTCTCTGAGCATTTCTTGCAACAACCTCTCGAAGATAATCCCATCATTCACTCTTCAGTTCGACTTCCATTTTCTTCATTTTTCTCTCCACGGTGTCTCGCAGTTTTTCGCCCTTAGATTCCATTTCCGTGTTCCCGATCGATGATTTACCGAAGTGGAACGCGATATATCGTCCCCCTTAATCGTTTTACTCCTCTTCATTTTACTTTCAGCTCTCGCCGTTTTCTTATCGTTCGCCGTCTTGTTTGTCGCGTTTCTGTTTGCTTTATTTTTTCTCTCCGCCGTTTGTTCTCTCGCACGATTGTTCCGTCCTCTTTCAGTTTTTCCGGATCCACGTTTCAAAGGTTTCTCCGAGTCGCGAGGACTGCTCGACTAACTGGATGTTGGCTTCTCGGTCTTAGCTCCTGGCGCGGAACTTCCATTTAATTAACCGGCAACTCGCGCCGCAATACTTCGTCTATCGTCTCTCGTCGCTTATCCTCGTTCATCTTGACGTCGACGAGAAAGTTCGGCAGCAGAATGCTCCTTTTTCTTCCGAGCACGATCAACTCTGACGATTAGAGTTCGTTATCGTGCCTACGCGTAAATCTATCCCGAGATACTTCGCCCGATAGAGATAGGTCTTTTCGTGACAAACTGTTTGTTGTTCTCCGAGGAATCTAGATGATAATTAACACTCACACCGCCGAGAAACTTAACCGTTGTCGCGGCTATGGCGTATCTACGATTTCTATAGCAGCCATTGTACTTTAAACTGCAGCGTGGAAATTAATACATCTCGACGCGTGTTCCATAAGTTATACGGCAGAGTGAACTTTAAGTGAACTGATATAGCACGAGTGCTGTTTTGAACAGTTTTGTGTCAGTAAATTGCGTGTTATAGCTTTGGAAATATATATTTGTTTGCTATAAGTTGTATAGATATATAACTCTATTTCATTTTATTTTATTTATTTTATTAGGATTCGATGCTTAGGGAATTCAATGCGCAGAAAACTCAACGTGTAGAAAATTCCATGAGTGGAGAACTCAACGCGTAGGGAACTCAACGCGTAGAAAATTCTACGAGTAGAGAACTCAACGTGTAAGGAACTCAACGCGTAGAGAACTCAGCGCGTGGAGAACTCAGCGTGTGGAGAACTCAGCGCGTAGGAAACTCCATGCGTTGAAAGTTCAACGCGTAGAGAACTCAGCGCGTAGGGAACTCCATGCATGGAAAGCTCAACGCATGGAGAACTCAGCGCGTAGAAAACTCAACGCGTAGAGAACTCAGCGCGTGAAGAGCTCAGCATGTAGGGAACTCCATGCGTAGAAAATTCAACGCGTAGAGAACTCAACGCGTAGAGAACTCAGCGCGTGGAGAACTCAGCGCGTGAAGAACTCAGCGCGTAGGAAACTCCATGCGTGAAAAGTTCAACGCGTAGAGAACTCAGCGCGTAAAGAACTCCATGCGTGGAAAGCTCAACGCGTGGAGAACTCAGCGCGTAGAAAACTCAGCGTATGGAGAACTCAACGCGTAGAGAACTCAGCGCGTGAAGAACTCAGCGCATAAAGAACTCAACGCGTAGAGAACTCCATGCATGGAAAACTCAACGCATAAAGAACTCAACGCGTAGAGAACTCCGTGCATGGAAAACTCAACGCGTAGAAAATTGAACACATACAAAACTCAATAACTCCCAAAATATTAACAAAATACGATCGTTAACTCTAAAGCATCGATATCGATAAAATATCATTTCACTACGAATTAGTGTCACCGAATTACAACAGGTTCCCAATGTTTTCACATCGACCGTGCAACATGCAGTAACCCAATATCGAAAGGGCACAAATTGAGTCATCTCGTTATAGGCTCATAATCACAGTTATTAACACTTCGTCGGAATCCTATTAATAGATTCCTTAATGGCAACGGTTATTGACTGAACCAATTATGTACTAAACCTTTGATGGTTAATAAAATTAAGATCTGAGGTAATTAAGAGGGTTTTCATAATGTTACTTCCATCCGCGAATAGCAGAATGCTAATAACCCTGGATTATATTAAAATCGAGATATTTGTTGAACAGTAGTTTCATGGCTTTG
The DNA here is from genome assembly GCA_963576845.1 of Megachile leachella. NCBI lineage: Eukaryota > Metazoa > Arthropoda > Insecta > Hymenoptera > Megachilidae > Megachile > Megachile leachella. The sequence goes on along the minus strand of OY756248.1, from coordinate 7,367,332 downwards.
ATAGAGAGTTTAATGTATAATTTCCAGTGATAACTTTTATGGATAATTTTATGGTCGATAATGCTTGACCGCACAATGCAATGACACGATAATATGTGTCGATACAACATGCTGGGTTCTCTACGCGTTCAGCCTTTTGCAAGTCTTCTACGCGCTGAACTTTCCACGCCTTGAGTTTTTTATGCGTTGAGTTACCCACGCGTTGAGTTTTCTGCGCGTTGAGTTACCCACGCGTTGAGTTCCCACGCGTTGAGTTTTCTACGCGTTGAATTCTCTACGCGTTGAGTTCTCTACGCGTTGAGTTTTCTGCGCGTTGAATTCTCTACGCGTTGAGTTCTCTACGCATTGAGTTCCCACGCGTTGAGTTTTCTACGCGCTGAATTCTCTACGCGTTGAGTTCTCTACACGTTGAGTTTTCTACGCGTTGAGTTACCCACGCATTGAGTTCCCACGCGTTGAGTTTCCACGCGTTGAGTTCTATACACGTTGAGTTCTCTACGCATTAAGTTACCCTCGCGTTGAATTCTCTACGCGTTGACTTCTCTACGCATTGAGTTTTCTACGCATTGAGTTTTCTACGCGTTGAGTTACCCACGCGTTGAGTTCCCACGCGTTGAGTTTCCACGCGTTGAGTTTTCTGCGCGTTGAATTCTCTACGCGTTGAGTTCTCTACGCATTGAGTTTTCTACGCGTTGAGTTCTATACATGTTGAGTTCTCTACGCATTGAGTTATCCACGCGTTGAGTTCTCTACGCGTTGAGTTCTCCACGCATTGAGTTTCCTACACATTGAGTTCTCCACGCATTAAGTTTTCTACGCGTCAGGAACTCAACTCTTGGGGAACTCCACGCGTCGGGTATTCAACGCATCTATGACTCAACGCATCGGGAACTCAACGCGTCGAGAATATAATGCATAGCGAACACAACACGTGGGTGACACGACCCATAGCCAATGCGACCCGTGCCAAATGTGATATGGAGCGAATATAATACTTAGCAAATACAACGCGTGGTGAACTAATATTCAAGAAATACAACATACACCACATACAACATACGAGTGACATAACTCACGGTGCATACATGTGCCCTATCGATTTACTATAGGTAGTATACCCGAAAACTGCGTAACTTGACGATTATGTATACTTCAAAAACCGATGAACTCTGTAATGAAAAATATTTAATGAAGAATAATTTGCAACTAAAGTCACTTGTCCAAATTGTTGTATTCCCCTATAAATTTATTAGAAAATCTATTGTATCAGTTAGCAGCTCGTAAGAAGAATGTTTGAAAACTGCAACGACAGTTTCTGCATTACGTCGCATCGCGAACGTCGCGTCGTTTCGTTCATGCGCTACTTATGCCGTGGCCTCGATGCTCTTAATCCTTTCGCTGGATTCTGCTCAACTTTTGCCCCGCTTTTGCGCCAGTTTTCTTCGTAGCTACCGTTCGCAGTTCATAAAATACTACCGGCCGACGAACGGTTGACGTTTTACAGGTACATACGATTAATCGATAACGCGATATCGCGTTACGCGAGAACTCGAAACTCGCTGATTCCGTGCCACAATAAATTACACGTCGAATCAGTTATATTTCAAACCGTGCATTATCCGTATAAACTATTTGAAAAATTATCTTTCGAGTAATATATTATATTATCTGATCGCGTGTTATTTTGAATAATCGTCTGTTTATTTGAACGGACGAATTTGCTTTGGATTATTTCGTTATTTGAATTTCAAATAAAGCAATTTACCGTTTCAGCGTTTTTTTATTCGATTAAACGTTTATCGAAATGCTGTTTTGCTATGTTTTTGATGTTTTATCGCGTCGACGTAGACGGCCAAAAATACGTATAAATATCTGTATGACGTCTCATACATAAAAGAACAGGATTCATATTAATGAAGAGTTTGAATTGAATACAAAATAAAAATTCGAGTATCACCGCGATAAAATACGTGTTTTTACGTTTTTTACTCGATACGATGTTTTTATTTACCTGCGGTTTAACTTTTCATCGGTTTAACCAACGACACTGATTTTGTTACACGTACTTTTCTTCTCAACGAGTCTACTTTCTCGTAGGAACTTGAGTTTCTATGGTTTCTGAAGCGTGTCTTATCCGGAGCGAAAGGGGATTTTAAACGAAATTAAATTGTGAAGTAGCTATCGTTGCACCGGCTTGAAGAATTAAAAATACTCGGAAAAGACATTAACGCGTTATGAGTGTCACGTGTGGACGCCCTAATTTTTTGTCGAGGACCATTCTGTGTTACACGTGTTTGACCACCGTGAGTTCAATGTGCTTACAAAATGATTCCAAAAAGTAACGTAACACATTAGTACAGCTGAAAACTATAAATAATGACAATATGTAGGACTTTCATATCTAGTAACCTCCACACAAAATTTTTAAAGATATTCTTTTTTATTTTCACTGTTCATGATTTTCTCTGCAACCGAGTATCTATGTAGAGTATCTGAAACGTGTGCATGAATATACAATGATCATGAAAATATCCAGAGAGCAGAAATGTAGAGCGGTTCGAAATATCCCGACAGGAAAGTAATAAATCTTCGGACATCAATGTGTAAATAGATTTACCTGGGTATTCTATTATTAACGCTAAAGCTAATCGTCCGAAAATTGTCAAGTTAGTAAGATCAAACTATTTCGGTTCGTCGGTCACTGAAAAGTTCTTTCGATCGAATCACCAAAAGCGTTGTAACATTCATGATACTAAAATAAAATCGAACGTATTACCGGTTAAGATGATTAAACCGATACGATAGCGTTTCCCAACGGTATAACAGCAAAGTTATATTTCATTTTATATTGTAGAAGGAAAACACGGCCAATTTGTAGCGTATACATTTCTGAACGAGTGCTGGTAGCGAACGTGTAAATCAACAAACTCGAAACTACTGCTGAAACCGAACCAATTGACAGGCTCGAGTAGCCTTCATCGCATTGGATCCGCTAAACCTCCTGTTGAACGTCGATCGTGATTTAACGCTATTTTTTTTGTTCGATACTCGTCTAGTATAATCGTCGCATACTAGTGTACTAGTTCTAATGCAACTGTATGCATTAGTCGCTGAAAATGAATCATGAATAGAATTCATGGAAAACTGTTATCCGCTCTTGATCGAAGTTTACTGTAACAACATTGTCGCGACTGGCTCAAATGGATTTCGTTATAGAAACTGAAAATGTTCGTAAATTTTCTCTGCGATGTATATTGTCACGTACTGTATCATCGTAAGTCATATCAGCGTGTGTGCTATTTCCATGCGTTATATGGCATGCATGGTATTTCTGGAAGATAGATTTACATGCATGGTGTGTTTATATTATATCGCCACGTATGGACTTTTCATGCGTTATATCGCCATGCGTAGTTTCTCGCGTTATATCGCCATGCGTGGTGATTCCTCGCGTTATATCGCTATGCGTGGTAGACCCTCGCGTTATATCGCCACACGTGGTAATTCCACGCGTTATATCGCCATGCGTGGTAATTCCAAGCGTTATATCGCCATGCACGGTACTTCATCGCGTTATATCGCCATGCGTGGTAGTCCCACGCGTTATATTGCCATGCGTGGTAATTCCACGCGTTATATCGCCATGCGTGGTAATTCCACGCGTTATATCGCCATGCGTGGTAATTCCACGCGTTATATCGCCACGCATGGTACTTCCTCGCATTATATCGCCATGCGTGGTAGTCCCACGCGTTATATTGCCATGCGTGGTACTTCCTCGCGTTATATTGCCACGCATGGTATTTCCTCGCGTTATATAGCCACGCGTAGCATTTCCTCGCGTTATATAGCCACGCATGGTACTTTCTCGCGTTATATCGCCACTTATAGGATTTCCTCGCGTTACTTAGCCACGCATGGTATTTCCTCGCGTTATATCGCCACTTATAGCATTTGCTCGCGTTATATAGCCACGCATAATATTTCCTCGCGTTATATAGCCACGCATAATATTTCCTCGCGTTATATAGCCACTTATAGCATTTCCTCGCGTTATATAGCCACGCATGGTACTTTCTCGCGTTATATCGCCATTTATAGCATTTCCTCGCGTTATATAGCCACGCATAATATTTCCTCGCGTTATATAGCCACGCATAATATTTCCTCGCGTTATATAGCCACTTATAGCATTTCCTCGCGTTATATAGCCACGCATGGTACTTTCTCGCGTTATATCGCTATTTATAGCATTTCCTCGCGTTATATAGCCACGCATAATATTTCCTCGCGTTATATAGCCACTTATAGCATTTCCTCGCGTTATATAGCCACGCATGGTATTTTCTCGCGTTATATAGCCACGCATGGTGTTGCACGTGTTATATAACCACGCATGGTATTTCCTCGCGTTATATTGCCACGCACAGTATTCCTACGCGTTATATCACCATAATGGTATCCCCTCGCGTTATATTGCCATCTATAGTATTCCCATACGTTATGTCACCGCCCATGATGTTTCCATACATTATATCACTCCACTCAATATGTTCTCGCGTTATATTGCCAGTTATGGCACCTACCATTTTAATTATTGCCATGCATAGTTCTCACGCTGTACACACCGCACTACACATTATATCACCGCTCGTGATAGTTTCAGCCTTTATATTTCACGCGATATATCATCATACGATATTTTGCATGTTACATCGTCAGAGGTAGTACATCAACGGGTTACATTCATATCTCGTTGTTAACGTCGCGCATTATATCGACTCCGTATCACGATTGTGTTAGTGCACGATAAAATGAATAATCCGTACTTTACCGGACTTGTCCTGAAAGAAGACGTTACATAGAAACATTCTACGCTACTCGTTCCTAACATAACTTGCAATATAGCGTATACGTTCGAACCTAGATAGCGAGGTTAAAAAGAGGAAAAAAGAGAGCGAAACATTTATTTGGGTTTCAGGATAGGTAGTGTCCCCGTAAAGGGATTAATAATAGCGGTGAGTGCAGAAGCGCAGCACGCTGGTGCGATATAGTATGCACGGAGGCAGCCAATCAAGGATAAGCCGGGTCGAGTGTGCACGCAAGCGCTTTGCCATGCGCCAGAACGTGCCACATGGCCGCCACCTTGGCAATGCGTTGACCCTAAAGTAGCGTGTTATACCACTACCACGTTGTTGTCTCGTTGCAGCGTCGACTAGGCTGCTTCGAGCGGTCGTGCTAGGCACGTTGCTTGTTTCGACGCATGCACTCGTGCACGGCGAACTTAGAGAGACAGAGAGAGGAGAGACGAAGCGCACACGTTGCAGTTTCACGCGGTTAGATTCGTCGCCAATTCGAGTGTTGCTCTTTTTGAAATGCCGAGAGCGCGGCCTCGTCTGCTGCAGAAACGATATTCTAAGATTAGGCTATACCACGTTCGGTTTATTCTAACGAAAATATCACCCATTTCCCGAACGCCGTTCGACCTTTCCACTTGTAATTTGGGATACGTTTCCATCGGGAAAAGATTTTACTCTACAGATCTTGGAGAGTAAATTTTACCTCGTCAAGATGACTTTAATCGATTAATTTTAAGGTGCATTAAAGATGCAAGAATTCGAAATATGCATTCATAAATTAAGTCCTAATATTTCTGGACCTCTGCAAACCCACATATAAATCCTACATATGAGTCTCACAGAACCTCAAGTTCTCAATATCCCCACATTTCTAATTCCAGAAATTGTCTCCCTATTTCTCAGATCGTAACTAACATATATCTATACAACAGGAACAAATTAAATCAAACCACTTCTCATAAATGCGAACTACTACGATGCATGTGACGATAAGCGCGCAAAAAATACGCGTACATGTAGCATACCTAACATGAATTGCTTCCTGCTTATACAACTTGTAGTAAGATGGGAAGGCATTATAAATGGGGAACAACATTCTTGCCAATTATCGTGCTAAACCTGAGCATCCATTCCGTTACTAATTTTAATATATTCAATTTATAACGCATCTTGCATTTTATTTTGCTACATTTTACGGTCTTGACCGTTACCTTGAAACATGCATTTAATGTGTAAAGATGATTGCAATCATCAGTTGTGACGGAACTATCAGTCATATTTAGAAGTCAGTTAATATTCGTGTTGGAGTTCCAGAGTCAGGAATAACTCGAAGTGAATTCAATAAACAATTTATTGTTCAACAATATTCTTAGCTAAACCTTAATCTAGTACTCTAGTTTTAAAAGTAGTTGTTTCCACAGTGAAGTCCGGATAAAATCTAATGAGAAACGGTGTTGAGAAGGAAAATGTAAACTATTGGTTGATATTTTGGATAAGGGTGTGGAAACAGGAAAAGTCATTGGCTAGGTTATTTGCGAAGGAGGTGGCTTAAAAAAGAGGAGTGATTCATTAAGAAATGTGGAAGTGCTTTAGCGGGACCTTGGAAAAATCTTGAAGCTATAGGAAATTCTAAAGAGGCATGTTTTGGTGATATAAGACAGACAGGAAAGCGCAGAAAGTGGACAATAGGGTAAAGAAAATAAAGGAAGAGCCAGATGTAGAAGAGAAAGTCGGACGGTTCGTTAGGATTTCCAACATTCGTATAGTTTTATATAACTAAATAATTCTGTTGTGTTTAACCCTTTGCTATGATTCTGTTACGCGTCGGGTCAAATATTAACTTTTTATAATTGTTGTCGAAGGTTGTAAATCTTCGATGACCCATAACGTTTCCACAACTTGTTACGGTAGTGGAATTATATGTAAAATGATTATTATAAAGTAGAATTTATAGAGTGGTTCAGAGTCCTCCACACTGGTGTGCCCAAGTCAACGAAGGATGTAGATCATCCCACTAGTTGTAATAATTGTTGAATGTCGTTATCGTTGTTAAAGACTATCGTTTGTAAAAAGTGAGTATCTTTCACCGAAGTTAGTTTTAGACTGACCGTCGCTTCTAAGCAGCCAGAAAAGAAAGCAAGGAAGGAAGTTCAAAATATGAAGGCGTCACCAAAAGGGACCAATCAGGACAGATTGTTATTTGTAAAATATAGTGATTGGTGAGATGGGTCAACGAATGAAATTGTAGGACCTTTAGCATTCACTCCAAAGTTGTAAAACGCTTCGTTAATAAAGTGACCCAAACAGTTAAGTGATTTGGGTCCTTCAAAAGAACTAAGTAACGGGACCCGTTACAGGGATGCACAGTTTAGGACCATGGAAATAAACTTCTTTAAAGAAAGTTATATTGGCGTTATAAAAAATGTGCTTTTCTGGCCTGTTATAAAGCTATTGTCAATTGTTAGGAACGTCAAGTTGTGGAGATGCTCATATGGTCCACAATATCCGTTTAAAATTACAACAAAGGAACATTCTTGGGTTCAGCAGAACATTTATAAATATTACATTAATTGTACTCTGCGCAACTCGTAACAATTCATCAGATGCATCAGAAGTAACTAGTCACAGCTGCAATATTAAAACAGGCAAAGAAAGTTGAAACGTTGTATCAATTTGGTGTCAGTCATTAACACTTTAACGACCGCACGTCTACGCAGTCAAACGTCGCCAGGGGCCGGCGGTATTTTTGAGGAATTAATTTTAAAGAACTTTATTGAATTCACGAACAAGTAATTGTATTTCGTATTGAAATACGAAGCCAATAGCAATATCCACACTTGTTTACATTCATAAATTATCACACAAAGAGTGTGATACTGACTAACAACCTTCGGCGGTAGCATCACACACATGTTGTGTGAGCGGTCGTTAAAGTGTTAACTAAGCAAATTAACTTGAACTCCAGTGCATTAAAAATCCGAATAAAATACATAAAATATTCAAAGTCAAGCAATACAGGTACGTCAGACTTATCAAAATAGTGCAAAGTGTTAATCAGTGTCTAAAATTCCTTAAAATTTCCGAAAGATATAAGATCAAGAAGTATCCCTACGAATTTGCTTGCGGTCAGCGTCGAGCGATACTTTGATAATGCGTTCGTTCCCCATCGCGTTATCTCGAACATGTAATCTTATCCACGATCTGTAAACACCGAGAGATAAGTAGCAACGGATAAGCGGTTACAGGTGGTTCTCCTCGCAATCTCGCTCCCTGCATTCTCTTTCACCCCGGTGTTTCTCGCTCTCCCTCGCTCGCAGCTTCTTCTCGCACGCTTCTCATCGTCTTCATTCGGAGCAACCTCTTCTCAATTTCCAGCTACACGAACAGCAGGTATTCGCGCATACCTTGTTCGCGAACGGATAGACCAGTGATCCGATCGAGATTGAATGGCATGCGCCGTGTGTATTGAATAGTTTCGATAGCCTCGTGTTTTCGACGGTAAATCTGCGTCTTTTATGCTTTAACGTTATATGTGTTCTTCTGTTACTTTGCGGTTATGCTGTTTTATGTTCTTTTTTACGTATGTTACTTTGTGGAATTGATTGAATTGATCATTTCAAAAATGTTTCTTTATTTGTGCTGATGCTAATATGATCAGATAATATGATCATCAAAGTATGATCACAAAGTATGATCATATAGTATGATCACAAAGTATGATCATATAGTATGATCATACAGTATGATCACAAAGTATGATCATATAGTATGATCATCAAAGTATGATCATATAGTATGATCATGTAGTATGATCATTAAAATATGATCATGTAGTATGATCATTAAAATATGATCACAAAGTATGATCATCAAAATATGATCATGTAGTATGATCATGTAGTATGATCATGTAGTATGATCTTCAAAGTATGATCTTCAAAGTATGATCATGTAGTATGATCTTCAAAGTATGATCATGTAGTATGATCATCAAAGTATGATCATATAGTATGATCATCAAAGTATGATCATATAGTATGTTCACAAAGTATGATCATATAGTATGTTCACAAAGTATGATCATATAGTATGTCCATCAAAGTGTAATCATGTAGTATGATCATCAAAGTATGATCATGTAGTATGATCATGTAGTATGATCATTAAAATATGATCACAAAGTATGATCATCAAAATATGATCATGTAGTATGATCATGTAGTATGATCATTAAAATATGATCACAAAGTATGATCATCAAAATATGATCATGTAGTATGATCATATAGTATGATCATCAAAGTATGATCATATAGTATGTTCACAAAGTATGATCATATAGTATGTTCATCAAAGTGTAATCATGTAGTATGATCATGTAGTATGCTCACAAAGTATGTTCACAAAGTATGTTCACACAGTATGATCATATAGTACAATTCAAGTACTGAATTATTCCTACAGTCTTCATTTTGTATTAACATCACATACCGCAATAAATATGAATTGATACTTAAAAGTACTTTTAAACGAGCTCACGGAGAACATTTCTGAAGCATGACGCCGCTTACGAGATAAATCAGCATCGCAGCAGACCATCAAAAACATTGAATAACCTTGTGCCGTATTTGCGTAAGAGGCGCAAATTTGCAGCGTAATATAATAAACAAATACGGTTAATTTATAACCGGCTGTTGATACAGAAGTTCTCGATAAGGTAACCGTTGTATTAAACTTGTGGCTTCCATATATCATTTATCTATGAAAGCTGGTCAAACCTCTTTGTCTCCGCGAAAACATTGTTTCTATAATTGAACCAACAGCAATTTACTGCAACGAAATGTTTGGCCGCATTTTTTCCCCGAAACAACGCTTTCTCCGATGTTTTTTCATTTCGTCAAAAAATAACGAACGATACTTGAAGCTTTAAATATTGCACCGGAAAGCTTTGTGTGGAACGCGAACGCAGATGGTGTGTACATACACGCGAAAACGCACGGCATCCGAAAAACGTCGATACCCCGGGGTTTGCTTTCGCGTTACACGAAAATAACTGGGAACACCGCGATCGAACAAAGTTATCGTCCACGGGGAAATTAAAATTTGTCTACACCGTGCGCCTTTCGGCCTCTTTTTTCCACAGCCCCGGCACGCGTATCGATAACTATTGCGGCGATCGTTTTTCCGCAAATTGAACGGCAAAAGTACACAAAACCAGCGATAAAGCAACGAACAAACACGAAACTCGAATGCACCATCGTGCACCGCTGTGTCTGCATTGCGATCGCCGTGAAATTTGATAATGGAGCGATAAAGAAGGGGCTCGTTGATTTTATTTAGTATCCGAATTAACTCTTCGAGGAAATTGTGTTGCAATTTTTTAATTACATTCGTTCAATATTTTTAACTTGACACAAATTAGTTGTCACGTATGTGTACTCATATGAAAATGCAAAATTAGTTGTCACGTATGTGTACTCATATGAGAATGAAAATTAGTAGGAATGTGTGTATACTCATACGAAAATAAAAATTAGTAGTCATGTATGTGGACTCATATGAAAATGCAAAATTAGTTGTCACGTATGTGTACTCATATGAACATGAAAATTAGTAGTAATGTGTGTATACTCATACGGAAATGAAAATTAGTAGTCATGTACGTGGACTCATATGAAAATGCAAAATTAGTTGTCACGTATGTGTACTCATATGAGAATGAAAATGAGTAGGAATGTGTGTATACTCATACGAAAATGAAAGTTAGTAGTCATGTATGTGTACTCACACGAAAATGAAAATTAGTTGTCATGTATGTGTACTCACACGAAAATGAAAATTAGTAGGCATGTATGTGTACTCACACATTATGTACATATTATATTACTACCTTCATACATCCCTAAGTAATCACATATCTTTATCTTTTATATTTGACGTATCTATAAACTAATGTGTGTATTCACATATGTGTAATGTACATATGAAGCACCTTCATATATCTTTAAGTAATATACCTCTATCTCACGAATTTTAAGCATCCATAAACTAAGATATAACATAAAAATGCGGACACAAAACTTTTTTTAAAATCGAAAACCTTCATCACTGATCGAACTAGTTAAATACAACATCACCTATTTTCATTTCTTGTAACATTTAATTATACTGCGTTCTAAGTAATTTTTCTTTAAATGTATTCAAATAGACGCACCTTAGTAAAGATATAAGAAATGTGCATAAATGTAATGCGTTTCGAATAAAATTAAAGATAAGACAGACCGCTTATCAGCAGTCACAAAGTAACTTTTATATTAAAGAAAATATCTGGTACTAAAAAGAGTACCTACGAGGTACTTTTCTACAGGCAATTGCAAAACGCCTACTCAGCTTACGTGAAACCTTTCTACAAAGTCGTTGCTCCGGCCTTCGTCCTTCGGGGCCCACGCGATTTCGCGAACGAACGCGGTTTGGTGAAGTAACTTTACACATTGGTCCAACAATCTCCGGTGTGTGAACGATCGTATACGAGGAAACGCAGGTGGGTGGTGCAGGCGTTCGCGTTTAATTGCGTTTACAAAAGAGCGATAAAATGGACAAATATTTTCCATCGTGCTTGGATAAATTATTTACACGTTCTATTTATTCGTTACTACATTTTTACTACGTTACAAGTAGACCGCGACATTTATGCATTTGTGACACTTTTAGTGATTTATAAAAATTTGTATACTATGATAGGATATCTGTGGACAGGCTATATATCATTATAGGCTTTGTATCATAAACTGCAAATAATGATTTAATAGTGTAATAACATATTTCGTACTAAAACGTGGTACGAAGTACGTGAAATGTCAGAACGTTCCTCGGAAGAAATTGTGAGAAAGGATAAAAGCCGAGCAGCTGATTCCATTGGGTGGCAATAAGTCACCGACCGATTTCGATCGAGTTTATTTATGTCCGTGTAGCGTAACCTTGAAGCTAATTACCCGGCTACTCGTAAATAGCGAAACGGTCGCAGTCGATGACCGTGCAGGTTTTCGCATTCATCGACGCGTGCAGCATGCTCCACCGCAATGCCGAGAATGCTTCTGGCTAAAAAGAATCGCGAGTAGATCGATACTGCACTTTACTGTTACCGGAGTACAACGATCAATGAGTTACGCAGTCCAGACGATCGATATCTGCTTGTCTCGGCTATGCGAATAAATGTGCGACGCGAAACGAATTGAATTTGAAAGATCAAACCCGGTAAAAATGAAGGAACACGAGCGCGAAACGATTGATGTGAACAAGTGCGAAAGAACGAATGGGATATAAATGATCGAACGATATCGCGAAATAGCAAATAGCGGATAAACATAACCGAGAGTAATTACTCGATTGCGATGTTTTACGCAACTATGACCTATCAAAGTATGTATTTAATTTTACAATTTTTTGGATCTCGAACGTATCATTGATCATTGGGTATAACTAGGTAGGGCTCAGGCCAACTATTTCTATGCTCAAATGCATTAGATTTCAAATGTCTCGATTGAAATTTAGGAAGCTATTCTAGGTCTCTAGATTCAAGTACTGCAAGCTCCATATTCAAATATCTCTTTTACGTTCAAATATCACTAGGTCACTAGGTCGAAATATATCAAGATCTCTATATTTGGAAATTTAAATATTTTTGGGTCACTAGATCCAACTATTACTAGATCATCAGATCCAAATATCTTTAGATCACTATATCCCAATATCCCTAATGTTACTAGATCCTAATATCCCTAGATTCCAATATACCTAGGTTACTAGATCCCAATATCCTTAGATCCCAATATCCCTAGATCCAAATATCCCTAAATCCCAATATACCTAGTTCCAAATATCTCTAGATCCAAATATCCCTAGATTCAAAAATTACTAGTTCCAAGTATCCCTAGTTTCAGATATCCCTAGATCCCAAAATATCACTAGTTCCAAGTATCCCTAGTACCAAATATCCTCAGATCCAAATGTCCCTAGTTCCAAATATCCCTAGATCCCAAAATCCCTAGTTCCAAATATCTCTAGATCCAAATATCCCTAGATTCAAATATCCCTAGTTCCAAGTATTCCTAGTTCCAAATATCTCTAGTTCCAAATATCCCTAGTTTCAAATATCCCTAGATCCCCAAATATCACTAGTTCCAAGTATCCCTAGTACCAAATATCCTCAGATCCAAATATTCCTAGTTCCAAATATCCCTAGATCCCAAAATCCCTAGTTCCAAATATCTCTAGATCCAAATATCCCTAGATCCCAAAATCCCTAGTTCCAAATATCTCTAGATCCAAATATCCCAAGATTCAAATATCCCTAGTTCCAAGTATCCCTAGTTCCAAATATCTCTAGTTCCAAGTATCCCTAGTTCCAAGTATCCCTAGTTCCAAATATCCCTAGATCCAAATATCCCTAGTTCCAAATCTTCCTAGGTCCAAATATCCCTAGATCCAAATATCTCTAGTTCCAAATATCTCTAATTCCAAATATCCCTAGTTTCAAATAACCCTAGATCCCCAAATATCACTAGTTCCAAATATCCCTAGATCCAAATAACCATAGTTCCAAATATCCCTAGATCCAAATATCTCTAGTTCCAAATATCCCTAGTTTCAAATATACCTAGATCCCCAAATATCACTCTTTCCTAGTATCCCTAGTTTCAAATATCCCTAGATCCTCAAATATCACTAGTTCCAAAAATCCCTAGATCCAAAATATCCCTTGTCCAAATATCCCTAGACTCTTAAACGCATACATTCCTAGATCTAAATCCCAATATTCCTAGACTCAAATATTCCTAGATATCCACATCAAAAAATCCCTAGGTTCCAAAATTCGAATATGTCGATTCCCATAATTCATATGCAAACATTCAATAATTTCTATATTCGCAGATCTCTATACCTGCATTCCTAAATCCTTTATCCTATAGTGCTATGAATGTTAATTACCGTTTATTAAAAAGTAGAGAACATGTAACGCGAACGAGAAGTATCGTAAAACGTTTCCTACGTCAAAATATTTCTATCGGTGGCTATTACTCCCTTTCATACGTGCCTTTACGTTTCAGCCAGGCTTTGAACGGTATTGCAGTACTTTCATACCGAAGCATACCAATTAATTGGAACTGAATTAAATTCAAATAATACGTCAGTTGGAAATAATACGAGCGATAAAAGTACATACCGCGGAATAACATTCCGAATAGCCGATAAACTGGTTGCTTCATTTGGCGATAAATGAATTCAGTCCCGACACTCGACAGATACATTATCGCCGGAAGATTATTCGAACGAAATTACGCTCGAAAACCGTTCCTCCGTACGGAACTTTCTCTCTCTCTTTGTCCGCGATCGAACCTACCGAAACAATAAATCGACGGATTCGTAACAACGTGTTTTTCGTTAACCAAAAATACAATGGCTATTAATATCCTCGTTTCGGTTGCCAACAACCAGATTCCATTACCACGGTGGAACTATTTTTATTATTTTCCTGGCTGCCAAAACGTTCCCTCGGGCGATTCTCGTGGATCGAACACGAGCGCCGAAACCGAGCCTCTTGTACGAAATTCAATCGCGCGACCGTGCAATCGTTCCACTCGCTTATCAGCCAGCGAATTATCACGTTCTATGCTTTAACACCGTGATATCGCCAGAAAGGTTAACACCATCGGCGATCTTGTCGACCGTACAAACGACTCCGCTGGTTCCTTTGTGGTCTCGCCAATAGATTACACGTTGCATAAAATGACGATGACGTCATGGACGATTCGATGATAACACCGCCAGACGAGTTATCGGGTCACGTTTCGCGTTCCGAATTTAACCTTCGTTTTTCGTCGCGCTTTTGTTTACTTTGCGCAAAAATTTTAGATTAAAACGCTTAATTTTAACTTTGTTAAATCGACTGGAAATCACGTACGACGTATATTAAAATTATACTGATACATGAAAACATTTATGACGACATTGAATTGTGACATTGAATAGTCAGGTAAAATTGAATTAATAGTAGACGACTTTAAATACTCGTTTAGTGAAGAATGAAAAATAAAATGGAAAGAGATATAAATGAATAATAAAGAGCATCAAGTAACATGTAGGACTAGTTTTTACCTCAACAAAATATAACAGACATTTTTATAAAATTACCTTATAAAGGTAATTACTAAAAGTAATAAAATAGTAATAAAATTACTTTATAAAGATAAATTGTGTAATATAAAGTGAGAAGTCTGAAACCAATCAATTTGACTGATTCGTAGTCTTAACACTAAATCTACTAGAATATAATGTGTACTTAATTTGAAATTAAAAATGAAGTTAAAAAATAAATAAGCAAACGATGAAACATAAAATAGGACACACATTTATTCTTTGTCTAAATGAAAATCAATGAGGATTGCATAAAATATATTTTAACAAAATGTATACTTTATAATAAGAAACTAAACCTATTGGCATATAGTGTGTACTTAATTTGAAATTAAAAGTGAAGTTAAAAAATAAATAAGCAAACGATGAAACATAAAATAGGACACACATTTATTCTTTGTCTAAATGAAAATCAATGAGGATTGCATAAAATATATTTTAACAAAATGTATACTTTATAATAAGAAACTAAACCTATTGGCATATAGTGTGTACTTAATTTGAAATTAAAAGTGAAGTTAAAAAATAAATAAACAAACGACAAAACATAAATTAGTACACACATTTATTCTTTGTCTTGATGAAAATCAATGAGGATTTCATAAAATATATTTTAACAAAATGTGTACTTTGTAATAAGAAACTAAACCTACTAGCATATAATGTGTACTTAATTTGAAATTAAAAATGAAGTTGAAAAATAAATAAACAAACGACAAAACATAAATTAGTACACACATTTATTCTTTATCTTGATGAAAATCAATGAGGATTTCAATGTACTTTAATAAAATGTGCATCTTATAATAAGAAACTTGTAGAGCAGTCATTTGACAATTTGGTAGTTTCAGTGTTAATGAAATTGAATTATATTTGGAGTTAATTGTGACCTTGAAATTGAATGTTCGTGTAATTTGATTGTAAGGTATTGAATTACACGAAACTGGATCATATAACACTGTATTGTATGGAGTTGACTCATGTTACACAAAATTGCAGAGAATTATGTAGCACTCAATCTTACTGAATTGAAAGTTGAATAGAATTGTACAATTTTGAACAGTGTATCGTATGGAACTGAACCATGTAACACAGAGTTGTACAGAACTATGTAACATTGAATCTTACTGAATTGAAAGTCGATTAGAATCGTACAATATTGAACACTGTATCGTATGGAACTGAACCATGTAACACAGAGTTGTGCTGAACTATGTAACACTCAATCTTACTGAATTGAAAGTCGAATAGAATCTTACCATATTAAACACTGTATCGTATGGAATTGAACCATGTAACACAGAGTTGTACAGAACTATGTAACACTCAATCTTACTGAATTGAAAGTCGAATAGAATGACACGATGTTGAACATTGTGTCGTATAGAATTGAAGCGTGTCACACAGAATTGTACAGAATTACTGTATGACATTGAATCTTACGGAATTGGAAGTCGAATAGAATTGTACAATATTAAACACTCTATCGTATGGAATTGAACCGTGTAACCCAGAGTTCTACAGAACTACGTAACATTGAATCTCACGAAATTGAAAGTAGAATAGAATCGTACAAGTATTGAGCATTGTATCGTATGGAATTCAAGCATGTAACAGAGTTGTACAGAATTACCTAACATTCAAACTCATGGAATTGGAAGTCGAATAATATCGTACAATATTGAATACTGCATCGTATGGAATTGAACCATGCAACACAGAGTTCCACAGTACCACGTAACATTGAATTTTACACGATTAAAAATCGAATCGCTTCGTGTAATATTGAACTTTCTACTAACAAACTCTCCAGCCAAGAATCTTGTGGAACTTAACCTTCCAAAAAATTTCCCCGAATTTCCAAAATCTCTAATCGAAAAATACCTTCTTAATCACACCAGATACCAGAACTACCAATAACATCCCGCCAAAAGACAAAATTACAAGAATGATCTTGCAAACTATGTACGCACCAAAGTATTAACAACACAAGATAAATAGAATAAAAAGATAACATTCAACGTGGCCTCCGTACGAAAAGGATTAAAAGATAACGTTGGTCAAACGATAACTCTCGCTTTTTTTCTCCGCATTGTGTATCGCATTGTTAAACTGGATACCTGTGTATTTTGCATACAACGAAGCTTGTAAAAAGCGCAGTGGGCTTTAAATTCTTTACGAGAAACGGTCGAGAAGTACGCCGCGATAAAGTACAACGGTTATAACATCGTTAAACGCGCGGCTCGGGATACGATTCCGAAGGTCTAAGGTCAAACGAGACAATAAATCGGCAATGAAAACTGGAAGCTCGTTACGGAAGGCTCCGAAAATCGTACGCTTCGTTTAATCCACTTTACTTCGCAGCTTCGAAGCTACTCTTCGAATCTCCTCTACCGTTCCGTTTCGCGGTGCTAGCTCCTTCAATTATCATATTTACGTAGCGCGTTACGGGACTTGCTATTTTTAGTCCGCGACTGAAATAACGAAACGGTCGTCACGCTATCTGGCTAAGTTCAATTTCGTCTTCGACCAAGACGACCGTGGATCGTAAACCGTGACTATGAAAATGTAATTAATATCGCTTTCGAACAATCCATACTTAACGTTAGTTTTACAAGATCAAATCGGAACTTCGATCGTTTCGAGGGATTTATACTCCTTTTTATACCTACTAAAAAATTACGGAGATAAAAGCTGAAATTACGAGCGCGATAACAGTCGAGTAAACCGAGGAGAGCGGGAAAATGTTTGAATCTTCCGCGTGATTTATTCGTCAGGAAGTAAGGGGTTATAACATTGACGCTAAATCTGACGGTATATAATGTGTACTTAATTTGAAATTAAAAATAGAAGCTAAAAAATGAATAAGCAAACTACGAAACATAAAATAGGACACACATTTATTCTTTGTCTAAATGAAAATTAATGAGGATTTCATAAAATATATTTTACAAAATGTATACATTATAATAAGAAACTAAACCTACAAGCATATAATGTGTACTTAATTTGAAATTAAAAATGAAGTTAAAAAAGAAATAAACAACCGATGAAACATAAAATAGGACACACATTTATCCTTTATCTTAATGAAAATCAATTCTGATTTCATAAAATATATTTTACAAAATGTATACATTATAATAAGAAACTAAACCTACCAGTATATAATGTGTACTTAATTTGAAATTAAAAATGAAATTAAAAAATAAATAAACAAACGACAAAACATAAATTAGTGCACACTAAACCTACCAGCATATAATGTGTGCTTAATTTGATATTAAAAATGAAGTTAAAAAATAAATAAACAAACGATGAAACATAAAATAGGACGTACATTTATTCTTTGTCTAAATGAAAATCAATGAGGATTTCATAAAATATATTTTAACAAAATGTGTACTTTATAATAAGAAACTAAACCTACCAGCATATAATGTGTACTTAATTTGAAATTAAAAATGAAGTTAAAAAATAAATAAACAAACGACGAAACATAAATTAGTACACACATTTATTCTTTGTCTTGATGAAAATTAATGAGGATTTCATAAAATATATTTTAACAAAATGTGTACTTTATAATAAGAAACTAAACTTACCAGCATATAATGTGAACTTAATTTGAAATTAAAAATAGAAGCTAAAAAATGAATAAACAAACTACAAAACATAAATTAGTACATACATTTATTCTTTATTTTGATGAAAATCAATGCTGATTTCAAGAAATATACTGTAAGATGTGCATCTTAGAAGAAACTTGTGGAAAGGTCATCAGACCTGCTTGGTAATTTTAGTGTTAAAACAGAATTAAGTTGAGAATTGAATCTTGTCAAGAATTGATTGTTATGAATTGAATTCGGTGAAGAATTGAATCATGTCGAGAATTGAATCCAGTCAAGAATTGAATTGCTATGAATTGAAGTCACTGAAGAATTAAATCATGTCGAGAATTGAATCCAGTCAAAAATTGAATTGCTATGAATTGAAGTCACTGAAGAATTGAATCATGTCGGGAACTGAATCCAGTCAAAAATTCAATTTGTCCAATTTGGTAGTTTTAGTGTTAAAACAGAGAAAATAAGTTACGTATTCAAACTAGACTATGTAAACTGAACTTAAACTGCAGATTGTATTAACCCTTTCCCGTGTTATTTATTTATCAAATGCATCAGTCAAGACTAACTATAAAAGCCTATAACATTATAAGAAACAAAGAAAATTAAAATGTTGAGTATTTTATATTTAAGAAACCTTGATAATGCAACTCATACTTGGACCTAAATTTCAATTAAAAAAATGTTCAAAGTTTGTCTAAGGTTTGTCACATTTGAGCTGTAAGTGCGTCCATAGTGCGACTCGTCCAAAGGAAGGGGTTAAAAGTTGGAGTAAGATTCGTCACGGTCGAAGGGTGAGTGCGTCACGTGTATGAGATACTATACTCAAGGGGTTAATCTCCAGTACATACTGTCACGTATCACGCACTGCTATAACCTTATTAATAACCTGTTCAATCATTCAGCAATAATATAAACTTGCACAGATCTCGCGACATAGTTAAAATAACTAGGAAAGAGCATACGGTATTAAATGGGCAATTAGCGTAAAATTAACAAAGAAACATTGTAGGTATAAGGAAAGTTTAAAATAACGCAAACCGCAATTATTTTTGCAGCGAGCAGATAATTTCCGAGACGAAGAAGTTGTTTCCTCGTTACCAGCGCGATTTTCGTCGAAGAGAAAGACTCGCGAAGAGGACAATAGGAAGACGCCAGGCAGGTCTTTTCCCGTAGCCTCTCGGTTCCACGTCGGAGTTAGCAGACGTAATTTTCTCTTTCCCATTTACTCCTACCTATCCCCGGGGCTCTCGTCTCTCGTTTCTCTATTCCTGTCGCTATCCTAAGCAAATTGTTGTACGACTCGCTGCGTTCCAACGATACACGAACGGAACGAGTGTATCGTTTACCCTCGAGATGCATTTCCCGTTCCTTATACATTTCCCTCTCCCTCTTCCTTCGTCCATCGCGAATTTCCTCGCGAATTCGTGAATTCCCTGTCTCGGAACGTCCGCGTAATTAGCCTTTCACGAGGACTACGACTGACGTTCATCGAAGACGTACAATAGTTTTCACTCGCGTGCTTTATTACTTTCTGAAGTATCTAACGAGCGAAGTTTAGTAAAACTCCGTTTATTGAGACTTCGCTGAATGACGGATTAACCCCTCGCTAAGTCATATTCTCTTTTCGTTTCTCTTTTATGTTGCTTCGAATTACGGGCTATTCAAAGGCGTTCAATTACGTTTGCACGAATTATTGAATCTCTATGTGTCGAGTTGTACATTGAGCTGAATCATTGTCGAATTAAAATACATCGAATGGAATGGTAGCAAATTGAATCAGGCAGAAAATTGAACTTTACTGAGAATTTAATAGTAAAGCATTAAAAATGAGCTTTATAAGAAATTGACTCGTGTAGAAACTTAAACTGCAATGACTTCAATGGGACATGGAATTGAATTACAAATAATTGAAACGACGATAATTTAATCGTATAAGGAATTGAATTGCGATGTATCAAGTCAAGTTGAGAATTGAATCTAATCAAGAAATAAATTGCTATGAATTGAATTTTGATGTATCGAGTCAAGTTGAGAATTGAATCTAATCAAGGAATGAATTGCTATGAATTGAATTTTGATGTATCGAGTCAAGTTGAGAATTGAATCTAATCAAGAAATAAATTGCTATGAATTGAATTTTGATGTATCGAGTCAAGTTGAGAATTGAATCTAATCAAGAAATAAATTGCTATGAATTGAATTTTGATGTATCGAGTCAAGTTGAGAATTGAATCTAATCAAGGAATGAATTGCTATGAATTGAATTCGGTGAAGAATTGAATGATGTCGAGAATTGAATCCAATGAAGAATTGAATTGTATCGGGTCGAGAATTGAATTCAGTCAAAAATTTAATTGAAACGAGCCGAGAATTGAATCCAACGAAGAACTGAATTTTGATGAATTGAATCATGTCGAAAATTGAATTCAGGAAAGAATTGAATTGTGATAAATTATATCACGTCGAGAATTGAATTATAGTGAATTGAACCTCGTCGAGAATTGAATTGTGGTGAATTAAATGATGTCGAGAATTGAATCCAGTGAAAAATTGAATTTTGGTAAATTGAATCACGTCGAGTATTTGAATTATAGTGAATTGAACCTCGTCGAGAATTGAATTGTGGTGAATTGAATGATGTCGAGAATTGAATCCAGTGAAAAATTGAATTTTGGTAAATTGAATCACGTCGAGAATTGAATTATAGTGAATTGAACCTCGTCGAGAATTGAATTGTGGTGAATTGAATGATGTCGAGAATTGAATCCAGTGAAAAATTGAATTTTGGTAAATTGAATCACGCCGAGAATTGAATGATGTCGAGAATTGAATCCAGTGAAAAATTGAATTTTGGTAAATTGAATCACGCCGAGAATTGAAATATGAGTCATTGAACCTCGTCCAGAATTGAATCCAGTCAAAAATTAAATTAAGATAAATTGAACCTCGTCCAAAATTGAACCCAGTCAAAAATTGAATAACAACGAATTGAACCTCATCCATAATTGCATCGAACCGAGATTTGAATCCTAATAAATTAAATCGCACCGAGAATTGAATCACATCAAAAATTTGATCCTACTAAGAATTGAATTATCCTAAATCGCCACCGTGAATCGAATCTCATCAAAAGGTGAGTTGCATCAAGAGCTGACCGAATGCACAAAGCAAATGAAATAGAACGAATTGAACAGGTTAATATTTCTAACACAATAAATTACACTCGTAACGCAATAAATCACAAGTATTTTATCGTTCGTTATCCAACATCTGCGCGAACGTTTCCTCGCTGAGCATCATCACGGTGAAAGCATCAAAAAGAAACGAATCACTCGATTCATTTTCTTTTTCGTATCATCATGCACCATCAATACTTTCGAACGTATAGAAGCAACGTTTAAAATCGATTTAACAAACCGCGAGTTTCTTTTCAATCGCAAATTCCGGTTATTAGTTGACGGAACAAAAGGAGGTGGTGTTCCCGAAATCAAACTTCTCTGTACTTGCTCGATCCGCAAGAATGCGTTGCTTTCTCCGTAAAGTGGAGCTCGACGAATCACTCGCGCGACTACGCGAAAAAGCGTATCCATAATGCATGCAACGGTACAACGAACGATATACAGAACCGACGTTCCCCGAAGAATTGCTTCTATTTTTATAAAAATTACAACCGTTCGTTCGCGCACAGGCGTCGCGGAGGTAGCCGGTTAAATTATGAAGCGTAACGGCGCTCCGAAACGGCGCTGATATTTCAAAGCGTCGCTGCGCAGCTTCCACGGATTTTATCGACTTCAATACCGGATAAAGCGACGCCGAAACGACTAGGCTCTATTTCCGCGCTCCATCGACGCGATAACTTCTCGTTTTCCTTCGTACCGGCTTGACTAACGAAAATCGATCCCCGCCGGGACCAACGAAAATTCACTACTGCTCGATCAATTTCTACCGCAATCAATTTGAACACCATTTCGGATACTCCATATTTTCGACCACATTTTTTACTCATAACCGAACTCGTATTTCTCATAAAATATGGGACGTAAGTCCAGTTAGGTCTGATAGGTCTCTATTGCAAACTTCTTAGTCAACTATGACTGTTTTTAACTCATTTAATTATTAAAATCAGGTGGGTCAGAATTAACTATTCATATCTATGATATCAACTGACTGACTTTCTAAATTATAATTGGACTCAAAATGGAACTCAAACACAAATTCAAAACTCGAGTAAGATTCATCACATTTGTTAGTGTGTCATCTGTTGGCGTCATCAAAGTACAGTAAGTTAATAGTCAGACAGATTTCATAGCAAGTTTGAACTTACTGCTAATCATACCAAATCAAATGGTATGATTCACAAGTTTCTCCTTTTGAATTACAAAATTTAAGAAACTATCTTTGAACTTGATTTTTCTGTTCTTATTTCATACTTCGTTTGCTTGTTTATTTTTTTACTGTTCAAACTATGTGTACGTAGTTCAAACTATATGTGCATAATTCAAACTATGTGTATATAGTTCAAATTGATGTGCATACTTCAAACTATGTGTACATAGTTCAAACTGATATGCATAGAGCAAACTATATGTACATAGTTCAAACTACATGTATAGAGTTCAAACTATATGTACATAATTCAAATTGATGTGCATAGTTCAAACTATGTGTACATAGTTCAAACTATATGTATACAGTTCAAACCATATGTGCATAGTTCAAACTACATGTATATAGTTCAAACCATATGTACATAATTCAAACTGATGTGCATAGTTCAAACTATGTGTACATAGTTCAAACTACATATATAGAGTTCAAACTATGTGTGCATAATTCAAGCTGATGTGCATAGTTCAAACTATGTGTACATAGTTCAAACTACATGTACACAGTTCAAACTATATATACATAATTCAAATTGATGTGCATAATTCAAACTATGTGTACATAGTTCAAACTGATGTGCATAATTCAAACTATGTGTACATAGTTCAAAATATATGTGCATAGATCAAACTATGTGTACATAGTTCAAACTACATATATAGAGTTCAAACTATGTGTGCATAATTCAAGCTGATGTGCATAGTTCAAACTATGTGTACATAGTTCAAACTACATGTACACAGTTCAAACTATATATACATAATTCAAATTGATGTGCATAATTCAAACTATGTGTACATAGTTCAAACTGATGTGCATAATTCAAACTATGTGTACATAGTTCAAAATATATGTGCATAGATCAAACTATGTGTACATAGTTCAAACTACATATATAGAGTTCAAACTATGTGTGCATAATTCAAGCTGATGTGCATAGTTCAAACTATGTGTACATAGTTCAAACTACATGTACACAGTTCAAACTATATATACATAATTCAAATTGATGTGCATAATTCAAACTATGTGTACATAGTTCAAACTGATGTGCATAATTCAAACTATGTGTACATAGTTCAAAATATATGTGCATAGATCAAACTATGTGTACATAGTTCAAACTACATATATAGAGTTCAAACTATGTGTGCATAATTCAAGCTGATGTGCATAGTTCAAACTATGTGTACATAGTTCAAACTACATGTACACAGTTCAAACTATATATACATAATTCAAACTGATGTGCATAGTTCAAACTAAGGTACATAGTTCAAATTGTATGTATATAGTTCAAACCATGTATGCATTAAAGCTACATGTTTAAACAACAGCAAATATAGTATACAATTTTTCCCGGGACTAATTGCAGAACATTTAACGAGTTATTTAAGACAATATTGACCATACTTTCAGCGCGGTAAAATGTTCACGTGATAAAATGGCCGACTGCCAATTACAGCAAACAATGACCGTAAACTCTGACAACCGATCCGAATCGTTGCGATTAAGATCAGCGTGGAAGAGGTAAACCATTTACGAAACGTCGCGTAAACATTCGAGTAAGAAAGAGGATGAAAACGCAAAAAAGCGTAACAACTATTTCACCCTCGGAGGCACGAACCGAGCGAGCGCATTAAGCGTCAAAGATCCCGAGGAGGCCGCGAAGGAAGCTGGAAACGCGTAACCGGTAAAGAACCGGCAACGAGAAATAAATAAAGCAGATAAAACAAGGTAGAACCGGTGTGGTGTTCGCGATGCAAAGAAAGAGACGAGTATAAGGAGGAGGAATACGGTGGGAGTTTATCTCGGTTACGGAGCACGTAGTATATATACAAGAGGTAAGGAGGCAGAGAGGAGACGAAGAAGAACCTTAGCTAAATCGATATTACTATCGCCATCGCCACGAGCGACGTAGCCTTTCAGGCCAACCCTGAACCAGACCTTCCAACTAACTCGCCCCCGTCGATTATCATTAATATATATATTTTTTATCTCCTTCATAGCGGATCAAATTCTCTCCCCTAGTCGGACAAATACCGTTACGTTATCGAACTGTGTCGCGATTGCTCTTATCACGGCTAGCTTTCTTAACGGTCCCACATTTTACATACTTTTCCATTCTGACTTTTCAAGATTTACTCGAACTTTTATTGAGCTACGCTTTTCATTTTTGCTTTTCATTTAACATTCTTGCTACCTGTTCAACTTTCGATACAAAGTTGTAAGTTCTGTTAGCTCTCTTAACCCACTTAAATTTACAGGTTTGTCCAGTCTGACTTTTCAAGTCCCACAGAGATTTATGTTTTTGCTAAAATTTTTATTAAGATGCAATTTTTAATTTTTGGTCACATCCAGTGTTTGAGTACTGTCTGTTAAAACATTCTTGCTAGGCCTCGCTTTTGAGACAAACTTGTTGTGGATTCACTATCACTGTTAGCTTTCTTAACCCGCTTAAATTTACAGGTTTGTCCAGTCTGACTTTTCAAATCTCACAGAGATTTATGTTTTTGCTAAAATCTTTATTAAACTACATTTTTTAATTTTTGCTTACATTCAAACTTTGAAACCATGTCTGTTAGAACATTCTTGCCAGGCCTTACTTTTAATACAAACTTGTTGTAGAGTCTGTACTATTGTCAGTTTTTTTAACAAACCCACTTAAAACATGTTTTTTTGTATTCTGATTTTTAAGTCTCACATACATTTATGTTTTTACTCAAGCTTTTATTAAGCTACGTTTTTTAATTTTTGTTCACATTCAGACTTTGAGTAGTATGTCTGTTAGAATATTCTAACCAGGTCTTACTTTTAATACAAACTTGTTGTAGAGTCTGTACTATTGTTAGTTTTTTTAACAGACTCACTTAAAACATGTTTTTCCAATATGACTTTTGAGTCCCACATATATTTATGTTTTTATTAAAATCTTTATTAAGGTACATTTTTTAATTTTTGTTTATATCCAGACATTGAATACTATGTCTGTTAGAACATTCTTGCCAGGTCAAACTTTTAATACAAACTTGTAGTAGAGTCTGTACTATTGTTAGTTTTTTTAACAGACCCATTTTAAACATGTTTTTCCAATCTGACTTTTAAGTCCCACAAAGATTTACGTTTTTACTCAAACTTTTATTAAGCTACGTTTTTTAATTTTTGTTAATATTCAGACTTTGAGTACTACGTCTGTTAGAATATTCTAACCAGACGTTACTTTCGATACTTCGCAGTAAATTCTATACACCGAACATGTCAAGCTCCGATCATAAATCGTGAGTTAAGGGTTTTAAATGTTTCCTCAGAACGAAATCCTCCCTCGTGCGTGTTCTCACGCAAAATGGCCGGGACCTCCGAGAGTCTCGAGCAATTTACCAACGAACCACTAACGTTTACGCGGCCCGATAATCCGGCCGGGGTGGAGGGATCAAATTAGAAAAATTGTGATCAGGATGATTTACGAGTCGTGGACGAACGGTCGTGCAGGGGGAGAACCGAGCTAGAGGGAACCGAAAGGTGGGACGTCGAGAACCCGGGGGTGGAAATTTATGGCCCCGCAACAGATGCGTCCCCAAAGGACGATATATTCCTTTCCGTAAGAATATAATACGGTAAGGTGGTGTATATACAACTGTGGCAAAACGCGAGAAACACATTAACTTCTCGTATTTCCAATTCATCGAATATGCAATTTCTTTTCCCATCAAAATTCTCTGTGTCTTTCGTTTAAGATTTATTTCAATTATTAAGTGATACAATAAAATTGTTGTGGAATGGACATGTAGACATGTGTGTAGTCATATGTAGTCATATGTGGTCTCTGTGTCTCTGTATATCTTTACGTATATATTTATATGCATCTCTATACATCTTGATATGTTTATTTATTTTCTACATGTCTCTACATATTGACTCTGATCTACGATTCTGTATACATCTCTATATGTATGCATATGTCTCTACATGTCTCTACATATTGACTCTGATCTATGACTCTGTATATACGTCTATATGTATACATATGTGTCTATATGTATACCTCTCTACATGTATGTATGTATATCTATATGTACATCTCTTTATATGTATGTATATGTGTCCATATATATATCTCCTTACATGCATGTAAATCTACATATCTCTCTACATATGTATATCTTCATATGTACATACATAATATATCTAAATGTATATCTTCATATGTTCATACATAATATATCTAAATGTATATCTTCATATGTTCGTACATAATATATCTAAATATATAAATCTTCATATATACCTATACATCTCTATATACATATATGTCTCCATATGTATCTACATATCTCTACACCTCTCCACATATCTCTCTACACGTCCACATACACACATCTCCAACCCTACAGCATTTCACCGAATTCATATGATTACAACAATTCACCAGCCCTTTGTAAACAAATACGATAAAATAAACGCTCATTATTGACAAGCGAGTTAAATCGCGTGGATTACTCGAACAGAAATTGTACAAACGATGCGGGTTAAGGATATATTGGAAAAAATCAGGAACACGAGTGGTTCAGCGATGAACAGGTGTAACGCTCTCGAAATCCGCTTGCGCGCGCTTAAATTACCCTGTTCTATCAACCGGAACGTTTGATGCCACAATTTTCAGCGATAATCGTATGCATTTGTCATAACGGGACCCGATAAAGCCGGTAGCAGATAATTACGCATCAGTTATACATATAATCTGCGAGCAATAATCGTATAAACATCGAGAATCGTCCGGGAACCGTATGTAACGTTTCTGTCGTTGAATTCTGTTGGAAAAAATCCGAACAGGAGTAATCTGAGTAATTGTCGGAGAGTTTGCAAAGTGAGGTTTAATCAATTTAGTAAATTAAAATTAAAATGCAGGATTAATTTAGGTTATGATCATTATTGGTTTATGGTCACAAAGTCTATGGTTACAAGGTCTATGATTACAAGGTCTATGGTCATAACATTATGAAATATTTTATGTGCATATACAATGACTACAGTGTAAATATATGACATGTGATAAAAAAGGTATTTGCATACAAGTCAATGAATAATTTTTTAGTGCTAAAAGAGTTGTATATATAAAAAATCTAGAAGTACGTATCAGAATAAATAAACTAGTGATTAAAGGCGATACATCTGTCGTACACATTCGATAGAACGAAAAATTGATGGATCCTTCCCCGAAAGGCAAGGCTGCGAATCGCCACGGTCGAACGATCAATTTAAGCCGAAGAAACTTGGCGCAACCCGAGGGCTCGAGATACCGGTGGCGAAAACGTAGAGGGTAAAAAAAAAGAAGCAAACAGTGGTTCGAGAGCTCGCAGGGCAATTAAGCCAAGGGATTTTTGGAATATCGGTCGGAAGGGCCAAACGAGAGGCTGGCAGAAAATTTCGAAGACATCTTTCTCCCTTTTTACGCGGTTCTTTGTCTACCTATGTTCGTCCCGGTGACGCCGGGTTCTACGTCCGAAGTCGTAAACCTACCCGGGGATCCTTCTCATAAACGAGAAGCATTGTGCTCGAACCGAGGCGTTCCGCGAACGACGCACGCGTGCATCGACCACGAGACGAGAGAAGGATCCAGACAGCCGGAGAAAAAGAAAACATGAAAAAGGTCAAGAAAACCCTTGGCCCTTTTCGTCTGTCGCGAGATCTCGTCTTTGTTCCGATCGGATCTTACATTCTTGCAGGGGTATATTCTCGGAACAATATATCCGTGGAAATTTCAAATGAAATCGGGAGGATGTTACGTTTGAAGCTGTTGAATGTCGTTTCGATACTGTTATTGAGGATATGAGAAAACTATTGCTAAAACAACAGGAGCAGTTAAAATAAAATAAGATGTTAAGAAAATAGCATTTTATAAAATAATATTTAACAACGTAACATTTTATTGTTCAAGTGTATTAATTTTTTAGCTACTTCAAATGTAACCTGACATAGTCTAGCTAGATTTTGAGACAACCTCACATAACACAGTTTCAAATAATTTAATAAATAGATTTATTATTGTAATTTATATTTATTTTCTCTTAAAGTGTAATTCAGTTTGAGCAAGCTTAAACTTAACCTAACAATGCATTCTTAAAAAAAGAATTAAAGATGAAGGCACTCATGATATTAAATGTCAGCGATAATATCAAGTGAATATAGGGGTTGCTGCGGTTGTAGAGCATCCATACGAGCTACCACTTTCTTTCTTAACTCTTGAATAAATATTTAGGTTCCTCAGTTAGAATAATCTTAGAAAACAGAAGAAGCAAAGAGTCTATCCATAGACTTGCTTGGTAGACCAAAGTTTGATCACCCTTACCCTACCCTGTCACAAGATACACTGTCAATAGGTCACTGTCACTTCAAGGGGTTAAAAACTTTAACAGAACCCGTCAAAATGAAATAGGTCTATTTTAGATGACAGAACTTGTTAAGAAATTTCTGTAAAAATGTCAACTTTCATCACCTTTCAGCAAAAGAATGTTTTAGTTCACATATCTGCAATCTATTTATTTTTCTACTTCAATTCAAATTTAAATATAAGTGACCATCAAACGTCCGTAAATCTAAGAACGAAAAGAAGTAAAAGAACTGAACAAAAAAGACCTAATAATAATAAATGTTATCAAGAATAAAATGGAGGTGTAATAACAAAGTGTCTATAGTAAACCACCCCTATTAAGATCCGAAAATGAAGATGCTCGATCGCAGAGTAAATTGTTTATTCGAACGTGTGGCTCGTTGATTCCGTATTCCGACAGCGAGGTTAAACGGAACGGGAGACAGCAAGGTTGAAAACGGGGTTAGATGGAGCAGGGCGAGGGCGGGGTGCGCGTGTCTATGACAGTAATAACCGGTCCCCCGCGTTGCAGTTGTGTGCCGTCCACGAGGGCACTTGTCACCCGTGGCTCGAGTTAGTTCGAGTTTAGTTGGCATGCGCTGCTAATGCGTATACAGTCGCGGCGCGCCGCATACAATTATAAACGCGTTTATATCCGTGGACGTTTGGCCAACGAGTCTGCACGTCAACTTTCTCCTCGACTTCCGCCAAACGAATTCTCGACCTCCTTTTCTTTCTTCCGCGAGGACGGGAATCTTTCGACTTTCGCTTATATCGCGTAGTTACCATTTTACTGGTGGATACTTCTTACGATTTTAGGATTGAGAGAAGGATATTAGGGGATGGTATGGGAATTCATTCTATCTTATATTATTTTTTTGAATTTTTATGAATTCATTTTTTTTATACTTTATCATTTTGTTATATTTTATGAGTGCATTTGTGACATTTTCTTGGTTGAAACGAAAGTGTAACACTTGTGAAATGCTATAACTTTGAAAGTGTGTAACGTAATATGATGTAACTGTCTACAAATGTATTTAATACGAAAGCAAATTATATAAAGTTTGACCTCCTTATAATAACAAAAATATCAAAAAATTTGATAACACTAAAATAAAAAATAAAAATTTGTATTTACATTACAGTATCCTCCCACGAATAAACCCAAATACACATCACATTACTCCACGAACAAACTGTCTCCTCTCAAGGGATCTCCACCCCAAGAATAGGATAATTTTGTCGTTTATACCGTGTAGATCATTCTCTCCTATATCGAGGCTACACTATACTACCTTCTATTTCGACTCTTCCTTTCGATCGACCGAAAGAACAGCACAATATCGCATCGAAATTCAAATTCAATTTGCTCCTTCAACTTTCAACGATACACTCTTATTCCACTTTTTTATTTACTTTTATGCGAACAATCATTTCTTCTATGATTGTACTACCTGTTTTATCCCATTTCTTTCCCGACTTTCGAATACAATTTTGAACTGACGGTTTCGATTGTATTGAGGATCTGTTGAAACAATTCTGTTCGAAGCAATGTATACAAAATTTTGTTAAAATGAATGTTTAGTAACTTTTCTAAAAAATCAATGTTAAAATCATTTTTATTTAAACGAACGTTATAATAAGTTTCAGTAAAATGAATGTACAATAACTTTGTAAAAATCAGTATTACAATGACTTTTATTGAAATCAATGTTATAAGAAGTTTCAGTGAAACCAATCTATAGTAAGTTTTGATTAAAATTATTGTTAAAGTAAATATTATTGAGATCAATGTTTTAAGGAGTTTCAGTGAAACAAATGTATTATAACTTTTATAAAAATCAATGTACAGTAACTTTTATTAAAGTCAATGTACAGTAACTTTTGTAAAAATCAATTTTAAAATAATTTTTATTGAAATGAACGTTATAATAAGTTTTACTGAAATCAATGTTTAATAAGTTCTGTTAAAATCAATGTATAAAAACTTTTGTAAAAACCAATGCATAAAAACTTTTGTAAAAACCAATGTACAAAAACTTTTGTAAAAATCAATGTATAATAACTTCTGTCAAAATCAATGTTAAAGTAAATTTTATTGAGATCAATGTTATAAGCAGTTTCAGTGAAACAAATGTATTATAACTTTTATAAAAATCAATGTACAGTAACTTTTATAAAAATCAATGTTACAATGAGTTTCAGTAAAATCAATGTATTATAACTTTTATTAAAGTCAATGTACAGTAACTTTTGTAAAAATCAATTTTAAAATAATTTTTATTGAAATGAACGTTATAATAAGTTTCACTGAAATCAATGTTTAATAAGTTCTATTAAAATCAATGTATAAAAACTTTTGTAAAAACGAATGTTTAAAAACTTTTGTAAAAACCAATGTACAAAAACTTTTGTAAAAACCAATATACAAAAACTTTTGTAAAAAGTCAATGTATAATAACTTTAGTAAAAATTAATATTAAGGTATTATTTATTGAAATGAAGTTACAACGAATTTCATCGAAATCAATATATAAACCCTGTAATTAAAATCAGCGTATAACGACATTAACAAAAATCAATGTATAAGAACTTTTATAAAAAGCAATGTATAATGAGTTCCATCGGAATCAACATACGAGATTTATTGTAATCAAGGTAGACCGCGTTTCATTGAAATCAGCGTATAATGAGTCTCGACCGAAACCAATGTGTAACGCGTTACGTAGCTCTATTGTAATTTCAAGCATGCATAATCGCCGCGTCTCGCGCATTTTTGCGTCATCCTCGGATGACAGCATTCGATGACACGGAACAGTGTCATCCGTGCATACGTTTAACTACGCGATCGAAACGAGGAACCACAACGGAACGTGTATGTAAATAGAACGGCATAGTTTTCTCGTTCGAGGCAACGAACGTGCCAGCACGTGCAGCGAGAAGCACACGTCGATCAACGACGCGTTTTTCTAATTAAGGCAATTTTCACGACCGTCGCGAGTCACGAGAACTCTGACGGCGACGCATGCGACCTCGAACGTGCTATTTACGACACGATTTACGGCGAACGAAAGGAACTCGTCGCGCGGGAAAACAACAACGCCAACGACGTAATTTGTCGTTTTCCCGCTGTGCACAACTTCGAGAAATTCGTATTATTCGCTGGCTAACCTGATACTGACGGTCGCATTTTCCTCTCAGGCGAAAATTTCGAGAATTCGATAGATTACACTTAACTAGTATACAACATCGGGTATGTACAAATTGCCTTTCTGTGAGCCTTTCAAAAAGGGCGGGAATTTATTCAAATTTAAAACGTATGTATATTTTCATTAAATTAGGTCGCATTTTCCTCTGAGGCGAAAATTTCAAGAATTCGATAGATTACACTTAACTAGTATACGACATCGGGTATGTAGAAATTGCCTTTCTGTGAGCCTTTCAAAAAGGGCGGGAATTTATTCAAATTTAAAACGTATGTATATTTTCATTAAATTAGATCGCATTTTCCTCTGAGGCGAAAATTTCGAGAATTCGATAGATTACACTTAACTAGTATACAACATCGGGTATGTAGAAATTGCCTTTCTGAGAGCCTTCCAAAAAGGGCGGGAATTTATTCGAATTTAAAACGTACGTATATTTTCATTAAATTAGAGGAATTATAGAGTAAATATCGAATTACGTAAAAAGCATCGTTTACACTGGACTCGAAGTTCATTCGTCTTCGCGTTTCGAACGCGTCCGCAGTGTAAATTCGCGGGAGGCAAAATAGCCAAACGCGGCGCGATTAAAGTTTCAGTGTCTCCGGATGCAGTTGCGAAGGTAGGGAAAAAAAGCGGAACAGAAACACGGCGAGCGTGGCGAGCAAAAACGGTGGAAACATACCGGGAGAGAATCGTTCTGTATTTCACGCGAGAGGATAGAGCGGGCTCGTACACACGTCCGTTCGAGCGTGTATTACGAGTAAGGTGTGCTGGAACAGTTATCGATCACGCGATACTTCCACAGACATCGTCGAGCCTTTATCGAAAATTCCGAACGACCTTCCTATAAACTTTTCCCAAGGAGAGAAACTTTCTTCGCGGATCTCCCGTTCCTCTGTGTATGCAAATCTCTTCGTAAGTTTACGATCGGTGTCATCCGTCTACCAGCAACTTATCCGCACGCTAATTACGCGTTACGTAACGTCTCTTTATCAGAGATAACCGACGAAGGTCGTGTCCGATACTACCGAGAACTTGATCTTCGTCACGTGTACCAGTTTCGTTAACTTACGTTACATTAGGCTTTGAGTATAGGTTTATCGGATCAGGACAAAGTTAGGCTACCGTGGTAACATAGGATAGATTAAGTTACGTTGGATTACGATTAGATTATGTTGGATTCGAGTTAGTTAAGTTTTCGTGCATTAAGGTTAACTTAGGGTTAGGTCGTGTCAAGGTTCGATTAGGGTTACTTTATATTTGGGTGAAGGTGTGATGGATTAGAGTTAGGTTAAGTTAATATATTTGTCATACGTTGTATCGTTATGTAGTATGACCTCGTATTATATTGCCACGCGTTATATCGCCGTGAGTTATATTGCCGTTTGTTCCATTCTATATTTGCCATGTATGATCTTGCTTAGCATTCTATTAGTCACGCAATGTATTACCTCGCGTTATATTGTCACGTGTTATATCACCTCGCGTTATATTGCCGTGTATTGAATCCATCATCTTATATCACCACACGTATTCATCATACATTATTTTCATCTCGAATTATTTCACAATGCATTACATTCACCTCGCGTTATATCGCTGGATATTATATTTACCTCATACTATATTTCCATATATTGCATCACTAAATATCACCTCATAAAAATGAACAATTACTAAAAAATCTTTGACAGTCATTTCTCTTCCTACATCGCCAATTTCAAAAATACTCCGTTTCTACAACTCCATCCTCCACGACAAAATTAATCACATTTCTAATAAGAATCTATAAATATCCTACGAGAGATATAACGGAAATTCTAAAATTGCAAGATTCCACGAAGCATGCAGCAGCAAAAATGAATTTTCAGCGAGTCTGCGTTTCCACGAAATCGATCAAACAGAATCGACCTCTCGAGAAAGACACGTTGCATCCTTTCTGATTCTCAGGGCGGTACGTCGTTCGATACGCAGGAATTTGTGGAGGCTCGTAGATACACCGCTGGGACAAACCGGCCCACCCATCAAGATCGAAATATCCTTTACCTCCAGATATATGACGTTTACATCGTCACTCTTGGCACGCGGTTTTCCTTCTACCTCTTTCTTTATCCTGATCGCGACTTTCTTTGGTATTCGATGGAACGGGTTTCGTTCCCATCCAACTTCCAGACCCTCCACCTTCTGTCCTCCGTATTTTCTCCTGTTCCTTCTTTCCCGAGAAAGATTTATTCGTACCCGGAATAAGGATAATCGAATGATACGGAAACCTGCATCGAGTGATTTCTGGGAAAACTTGTGCGAACGAAAGGATAGATAAAACGTTTCCGTTATTAACTCTTACGGGAACCTGTAAACAGTTATCCATCGAAACTTTTAATATTTACGTCGAATGCTAAAAAATTTCTGTTTCTTTCGCGTTCAACTTTTATTGAATTTATAAACAGAAGATCGAGTATAGTATACTAAAATAATAGTGTTAATGGTACAATAAAAGAGTAGTATAGCCAGCAAAGAACTCGCACGATTAAATAAATGTTCGTATTTTTCATAGGTCAGCAATTCTCGTTGAGTAAATTGATCGAAGTTCAGAGAACTCGGAACGTGAAAAGACGACGAGCAACTAGCAAGAGAGACTGCAAAGGCGTTAAAGCAAAGCTTTCGTTTGAAATCTTCGAGTCCGAGCGAACATGGAGAAAGGAATACCTTCCGGACACGGAACTTTACGAAACTTTAGGAGGATAACTGACGCTTTATTTCGCCCTCGTTTCACGGTTCTTCTCTTCCCATCTCGTTCGTTCGAGCAATTAAACGGAAAGGAAATTTCACCGAAAAACGAAGCTTAATCGAGTTCGGGTGAATCGCGCCGAATAAATCAACGCAACCGTTTGCCAGAGAATTCTATGAGAGCGAATTGTACGTACGTGAGAACCGTACGTTGTGCAACAAGCATGTACTGCGAAATCATAGTAAAACCCGCGATAAAAATACACGCTCGTGTTTTACCTTGAAGCCACAAACAAGAAAGCTATGCGACCTCACGTTCCACCAAGATAATGCAAAAGTTGATCTTGAGCAAATCCTGTCTCGTGCTAAAGTAAACGTTTCACGTATCTTCTTTCAAATTCGATTATACGAATTACTAATAATTTATAATTCATGAGTTAAATGACATGGAATTCATGCATGATGCACCGCGTTAACTGCTTGGTCATTCCACGTCAAATCGACGTCACCATCTGCTCTAATTAGAATATGTTGTAGTCCATGTGAAATTAGGGGGGGTTTATGTCATCATTTTACCGGTTTCGAATTTGTTAAAAAATAACAAGTCTTCAAAGTTTGCAATCTTAGGTCATTTTTACGAAAACAGGCTTCACTTACGAATTTTTTTCTCGGAAACTAGTTAATCGATTTGGCTAAATTCTTTTCTGTTTTATTCACAAAGGATTGGACTATTTTAAAATATTTTTTTCAATTCTAAATTCTGAAGGGAACTAATGTTATTACAAGATGGAGAAAGACGTGGAGTACCTCTGTTTTAGGTCCAATGAAACCTATTCAAACTTTAACTTCTTCCAATTTCCATATGAAAACTCTTATCAATAAAAATAAATAATTAAATTAGTCAAATAATTTGAATAAATCATATTACAGCTTAATAGTCATATTTAATTGTATCATATAATATAATGTATGATTTAGATAATTTCGTATATGACTCATAAAGTCGAAAATAATCGAAGGCTACTCAAATTAATATTTATACCGCGGTATATTTTTCTCAGCCAGTTCGCGGATATTTTCTGACCAACGTATTCGTTTCGGTGGATGATGAAGCATCGCGTGAATCGCTCGAAAAAAAGGAAGGAAAAATAAATGTCGTGCGAGGAGGGATCGATCGAACAAAAATGAAACGCGTGGTGAATTAAACGCGCGTGGGCGACGAAGGGGAGCCGATGAAAAGGGTGAAATTTAAAGCTCGTGCATCGCAATTACGGAATTATTAAAACGTGTTGCCAGCGAGTTTTTGTCGCCTTGTTATTAACGTGACGCTGTTCTTAATCTCGTGACAAATATTTCTTAAGAATTTTTGATATTTGTATTGTGAGCTATTATTCGAACACTTCGATGTTTGAACATTGACTGAACATTTATATTAACACTTGAACTTTAATAGTAATTTAAAAATAAACCTAACGATGTGCATATTCACTCTGAAATTAAAAATGAAGTTAAAAAATAAATGAACAAATGACAAAACATAAATTGATATACACATTAGTTCTTTATCTTCATGAAGATTAATAGAGATTCTAAAAAAATTGTTTTAACAAATTCTGTAAGTAAAAATGAAAAACTTATAAACAGGTCACTTGATCTTTTCTGTAACTTTAGTTTTAAACATTGAATATTTGAGTAATAGTTAACTGGACATTAATAATAAATACTTGAATCTTAATAATTATTTAGCATTGAATCTAAGGATGTACACATTCACTCTGAAATTAAAAATGAAGTTAAAAAATAAATGAACAAATGACAAAACATAAATTGATATACACATTAGTTCTTTATCTTCATGAAGATTAATAGAGATTCTAAAAAAATTGTTTTAACAAATTCTGTAAGTAAAAATGAAAAACTTATAAACAGGTCACTTGATCTTTTCTGTAACTTTAGTTTTAAACATTGAATATTTGAGTAATAGTTAACTGGACATTAATAATAAATACTTGAATCTTAATAATTATTTAGCATTGAATCTAAGGATGTACACATTCACTCTGAAATTAAAAATGAAGTTAAAAAATAAATGAACAAATGACAAAACATAAATTGATATAGACATTAGTTCTTTATCTTCATGAAGATTAATAGAGATTCTAAAAAAATTGTTTTAACAAATTTTGTAAGTAAAAATGAAAAACTTGTAAACAGGTCACTTAACCTTTTTTGTAACTTTAATTTTAAATATTGAATATTTGAATAATAGTTAACTGGACATTAATAATAAATACTTGAATCTTAATAATGATTTAAACATCAAATATTTAAGTAATAATTAAGTAGATATTTATAACAAATATTTGAATCGTAATAATTAATGATACAGCCATTGCAATGTGTATTTTTATAATTAATTAACCGCTTACACGAATATCCGCATTTCCGTAATTAATCACGTAATCTGCACTTCGATAATTAAGTGAACAATCCGTGCTTGCATAATTAATTGAACAATTGTCCACAGCTCCACAATTAACGAAACAATTATTCGTATCTAAATTTCCCTAATCTGAATATTGGAAATAATTCAAAACTCGTATAAAACGAGTAATTAAAGTTTATCCGAATAACTTGCAGTGTTAACGTTCGTAGAGAAAGAAGATAATAGGATAGAGATCACGGAAAGATATCAAGAGATTCGAGGAAAGTTTAGCGAAAGAAACAGCTCGAATAGCTTGTACACAAGTTCTCCTTTGAAGCAGTTGACTCCTAAAGCGAACACTACAGGAACACGTTCTCTGTTCGTGAGCAGTTTACGGATAGTTCGTGAACTTGGATGAATACAGGGGGTTTTAAGGAAACGCGAAAGCTTCGTTCACGCTAACGACCGATCGAACCTCTGCTGTTACGCTAATCGTCGATACTTATCTCAACTGCAGGGGTACATGAAAATATTCCAGACGATAGTATGTTCGCGGCAGAAACAGTTGTACCTTTTGCTCCTAATCGACGATTCTTGTAGCATTAGCTACTATTCTATTAGACTGCACACCAAATCGCTAATTTCGATACTTAGAACAGTTGTTACTTTTATTAACACTAGGTTTATGAGGTGCGTTATTTTCACGCATTTCGATTTTTTTTTTTTAGGAAAATTACAAAGGTCGTTCGTACTTTTATTTTATTTCGTACGGACTTTTATCCATCGAGGTAAATAAAAAATATATAGTTCCATCTTTTACGTTAATAATATTAAACAAAGTTTGTTTACGCCTAAACATAGAGCCTCTTTTAGAGATATATAATATCTTGATCACTAAATCAAATTTTTATTTCTACCTTCTCACATTTTCAATCGTATATGCATTTCGATCAAATATGGCGGTCGGCACGTTAAACAAGTACCGTTTTCAATTATGAAAACGCAAAAACTGTGTCATACAATAATTTCAATGGTATTAAGTGATCAGCACACTGCGGACGTTTATGTATTTATGGCATATCGAAGTCTGCAACGTATATATAAATCACGCGATCGATAGACTGCAAATCTCTATGTTGTGCAGGGAACAAAAGAAACATTTTTTATATTTGATCTATTTGTCAATCACCTTTGAAAGGTATAAAAGTCAAAATTATATTATGGTATAATAAAGTGTACTTATTGGTGTAGATCACTTTTGTGAGCAGAAGAGCTTCATGAGATATAATTGAAGGAACGTGACTACTGTTCTGAGGAATCAGAACGAAAGTCCTGACTATGTTGTATTTGGACTCATTCCAATAAGGAAAATGTCACAAATATGTTGGAGAAAGTTTCATAACAAAAGGGTAAAAAATAACGAGTATTACTCTTGCGTTAAAAGTTTCACCGATATTTTACTGTTGGGTCAGACATTTTCTAATCTCTTTTTCTATGTTTGGTACGTTTCAAATCACTGTAATCAATTTCTATTTCAATTACTGTAATAGAATAGTAAAGTAGCACTACTCGATATAAACATGTAATAAGACTACACGATGTAAGTGAAAATTCAGACCCACAAGGTTGAACAGTAAATTTTTAAGTGACAGAAAAAGATCAATAATAAGTCCTTTCATACGTTCAATAAATTTCAATCAGTATAGTAAAGTAGTAGTGAAACAACAGTGTAAGACTACACAATATAAGTAAAAGTTCAAACCCGAAAGATTGAACAATAAATTTTTGAACGAAAGAAAAAGATAAGTAAAAATAAGTTCTTCCATATCTTCAACAAATTTCAATCAGTATAATAAAGTAGTAGTGAAGTGTAAGACTACACAATATAAGCAAAAGTTCAAACCCAAAAGATTGAACAGTCAATTTTTGAACGAAAGAAAGAGATAAATAAAAATAAGTCCTCCCATCAGCTAATTTCAATCAATATATTAAACTACATGATATAAGTCCAAACCCAAAAAATTCTGACCTATAAATTCTCGAACAAAAGAAAAAAATAAGTAAACTAGTAAAGTACTAATATAAAACTACGTAATATAAACGAAAATCCAAACTCAAAAGAATAAACAGTAAATTTTTACGTCTAAGCGAAAAGTAAATGAAAATAAGAGGAAAAGGGCGGAAAAGACATTGCAACCGTTGAAGTCATTGTGATGGCGAACGCATTACCTTGGTTCGAGTCAGTGACGGTGTTTGGTCCGTGGTAATAATTCCCAAAGGGAGGCACGAAGCTGGAAGAAAAGGCAGACGGTCCTTCAGCACGGAGGAATTTAAAGAGGACCAACGGAGACGACGCGGCGAGCTACAGAGAAGCCCGAGCCGTATTTGCATTTACATTGGCGCGCTCAAATCGTCGGAAAGGAGAGTGTGGAATAAAGGAAGCAACCAGGTACCAGGGAAAGAACTTTATCACGACGTGAAATCGATTTTACCCAGGGGCTACGTACCTCTTCTAATCCAAAATATGCTACACGCTAGATCGCCAAACGACTCAAGATTTCATCTTTTTTTTCGACTGATACGTTATTTTTTTTTTTAGGAAACTCTTTTAGGTAGTGAACTTTTGGACACTGAAGTTT
This sequence comes from Megachile leachella, assembly GCA_963576845.1. Classification (NCBI taxonomy): domain Eukaryota; kingdom Metazoa; phylum Arthropoda; class Insecta; order Hymenoptera; family Megachilidae; genus Megachile; species Megachile leachella. The sequence goes on along the minus strand of OY756248.1, from coordinate 7,326,900 downwards.
TAGGTTGAGGTGAAGTTAGGTTTTTCTGTGAAGTAGAGTATGAAGAATTATGTGTAAATAGCAGTGCAATTTGTGACAATGCTGTTCTTTACAGGGGTATATGGAAAGTTTTTGATGACTAAATTTTGTGTGTAGAAATAAATTTATGGTAAATTTTTTGTATGAAATATGTGAGCTTGAAAGTTCACAAACCGAAAAATCAGCTTCATGAATCTCACATAAGTATTAAATTTCCCACTTGCAAACTTCGGAAGCTGTCCAAAGATCAAGCTGAGGACAGTAACGAAACTTTGATCGAATTTCCCGAAGCTCACATTTTTCAACAAATAAATTGCAATTTATTATCAGTCACGGTCTTCCGAGAACGTTTTAATCGCTGCTCTCGAATCGTTTCGCGGAATAAAATCACTCCCCGATTTTTCAAATACTTCACTCGCGAGGAGAAGCAGACGCGATAAACAAATGAAAGTTATATCTAGAAACGTATACTAACGGCGAAAGTATTCGGGCTAAGGACACGCCATTATGAAGAGTCTCGAAGACGAAATACGAGGGAGGAAAAGAAAAGGTTAAAGCGGTTACGGATCCCTCACGGACAAAGAACCCTGGCAAGTTACGAGGGTGGAAAACTAGGGAAAAGATTCCGAGTTGCTTACCGTGCGACAACTACTGAAATTAAAAACGAAAACTTTTACGTCTTCTGTTCCAATTTCATCGTGTGTAATTACGCTTCTGTATTTATGACACAAACGCTTCTGCTAAGTACACACGAATCATTCTATAAAATCCGCAATTTACTGATTGCATCATTCATGTGTACTTTGTGGATTTTGCCGGGTTGTAAATATATAAACATATGCGGTGTAATTATTGATAGCCTGTGAATGTTTATGAGATACAATTTACCGAAATTAATGATGCATGCTTATTTATGAGGTGCTAATGTGGCTTTTTTATATGATAAACCATTATAAATTTATTACATGCATGTATATGTTGTTACATGTATTGCATTATTGTTACATATTTATTGTATGAATTTATAAAAATGTAGAACTAAAATTGAAACAGGAATTTGTGCAGGTAAAGAAGGTTTCAATTTACAATTTCATAAATTGTGGTCATATAAGTGGCAGCCATATAGAGGAGCAGCACATCATTCTTCTCTTAATGATAATCTTCATATGTATCAATAATAATGAACATTTTATTATTGTACATGATCAATGATCATCTTGATGTATGAATAATAATGAACATTTTATTAATGTACATGATCAATGATCATCATGATGTATCAATAATAATGAACATTTTTTTATGCACATGATCAATGATCATTTTAATGTATTAATAATAATGAACATTTTATTGATGGACATGATTAATGTTTATATTGATGTATGTATAATAATGAACATTTTTTTATGCACATGATCAATGTTCATCTTAATGTATCAATATTAATAAACATTTTTGAATGCACATGATCAATGTTCATCTTAATGTACCAATATTAATAAACATTTTATTGATGCACATGTTAGCGCCAACGTATTTTTGAGGGTCGTCGAAGGCAATTAGCCCGCCGCTATTTTGCTTTCGTACGATTTATGATCGGGATGAACTGTGCGAGGTCTGGACGAGTGAATGGTTGTAAACGGACGGCTAGGGCGACAGACGATTGCCAGTGACATGAAGTCACATGGCAATCGGATGTTGCAGACTTATTTGTTTGAATGAGGAAAATTGGGAAAGGCAAGCAGCCCGACGTTGCGTTGCCGGTATGAATAGGAACATTGTTCCTCAAGGATCTGGCCACGGAGTGGGGAAGGCGAGGATGCCTTCTGGTAAGAGGACTAAGTTTGACCTCTTGGCACTTACCCCAGAACCATTGACGAGAGCAAATCTAATTTTTCTATAACACACATGATCAATGTTCATCTTAATGTACCAATATTAATAAACATTTTATTGATGCACATGATCAATGTTCATCTTAATGTACCAATATTAATAAACATTTTATTGATGCACATGATCAATGTTCATTTTAATGTATCAATAATAATGAAGATTTTTTAATGCACATGATCAATGTTCATTTTAATGTATCAATATTAATAAACATTTTTTAATGCACATGATCAATGTTCATCTTAATGAATCAATAATAATGAACATTTTATTGATACACATAGTAAGATACAGAAGTAGAAGAGAAGAGTCTAGATGATCATCTAAGACACGTGACACAAAACGAATCACTGATAACTGCTGTTATCAGGACGCCTTCGTTTAATGGCTGTCCCGTTTCTCTTCCACCTGATATCCGCGAAACGTTAATGAGCGGATTCACGCTCGATTATTAAATCCAGTTCGCCGTCGCGCGGATAAACACAGAGGTCTCGACGAGATTAATTAACGAGATTGGTAAAGTCGTGCCGGGAGTATTTAGAAGACACTCGAGAGACACGGATTACGCGTGAATTCGTAACGAATCGAATATGCTGCTCGACGAGACAGAAACTGTTATATTAATTTCGCGAGCTTGCACGTACAGATTGTATTCTAACGATCATCTTTCGCTAAGCTGAAAATAACGATGTCAAAGTTTGCCAATGCGAATATCGTACGTATCGCGATTCCGCATTTAAAAGCCGGTTTATTCCGTATTGATCTTTTCCTTTTTTCGCGTCCTTTATGCAAGGAACGATTCGTAAAAAGTAACGAAAGGGATTACTGAAAACATTTTTGAAAGCAAATGAAATTTTATAAATCGCTACTAATACTACAAAGATGTAAATTTTAACTGCAAATTAAATTTGTACGTATGTGTAACTATATCTACTTGTAGAATGCATAGATTCTATAGGATTAAAAGATTAAATCAGAGTTACGAAGGATCGAACCGTTCATTGATTTTCGTGAAAACGCTAGCTCGGTGGAACGCTAGAAAACATTACTAATAGAATAATAGCTCGTTAAGCCAATCGGATGCGAATAGAAAAGAACGGATCGACGAGGTAGCGGGGTGAATCGGGGCAAAAAAGGGAAATGGAAGGAGACGATGGAAAACGAGGGAAAAAAAAGTAGTTCAAAGGATCCGATCGTGTGGCAAGGACTGCTCGTTAAAGTGGAAAACAAACTACAGAGGACTGGCTCGGATGAAAGCCCCGAATGAGTAGAAAAACCGAAACGACACCGCGCAAACCGTGTGTCTGTGGATGTTTTAGCTTTGTCTTTTGTCAAGTCGTCGCTTGAATTCGTGATACGATATTACTGCCTTGTTTCTCGCAGTAGTTTCAACTGTAACAGTGAATTAAAAGACGACTCTTAATGGAAACTCTATCAGACGTAAAAATAATTTTAATAATTACGATGTTTCTTTGTTTCGAGGGAATAAAGCTTGTTGGATGTATTTCTTTTTTTAAGGTTGAAAGGTAATAAACCGTGAAAAATACGTTAGCATATGTAACAGTTAATTTCGCTAAGTAATAACGTAAGTATGCGTTATATTACCGCTTGTTACATGACCATGCAATATATTAAATGTTACATGACCATGCAATATATTACATGTTGCGTAATCACGCGTTATATGACCATGTATTATTACTGTACAGTATTTCAATGCAGTATGACATTATATTAACAATTTTTTACCTAAAAAAAATATCCAAAAATAAACGTAATAAACATACGATCATTGTCATTCACCAAAATAAAGTTTCAGAGAAGAGTGCGTAATCATAGTATTTTCAGTTCGCAACACGTACCATTTAAAGCTCTGTATAACCCAAAATAAAAGTTCCTTTAAAGCTCGGTTATGACTTTTTTATTACGGCACTTCAGGATCCCGCTATGAAGTTAACGTATTTCCATTTCACCGTAGCAGTTAAGGGTTAAAGCATAAAAAAGAAAAAATGTTTGATACGGTAAGCATATCTTCTGTTCTACTAAAACGAATGAAGCATCATACCCGACCTCTCGTCGGGCGAATAAACCAAACGATTATTAGAATTCGAGAAAGATTTCACGTCGAAAAGTCGCGACGAGCGGTTTCGCTGAAATACCACTTAATTCCAACAAATCGTTCCTCCACGGGAGCGAAGCGTGAATATGGACGAGAAAACGAAAAGGGAGAGCACGGGAAGCCGCTAAGATGCTCTGAGATAGTATGGGACAGAATGGAATGGGTGCCGACTCGATGGAGGAATAACCTTATTTACCGAAGGACCTACGATTATCCTTCGTTTCCCTTCTTCTACCTTCCAACGACTCGAGTTTCTGCTTCGAACCATCTTCACCTCTCTGCCCCTCTTCGAGTGATAAATTGTCCTAGTATCACAACCGCATAAACAAATCTCCGTGCTTTCTCTAGCTCGGGTTATCTGCACTGGCGTAACCTGCATTTTTGTTTGCGGTTCCGCCGATTTACGCTGCAATTTTCAACTTTACAGTTCGGAAATTCGGGCAGTGGAAAACATGGAGATTTCAAGACTTGCACTTCTGTCTTATGAGGTCCAACATGACTTTGAACGTTTAGAAATTTATGAATTTGGAAGTATAGAAACTTAGACTTTTGCAAAGTTGGAAGTATAATTTGAAACTCCGAAACTCGAATCTTTACAAATTTAAAAATGAAAATTTCAGGATTTGATAATTTGAAGATATTGAAATTAAGAGAGATATGATAATGTCTGGACCAATGATAGCAGTCGAGACCCTTATAAAATCAATCAATATAACAATGTCGAAGTTACATAAATTTCACATACTTGAAATTTGAAAATTTGTAGATTGTCAAGATTGAAATGTCTACCATTACGCCAATGTTGACCTCACTCCGTGATTTGCCTCCCTTTCCAAATTTTTGTTTCGCATTGATTCGCATCGATCTTACTGTTCGCGTATTTATCGATTTCACCAGTGACAGGCTAGAAGGGAAAGTTTTAGCTCGAAATGCACATCTGAGAAGAGACTTTCACGCGAGCGCACGATAAATCATGATATATTGCAAATGACTGCGCATATATTGGGAAATAATCTCGAAAAATTATTCCAATCATGTATTAACATTATTGCATTAAACTCAGTAGCTTTTTAAAATTATCTTCCATGAACCACTTATAAAATAGTATCATGTTATCACTCATAAAATATTAATGTATACATATAAACTACATATGAACATACACTACACACTACATATGCACATACACTACATACTACATATGCACATACACTACATACTACATATGCACATACACTACATACTACATATGCACATACACTACATACTACATATGCACATACACTACATACAACATATGCACATACACTACATACAACATATGCACATACACTACATACTACATATGCACATATACTACATACAACATATGTATGCATACTACAATATTTTTAAAATAACATGGAAAAATTTGATTTCTCGAGATTTCATGTACACGTTACGTAACAAGTATAAATACCTCCACGCGTACAAAGTGCTAAAAGAAAGTGTACCCAACATCAAGTACAAATAAAAGCTATTTACGTTCGCGGGGAAGAGGACTTGTAATTGGCAGTAATTACGTAAAACGAAATAAAAGAATCGGTTCTTAACGCGATCGTTCGCGCTTGCCAGCTGATAACGGGAACGTAAATTGAAATTAGTTTCCTGGAGCATAATTTTCCGCGAGCTAGTAGTCTCGCGAGTAGCCGGACGGTTTTTCCAGGGCTTGGTTTGCCCCGTTGGGAAAACGGGTCCGGTTTTCCACGCTCGACGAATCCTTTATTGCGATGGTTTGTTCTGCCTCCATCCACCCAAACCGACCCTTCTCTCTACCACCCTTGAAATCGTCCGACAAGCAAGATTATACCGCCGGAAATATCAATGCTCTCTGTCTTTCCTCTCTCCTTTTCCCTCTACGATTGTTTATACACGCTGAATTGCATAAGTATTCGCATCCTCTTAATTAGTAACTGCACGTGTATAATACCTTTCCGAAGGAAACCGACTGCTGAATATACATGTATTATTTGTATCTGTTAAACTGTTTTCGCGATTTGTCATATTGCACGGAAAGTTACAATTGAGAGGAATATGAATTAAATAACACGAAATTCACCTTATAATACTAGCTTCTTAATTTAACCTTTGTGTAACGAACAGGTCACGCTACTGAAAAGACTGTTCTGCAACGATAATAGATTAACAAAGAAAAAACCATCTCGCGCGTGCCGCGACGATGACATAACCGACACGTTTAGATAGCAAAACAATCTCAGAGTCAGATAAAGTTTCAGATAAATTATGAATAATGTTCTTATCCTCTTATTATCGCTTCTTACTGATTAGTGTATCGAATACAAGTTGAGCGTTGTATTCGTAACGATTTCGTAAGGAAGGACGCCGAACAACTTCACAACTAAAGTTATGTAGACATGAGTTAATACAAAACATAAAATATCTGAAACAATTTTAACAATTTCCAGTATTAACCTCTTCCTTTGCTTTGAATCAAACTTACTCAAATTTTGAATACTCTTTAAGTTGAAATTTAGGCACAGTATAAGTTGCTTTATCAAGGATCTCTGATTATAAAATAAGCACCACATTTTAGTTTTCTTTGTTCTATTTGTGTCTACTCAAATTTTGAATACTCTTCAACTTGAAATTTAGATCAACTATAAGTTGCATTATCAAGGATCTCTGAATATAAAATACGCACCACAGTTTAATTTTCTTTGTTCTATTTGTATCTACTCAAATTTTGAATACTCTTCAACTCGAAATTTAGACCATCTATAAGTTGCTTTATCAAGGATCTCTCAATATAAAATACGCACATTTTAATTTTCTTTGTTGGTTTTAACCCTTTGCACTCCTATGTCGAGTGTGGCTCGACATCACATATCTCACGAACCATATAAAAAATTTAAATAAATTGTTTATTGAACATATACATTATCATTTATTTACTATTTATAATAAATCAAAAATGTATTTGTTACATACTCTACACTGTTACAATACATTTTATTGTGAACCCCTTCTGTTATTTATTTTGTAAATGAAGGAATTGGTAGGTTATAAAAATTAGGAAGTCTAAAGGGTTAATGTTACAGTATATTTAGTCTTGACTGATGCACCTGATAAATGGCAAAGAGGTTAACAAAATGTTATATAAATATAATAAATGTTGCTAATGGTAATTCCAATGTCATACGAATTTTCAGTTTATAAACACGTAGACGTTTTGAATCAATAGAGGTATACGAAAAATCATGAATGTGTTTCGCGTGACACGACGAGCATGACGTAGCGAGATGGTAACGGACGGGAAACGAGGTCTTGTGAAGGTAGAGGTGCTTCCCTCCATCGAATATACATATTTACCGTGAACCGAGCGTTTATCGAGCGAATTGAAAAGAGTTTGCGTAAAGGATCGTCGAAGCGAACGATTAGATAGCGAGTCGGAGCAGATAATGCGTCTGCGTGTCGATGATGCGGGTGGAAAATGGAACGGCAACTGTTTTCACAAAGAATTTCGAACGGCACTCGTGTCTATTGATCTTGTAATTTACACTTTTATTATCGGCGGGAAAGAGAAGAACGCAGCATTCCATTTGGATCAAGTCTAATTACTTCTGATAATTATGTCGCTGAAATCTCGTTACGCTCCGCTTTCGGTTTGATGGATTCTCACGATTCGCCGTAGAAGATAAACGTAACGTAACAAGGAACATTTTGGAGCAAAAAGTAAGAACGTTACGAATGGAATAGCTTTTCCATTCTTGAAAGCATTTCTTACGCTCGGTCGGTAGAATGAGCTTTGAATGAGTCACTTCGTTTCTTCAAAGCGTCTCTCCTGCCTAGTTAGTCACAGTTGTTGTCCCCGAGTCGTTTGTGTACCGTGTCTTCGCAGTTTACTCTTGCGCATCGAGTGAAACGAGTAGAAAAAAAAAGAAACGAAGAAAATTGAATAGCAAAGGAACACGAGTATCTTTTCGATCGATGCTCTCTCTGTTCGTTAAAACGGGAAACGAGCATTTACCTTACTAATTGCGCCGTTATTAAACACGAAGACAGTAAAACACACAGAACGAGCACGGGGGGAAAATAAAGAAACTCCTCGAAGTAATTAAATATTGACCGTCCCGAAAGGAACTTATCATTTCTTAACATTAAGCACGGCGATCCGTAGAATTTCTAACGAGCGTAATTCCTTTCGTTGAAGTCCTTGCGAGAAGAAAAATCGAAAAAGAAAACACGGAGCTACAGGACAAGTTGCTGAAGTATTCGTTCGGCTTCTCAATTAACGCGTTAAATGCCGCGGTGAAAACGATCGCGTGTAATAAGGTACAATCTAATTGCAATTACTCGGAATACGAATGTTTCATTTTTCAATATAACATACAACGATTTAACGCATTGCGGTTTAACGTATGGCGAATACAACTTGTAACAATGGTGACCTATCGCGTGACGAATATAATACGTATCTAACAACTACTACGCGTACCGAATAGAACGCGCAACAAGTACCACGTGACAATCTAACGCGTTATGAATACGACGCATCGTGATAATACACACGGCAATATAACGCGAAGTTATACAACGTATACTACGAGTAGCGTTATAATCTATGGTCTATAATGAATGACTATAGAATAATGATATAATAATGAATGACTATAGAATTACTTCACGACACGGCTTTGTAACACGAGGTCACATAGTGCGCGGCTATATAACACGAGGTGATATAATTCACAGTTTTAATACACAAGGTTGTGTACCCTGTGGCTATACATTACGAGATAGTACAATGTGCGGCCATATAACGCGAGATTATATAACATGCGGCTATATAACATGAGGTGATATAATTCATGATTTTAATACACAATGTTGTGTATCGTGTAGCTATACATCACGAGATAGTACAATGTGCGTACCTTGTGGCTATATATCACGAGTTAGCATTATATGCGGCTATATAACGCGAGATTATAAACATGCGGCTATATAACAGGAGGTGATATAATTCACGTTTTAATATACAAGATTGTATACCATTTGGCTATATATCGCAAGATTGTATAATATGCGGCCATATAACGCGAGATGATATAACATGCGGCTATATAACACGAGATGATATAATTCACGTTTTAATGTACAAAATTGTATACCATTTGGCTATATATCGCAAGATTGTATAATATGCGGCCATATAACGCGAGATTATAAACATGCGGCTATATAACACGAGGTGATATAATTCACGTTTTAATATACAAAATTGTATACCATTTGGCTATATTTTGCAAGATTGTATAATATGCGGCCATATAACGCGAGATGATATAACATGCGGCTATATAACACGAGGTAATATAATTCACACTTATAATACACAAGGTTATATCCCACGTGGCTATGTATCACGAGGTAACATAATAAGCGATCATATAACGCGATGCGATAAAACATGCGGCTATATATTGCAAGACTTATATAACATGCGATATAACGCGAGATTACTATAGTATACGATATTGAAACTCGCGGTGATATAATGCGAAGCGATGTGGCTGTATAACGCGACATGTAAACTGCTACACACTGCATACTAATGCATTGCTGAACTACCAATGACGATGTATTGTAATCCTTTAATTTCATCATTATATTCGAAACCGAAAGCAAAACGCGTACTTATATACCGGTAATATATGTTTCGAGATTCACGTGACGGAAGAGGAAGAGAGACCGAGGAGACGCCTGTTACGGTGTTCGCGAGCAAATTTGCATGGATAGCGTTCGTCGAGCGAGAGAAAGAGAGAGGGTCAGGGAGAAAGCGAGAAAATGGCAGAGAGAAACGGTTAATGGATTGACACGGTGGATTGCAATTAAGTTAACGGTTGAACGCGATTCGTGGATTATTTCTGCGGACCGAGCGGATTATAAATATTGGAATACGAATTCTATTAATGTTAACCGTGACGTACGGTTTGTTTAAAATGCGCGCAGGCTCGATCGAACGTTGAACGATCACGAATATAATGTATATCGGCCGGAATAAGCCGCGTTAAAAACTTTCATTTTGTCCCGTTCGATCCGTGATTCGTTGTTACGCGCCAGTTGTTATGTATGCTTGCGCTCGGATCGGAATCTCTGTTTCAATTAACGCGATCAATGCCGTGGGAAACGTCGGCGAATGGCCACGTCAAAATTTTAACGAATAATTCGAAGCGGAATACGGAATGAAAATTGCAGGTATCGTTCAAATTACATCGATAACGGGGAGGAAGCGACGCCGCTCAACGACTAAATTAGAACCGAAACTTCATTTTTATTATAAATATTACGGATGATATATTAACAGCGAGATTTTATCCAATCGTCAATCACTGCTGCGAATAATTTCATTTATTTACCAACGTAATAAATATGCAAATCATTTTATACGTACATCTGTAACATTTCGCTGCTAATGAATTACCGTCCGAAAATTCGACGTAACAAATGTTCTCTTCTTTCAAGTATTTCATTGTCGAGTATTTCGTTGCTTGATCCTCATTGAGTTATCACACTTATCTAAGCGATTCGCCTCCGCATTAATGACTAAATCTGCATTATTAAGCAATTATGCCATTAATTACCAAGTTCAGCGAATCGTGTTTTACATACCACCTAATTATCGTACTGAACGTTCCTTCCGAATAGATATTCTCGAGAAAAAAAATGTTTGCTTCGATCGTCGAAGACCGTTCGAAAGAACATGAAACGAATCTTCTCAGATTGGATCCGTTCTTCCGAGTTCGTTCTTTTAAGAAACTCACCCGGCTCCGAAGCATGATCGTATCCTAGTTGCGCGTTTCTTGCCCGACTTTCGCGTAATAACCGGAAGCGAGAACCGAGGGCAAAGTGGATCGCATCGTAAATCTGCTCAACGCTCAACAATGGAGAGCCTTCGTCTCTCGTGAACACGATCAAAAGAAGTTTCGCGAAACTGGCTACCATTATGATAATCCGTCTGATATGCCATAAAGGCCGTAAAAAATGAGCCGCGGTTGCCTCGCGTTCGCAACCTTCGTATTATATCCCCCTTTTGTCTCGTTGTCTGGCAAGTTTCGACCACTCCAAACATTCGTACGATCGATTCCCGGTGACTGGCTGTTTTATTCCGCGAATCGCATGTTTGTCTGCTGGTCGCTTCGAACGCGAAAGTGCATAGGTGACGGCGAACGTTTCGACTCGTGGGCGTGGGAATCGATGAACAGGCATTCGACGTCGATGTTCATACGCGTTTCATGCGTTTTATCGCCAGATACTCCGCTCATTTAAATGTTTATGTCTTTGAGCGCACATTCGATAGCCACGGAAAATAGTGCTAAGACTTTCTCTGATGCTGAACAGTGTATCGAGCAAGAAAATATTGCTACATTGTATTACCACGTGCGTTATATTTGTTATCTACCCATGCATTATATTGTCAAATAGTGACGTAGTCGCTAAGGTCATCTGTGCGATTGCAAATGGTAGTATAGCAGAGTGACCCTGGAGCGAACCATTAAAATGGTACGGAAAATAGTGTTAACAATAAGACTTCCTCTGTAGCGCCACGTCCCTGATGCTAAACAGTGTATCAAGTAAAAAGATATTGCTAGGCCAGGGGTCGGCAACCTTTTGAGTCGGAAGAGTCAAAAATTACAATTTACAAAATTTCAAAGCTTTTAAAGAGCCACAAAATTTTGTCTTGCCAACAATAAATAGTACTCGCATAAATAAAGTTTTTTGATAAAAAAAAATAATCTATTTTTTCATATAAAAGTAGTGTTTTTCACAACAAAGTAGATAATATATATATAGCAATATTAGATTATGAGTTTTTTTTTTGATAAAATAAATAATGTTTGCGTATGGAACTGAAGAGCGTGGTAATTCGATGCGTTGCGATTCCAGCGCTTGGTAATTCGACGCGTGGTAATTCAATGCGCTGCGATTCCAGCGCTTGGTAATTCGCCGCGTGGTAATTGGATGCGTTGCGATTCCAGCGCTTGGTAATTCAATGCGTTGCGATTCCAGCGCTTGGTAATTCAATGCATTGCAATTCCAGCGCGTGGTAATTCGATGCGTTGGAATTCTAGCGCGTGGTAATTCGATGCGTTGCGATTCCAGCGCTTGGTAATTCAATGCATTACAATTCCAGCGCGTGGTAATTCAATGCATTACAATTCCAGCGCGTGGTAATTCAATGCGTTGGAATTCCAGCGCGTGGTAATTCGATGCGTTGGAATTCTAGCGTGTGGTAATTCAATGCGTTGCGATTCCAGCGCTTGGTAATTCAATGCATTGCAATTCCAGCGCGTGGTAATTCGATGCGTTGGAATTCCAGCGCGTGGTAATTCGATGCGTTGGAATTCCAGCGCGTGGTAATTCAATGCATTACAATTCCAGCGCGTGGTAATTCAATGCGTTGGAATTCCAGCGCGTGGTAATTCGATGCGTTGCGATTCCAGCGCTTGGTAAATCAATGCATTGCAATTCCAGCGCGTGGTAATTCGATGCGTTGCGATTCCAACGCTTGGTAATTCAATGCATTGCAATTCCAGCGCGTGGTAATTCGATGCGTTGCGATTCCAGCGCTTGGGAATATTAGATAATGAGTTTTTTTTTTGGTAAAATAAATAATATTTGCGTATGGAACTAAAGAGCCGCAGCTTTATATCCAAAGAGCCGTATGTGGCTCGCGAGCCGCAGTTTGCCGATCCCTGTGCTAGGCTATATTACCACGTGCGTTATATTCACGTTTGTTAACTAGCCATGTATTATATTGCCGACTCGTGTCAAGTAGTGACGTAGTCGCTAAGGTCATCGTTAAGATGGTATCTATAGCAGAGTGACCCTGGCTAAATTACAAAAATGGTACAAACAGCAGAACTATTTAATCTCCAACCTTGAGTGAAGTAAATTCCAATAATTAATAAAACGATATCAACAAAGAACGTTCGCTAATGAGAATGACCACGGAAATATAAGGTCAAACGTTCGACATAATGCATAACAGGTACTAAGGAGATCAAAGAAAGCAGTAGGTATATAGGTTGAACGTGTTCGCAAAGGAAAAGACCAAATTCCTAGTTGCTTCGAATCGGACTGCAATCGAAAGTCGTCTGAAAAGCAAATGCTTGCTTTCAACGACGAAAAGTTCAACGTCGAAAAGAGAACGCCATTAACGTTTGCCATCTCGGTCACAATTTTTTTCTTTGTGAGAGTTGTGCGCGGAGGACCGTATACGGTCTAGGAACCGTTTTCATTGTACAAACGTGTACGATAATAAAAGATTACAAAGATCAGCGAACATTCGACGAAGCCGGTTCCCTTTTGTGAACGAAAGAGCCGAGAAGAGCAGGGAGATTTTCCAGACGCTAGAAAAATGTCCTCACAATCTACGAGGCAGGTGTTGAGAATGGGACCTGCACTCGCCTTTTCAAACCAACCTTCGACGACACGTCGTCGTCGCACTTTGTGTTCGTGCCCACACGTTATGTATACAGTCATATGCTGCTCGAAGATGGTTAGTACACTGGCTAAGAAAAGTGGCGATGTTGGAAAGAAAAGTCTTTAAACTTAGAAAGTTAGAACACTCGGAAAAGATTTGGGAATTTGGACATTTGCAATGTGAAATTATGATTTAATGCAGAAAGGTTGTCAAGGACGTTGAAAACATTACGTTCAAACATCTCCTAGCAGTTCCTTTTCATTCAAGAGTTAATCACAGAATGCTCGATAAAAATACAAGGTTAACGCGACGCGTGTACGCAACAGATAAGGAACTGGCCGCAATTGTGCGGTACGTAACAACTGGAAACTATCTTTGATGACGTTCGTAATGGCGAGACTAATAACGCGAACTATGATCACGACGTCGGATTTTCTTGTTTTTCTTTGATTTACGACGCTCGTTGAATTTCATAAATTAACCAACAGATTAAAAACGAGTCTACCGATGTTGAACATCGTTGCAAATGTAGAGTACATAGTTTACCACGGATACAAAGCGATCAACCAATAAATAAATGGTGTAGCGCGGGAAAGAGTAAACGATGAATTAGGCCATTCGACTCGCTGTGGTACGCGTAAAGCGATAACTGCTGAAAGCACGACCTCCGAACGAAGAAACGATACGGTTGATAATTCGATCATTTCGTCGACTGTGTAACAACGTTTTATGCCTCCCGTTTCTCGCTCGATCTGCACGCGAAAGAGATCCTTGGAACACGAACAGAGGAAGAAGGTAAAACGGGAGGAACAAATAACGAGGTTAACGGGACGTTCCACGATTAATTTGCTTGCAAACGGTTACGATCTGGGAATAATTAGTCAGTGTTCCAGCTTCTATCCATATAACTACAATGATATTAAGTTTCACGAAGAAAAACACAATTATGACATAATTAACCCGTCTTCGGATTTCTAATTTTAGTTTCATACATAATTTACTAGGGCTATTAGCTCATTTAAATACAGTAGACTTTCGTTATATTGCTACGTTCGCACGAATATTCAAGTACGATGCTGGTGTATATTGATACTGTAACACTATTTGTTATATCGCCATTTGTGTCATTGATGTATTATACCACGTGTTATATCGTCCACGCGTTATATCACCGATGCGTCCACATCGCACACGCGTTATATAGCCATATATTATATCACCGACACGTTTATTTCACTCTCGCGTTATATTGCCGACGCCTTAGTATTATCTCGCGTTATATCGCCGACGCTTTAATAACACCTCGCGTTATATCGCCGACACTTTAGTATCACCTCGCGTTATATCGCCGACGCTTTAATAACACCTCGCGTTATATCGCCGACACTTTAGTATCACCTCGCGTTATATCGCCGAGGTTTTAATATTACCTCGCGTTATATCACCGACATTTTAGGATCACCTCGCGTTATATCGCCGACGCACTAGTATCATCTCGCGTTATATCGCCGACGCTTTAATAACACCTCGCGTTATATCGCCGACACTTTAGGATCACCTCGCGTTATATCACCGACACTTTAGTATCGCCTCGCGTTATATCACCGACACTTTAGTATCGCCTCGCGTTATATCGCCGACGCTTTAGTATCACCTCGCGTTATATCGCCGACGCTTTAATAACACCTCGCGTTATATCGCCGCCGCTTTAATAACACCTCGCGTTATATCGCCGACGCTTTAGTATCACCTTGCGTTATATCACCGACGCATTTATATCACTCGCGTTGTATCACCGACGCATTTATCTCACTCGCGCGTTATATCACCAACGCATTTATATCACTCGCGTTATATCACCGACGCTTTAATATCACTCTCGTGTTATATCGCCGACGCTTTAGTGTCACCTCGCGTTATATCACCGACGCATTTATATCACTCGCGTTATATCACCGACGCATTTATATCACTCGCGTTATATCACCGACACATTTATCTCACTCTCGCGTTATATCACTCGCGTTATATCACCGACGTATTTATATCACCCTCACGTTATATCACCCTTGCGTTATACATCGCAATACATCGTGGCGCTATAAACTGTACAAATATGTACTCAATCAACGGCAATATAACAAGAGTCCACTGTATTATTTTACTAACTCCGTTTTATGACATCCGCTGATACCTTCACACTCAATGTAAATTTACAAATTATCTGCAGATTATTCAAATAAATACCGTGTATAATGTATAATGCACAATGACACGATGTTTTTTGAACAAGTTAACAATATCGTTCCTTTTTTTTTTTTATCGAATTCAGGAAATCGTAATCGTCGACTTGATGAGAATATTATTTCCCAGGGAGTATAATCGCGGTTCGTCGGTACGGTTATTGAAAAGCTCGTTGAAATTGAAAAATGTTCATTAAAACGTTAAGCGAGTAAAATGATAAGACCAGGGCGAGTACACCGATGAATAGGGTTGGAGCTAGAACGAGGATGTTTGAAAAGCTTGCATAGAAACGAGATTAAACTGAAGGGTCCCGCGATACGCGATGCGAAATTCCACCACGTGTAATTAAATATGAAAGGAACTTTTACTACGTAACTACTTTATTGTACAGTGGATTGTGCGAACTTCCTATTCTCTCTTACTTTTTTCTTTTTTTATTTCACGGTCGCTTTCATGCGATCGAGCAAGTAGGTTTTTTTTAACGACGCACGTTAGACCAGCGGTTAAATTGCTAAAATTGCGATCGATGCTTTCTTTTTAATTGAATTTTAATGAAGCCCGCGTCGCTCTTTAATCGACGTCGATTGACTTTCGAGACTGTGGTAGTCGCCAAGCGTCGAGGAACACATTGGAATTCGACTTTCGTGCCGAGGAAAAGTACTCGCGCGATTGTTCGTCGTTTTTCTTTGTAATTCAAATGTTCCTGCAAACGCTGCTGCAGTTAGTAGTAAATTACGTACGAAGCATTGATTACTCTTCGATTACCACATAATAGCGTTGGCCTGATAAGTATCGAAAATACTAATGATTAGAAACTCACAAATGAATTTGAATCAATCGTTTTCGAGTATACATCGTGTTTGATAGTATTTTTGCTGATTTATCATCTTGCTGATATTTCGTAAAGCTTGCAATTTACTCCTTTAGGGGGACTGAAAGGTCATAACGTCACCGTATCGAAAATCTAATCAGCTGATTAATTGCCGCTTTCGACTAAACATGGTAAATTCATATATAATATTTGCCGTTAAATTTTCAGACATACACCTATAACAATCTTTGCTACTCACAAATAAGGAAACACGAAAAACCGAATAATAATTAAAACCCCCCCGGATTCGAACTTGGGCCCCTCAGATTATTAGTCCGCTACACTACACACTACACCAACACATCAACAAACAATCTTGTCTCCAATAAATATTAAGAGTAAGTTATAAAAATTTCACTGAAAAATTTTATTTCAAAGTCGAAATAGCGTCGATCGATAAAATGTTAAGATTTAAAATGTCACTACGTATTGTACACAAATGTCTCTGTACGATCGCGCACACAAGCACAAAGGGTCAATTTCCCAAGAAACCTGTCGTTACTACCGACACATCGATGGTATTGCACTTGCCGACAAGAATTCTTTGATAAAGGAACGATATAAGCCGTAAACAACGACGAAGAAAAGAGGTTGAAACGCTACGACGACTTTTCCAAGTTTCGCTTTCTCAGCGGAACGTTCTTTTCTCCGATAAGATAACATTTCCGCGCGAAGAATTTTAAATAGATCGTCGAACAGGCATCGACGTTTTCCCCCTTCCTCGTCCAACTTGTATCCCACGGTGAGATTAAAACCTCTCTTGCTAAACGTCACTTCTGCAGATTATGAAATATAAATAGACCTTCCACCATCCGTAAACTATGAAACGAATTTCTACTTTCTACGCTCGTTCCTTCACTTTGTTGAAACACTTAACTGCTAATAACTAACATTTTATTCATTTTCTACATTTTAAGATATTTTTCTGCGATGGTTTCGTTCAAAAATAGAAAAAAAATAAAAGTCGTTTAAAAGTGGGTCGTGGTTGACCCAGCATCCATTGTTTAAAAATTAACGATCAACAATGTAACACTTCGTTTGCATGGAAACGCTGTCACTCCGAATGGCGGGAATCTGTAAAGCTTCGAATTTGTCACTAGCCCCCATTCGCGTTTGGTAGATCAGAAACTACTCGAAGAGTTTCCTATCTGACATAATTATTTCAATTATACTTTTCCCGCCATTCAAAAGATAACACACTTACGAATTCCATTTTAAAAATAAAAAGAATTAATTATTCGTATATGAGAAACAAAAACGAAAAGTTATTAACCAAACGGAGTCGAGAAAGAAACTGAACAGAAGCATTCGAATAACTAACCTGTCAAAAGTTTCGAGAAAATTCTTCGAAGCATCTGCTCACAATTTACGAGAAAAAAGTCATCGAAGCGGAATTTTTACACTACCCGCCAAATATTCAACTTCAACAATGCCAAACTCGATTTAATTTAACTACAATTAAGAACTAACTTTCAACTTAATCGATAAATTATCTTCCAATTAAAAATCATGGAGTCGTACCGCGAAAAATGACCGGGAAGGATACGTTTCGATATGCAATCGATAACAAAATCGAGATCTCGACCGTAAGATGAATGTTTGAATCCTAACCTCCGAAACGTCGATGCTTTTTATTCGAAGTTCGTACGAAATATGGCGAACGTGTTCAAAACGAACGACTTTGCCGATGACGCAATTACTCAAAGTTTCCTTATTTTTGCACGTCGACAAATTCTAATAAAAAGAAAAAGAGTAATCTTTGAAGAAAACGGTTGAGCAAGATACGTATAACAAATACGATAAACAAAATTCACTCGCGATATCGACAACGTGAACGACAATGAGATTCTCGAATCGATCGCAATCACGAAAGTAACGTTTAAAATAGTATTTTAGTACTTACATAAATGGTGAGCGGCGACGTTGCGCTCCGACGGCAGATCGCAGCGGGTATAATATATCCAATAATCCACAAGAGAATAGCGTAGTACTGCACTGATAAAACTCTCACTTTTTCATTAGCCGAATAATCATCGGCTTTTCTTTCAAATCACTGATCAAATATTACACTTGAAACAGTTGCACCACTCGGAGGTTTGAACGATCAACACTTATCTCAAAGAGAAAAGAAACACCACAAATAGGAAGTTGCATCAACGAAGAGTACACGATGCACTGGTCGACGATTTCCGACGTTCGTAGCCCACGGTTATGTATCCGGGCGACGGAATCTCCTTACTGAAAATCACGAACGGTTTACTTTTCGGCTCACACTCGAACGCGAACTGTGACGATCGCGGGACAAACGCGCGCTTCGCTCGGTGAACTTGGACGAAATCTCGCGACGAATCGGATCGTTTCGGTATCGACACGAACATTGACGAAAGCGCGAAAAATCGAAGCACACTCCGAGAGATCGACGCGTATCGCGCACGAAGTACGGCGAACGAATACGACGCGAAATCCACAGAGGCACTGGTTTTAAACGAAACGAAACGAAAATGACCGAACGACCGATCCAACGGGACACGAACACGCACGAGAACGAGTAGCCGCGTATACCATCGATGATCGAAGATTCTCTCCACTTGTAACCGACAAACAAGAAGGACAGAAATCAAGACGGATTACGTACGAGAGCGCACGCGCGCGCTTTTGTTACGTAAAAGAAGTGCGCGTCGGTTGAACGTCACCGTCACCACATCAGGATGATGGTACACACTCGCGGACTCCGGCTAAAAGGTGCACGGCGAAGTAGTCGTCGTCGAGAGAGCCGTGTTATATTTTACCGCGGTACGCGAAAGCCACCGTGTGCTAACCTACTTCTCCTTCCGTTGACTGAAACTCTTCGCACCGACGACCGACGACGATGACGAGACACACGCGGGCCTCGCTCGCTCGCGTTTGTCTTCTCCTCTCTACACGCGCGCGCGCACGATTCCCTTCTCGCTTTTGACTTCGCTGTTTGTGTCAGCCGCGACACCGCGAAACCAGAAAACAAACAACTGCCGTCGAGGACGCGTCTTGTTTGCAGGAAAGCTCGACTCTTTTTCACTTGGGCGGAACTCGTTGTCGTTGCGGGTGAAGGGGGGAACGACACACAGAGGGAGAACGGGGGAGACACACACATATAACAACACCACACTGGCGCCCGCGCGCGCGTGCCCACGGGAGGGAATGAGAGAAAGAGAGAAGGAGAAAGAGAGAAAGAGAAAGAGACAGCGCGGCAGAACGACACGATCCGACTACAACGGAGGTCCGACTCGAACTGAGCGCCGAGCGGCTGATCGAGGCCGACGTCGGCCGACTCGGCCGAACCGAGGCGCTCGCCGATAGCGTGCTCCTTCCCTCCCCCTCCCCCGACCATTCCCCTGCCCGTGCCCTGCCACTGCCCCATCCCACGAGTTCCCTCCCGCCCTCCCGTCAACCATCCCTAGCCTGCCGCTTCACAACCGCCACCCTCTTGCCTCTTGCTCTTCCCTCTCTCGAACTCACGGCGCAACCTTCCTCGCCGCGCTCTCCTCTTTAGTCCTCGCGGCTCTCGGTCTCGCGTTCCCGCTCTTTCCCCTCTCGAACAAGCGAGCCGTCGTGCCTCACCGTTTCTCCCCTCCCGCCCCTCAAGCCCCGCGCGCACGTCCCGCCCGAAGTTTCCGACACACCGGTAACTTATCGGAATTTACTCGTTACTCCGAATTCGTGAGCGACCGCGTGCGCCACCATAATACTGCTCACTAGAATACCGATAGATACGAAACGGTACGAATGAATTTAACGCGATCACGGTGGAGTGACGTTTTGGGGGTATTCGATGGGTATAATGAAATAAGTGAAAATGATATTAATGTTAATGTTGATTGAGCGTGACGTGGATCTGTGGCGTGCGCGCGTCGTCGAGATCAGAATTTATGTGGACCCGTGGCGTTTTCAATCTGTTAACGCTTCCGTCGATTAAATCGAATATGCGAGTTAAAAATTGCGTTATCGATATAACGTTTAATCGAACCGTGTTGCTTCTCTTTCAAAATTTACATCGGATCTTGTAAGACTTATCACGTATTCGTTTCTACATCTTTACATTTCTCTCAACCTTACCTATTTATGTTTCATGAAGCGTTCTGTGATATTCTCATAGTGATAACTCGAACGTCGTATTTTTTATGTCGTGCCACTTTTAAATTATATTCGTCTGACATTATATATTGGTTATATAAAAGCTTCATTTTTTAAAATCTTAATGAGACCACAATAAAACCTCGTATTTCTAATAAGTGTTAATCGTTATCGTGGGACTGATACGCGTCTGCCAATATCTCTGACACAACTTTCTAGATACGTCATGAAGCAACATAAGGTAAATCGTGTTCGCCTATGTTACGAACAGTGGAAAAACCTGAGAAATATCAAATCGAGAAACATTGGAGCGATTCCAAAAAAAGAGATCATTTCTTTGCCGTGGCTCCTGCTTGTCTCTGGAAACTATCCAGAAGATGTATAGCGTTGATTTCTCGTGTAATATCGTCAGAAGTTCCTCCCTCGAAAAAAGCTGACACGAAGTTTATAACAGCGTGTCACATCTTTCCCTATGCGAGCACTTAAGGCGCGATAAAATATTCTTAGTGTTTCATCAAATCTCCACGTTCCATTAATTGAAATATTTTACAGCGAAACGTTTCGCTAATTCCTTTCATTATTTGTTACCTACGAGCAACCGGTTCTTCGAAATTGATGCGATTTACGCGTAATAACATTAATTGAACGTACACGCGCCTTTCATCGTTACTTGGCAGTAATTTGTATTCGCGTGACGAGTTCGGTGAACTACAGTCTCGTGTACGCGCAGTATTTTTTTGTCAACAATATCTAAAGTACGATGCGACGGTGTACACACGCGAAATCCCGTCGACTTACCAACAATGTTCAGTGAATCTCCCGTATGTACCAACGCGTCGACTAACGTCAATGTCCAACAAGTTGTCGACATCGCGTTTGTAAACAAAGCTACCGATACACTGGTCGACATTAATCACAATGCTAGCGCGTCGTTCCTGTGTCATCTTCGATCATAACAGAAAAACGACACGGTCAATTTTGAGGGACGCTCGTCTAAGGAGACGCGAATGAACTGGCACTTATCCAAAATGTAAATTTTCCGTGAAAAGCACCGGCAGAAGTGCGGACAGCATGTTCGTTTCACTTACATCGCCGTTTAAAGATGAATCATTTTGTTAAAGCGAAACGATTACGGGTCCGTTCGTAATCTAAGGGAAAAGCGGTATAAATTCTGTTCCGTGAATTAATAACTTTGCTTTTAATTCATTGCTTTAAATAACCGGATTAATGAAGATACTGCAATACGTTTTAACAACTTTTTTATCTGCCAATTATAGAGATTTGGGGGCATTCTGAGATCTAGGGATTTTTAGATGTAGGGGTTTTGGAATATAAGGATTTAGAGATCTAGTGATCTTGGGATATAGGAATTTTGGGATATAGGGATTTTGAGATCTAGGGGTTTTGGGATCTAGGGATTTCGAGATCTAGGCATTTTTTGAATTTAGGAATTTTAAAATTTAGGGATTTTGAGATCTAGAGATTTTGGAATCTAGGGATTTTTGGAATTTAGGGATTTTTGGATCTAGGGATTTTTGATTATAGGGATTTTGAGATCAATGATTTTGGAATTTAGGAATTTAGGGATTTTGGAATCTAGGAATTTCGGGATCTAGGGATTTTTGGAATTTAGGGATTTTTGGATCTAGGGATTTTTGATTCTAGGGATTTTGAGATCAATGATTTTGGAATTTAGAAATTTAGGGATTTTGGGATCTAGCGATTTTGGGATCTAGGGATTTTTGGAATCTAGGGATTTTGGATCTAGGGACTTTTGATTCTAGGGATTTTGAGATCAATGATTTTGGAATTTAGGAATTTAGGGATTTTGGGATCTAGCGATTTTTGGATCTAGGGATTTTTGGAATCTAGGGATTTTTGGATCTAGGGTTTTTTGATATATAGGGATTTTGGGATCTAGAGATTTCGGAAATTTTGGGATCTAGGGATTTTTCGAATCTAGGGATTTTGGGATCTAGGGATTTTTTAGATCTAGGGATTTCGGGAATCTGGGGATTTTGGGATCTAGGGATTTTTGGAATCTAGGGATTTTGGGATCTAGGGATTTTTGGAATCTAGGGATTTTGAGATTTTTGGAATTTGGGGAATTTGGGGAATTTGGGGAATTAGGGGAATTTGGGGATTTTGGAGATTTGGGAAATTTAAGAATTTTGGGAATTTGGGGATCTCAGAATTTTTGGATCCAGAAATCTAGGGATTTTGGAGTACAGGTGTGTGGAGAACTAGGGATTTCTAGTGTCTAGGTACTTTGAGATGTTGAGTTTTTCAGAATTTGGAGATATATGAATATATGAATTTGAAAATAGAGGATTGAAAATCTAGAGACTTTGGAACATAGTGATTTGAGATATAAGTATTGGCTATCGACAGTGAAAAGACACATGCGTACAGAAATATAAAGATACATAAATTTAGGAATCTAATGTAACAATGCGACACACATCTAATACAAAGATCTAGTATTATAGTATTATAGTATCATATTAGTATCACATCATAGTATTATAAGTACATAGCCATCTTCCGATATACAAATGCAGAATATAAAATCTGATTCTGAATAAAGTTTGATCATAATTTTTATAACGGTATAAAATCATCGGAAGTTCGACATTAAGCTCAATCTCACAGAAAATAATCGGATAACTTTTTCAATGTCGTGGCATTCGCTTAAAAAGTAAACAAACAGTCGCATGTTCGTAATTCGCGATAAGGTATCGGCGGGAATTCGCCGAGAACCAAGAACCTTATTATCTGATCATCTTCGCGCGTCAGATGTTCGATAAGTCTGCAAGCATAATAATTTCCAACCGGCGGTGCTTCTGAAAATCAAACCGTCTGTCAGGTGAGACTGAATTGGGACTAATTAAAAGAGCAACAGAGAAGGAACACGTAAATGATACACCTACAGTCAAGGACAAAAAGATAACATATTTTCAGCAGACGTGCATTGCAAATACAGTCATTTGTCTGAATATTTTTCACAATATCGTTGCTAAGAAGTTTTAAAGTCTTTGATGCTTCGAACAAAAAAAGAAGAAAGAAACTAATTCTCATGTAGAAAAACAACTATTTTTTGTAAACAATTTTTTGTGAAATTTTTTCTGATGTCTGATCCTAAAAAACTTTGATAGTTTCTACAAAAATCAATATTCTGTAGGTCACGTAAAAAACGAAAAATTTCACGAACACCGAGCGCCAAATAGTTCCACTTTGTTTCCACATAATCGAATAACAAGTTCTGCACATGCCAGACTCGTGTACAAGGAAAACTTCAAAAAACATTCTTCACCTCATATCTTCAACTTAAAAGAAACGAATCCATTTTAGGAAGTTCTGTCTCTTTAATAAATTTCAACAAATCGAAGTGTTCAGAAAAATGTCGAACTTGCAGAAAATTTGTATAAAATAAAGGGTTTGAAAGGTAGGCAATTTGTGCGAGAGAGAAAAATCGTAGTTGGGTCAAACGGTTCGTCGATCGGAAAGTTTGAGGCTAAAAGCGCGCGCTCGGTTGTATGGGAATGCCATGCCGGTGTGAACCGATGACTTGGCAACATCGCGCACGTTGCAGCGATGCACCCGCTGCACGTAGGGCAACGTCGCAATCGTCCGATGCACGGCTAGCGTCGCACGCGTTGTCGGCTACGCGTGCATGTGCGTAGCTGACGTCGAGAGATCGAAAGAGCGATCGACCGACGCGACGACGGAACTGTCCCCGAGCACGTAGATGACGAGAGCTTCCTCGCGTGTTACCTTGCGCTTACGAGGCACGCGCTCGCGAATCAAGTGCACTTTCAAGGCTGTCGGCAGAAATTTCCTTCGACCTCGTTCGAAAAACTCCGAAGAGACACGTGTTTCCGCTTTTGATCGGTCCCGTTCAGGAACACGGCCGATTACGGAGCCGCGGATAAAACGACCGATCCGTGGGCTTTCGAAACGCTTTGGGGCACTTTCGTGTATTGCGAAAGACTCGATGTGGGTCGTGACCTACATTCCGCTCGCTCTTTCTTCTTCTTTTCCTTCGCACCTTGCTCTATGCGCAGTTCGCGTTATTACGTCGTCGAACACCGTAATTAACTCTAATTGACGACCGCTCTTTCCGAGTGGGACACTGCTTGGCCTTATCTACCCGACGAAGGTGATGTACAGGAAGGAGATATTAGAGCTGTTTTTACGGTCAATGGAAGGTTTGCGGTCGTGTGTGTGCAGAGACGTTTAACGATATAATGCTGGGTACGATGTACATATAATGGCGGCGTGTAAAATAAAACATTGTGTGATGATAAATTAAACACATCGAATGGCGAATATAATGTGTGACAAATGCAATAGATGACCAAGTATGTGACTGTAGATTTATAGACTTAATTAAGAAAAAGAGGAATTCAAACAGAAAATCAAGTCAATATGATCTGCCTGGGTGGCTGTTATTTTGATGAAGAATTATTAGAAGGGGTTGAAAAATAACAGCTTTAAAAGCAGTTCTATTTAATATACATAGTTTATAAAGTATATAATGTGTATAGAGTATATAAAATTTTCTTAAAATTCATGTTAAGAGTCCTGCTTAAAACTTGTTATAAATCATAGTTAAATTGTGTTAACGTGTATGAAGTTTTCATGAAATATTTAGTTATATTTTACACTTTAGTTTCTTAAATATCTTCATAACTTGAAATTACCTACATTGCAAGTCTTTCTTTACAGCCAAACTTCTTATATCTTCTAACTGCACAGGACCTCAAATGTAGAATTGATACATCTCAAAATAGTGCTATATCTCAACATTCATTCTGATATTTATACATGTATCAGTACAACTACTCTAATCTCTATACATGTATCTAATCTATACACCTGTATATTCACATCCTTATATTCCTGCATTCCTACTAGATCCTTACATTCCTACTTGGAGCTTATCCCTAGATCCCATAACGTTAATATCCTTATTTCATTAAATCTGTAAATTTCTGAATCCAGAAACCTTGTACGACTAACGTGTCATAAAAACGATATACTAAACGTAAAAAAAAATGAGTCCTCGAAAGTATCTATTACTTATAGCATGGTGTGAATATCCAAAAAAGAGTATTAACAAGCATACAGGTAAGTGTCAGTCAACTTTCGAGCAGGTAACCACAGAAGATGTGAAGCGCGGAAGATCCAGGCGTAGTATTTCAAGCGGAAGGTGTTGCACCGTAACGACATGGCGAAACCATGAAGCGAAGGGAAAGGAAGAGGAGATTGCAGCACGTCGTCAACTAGGAGCGAGCGTTGGTCAAGGCAGGTCAAGTCACGTCTAAAGCTGACACTCCGATCGCGACTGCAATCCGTAGAGGAGGTCAGATCGAGCCGTGGAGGTCGGCACACGTGGCCTTGAACCACGTGCACGTCCATGACTTTATCGAAATAGAAAATATAGATTATACCGCGTTGTTCCTCTCTGTTTTCCGCCGTTCGTATTCCCCCGTGCATCGCCTGTCTGTTTTCCACCCGTTCTCGCTTCAATAATTCCAGCTTCGATTAAAAGTAGTGTTGACACGTATTGAATATCGAACATCGCAGAACGCGATGCCTCGAATACACGTATTTGACGCAGAAATGAAATTGAACGGTAAAACGCAACTGGCTGGATGCGATTTGAATTCAATTTTTTTTTTTTTTTTCAATAATGCTTTATGGATGTGCAAACACGTCTGGATATTGATAATTGGACGCAGGCAAATGTTTAGCTTCCGATCGAAATCTCCGGTTTCGGGGAAGCGGTCCGCAAAAAGAAATGTTTAGATTTACAAGTTCGATTCGCGGAATTGAAAAAGAATGATACTGCATCATCGATATCTGTACTGTACATATTGAGGGTGTCGAATAGCGACAACAGAGGAATAACAAACGATCGCGTAAACTCGATAGGAAACAAATAAATCGTTTTACTGCCTTATAGATTTTCGAAACGTACCGATGCGGCTTATCGGTTTTCATTATTTCCCTCCCCTTCGTGATTTTACGAGTGTTTCCTTCGTTCTAACGCTCCGGTTACAGCTCTCTAGTTTATCGTAATCATTTCACCCGTTCATAACCGGCATATTTATGCTGCAATTAACTCTCGTTAGCGGAAAGCCCATCAAGTACATGACTACGTCGGTATATCAGCCACAGTACACCGCGGGCTGATTTCGTTATGCCGTTGCAACGTGCCGACGCAATTCTCTGCGTGAAATTAACAACGCGGCTCTCCTCGAGAACTGTCTCAATGACCTATACTTAAACGTCTTATTATCATTATTATTCACGATACACATTTAATGAACCGTGGAAACAGCGAAACCGTAAAAAACCATTTCGCCAACGAAAGTCATTTCTGCTTCCAATTTTTGTCATTCAAACCTTTCGTAAGAAGATTGACCCAATAATCGTAAAACTCTCTTATCGATAATGTTCTCGATAAATATCGAAAATATTCAAATGTTAGGAATTATCGGTAGCATGGTCAAGATCGTTAAAGCGAATGAATGGCTCAAGTGCTTCTGCCGATAACACCAAATTAATGGAACGAGTCATTTTGTTTCACAACTTTGGAATTTTCGCGATTTTCAATTTTAAAACATGTTTTACTCACCGCAGTTTATTATTTTTAGAATGTTTATCGTAGGTTCACAATGCTAGATTATCGGCAATATAGAGCCTACTGTAGCTCCGACAGAAAATGATCTAAAATATGAAATCTGTCGCGCTCCACTTACAGTCGAACCTACCATTAACTACAACAGGAAGCATACCAACGTAAACATGGGTACCAACTGACAATTCAAAAACAACGTAAAAAAGATAATCGAAGCCGAGGAAAATCTACAATAATAAAATAACAGGGGTGTAAAGTTACAAATTGTGTAAAACCGTGGTTATTTTAAAAACCGTTTGTACAATTACAGGAATACACATTTCTTCAGGTTTATAAGAAGCTTAACGGCAGCGACAGTACGCAAACATCGATCGTTTGAAACTTTCATGAAAATAAACAGAGCTTGGTGCAGAGTTTTTCCTCGTTCGGCAAGAAACCGTCGAAAGGTACATCCGATTCGATTTCCGTAATCGAATGAAACTCTTAACGATACTGGAAATCGATCGATAAGTTTCGACGCGTAATCTTGACCTTACCGCTGTTAAGTATGCCAACATAAAGCGCGCCATCTTTCCCGAAGAACGCGAGATACGAACAGTTCTCTAATCAACGCCGCGATAAATCACTCTTTCCTTCCTGAGAAACGCGTGACTGTATTTTATCGAGGACAAAAGCAATTTCGCGCGTTCCTCTCGTTATTTACGCGTGTGCAATAAATCCGAAACCGACGTCGCGTAATCGTAATGGAGGATTTTACGCGCGAAAATTAAAAGCGGAGCGCCGCTGAAAGAAAGAAACGAGATAAGACAGGGAAAGAAGAAAAGGTGAAGAACAAGCGTGTGCTTAGCACTGACTAACCCCATTTGCTAGCGAAGCGAGAGAAATCCATTCCAAGGTGCGGAACATTACCCAAAGCATCGGCCGGGGCCCTGAAACCCAGCCATGGTTGCCATGGTAGCCGCGTCCATCCCCCTCTTCGTACTTGCCTCGTACAACCCTCCGTAGCCCATTTTCCACCCCTTGCTCTGCCGACGCCCACACCACCGCCATCACCACCACCACCACCATCGCTACCACCTCCAACGATGTCCATCCCCTACCTCTTCGTCCCTTCTTCGACTATCTTTTTCATTTTTCATCCCTTCACGTCCCTGCGATACCATTCGACGACGATCGTTCTATATCAATTTACGACATCAATTCCTGTACGATCAATTATTCGTCCCGACTTTCTGACTGATAGCGTTCTTCCGCTGCGAAGGTACCGTATCGGAACTCCTGTATCGTTCAGATCTGCTGTGTTTAATCATCATTGATACCATTCGTTTGGAGATTGTGGACATTTTTCGTTGTATATTTTTTTTTCTCTTGAGTTAAGTATGAGACAATGATGAGTTAAGCTAAGCCATTGTGGGTTAAATTGGTCGGATTAAGTATGAGACAAGTTAAATTAGGTTAGGAGCTATGGTACCATATCGGATGTCGAGTATCGTTCATATCTGCTGTGTTTAATCATCATTGATACCATTCGTTTGGAGATTGTGGACATTTTTCGTTGTATATTTTTTTTCTGTTGAGTTAAGTATGAGACAATGATGAGTTAAGCTAAGCCATTGTGGGTTAAATTGGTCGGATTAAGTATGAGACAAGTTAAATTAGGTTAGGAGCTATGGTACCATATCGGATGTCGAGTATCGTTCATATCTGCTGTGTTTAATCATCATTGATACCATTCGTTTGGAGATTGTGGACATTTTTCGTTGTATATTTTTTTTCTGTTGAGTTAAGTATGAGACAATGATGAGTTAAGCTAAGCCATTGTGGGTTAAATTGGTCGGATTAAGTATGAGACAAGTTAAGTTAGGTTAGGAGCTATGGTACCATATCGGATGTTGAGTATCGTTCATATCTGCTGTGTTTAATCATCATTGATACCATTCGTTTGGAGATTGTGGACATTTTTTTTCTGTTGAATTAAGTATGAGACAATGATGAGTTAAGCTAAACCATTGTGGGTTAAATTGATCGGATTAAGTATGAGACAAGTTAAGTTAGGAGCTATGGTACCATATCGGATGTCGAGTATCGTTCAGATCTGCTGTGTTTAATCATCATTGATACCATTCGTTCGGAGATTGTGGACAATTTTGAGTCTTCTGTTGCACAATTTGTTTTTGTTGGGTTAAGTATAAAGCAATGAGTTAAGTCATTGTAGATTAAGTTCGTTGATTTAATATGAGGCCAGTACAAATTTGGTTGGGTTAAGTTAAGTTAGATGCTATAATATCACATCGAAAGTCATGTACCGTTCGACATATCTGCTATGTTTAATCATAATTGACACAATTCATTTGAAGATTATGAACAATTTTTCCTGCATGATTTTTTTTGGTTAAGTATGAGGTAATGACAAGTAAGAATTGGGTGCGAAACAGGTGCGAATTTGATGAATCCAAATGTTGCTTCTGGTAAGAACCCTGTATGTGTATCGCCTGCAGTGAAAGGATTATTGCGGTTTACGCCGAGAAAGAGGAAAGTTGCTCGTCAGTCGGACAGATAGAGCAAACTTAAAGGGTATATCTGTTCGAACAGAACTAGAACTTGCGAGAAAGTTAGTATCCTAAATGGTCCCCCGGTGGCATGCTGCCACAAAGTTAATCAGCAGTATTATCGGTTCTATTTGTGCTCATAATTATGGTAAATAATTAACAGTCGTAATACAGTCGAATAACTTATCGAATCGTTTTATTTAATTAATAATCAACCTTTCCATAAACGGTTATTTTTACTCCACTGTCCGAAGTTTCGAAACAAATTGTTTCGGTCACAATATCATTTTACAACGCACCGTTTGGAAATAAGAAAAATCAAAACGACCCATGTTGGTTTCGCAATTTTCTCAAGATTAGAATTTTCAAGAGGTTTCCTCGTTAGAACAGGCAAACTTTGTATCCGTTGCAAGTAAGACTAAACTAACCAGGCCAGTTAATAAGAAGTTGACCGAGGGGAAACAAAAAGAGAGAGAAGGATGTGAGTAAGAAAGTTTACGCGGAACTTTCGACGCATAATTACGAACTCAACGGCTACGAACGGAATTTAATTCTGGAATCGGGAGCACTGATTACTGTAACACATTTCAGTTCAGATACTTTTCCGGACAATCGCATTTTCGAGATACCTTGTTGGAGACGGGAAATCATATGTGATGATGGATACACATATGTATACATATACATGGACATGGACATGGACATAGATGTAGATGTAGACATAGGCATAGACATAGACATAGGCATAGACATAGACATAGGCATAGACATAGACATAGACATAGACATAGACATAGACATAGACATAGACATAGATAAAGACATATATATAGACATACGTATATAAATATATGTACACACACATACATGCACATACACATATGGTACATATACATGTTGATACACAGATACATACGATGATATCTGACGATGTCTCTTTCAGTACCTAACAATATAATTGAACAGCTCTTGCACCCAATGAAAAAATACCAAATTTGATATAAAAAAGACATGTAAAAAATAGAAGGTGGAACATAATGTAAGAAGGTGATGCTGAGTGCTGATAAAAGACACGTTGGCGTTCGCGGGTGTCTAGAACGGAGCCGACGAGTCCGTTTAGGGCCGACGTCGTCGAATTAGTTTCCAGGTAGACTGGGACAAGATTGTAACGGTACTCGCTCGATCGTGGCAGGATGGGATGGAATGGCATGGCATGGAGTTACAAGGCGGCGCGCGCGGTTCAGTGACCGACCGACCGACCGATCGACTGCTCGCCACGTCGGGAGAAAGAGCACGAAGAAAGGAAAAAAGAAAGAAGGAACGACAGAGACACACACAGGAGATCCCCGAGTACTCCGTTTCAGAAGTGGTACTCGTCTCGCTACTTGCGGTCTCGTAACTCAATTCTTAAGCGGATATCGTTTGCACCGGTACGACGCGTTGATAACAAAGAACAGCAACACGCTCCGACTATCGTAGATTAACGACGACAAACTTCTGTATTGTGTGGCAAACTCAGACTGCAACAAAGTACAGAATGTTCAAAAAACAATGATCATGCTTTACGGAGTTGGCTGTTGTCGAAACCAGGTTGCAAGTACGAATCGCTTGAGTCGATTGTTTTTTAATTAACCAACTAATACCGTTTATCGATCGTATGATTAATTAGCGCTCTGACGTTGGAGTTTCGAACTTTCCTTGTACTACGTGCAACTTATTTTTATGTACCGATAGGTTAACTTCGAAACGAGTTCGCGAAGCAATTTTAAGATCTCGTGAGATTCGAAAAAAGTCTGAAATGAAATTTTGATCGTTGCTACCCCGGTTTGTCGTTCGAGAGCGTGGGAAGTGGATCTGCCGTATAAAATAAATGGACCGCGCGATATTGGTATTTGGTAACAGTAAGTACAATATTTGATGTAAGGATAAAAATAACGATAATTCAATAGAAATCCAATTATGTAAGGTGGCCGAGAAAGTGTACCGTCCGCGTAAAGATTGAAAAAGCTCCCGGTTTTCCTGTACAGCGTAAACTATCGAGGTTGCGAGCCGCTATTGCATTTGGTTCTGTTGCTTCGCCGCAAGTCTTGATGCAATTTTCGAAAGCACGCAAAGTTGTATTCACGATATAAACGTTGGCGCCACCCTTCTCTTACATCAGCCGATTCACCTACGCATACACACTGAATTGCGGGTGTAGCCCCTTGCTCAGCTGAATAAATTACACAATTTCCCTTCTTGTTCCCGCTTCTCTTTCCTTCTCCTCTTCTCCCCTTCCACGGTCCTTCCACTGTTTCCTCCTTCTCGAGTATTGTGTTTCGCTCCCAGGGGATCCATGAAACGAATGGAAACGACAGACGTGCCAGTTCGTTCGCGCCACCACCGAAAAGAACTTTCTTCGCTTTTGTTCGAAAATACGTTAATATGGAAACTCGGAAATACTAGTTCACCTTTTTCAATACATTGATCTGTATCGAAATTATTGTCTAGGGATATTAGAATTTCTTGAGATATCGAGATCTAGGGATATTTGGGGATCTAGGGATATTTGGAGATCTAGCGATATTAGGATTTCTAGAGATATCGAGATCTAGGGATATTTGGAGATCTAGGGATATTTGGAGATCTAGGGATATTTGGAGATCTAGGGAGATTTGGAGATCTAGGGATATTTGGAGATCTAGGGACCTTTTCAGATCTAGTGATATTTGGGGGTCTAGGGATATTTTGGAATCTAGGGATATTTGGAGATCTAGGGATATTGGGGCGTCTAGGGATATTTTGGGATCTAGGGATATTTGTGAATCTAGGGATATTTGGAGATCTAGGGATATTGGGATCTAGAGATTTCTGGATCTAGGGATATTGAAATCTGAAGATATCGAGGTCTAAGAATATCGATATCTAAATATCGATAGTCATGTCGATATCTAAGAATATCGAAATCTAGGAATATCACAGTATAGATACATCGAAATCTAGATATATCGAAATCCAGGATATATCGAAATATACATCGATATCCAGGAGTATCGAGATCTGAGAATATCAAGACCTAAATATATCGATACCTAGGAATACCAAAACCAAAGATGAAGTACAAACTTTCTAAGTTTGATAATTGACCCTGTGAAGCCCCACTAATTTCAGTAAAACTTCATAAAGCGAAAGAAATTTGTCTGAATAATTTAAGATATTTGGGACAAATGAAGGAACGGAATTTACAAGCCTCCTATATCATCCTCATGAGACAAATGAATCACCAGAGGAATGTACTTTTTCACAAGTCTTCACCTATTTATTCAGATATGCAGAGGTATCCCCGCTGATGAATCCACTAAGCAAGTCCAGGGTGAAACGTAACTCTGCACCTCTTCCTTTTTCCTCGCGTTTTCTCGACGCAACTGTCGCACGGAACAGCGCTGAAGAAATTACTAGTACCCAACTGGTACGGGTAAAAAGCGGCATTTTAATACACTCGACACGTCTAATTTCGAGATTGTAGTGTAATTCTAGAATTTTAGAATCCGCTATAGCGTTTCGTATTACACAAAGCATTTGCTACTACCGTGTTAAAAATCCATAACACCATGCGTCGTACTAAACATGGCTACTTGTACACTGTCGTATAAGTAGATTATAATCGATTATTTCCCAGTGACTCGGAAGTCTGACCACGAACGATCCCATTTTACTTTCGTATCCTATCGTTGCGGTGACACAAGCGTCGTCAACAAAGTTACAGAAAGTTTATTTTCGCTTGATCACTTTCGGTCAAGGTTAACCGATATACTTTATCGAATATGCAAGTTATCGCGTAAAATCTACGATTCTATTTGCGGGTCAATTATTAAAATCCTATCATAGGCGTGTTATAAACTATTACGTGTATCTTACACATCCGCTTAAAGAGCAGCAGGAAGGTCAGACTATTAATAGAGCAACCTGGGATCATCGGGCTCTCGACCATCCAATGTTCTATCGTTGTCTTACATATCGGAATATTGTGCTCGTTTAAGGCTTCGCCCGTACGAAACTATTAGATCGTATCGGGGTATTATCGATTCGGGAAATAATCGAATCAGGGAATTATTGAATCGATGTTGGTAAATCAGGAAATCACTGAAGTGGAAAATTGTCAAATCGGGAAGTTATCGAGTTAGGGATTTATCGAGTTGGGAAATTATCTAGCTGGGAATTATCGAGTTGGGAAATTATCTAGCTAGGAATTATCGAGTTGGGAAATTATCTAACTGGGAATTATCGAGTTTGGAAGTTATCGAGTTGGGAAATTATTTAGTTGGGAATTATCGAGTTTGAAAATTATCGAGTTGGGAAATTATCTAACTGAGAATTATCGAGTTGAGAAATTATCTAACTGAGAATTATCGAGTCTGGAAGTTATCGAATTGGGAAATTATCTAACTGGGAATTATCGAGTTGGGAAATTATCTAGCTGGGAAATATCGAGTCTGGAAGTTGTCGATTTGGGAAATTATCTAACTGGGAATTATCGAGTCTAAAAGTTATCGAATTGGGAAATTATCTAGCTGAGAAATATCGAATGTGATTTTTGCCAAAAATTAATGCATCTTACGAAGCAAATATATCGAATTATTCAAGTTAAATTAAAATAGTAAAAAAAATAATTTTAAAAGAATGGTATCTGTGAAAGTATAGCATAAAGTTTGGAACGTAATCGAGCGGTATTCGACCGGAGAATACCTGAGCGCAGTAATAGTTAAAAGGTGTCGTTGTCACTTGTATCGCCGTGTCGTGACTTTATCGCAACGTAACCGAGAAAATCGAGGGAACGAAAGAAGAGATAGCGTGTGTATAGCGTAAGAATCGAAGGAATGGGAGGGAGAGCCGGAGAATGCTGCAAACACGCGGCTAACTTCGGCCGGTCGTGAAAGTGCCGTAAGTCACGTTTTAACGAGCGCCCGATTTATACCGTCGACGTTCCACTAACCTCGCAACGACGACGCTGCTGCGCGCGTCGATTCCAAAGACGTTCAGGCGAAAAGCTGCGAACGCAGCATGCAAAAATAAACGTTGTCGATCTTTTCGAATCGATCATCGTACGCTATCGCCCTCCTGACTTTTATGCGTATTTTGCAGCTTCTTCGGTGCGAACTGTTTCTTATTTTATCCGACGTTATACGTTATTTCGATGGTCCGTCGGAGGATTCGCGCAAAAAAGGCGGGAGTTTCGTGCACACGGCTGCTGTTGAGGATACTTATTGCACCCTCAGGAACAGTAAACCGTGCAGGCGGTTTATTGTTAGATAAGAAAAGCGGCTGAATTTTTAATATGTATGATTAATGCGGTCCTCGTGACACTAGTACATATTTATAGGAAAACGAAATTAAATATCAATTACTGCTTGATCACTGGTATGATAAGATATCTAATCAACGTTACGGGACTGAACAATGCCTATTCATATAATGGAAGTGTATAACGCAGGCTTATGTTACTCGAGAGTATGTTATGGTATATAACATAAGGCTATATAAAGCGACGCTATGAAATGCTTGATAATATAACGCGGAATTATAATGCGCAATGTAACGCGTGACAATATAACGCATAGCAATATGACAACAATATATGGCGATATAACGTGTGACAATATAAAACATGGCAATATGGTGCGAGACAATATCACGCGGTAATATAACGCAACGTCGTAGCGATATAGAACATGGTAATATAGTGCGAGTCAATATAGTGCATGGCAGTACGTGGCGATATAAAACGTGGCAATATAGTGCGAGACAATATCACACGGTAATATAACGCAACGTCGTAGCGATATAGAACATGGTAATATAATGCGAATCAATATAATGCATGGCAGTACGTGGCGATATAAAACGTGGCAATATACTGCGAGGCAATATAACACGTGACAATATAGCACAAGACAAAAATAAAAATCTGATAATATAACAGACGGCAATATAACTCGAGGCAATATAACGCTATGCACGGTAATAAAAGAACGTCTAAACCGGAATTTAACGCTTAAGTCGTAAAAAAACCTTGACCTCGAAGTCAATAAAATTACTAAAAGTATAATTGAATCGCGAACAATGGGCGTTTTGCATTTACTGTTTGCCACGTACTTTTAATCCCAGAATTAGCTTGTTGTCACATTTGTCCCGAAACAGATTACTACTTTTTAATCTTTAGAAAGAGTTCTAAACGCACTTCATTTCCATACTAGTAAATGCACGTGCTCGCACAGATATGCGAATCGATATTACCTGTGTCGTTACGTAGAATCTAATTGTCTGTCACAAACATGTAATCGTATTCTCTACACAAGTTTCTCTGCGCGGTATGTATCTAATACATGTCTGTAGATTGTTCATGTGTATTAATGTGTTTGTAATGCGAACATACGCGTACTAATCGTACCGTATGTTTACATCTGTAAGTAGCGATTAACAATATCTGAATATACGAGTAATATCATATATATAAGTGAATATGGGACTGTATTAATTTATACGTGTATGTTACTTCAAACACTGAATCAGTGTTTGTGATAACAAAGTAATAAACGGGAATGTCAATGTATTCATAAATGAATACGGCACCTTGTAATATACGGCATCATGCTTGATTGCGGATGATTCAAAGTATCGGAGTGTTTATGATTCACCTACTTTTAAGAATTTAATTTATACCGTTTAAGTTAATGTAAATTACCGACTCTAATAACGGATCTATTATTTGCTACAATTTACATTCATAATTAAAGTGCTTTGCATGGCTAAACCATCGTTAAATGGAACGTAATGATATTTTTAAATAACTCGATAAACAAAAATTATGATAGTTCTATTTTTATGTGTTTTAATTTTTTATGGATCCAATTTTTGAATGGGATCACTTGCAACATCTAGCGGTTAATTTCCGGTACTGACAGAACTGTGGTTTACTTACTTTTGCTTTGGACGTACTACTGGTGCCACTTAGCGGACAGTGAGAGAAACAGAAACAGTGATACTATGTTTCCTATATCATCGACGAGAGACAGTACAGTGTTCGAACTGTTCTGAGCACATAATCCACATTTTTGGACCCATAGAATATATTATAGACACTATAAAATCAATACTAATAAATACATAATAAATGTATAGCATATTAATTAATAAAATCAATATTAATTAAACTTAAAAAAAAAATCGAACCAGTGGCGCTATCTCTCCTGCGAACAGGGTGAACTACACACTTTTGAAACAGGCCTTTCATTAGTTCTCATCTTCCACCGCTAGATGGCGACATATACGCCAGCGACCCTGAAGGTAATTAGAATTGTCCTAAGAAGAGTTAAAAATTAATGATAATTTGGCAAAGTTAATTCGAGGTTAATATGCATCAAATTAAATTGGGTACAAAACTAATTAACTTTGGAATGTTTTGACTTTACAAAAAGCATCGATAGATGATAATATCGTAGTGTACGTGGCGGTCATTTTAAAATCGTGAAGTGCGTTCTTCTGCAGCTACTTGAAGTTTCTAATTTCTACCATATGGTATGTACATAACATATATTTTTACAAACAAAATATATATCCTATGCACCGTATACGATATTTGATAAAAATATTACAAGACATATATGTAACAGTGTAATTAATTCACGCATCCAACTGATGCTCCTCTACCTTCACTCTTCGCTTCATGGTCATATACACGGTGAGCAATAATACACGTACGAATAATAAAACCTACTTTAAAAACCTATAAAAATACTTTAAAAATAAATATACACAACGAAAGAAACCCACTTGTAAGATACAGTATTAAGTATAGCTCAATAATTCCTCAAACACTTTGAATTAAAAACTATATCTTCAAAATGTTTTTTGAAAAGTGTGCGCATTACTTTTGATAGCAGAGTATTTAGAATCAATCAGAACAGGCGTGCGCAATATGTATGAAACTAGTTATCTAGTAATGTTGCACCCAATGAACAAAACGTAGTGTAGGGGACAAATAGTTCCCGGTGTGGCGCTGATATCGCAAGCCTAGAGTTTAGGGCTTGTACTCATGCCTCTCGTAGGTTGGTATGACGCCAACGGCGGGAGACGCCATGAGAAAGCAGTCGCAATAAACATCTCGTACACAACGGCACGCGTTATTACTATCCTTCCCCACAAGTGGTGACCCCGACGTTCAAATATAAAAATGTCCGTTCCGCGACATCCAAGCGTCGATGAAGAGGCAGGAACTGCAGAAAATAATGCAGTAGCCGTGCACGTTGCAAAATTCTGGCCGGAGCGACCTGCGTTGTGGTTTGCGCAGTTAGACGCGCAATTCGCGTTGAGAAACATTACACAGGATGAGACCAAATATTGGCATGTGGTAGCGCAATTAGACGCCAAGACCGCCGAAGAGATAGAAGATATTTTATTAAACCCCCCGCCGGACCGGAAATATGAAAAACTAAGGACCGAGCTAATTTCAAGACTTTCCACGTCCAAGAAGAGGAGAATTCAAAGGCTCCTCGAACACGAGGAAATGGGGGACAGGACGCCTTCGCAATTTCTCCGCCATCTTCGAGCCTTGGCGGGCTCGGACGTGCCGGAGGAATTATTGAAAACGCTGTGGGCAAGTAGGCTGCCTACTACAATTCAATCAGTTTTAGCGGCACAGGATGGTATTGAGATGGACAAGTTAGCAGCCCTGGCCGATAAAATAGGTGAGATCACGCCTCAACCTAGGGCGCCATCATCAGCCGTAGCGTCTATTACCGACATGGACCAGTTAGTAAAGCAGATAGCAGCCATGGTCACAGCCGAGTTGCAGAAGCATGAAGGCAGAGGGCGTTCGCGTTCGCGTTCCCGGAGCGGCGACCGTTCTTACCGACCGAGGTCGAAGACACGTTTGGACCGCCGTAATGGGTTGTGCTATTTCCACTGGAAATTCCGCGAGAGGGCGCACCGTTGCGTACCCCCGTGCGCCTGGATCGGAAAGGCGCCGGAAAACGAAAGTCAGGGGCGTTAGTGGCGACGGGCGACCCTAAAGCAGAAATATGTCGCCTTTTCGTAGCGGATACACGGACAAAAACGCGGTTTCTCGTGGACACGGGCGCCGACGTGAGTGTTTTCCCGCGAAATAGATTGGGAGGCCCCCGTAAGCGTGGCGATTTCGCGTTAATTGCGGCGAATGGTACGCCTATCGCGACATATGGGCGTGTGACATTAGAGTTAGATATCGGGTTGCGGAGAGACTTTCCGTGGAACTTTGTAGTGGCGGAAGTTACGCGTCCTATATTAGGGGCGGATTTTCTCCGATATTATAAACTGTTAGTGGACGTTAATCGCGGCCGTCTTGTGGACAGCGTGACCTTATGTGCGGTTACGGCAGGGCGATCGCGCGAAGGGCCCAGTGTGCGTATTCTAACAACTGCGGTGGACAGTGAAGTGCGCGCGTTATTGGACAGGTATCCGACCCTGACAGGGCCCCCCGCGTATGGTGGTCCGTTGAAACACTCAACGGTCCATCATATAGTTACCACACCAGGACCACCAGTTACCACCAGACCAAGAAGACTTACAACGGACAGGCTGACAGCGGCAAAGAAGGAGTTTGAGCATATGCTCCAGCGCGGGATCGCGCGGCCGTCCGACAGCAGCTGGTCGTCCGCTCTTCACTTGGTGGCAAAAAGGGGCAGCGATTGGCGCCCGGGCGGGGACTATAGAGCGTTAAACGCTCGCACGGTGCCGGATCGGTACCCGGTTCCGCATATCGAGGACTTCGCGCAGACTTTACGTGGGTGCGAAGTGTTTTCCACAGTGGACCTGGTGCGCGCATACTACCAAATACCGGTAGCCGCGGAGGACGTGCCGAAAACGGCAATTACGACTCCGTTTGGACTATTTGAATTCCCGGTGATGACGTTTGGTTTAAGGAACGCGGCCCAGACCTTTCAAAGGTTCATGGACGAAGTGGTACGCGGGTTAGACTTTGTATATGTGTACATAGACGACATTTTAATAGCATCTAAGGATAAGACTGAACACCTCAGGCACTTAGATCTGTTATTTAAGAGACTCGCGGACTATAATATAGTTATAAATAGTGCGAAGTCTGTATTTAATGTAAATAGCGTTAAGTTTTTAGGATACCTAGTAGATAAGAATGGCGTAAAACCTTTGCCGGAGAAGGTCAAGGCCATAATAGATTTTCCGAAGCCAGTAACTCAATCGGAGTTAAGTCGGTTCCTGGGGATGGTTAATTTTTATAGACGGTTCATCCCAGGAGCAGCGACTGTCCAGGCCCCGCTGGTAAAGTGCCAGGAAGGGGGTAGTGGTAAACGAGTAGTTACCTGGTCCGAGGAAGCGGAAACTGCGTTCCGTCGTACTAAAGAGGCTTTGGCCAATGCGACATACTTAGCGCATCCGGAGGCGCAAGCTAGGTTAGGTATTGTAGTAGATGCATCGGACACGGCGATGGGCGCAGCTTTGCAGCAGCACGTTCAGGGCAACTGGCAACCGCTAGCCTTCTTTTCCAGGAAGCTGAACACAGCCCAGAAGAAGTACAGTGCGTATGACCGGGAGCTGCTAGCTGTATATTCTGCCATCAAATATTTTAGGCACGCGTTAGAGGGTAGGCAATTTACGGTATACACGGACCACAAGCCGTTAACGTTTGCCATGCAGCAGAAGCCCGAGAGGTGCACGCCGATGCAATTCAGACATTTAAGTTTGATTGCCCAGTATACAACGGACATCCAGCACGTATCCGGAAAAGACAACGTTGTGGCAGACGCGTTGTCGCGGATCGAGGAAATAGTTTCTCCCCTGGATTACGAGGCATTAGCGACGGTGCAGAAGAGCGACGATGAGTTGAAGAACTTATTAAAAAATCCAGGTAGCTTACTGCTACGAAAGGTGAAGTTAATAGACACCGATGTGGATGTATATTGCGATGTATCGACCGGGCGCGCTCGCCCGTTCATATGTCAGCAATTTAGAAAAAGCTTATTTCGTCGTTTGCACGATTTGTCGCATCCGGGGCCGAGGGCATCTACCAAATTAATTACCGAACGTTATGTTTGGCCATCGGTAAAGAAGGATTGCCGACAGTGGGCAAGGGCGTGTCTCGACTGCCAACGGGCGAAGATTAGCAGGCACGTAGTAACGCCGGTTGGGAGTTTCGTAACCCCCACCGCGCGTTTTGAACATATCCATGTAGATATTACAGGACCATTACCAGTGTCACGCGGTTTCACGTATTGCGTGACCGTCATCGACAGATATTCAAGGTGGCCAGAGGCTTTTCCAGTAAATGACATCAGCGCGGAGACCGTGGCGCGGACGTTGCTGGAAGGTTGGATTGCAAGATTCGGTGTCCCATTAAGGATAACAACGGACCAAGGACGTCAATTCGAGTCCTACCTATTTAAGTCGTTGGCGCGGGCGCTAGGAATGGAGCACCATAGGACAACGGCGTACCATCCGCAGGCCAACGGAGCGGTGGAGCGCTTCCACCGTCAGCTGAAAGCAGCTATCAGCTGTCATGCTGACAGCGATTGGGTGGATGTCCTACCCATCGTACTTCTCGGAATGCGAGCGGTCGTTAAGGAAGATGCTAAGGCATCCGTAGCAGAATTGATCTACGGCGAACCCTTGCGTTTGCCGGGAGATATGATTCAAGGAGACGACAACCAAGAGCACTCACGTTTTGTAGAGTACTTCCGGAATCACATGAAATCCTTTCGGCCGGTTAAGGTCGGAGAACACGGAAGAAAGAGTGTGTTTGTTTTCAAAGACTTAAATACGGCATCGCACGTAATGGTGCGACGCGATGCGGTCAAGAAACCCTTGCAACCGCCGTACGACGGGCCATATTCTGTGGCTAGTCGCGGTGATAAGACATTTGTTGTACGAATTTGCGGGCGAGATGTAACAGTGTCAGTAGATAGGTTAAAACCAGCATTTGTTCTGGCAGAAGTCAATTCTGGATTAGGAGCTAAGTTAGAAGTTAAGTTAGAGGATAAGTTAGAAGATAAGTTAGGACATAAGTTACATTGTAAGCAAAAACCTAAAAAATCTGTGCGTTTTAATTTAAACGTATGAAACCACCAAAGGCATACCAAAGATTTTTGTATGTAGCGCCGTTTTTGGCGAGGGGGGTGGTGTAGGGGACAAATAGTTCCCGGTGTGGCGCTGATATCGCAAGCCTAGAGTTTAGGGCTTGTACTCATGCCTCTCGTAGGTTGGTATGACGCCAACGGCGGGAGACGCCATGAGAAAG
Source organism: Megachile leachella (assembly GCA_963576845.1). Taxonomy (NCBI): domain Eukaryota; kingdom Metazoa; phylum Arthropoda; class Insecta; order Hymenoptera; family Megachilidae; genus Megachile; species Megachile leachella. The sequence continues at coordinate 7,284,674 of OY756248.1, read as the reverse complement.
CAGTCGCAATAAACATCTCGTACACAACGGCACGCGTTATTACTATCCTTCCCCACAGTAGCAAGCGCTATGAATCTTGAAATCCTGTAGCAATGTAGGGTTCTAATTTCGGCAACTTCAGATAAAATAAATGCTGTCACAACGCGTACGATGAAAGCAGTTACGCACTGTTTCGAAATTGAAACGAAACATGTGTGAACGTTAAGAATTATCCTTAAAGCTTGTTTTATTTTTCTTAATTAAAAGAAAATACCCGGAGTGTTACACTTTCCCGGTGATGTAAAACACCGTAAAAACGTTTACCGTGCTATGACATTTATTAATTAATACTGTTTGTATAACAGTAATAAGATAGTGCAGCCTGGAACGATAGGAAAAATACTTTTAGTGTTGAAGTATTATAAATGGCCCTATTATTTACAAGCATGTGGGACTCTACAATGTTTTTAAGCACCTTAACCCCAAAATTTTATGTTGCCCTTACTGGAACATCATCTTTGATTTCTGGATTGATTCTTATTTTTGAATGGTGGTATTTTAGAAAATACGGCACCTCATTTATTGAACAAGTATCATTAAATCACATTTCTCCATGGATCGGGGGAGGAGACAGTGGGTCAGATGGGAATAATTCAAATTTGAATGGTTCCAATTCGAATCAACAAAATGTTCCAGAGTGTAAAGTTTGGCGTAATCCAATAAATTTATTTAGAGGGGCTGAATATCAAAGATTCTATTGGGCTACAAATAAAGAACCATTAACATATTATGATATGAATTTATCTGCTCAAGATCATCAAACATTCTTTACCTGTGAAGGTGATACAGGTAACTGTATTTAAAAAGACAGTATTAGCATGTTGTCAGCTTTAGATATTCATTGTTCGGTTTTAATAGGTAAAGCTGAATATGAAATAATGCAAACAGCTTGGAGAGAACGTAATCCAGTAGTGCGAATTAAAGCTGCTCATAGTGCTCTTGAACGTAATCCTGATTGTGCTCCTGCATACATATTACTAGCAGAGGAAGAGGCTACTACTATTGTAGAGGCAGAAAAAATTTTAAAGCAGGCTTTAAAAGTAGCAGAAAATAATTATAGGAAGTCGCAAAGTACTCAACATCAAGGATCAATCGCAGAAGCTATACATAGAAGAGATACAAATGTATTAATTTACATTAAAAGAAGATTAGCTATGTGTGCAAGAAAATTAGGAAAATTAAAAGAAGCTGTAAAAATGTTTAGGGATTTAACGAAAGAAGTTCCACCAATTATGAATGTACTAAATATTCATGAAAATTTAATTGAAGCTTTATTAGAGATGCAAGCATATGCAGATGTACAGGCAGTATTAGCAAAGTACGATGACATAAGTTTACCAAAATCAGCAACTATTTGTTACACAGCAGCACTGTTAAAAGCACGAGTAGTTGCTGATAAATTTTCGACGGATATTGCCAGTAAAAGGGGTTTAACAACTCCAGAAATGATAGCAGTTGAAGCTATTCATAGAGCTGTGGAATTTAATCCTCATGTACCTAAATATTTATTAGAAATGAAACCTTTAATTTTGCCTCCTGAACACGTTCTAAAACGAGGCGATTCAGAGGCGATTGCTTATGCATTCTTCCATCTTGCTCATTGGAAGCAAATGGAGGGTGCTCTTAATTTATTACATTGCACTTGGGAAGGTACATTCAGAATGTTACCTTATCCTTTAGAAAGAGGACATTTATTTTATCCATATCCAACTTGTACAGAATGCGCAGATCGCGAACTTCTACCTTCGTTCCACGATGTAAGCGTATATCCGAAAAAAGAATTGCCCTTTTTTATTTTATTTACAGCCGGTCTATGCTCCTTTACAGCACTCTTAGCACTTTTAACGCATCAATACCCTGACACTATGGGTGTAGTTGCGCGATCAATGCTTGCCTGGTTTTCTCATCCATTTTATTACATTTTAGACAAGTTAGAAGCAATATTACCTTCTAATTTATTACAACAGCTCTCTAGAATATAAGACATTTGTATGATCTCTGTAATCATGACTTATTGTGATATTTATGATACTTATGCTTTCATTGTCATATACATCAATTATATATTTACATCCGTACTTCCCGAATTTCTTATGACTGATATCGTAATACATGTGTATTTAAAGAATTAACTATTTACTTAACGTTGTTAGTTAAAAACCTCATATAACGATCAATGTACAATCAATAAAAATTTGAATATCTTTGAATCCTGTTTTCTATTTCTTCGCTTGTAGTCAGGATTAAAATTCTTATCTAGGATTTTTGGGTATATCAATCAATGTTAGACTTGATTAAATTTCATATTTATTTAATAATTGATATTATCAATAGCTCATAATTGCTAGCGAAAGAACAAGGCAAATCAGAGATGTTAATGTTTAAAATTGTACAGAAGACTGAAATTTGTCGTATGAAATTAATGACAGAACACTTACAATGGCGTGTAAAAAACAGTAAAATTGCACTAAACGTTTAACAAAACAAATTAGCACGATGATATTACGTAAACATACAATATTAAAATGCAGTGTATTGAGCGTTATGCAATATCAATTATTCCATGATCTCTGATCCGCCTTTCTATCATGAGACGGTTACGACAGAAGAAAGAGTTAAGACACTTGGAAGTCAGAGAGCCCAAATTTCATACGTGGGCTGGCTCGCTGCGACTTTGATTTTGCTTCAAACATTCATTCTCAATTAATCTTAACCGATAATTGATAAAATTTGTCACTTTATATACAATACTCCTTTACTTTATAATTTACTTACTTAAAACAAACATATTATTAACGCGGAAATACTATTAAATAACTATCCTCACACAACTAAGATATTTCGCATTATGACTATTGATGTATGTATGTAATAAGAACATGTAAAAACTTTCAAATGTGATCCTTAAATCTTACTATATAGTTACTCTTAATTATTATAATTAAACGTATTTATAGTAATAGTAATCTATAAAGTAGGAAATATTTTTGAGTATTCGTCTTCTGCTAATATCTGAGCTTGCATACACGCTTCTTTCACTCGAAGATTTCATGCGAACCTTAAATACCATGTAATTCCTTCATATTATCATGGTGGGATTATTTATTGCCGAAAATTAACTATGAAAGGAATTCGACCAAAGTTTATGCAATATATTTATGTACAAATTATAGATTGTCCTTTTTTTATAATAGATCAGTTTTTTTTTCAGTAGATCAACACACGTAGTCACTTCACTGTGTTCAAATTTGATCGTTCCACCATTTTCTACAAATAAGGCACCTTTAACAAATTACGCTGTTATAGGCTATAACGATTTAGCAGTCCAACATTCAGTCAGTTTCACAAAGTCTGCACCGACCATAGTTAACTCGTTCTTGCCAATAAGGCATACATAGTCATTTTAACGTACACAACAAAACCAATTATACATATTTAATATTACTTAACGTAACGATAAAAATTTCATAAATTATTCCCTGTTTCGTTCATCGTTTCTTTTTGTTTCTCTTTACAGATATATGTGGCAATAAGTTTTTGTAGACAACAGCTCTCACAAATAATCCTTAATTACTGATAAACGTAGTATTTGTACAAGTTTTATAAAAGGCAACTATCATATTATTTTAAGAAACTAAGGAATAATTCAAGAGCAAATAAAATTAATATACTGAAATCAGCTTATCCTATTTGGAATAAATCTATGTTTTAGATAGCATTTCCTATGTATCGATCATACTCGCACGTGATCGAGCAATTAGGTTCAAAGATACTTTGTGCTTACGGAATGCTACGAGTTTAAACGTTTCTGGAAGGAATACCATATTATCAAATTTTGTTGCTTTTCTTATAAAAATCATTATCCTTGCCATACAAACGAAAATTAATGTTATTATTAAAGGGTGCCATTTGCGAAATATTGATACCGATCATATAATTTTGTTGACCACGAATGGATACTGGCTTCGACTAATTCCTCCACGTGTTTACGTAACTGATCCTCCGTCAAATTAAGGTGGAATCTGTTTTTTAATCCTTGAACGGTTGTTGCACCACCGCTTCGGAAGCATGGAAGTTGCGATCCTGTAACGACAAACGATAATATGTAATAAACTTTCATGGCAACTCTGAGTAACTTTTAATAATCGATTAACTTTATTTAGATTCTTACCAGATAACATGATCTCCACGAGATTAACAATTTTTTCCATATGCTTTCGTGCTGCAATGAACCCTTGAAGAATCAAAGTTTTGAATTCTTGAAATTGTTTAGACTGGCTTCCACCCATCACCTCTACAAACTCTGGGGTTAATTTAAATGGACTGGTCTCGAATCCCAAGTTTCTCGGTGAAGTCGAAAGGATGAATCCAAAATCTATATGTATTAGATGCCCATCACGATGCAGCAAAATATTTCCATTGTGACGGTCTTTAACTTGAATAAGATAACAAACGAGACAATACGCTGCACAACTTTGAATAAAATTTCTTTGCGCAATAGTAAATGCGTCTGACGTAGATGAACCAAACTCCCTCGCGAAGTACTGACAAAGTGTTAATTGGCACTGTTTCTTCACTTGATGAAGTGATACAGTATTTAAAATTGGTTCGATTAAACCACTATCGTTTGATAAACACAGAATTCTGTAAAATAAAGTTTGGTACTTAACATATCAATTGATAATTAAATTTTTAAATATTTTAAAATGTTGTTCATACTTGTATGGTCGCACCCAAAGGGGTACATGTTCATCCTGCCAAATTTTTTGTAACATTGAAAGTAACTGAGAAGCAAGAAGTTCCTGCCGAAGATCATCGCCGCATTTTACGATAACTGCAAGAAGTCTCCAAGATGCCAAATGACCGTACGGACTGGAAGCTCTTATTCGACGTTGTTTCAGTTCCCATGGTTCCTTCAAAACGGCAGCTGACGGATCTTCCGGATCGTGATTAAACGTTGCACTAGGCGCTGCAGCCATTTCGCTTAAACGCCGTTTTATGTCACCAGGTACAAATATTGGTTCCTTACTATCTGATGATTCTTGACTTAATTGAGATATCGTATCTCTATCTTTTGGTTTACGAAGTTGTAAATACTGTAAGAGAAATTTTAAAATCATTAAATTTGATCGAGAGAAAATATTAAACGTTATTTATATAAATAAATACCTGTTGCGTGATTTCATCATCTTCTTGACTCCAACAGTCATTAGGGTCATCGTCGGGGAAAGTAAATGCGACTTCCGTATTTCTAACGGAATACGGAGAAATATTTTTAACCGGAGTTTGTCTAATCGGTGGCATACTCTGTTGCGTTTCGGAAGAAGATATGTTTGGTGATTCGATTACATTAGATTGTTCGCCTCCTGTTAAATTTTCTTCCGATTTAGTATGCCTTAATGAGCAACCCACTATTTTCGTCGGTACAGGCGACGTATAAATATCTTCTACTTCTAACACTTCAACATAAATTATATATGGTGCCTAAATATTTTAAAACGTGTTAATATATCTTTACGAAGAAAAATAATCAGTTGTGATCGTATAGTTATATCGAGTTCTCAAAATATTTCACCTTATCTTTACTATTGAGGACAGCAGCGTATTGAGGTGGCACTCGTACGATATGATGTGGTACTGAACTGTGCAAAGGAAGCCACACCCTTGCAGGGAGATTCAAATTGAGAGTATTAAGCTCCGCTATTAATTGAACAGTTTTACTTTCTTTTGTTGGAATAGTTCCAAGTAATTTACCAATTGATATTAATGCTTGTATAAATTCGAGTTCTGGAGCAAGACGCGGCGCCTATAAACACAAATATTTTTTTCATTAATACTCTCACAACAAAAAAATTATGAAACGTGATAAAAATTATCAAATTACATTGCAGAAGCAGTCGGTTTTTTGCCCTCGTAAATCATTTACCACACCTTGGCAGGAATAAAAACAGGTACAACCATTGTCAAATGCTCGACCAGAGCTCAGGTCCCCAAGACTTACTTTATTTATTGTACCTTAAAATAAATTTCACACATGTAGTGAAATTTTGGTTTGCTAAATATTTAATTGTTTTTAATTGTACAGTTTATTAGTAAAGTATCAATTTGCATTGTCTGTGTACCGGAATGGCTACGACGAAGAGTTTGAAATAATCCAGTGGCATCAGATTGAGATCTTTGGTGTGTCTTTTTATTAGGAGATGTAACACTTTGCATTGAACTTAACGGCGGTGGCGCAGGTGTTTGCAATCCAACTACACGCTTTCTATTCTCATTTCCTTTTGGCCTAACATTAAAAAAGAGAAAAAAATTAAACAAAATATTTTGTATTTTTTCACATTTTTTTATTACCTGAGTTCATCTGAGAGAATAAGATTTTTTAGTTTGGTCCCATGAGACTTCTTTTTGGATGGTAAATGAGCATCAGAACTATATGCATCTAATAGCCAGGCACATTTTAACGAAAAATCAGCTGACTGCCTACACCTAGAATAGAAAAATTGTAACATTTTAAAAGCTGTACATAATTTTAGCACTAAAAATTTCACCAATCTTTTTCGTAATGTACAATTACCTATGGACAAGATATGGATAAAGAACTTCTGTAACATCGTGAAGTTGTATATACATTACAACCAATTGTGGCAAATAGAAGTCCACATCATTATCTGGGAAACTAAACATCTTGTTCCCTAAAAAATTGTATCTTTTGTATTTTTACATTCATTCATGAAGCAAATATCTTTGCTAATAACAATAATACTAAAAAAATTATCTTGCAAATATTGTGGGCTACAGCTAATTTGTCCACATTAATAAAATATATGAATTAAAAGTGAACAGTAACAGAACACAAGAATAGTGGTATACATTTATATTTTCAAAAAATTGGAAAAAAATAATAATTCCATTATAATTACTCTTTAAATTAAATGCAATAATAGCAACAAAAGCACAAAATATTTACATGTACATACAAACTTTTACACAATTTATTGTTGCAACTCAAAATATGAAGTAATTAACATATGCATGTACCTACCAAGATAGCTTTGAACTCCAGGCTCTTTAGAATTGAAAAGATAAGAGATGGCCATAGACATGTCAAAAATTTGACTCTCAAACAATCTGAGCAAACATCCTTCAGAGGGTTTTGGTTGAACTGTCTCTTGTCTTCGACAAACAATACCAGTCTGTTTTTTGACAGCTGCCTCAACAGTTTCAGATTGCACGGTTGTACCGCAGCACAATGTCATAGCAGCACCGGTCAGTTCACTCTGTTTATCATTCACCGGTGATACTTGTAAGGGATTTTGGAAATCCCGCGCGTCTACCGTCACGCCCATTTCGTCGTGTTGTTCTTCAGGCGTGTATTCATGGGATTCAAGTTCTTTGACCATGCAGACCACATTACCAGGCCGCAATTCTTGTGAACTGGAGTCACTGGTCGCATTCTCATGTTTATGTGGCTCACTACAATCACCAGCCTTTATCGAAGAAGGTTCACTTGAGTGCACCAACTCCACAGGTGACACTGGTACAGACACTGACACTGAGACAGGAGCACTATTTTCCTCGCCGTCCACCGCATCCACGCTATCCATGTCACCTGGCTGCGACAAGGATGAATCAAGACTCTCGCGACTGTGAAGGTGGTCCACACTTGACTCTCTGGTGGCCACGTTGGTGGTGTCACTGGTGCCACTGTCGGAACCGCAAAGTATACCCGAGTCGTCGGAGCCAAGACTGGCGAGATCTTCGCGTTCCCGGCTGCGCGCCTTGCACGCCGGCACCGTGGTTTTAGCTACCGGCGCTGGTGTCGTCTCGCATTCTGGACTCGGTGTCACGTCCACTTCCGGGATTCGTTGTAACGCGGAATCGAGACTTCGATTTCTATGATGATGCGTCAGCGTGGTCGCACTCGCCTGTGGAACAGGCGGCAACAGGATACCCATTGACCTGGAAACATTCAATATAATCTATACTACAAATGCCAAACATGAGAGTGTATTATATCTAGGCATACATTTCTAAATTCTGATATCCTGATATCCCCCAAATCCTGGCAGTGTTAAACAAAAAGTATCTAAGAATTTCAGGATTTTTCTGTTTACTAAACTAGGCATATGTTCCACATTATTTCTCACCAAGACTCTGATTCCTTAGTTCATTCTACATTCATAATATTTGTTCATACGTGTAAACTCAAATGTAACTGGAGACTGAAAACGTAATGTACTGTCAACATGACCATGGAAATTGGTCAACAATACTTCATTGATTAGTCACTTGGACTGTCAATGGGTTATTACACAAAACAGAACGATACCCACAGATTTTTCTCAGTGAGAAAAACATGATACTTTTTGAAGAAAATTTATGACACTGGACCATTTCATCAACGAATAAAAAAATTGAAAACATTGAGTCACTATACTGTTAGCATAAAGATCTGATCGGAAGTTAAAAACATGGTTATGAAGTAACTCATGAAGAACAAGATGTGAGCAACAAGAACAACAGGTGTTTTCTTCTTTGAACAGGTTTTGTGTTTATATGTGGTCTGCTCCTGAAACGGAAAAAGGATTCTAAATATAAAGAGAATTTCTTAATACATATGGATGTGTAGTCAGAATATCTTTATATGACAGTGTAGAGATAAAAGTATATTTAAGATTTCCTCATGAAGATTAAAATCTTTTTTGTACAATGTTGCATACTCTTGTTACTCTTTCTATCACATCAGAGTCATAAAATCTTGTTTAATAATATGTTGGATAAGGTGTATAGAATTTTACATATAATGTATACAGGAAGATGTTCAGATATAAACATGTGAAATAGAAGACAGCAGATTAGTGGATTAATGTATATGTATACACAAACATAAACATCTGTAGCACTGTATAAGTGTTGAGATTACAAAGATTATGTAAGAAAGAATTCTGCTTTTTTTCCGCCTTTCTGTAACTTGTTGCACAGAATAATTACTGCAGCAATAAATATAGAGATGAATTTGAAATTTACAACTCTTAATTAAAATTTCCTAATCTCACCTTTATTACTGTTTACATAACAAACATAGAAGTGGAAATTTAACCATCCTGAAGCAGTCATAAATATTATTTCACTTTCCTGCAATTTTGAACAAGATATCTTCTCACTAAGAGATACCTGAATCGTACGCAAAACTAATATGACCTCGATCGAGCCCGGCTACATCTGCTAATACATCCATAAGATAACGTTCTATCTGGTATTATGTATGGTTATTATAAGTGATAGATAATATTGGCTACATACAGATAATGATACAAAAAAAGAACACGTTATCAGTAACTATAAATGTATCCCGGAACATCGAATAATCGCATAAATACATCGGTTGATTTACATACCTAAAATCCAAACTATGATTCCGTTGATGCGTGGTCAGCCTATTACGGGTGTTGATCGGTGGATTTGAACGTCCGTGCACGAGAGGAACATTACAGTTGGCTAATTTATGCCTTTTGATGTGTGCCACGCTTTCCTGGCGTGTCGATCCACCACTAGGTGTTACAGCCACTACTTCACTCATATTAAAGTTGAACGAGCATCAGCTCGGCTAACAGTCATCTGCTGTTCATGTTGATCGTTCACCTACGAACACGATTAATTATCAAAAATAGTTCTGCACCATTTACATCGGAAACAAATTTCGAAACGATGCGATAATGAAAGATAAACTCTGTGCGAAATACGATGAAAGATTATACATTGTTTTCCAAGCGATTATTTAACCAAAAGATAAATCGTGATCGACGCAATTTTGAAACGTTTAAAATAAAGTATACTTCGATTATCAGTCGCATCCAAAATACGATAAAGAAATTCGTCATATCTTTAAGTTTACCATGTACTGTTGACGATACCAGTAAATAAATAACATTTAATTTCATGAACCCGTAAATATCGATCCAACACCGCTAAAATATTCAGGAATTACGGAAATCAAAAAGGGTAGCATCGTGGATCACATTTGTTGCTAGTAGCAGCCATCAGTGCCGGGTAAATGGGGCACTTAACCAGACTCTGCCCTTAGGGACTGTTGCATTTAGCGAAAATTAGAAGAAATTAATTCACATTATTTTTACTCACGATGTATTAAAACATATCTTTTTCAACGTGGGACGAGTTGAAGATTATGTAGAACAATGGGTGTTAATCAGTCTTGTGATTGTGTTGAGTTAAATTCTTAACAAGTTTAATTTATATAACTTGAAATTTGCACTTGAAAATTATTACAGTATTTATATTAGTCAAGTATGAGGACTTTAATGGCAGCTCTGTTTATTTTATTTAAAAATGAAATAAAATTTTTTAAGAGAATAAAGGTTGCTGCGACCCCTACTTACGGGTTAATACGAATCAATGCTAAAAAAAAAGAAAGTAAGAAGACAAAAATAGAGTATTATGCGTTTACATAAGAAGTCAATCGTGCTACTTTGTAATCATATTACGATTGGAGTTCGAGCGTTGCGATTAACTTTTAATCTGACAATTGGTTTAAAACACTCAAATAGCGTGCGAGTAAAAAAGATCATACGATTCGAACGCATGCCTCGCTATCTAAAATTCCGCGATCAGTATCCCGATCATAAACAACGTAGCATCGTAATCGTGAAACTGATAGTCGTACAAAGCACGGGAACAGCGAATTGACAGCAATATCCGTTTGAAGCGAAATTCGAACGACAAACATATGTTTCGGAAAAATGCAAATTTCGTGAAAAAGTGATGTTTTAGAAATGCGCAATGATGACCAACTACGCAAAGCGGCACCGTGACAGGAGCGTGAAACTCGTGCTTGGTACGAGAAAGTTGAATGCCAGTCGGAACAAAGCGTACGTCAGAATTTTGCTCCCTACTCCGTGGCGCGCAGAGTACTCAAGAAAAATCCTCGGTTATTCGCTTGTTTTTCCTTCCATCCTCGTTCTAATTTCAAACAGGGAAAAAGAAAAAACGGGAGCCTTTTTCAACGAGAGAAAGAAAAAAGAATATTTAAGATCTATATCTATGTACGTGAAACAATTTCGCGCGTTATCGTGCCAGAAATCGTACGAAACGTTTTCCTTTCCCGCGAGATTAATCGACGAAGCAACCGGCCGAGTGAAATCCCTGGGAGAGAAATAATTCAATAAGGAGGAAAATGGAGCGAAGTCTAAGGTGTGGTATGCCGGCTTTTTACTCTCCCTCTTTTACTCAGGGTCTCGTCCTTCCGCTCGGTTCGTATTCACACGCTGACCAGCGATCGCGCAGCAATGGGTGTGCCAGAAGCACAGAAACTAAAGCTCTACCTCTATACTGACAGCCAATGGTATCCACACCCCCATAGACCATGTTGTGCCTCTCCCTTTATTCGTGTATTTCTACCTTATCAAATCAGTCGAACGTAGAGAATCCTCTTTTCCATTTTACGAAACGATGAAACGAATGCAAATGTCAGTGAGCTTACCTCGTACTTAAATTCGGAAGTTTGTTGCGGCTGGTACTGCACCATGCGTCGATCGTCTTCAATTTCGTCCGTACGGTATGTGTATAACGTAGTACGACGAGCAGTAGTATTACTGAACAAGGGGCTAGAAAAAAGAGACAGGAGAAAGAGAGAGAGAAAGGATGACGATGATGCAGCGAACCCACGAATACGCAAAATGCCACTGAGTGTGAAAAAGACAACAAGATATCCTTTCCAATGGCAGACGCAGACTGTCACGCACCGATTTGTCGTCGCTCGTTTTCGAGCGATTTTGCACAATGCCTGGCTACGCCCTACACGTTAACGCACAAAATCACACTTCGTCACTTTCGTTTTTTTTTACCCGTAGCACATTACGATGAACACAGAGACAAGTGTGTACACGGGTTTTCTCGGTCCGGGATTGCAACTAAAAACACGCACGGAGGAACCTCCGTGCCAACGCAAAAGGCGACCTCGCCAAGCTCGACTGCTTCTCGCACGACGCACTGAATACTACTCTACTCACTGCTGCCAACAAAAGGGATGCAAAGTCCGGGCAATCGTAAGACAATACCGTACTGATGCACTTAAGAACCCTGCACTTACGAACAACAACAAATTGATATTATTATCATTTAAAGCTTTGGTATAATCGAAATTTATATTTACGATATAACTCGCATCTTGTAACATACTTCGCGCACGCGCGGTACCTAACATTGATTCTGAAGTGACATTTGAGGCAAAATTTTAATGGTCCAAAATAACTGAAAATGTCTTTGATTATGCAACTTATTATTTATTATTACCATACAAATTAATATTCGTACATTTGTTTTCTTCAATTTATAGTATTAAGTTGTATAATCATAAATGTATTAAGGAGATTGGAAAGGCATGAAAGCATCCGCCCCTGATGCGCATCTATCATGACACACACGAGTGCACGAGTATCTCGTATATGTATTTAGATGTTATAGCTAGACTGACAGTATCAGTGTGTTTTTATTTACGTCAACGCGATGGTAGCTATGATGATAATATGGGGTGAGCTGTCAATATCAAGAAAACCGAGTCATGATAGCGGCGGAATGCAAATCAGCACGACAACCAGACGTGCTCAAAATTCATTTTATTGTAATCTACGCCACAAACAGCCACACATATGTGTACATTATCGTGACAACCCGAAGTAAGAGTCTGTAAAATACATATGGACGCTAAGCAACCAGCGATCACGCTGTTTTTTTCATACGGGAAACGAACTAGACTTAGGTTGGCAATGGCTGCACGAGTGTTCGAACGAGAAAGGTCGTACAACTGTAGGTGCAGCTGTACTCTGCGTAACAAACCGAAGACCGGCATCGGAACTACATCAGGAATTTGCACTCCAGATGTATCTGCATTCCATCGTATATAAACAAGCATTTTTGTTCCTCATAAGACACAAATTGTTCTTCTCGTTTCGCACGTGTTTAAGGTAAAGGCATGAGAGGTATGCATATTTTATATCGTAACGATTGGTAAAATCATTTGGAACCGTTAATTTTCATTAGCTCGTAAAAGAAACGAGCAAACGTGCCTTATCTTTAGCGTACACACACAATCAGGGAATTATGACGTCATATTTCATATCGTTAGTATCTTTGAATCTAATAATTACATCTTTACAATCAGCGAACGTTCTCGATGCAGAATTTCAACATTTTATGAAGGCGAAAGACGTATTTATGTGTTAGATTGTTTATTCCATTATTTTCGCCCGCTATTTCCAATTCGTGGAATTAATGCACTGGATTAGCCACAAGGTATTTTCAACGGAAGATTCGCTATCGCGCTTAGCTGTCTTCGCGAATTCTTGTGTCTACGATAAGAGGGGTGTGCGATTAGCACGTGTACAAGCCTGTGTGAATGGGGTGATATAACGGGAGTTTACTGAACTTAAAACTTTTAGAGGTATTCATACCCATATGACACTATGAATAAAGCCCCGAAAAATTTTGCAACGAACTTCTTTTAGATCGCGGGGCTTTCTAGAGCGCGGGGCCTGGATTCGGGGAACTCTGCGCCCGCCTCTCTCGGCCCTGTTTATAATCGACGAACGTGCGTAGACTTCGAACGTGGAATATTACAGAATTTCTTTTATATAATTACGTACGTAGAGTTCGTGTTACGAGGATCAAATTTATATTCGCAGTTTCTTATAACTATTTTTATAACGGATCAAGTGTCTGGGAAGCTTAGGGCAAAAGCAAAATATTCGATGCTGTTTTATAATTTTGTACGCTTTCTAACTGTACGTAAAAGCGAATTGTCATCGATTGCCTGGCAGCCATTAAACGCGTTACAAGATGATTTCACTTGTTATCAAGTACAGTTCATCTAATTTTCATCGCGCACCATTACGAATTACGATTAAACGGTAACTTCTTATTTTTAATACGTATTACGAAATACCTACATACCACAGTTAATGTCTCTTCCCGTTTATTTGTTCTATTTACGGGAACAAATTCTTTATTTGGTTCGCATTATGTCTGATATTTAAACGGTGTAAAATAAACGTAAACTAATTATAAAAATATTTATGATTTTCGAAATACAAGAATTGTCTGTTTATTGTTAGTACTGGCAATGTTATATGAAACATTGGCGCACGGCCCATAAAGACTATAACAAACTTCTACCATAATAATACATACGCTTACATATTTCACTTTATTTTACGAAAACATTTCTCTCTTTAGTACAAGTTTCGATAACGCTTCTGAGAAATTATCATTTCGAAAATCCGAAAGATTAACAGTTGTATAACAGTAGCGATGAATCAGACGCGCGAAATTTAAAAATAAAATCAATCGAGCGAACAGGAAAAGTAGTCAAGGGTGCTGCTGAGGTTCTTCTCGTTAGCACTCGCGGGTCTTCCTCGAAGAATTAGTCACTGCAAGCAACGTATAATCGTTAGCCAGCACGAAAGGATACTGCTCGCAATCTTCTAATGTAAACACAACCACCTGACTGACTATACTACGCTTTGCATTCTACCCGTGCTTTTCAGGTTCGCCGTGTCAATAATCCTTGACCTATAGCCGTATTAATGAACGACGGAAAAGCACGGGAAAACTATAACGCTGATAAACTATATCCACGTGATCACGATTTAACCCCGACATGTTTATGAACGTTTTAAAACAGTATCTGATCTTTCCGCTAGCACCACTGGTTGCATACCGAAACTGGTGAAAACGGGATATTCAAATGGCACACCGTGCTGCAGGACCAATGTGGACTCTTCTAGCATTTCACAATGTGTAGTCTGTAGGCAAGGTGGTCAAACGGCGGCTACCCTTTTCTCTTTTTGTAAATAGGAAGAGTTTACTTTCTCTTGCAGAGGACACTTGAGTTGAATATTTTTTTAGGACTTCACTGATTTTAGGAGGTTAGTATTTTAGAATTGTGAAATTTTGGAGTTAGGATGTTGGGACTTGGGATTATGAAATTTTGGAATTTTCAACCTTGAGATCTAGGGACTTTGGGACTATGAAATTTTGGAATTTTTAACCTTGAGATCTAGGGACTTTGGGATTATGAAATTTTGGAATTTTCAACCTTGACATCTAGGGACTTTGGGATTATGAAATTTTGGAATTTTGAATCTTGAGATCTAGGGACTTTGGGATTATGAAATTTTGGAATTTTCAACCTTGACATCTAGGGACTTTGGGATTATGAAATTTTGGAATTTTGAATCTTGAGATCTAGGGACTTTGGGATTATGAAATTTTGGAATTTTGAACCTTGAGATTTTACCACTTTATGATTATAAAATTTTTGAATTTTGAGCCTTTACATCTTGGGACTTAATTCCTAAACTTTGGAACTCTAATATCACACTATAAACTCGTGGTCTTGACAAAGGTTTAGGAAGTATAAAGAATGCTTACGCTGGAGTATTTCTGATGGGTGATATATGATCCCTATCGTGACAAGGTTTGGCCACCACTGTCCTATAGTGTACAGTGACCATACGGCATATGGTATATACCCACACCCAATGATGACATGCAGTCACCTTAGCAGCGATGCTCATAATGATCGGCTCGCGTGTTATTGTTGCATTTACCGAAATACCGTGCAGTGCTGCAATGTCATTTTTGAACTAGGAAGACTTTGTTAGTCGCGTTACACAGCAAATTATATTTGTAGGATAGAAAAACTGTCTGCAATAATAAAGATAAGTCATGTAGACGAATAATGCTGTTACTCAGTATATTACGTTACATTCGTTATTTTTGTATTATTATTTAAAGTTGGTTAATGGACGTTATAATTATTCTCAATGACCTAGAATGAATTTGAAATGGTATTTAAGGTGATTGACCTTTGAAGATAACCAAAAACGGTTGAATGAAAAGAAACTACTACGATCAATTTATCTATGCATGTGTTAATGCTTCTATTTCTGTGCGGTGCGGCAGTGTTTCATAAACACTCGATTATCTGAAAAGACAGAAAAAAATAAGTTGGACTTGAAGCGTTAACGCAAGAAACGGGAAGATAAGCGTCGCGACGGCTCGCTGAACCTTGCGTGTCGCCGCGGTGTCACTCCAGCCTTGACCTTCTATTGCTCACCAATTAGATTCAGGAGCTTTCTTCTATTCCACATGATTTCATCGAACTGGTCGAATCCGCATACCAACAACTTTCGTTTCAACTTTAAAGGATTAATAAAAACGCTCATCTTACGAGTTCCATGCATGCTTATGTCAATTCCGCAATTACGGAATCGGGTTAATAGTGATCTAGACCTCTCAAATGTGTTATGTAACTCACGCACAAATTTTTAAACGAAACTTTTAATTTACGCAACTCACATGGTATTTAAAATTCATAATTATGTACACAATTTGATTTTGTATGTTTTAACATTTTTAAATATGGAATGGGATTGTATCTTTAGATCTCAACATTTTTAAATTTCGTATCAATGTTTCTGATGCCGATGATGTCACTATACCTCGACATTCCTAGACCCCGATGATGTCACTATGTATCGATATTCCTAGATCTTGATGATGTCACTATACCTCGATATCCCTAGACCCCAATATTGCTATACCTCGATGTCTCTAGATTCTAATATCACTAGATTTCGATATTCCTCCATTCCGATGTCTCTAGATTATTAGATCCCAATATCACTACATCCTCAAATATCCCTAGATTCCCGATATATCTCTAGATCCTCAAATATCCCTGGATTTCTACATATCCCTAGGTCCCCAAATATCCCTAAATCCTCAAATATCCCTAGATCCCAAAATGTCCCTAGATCCAAAAAATGTCACTAGATCCAAAAAATGTCACTAGATCCCAAAAATATCCCTAGATCCCAAAAATGTCCCTAGATCCCAAAAATGGCCCTAGATCCCCAAATATCCCTAGATCCTCAAATATCACTAGATCCCAAAATGTCCCTAGATCCCCAAATATCACTAGACCCCAAAATGTCCCTAGATCCCTAAATATCCCTAGATCACAATACTTCAATCAGCCCTTTAGTTCCTTACTATGTTCCTAGTTAAATTTGAAAATTAAATCGTACATTGGATCAGTAAAGAGTAGGCTCAGGCATCGTGATAGTTAGAGGCATTGCATAACACAAATATATTACGAATTAGACATGTTTTCTTAATTCATTCGTTCGATAATTGTGGAGTTAAAAAATGCAATAATTTTCCTGTTCGTGCATCTTTATGTAACTTAAGTTACCAGTCATTATTAACCATTTCCGCACTGGTATATTCGCATTAACGATTACGAGTTGATCGTGCTATTATTCTCCCGTACACGCGTGGTGGTAAGTGGTTGGCGAACGTTTTATTCCGTGGTCTCTTATCGCGGACATTCTTCCGCGCGTCACGGTTAATCTACCTGATAAAGGCTGTATCTGTATGACTTGCAGATGTATTTATGCTCGTCCTTCCTGCTTCGAGATGTATCATTGACACGATTCCGGAATTATTCTATCATCCATTGAACTTTAAACCAAGGTCCAACAGATGTTCCGGACATTTAGGACCATAGTTCGCCCTGGAGCTAGGCATGAGGCAACGATGACGGAACCGACATTTTTCGTTTCTTTTCGCGTTCTTTATTAAACGCGATCGGGTCTTTTGTTTCAGTTAACGACGATATCGGATTGCTCATCTTACGCGACATTGCCACGAGCGATAAAACCACTATAACGAGGGCAAATTCTTGAACAGGTTTACGTGGACGCGTTCAAAGTCAAGCATTGTTGGATTTCATTGCACGCGAGCATCGTAAACAATTCGCACGCTAAACAATTTGCCCGAGTTCCCTCGATGCTGGCAAACGTCACGGTTGATCCCATATTTTGTTAAGATTTCTCTTTCTCGCTCTACTTTCGGTGCAGATGCTCCATCATAATAGTTTCTATTTTCGGTCGGAGGGTTGGCTACACGTTGTAAGTGCAGATGTTCACTGGCGAGCTAAAAGCGTTTGGGGGAGAAGGTCGAGTTTGGCGCTACGTATTTTCAAGAGACTAATAGACAAATAGATGAGGCAGACGCGTGCGATGCAGGGAAATACATACAAGCCAACCACGGAATGCTAGCCGAAGCGTCAACTGCTGCAGTGAAAATGGAATTTAAACTTTCAGCTTGATAGCCCACGTTTCTAGGCAATATTAAATTATTTTTTTCCTTCTTTCATTACTTCGAAACAGCACCCCTTGTACACAATTTTAGTATACATTGAATGGGACTTTTTTTCGTGCTCGGCAAGTTGTTCTGTGTCAACGTCACATACCAGACGTGACAAAGTGGGTTCTGGAAATTTGTGGAATTTCAAGTGTGGAAACAAATCAGAATCAGTGTTGAATTCCATGCATAGGAAAATTTAAAGTATTGTAGCTAATTTAGCATGGAATTCTGTAGATAAGAAAATACCAAATATGGAATTTTACTTTTAATAAATTCTGAATGTGGAATTCACAAGTCAAAATAGAAGATGTGGAATTCTATGTATAGAGGAATTCACAATGTGGAATTCCATAAGTAAGTAAGCTTAGAATGTGGAATTCCATGTGTAGTAAAATTCAAAAGGTGGAATTCCACATGTAACAAAATTCCAATTGTGGAATTCCATGTGTAGCAAAATTAAAATGATGGAATTCCACATGTAACAAAATTCCAATTGTGGAATTCCATGTGTAGCAAAATTAAAATGATGGAATTCCACATGTAACAAAATTCCAATTGTGGAATTCCATGTGTAGCAAAATTAAAAAGGTGGAATTCCACATGTAACAAAATTCCAATTGTGGAATTCCACTCGTAGAAGAATATCAATTGTGGAATTCCACACGTAGAAAAATTTAAGTTGTGGAATTCCACATGTAACAAAGTCCCAATTGTGGAATTCCACTCGTAGAAAAATCTCAATTGTGGAATTCCACACATATTTAAATTTTAATTGTGAAATTCCACACATAGTCAAATCTCAATTGTGGAATTCCACAAATAGCACAATCTGAAATATGGAATTTCACTGATTGTAAAATTCCCAAATTATTTCCTACAACTCTCATCATCCCTCCACGAGTCCTCCACAATAACCAAATTAAACTAAACTAATAACATTAACAAAATTTATCAATTAACACATCGATTCTTAAATTACTTTATCACATGCACATATTATATTACACCATCTAATATATACCTCATGAAATTAGATTTTGAAACATAATACCCGCCATTACAGGGTCCGGTCGTATATTAAATTTATATTACCAGTCACCGGTGACCCTCATACCAGATAACACGTTAAGAATGGACATTTTCTATACAGAGATTGAATTTTAGTGGGAAACGACGTGTGCAGTATAAAGACTTATTATTGCAGTAACGTAGAACGAGGGCATGATTAAAGTGGTAATGAAAATACAAAGGCAAACTAAAGTCGCTGTAAAGGAGTCCAGCAAGTAAATAATGTAGTAAGCGTAGTAAAATAAAAAGAAAGACTGAATGAAAGGTACTGTCGTCCGTTAACTACGGTCTTTGAGCGCACTCCAATAGACTGCTTTGTTAATGGAAACTAAAGACTCTACGATAACGTCGTCATAAATTAAAGAACACTATCTACCATTTGCTATTTAGATAAATCAAATTTTTTGAAAGAACTGTGCGTCATTGTTTTAAGATGGTAGTAAAATGGGATTTAATTATGTGATATTGATAATGTTGGGAAATGATAATCGATAGCATGATAATGTAGTTTTTAACTTTTGTAGTGATGTAGTTATATAAAAATGGTATGTTAGATATTAATTTGATTTTTATCGAGTTTATAAATTTTTGAATTCGTATTTTGTTATAGTCTCAAGTTTTTCAATTCTCAAATTAATAGATTTCTAGTTTTAAATTCTCATATTGTTAAATTCACTATATTCTCTAGACTGTTCAAATTTCCTAAATCCTCTAAATTTCCCAAATTATATTTCTCAAATTTACTAAATTACCAAAATTTTCTGAATTCTTCAAATTCCCTAAATTCTCTAAATTCCCTAGATCCCTCAAATTCTCTAAATTTTCCAAATTCCCCAAATTCTCTAAATTCTCCAAATTTCCCAAATTTCCCAAATTTCCCAAATTCCCCAAATTCCCCAAAATTCCACAAATTCTCTAAATTTCCTAAATTCTCCAAATTCCCTAGATCTCTCAAGTTCTCTAAATTGCCCAAATTCTCCAAATTCCCCAAATTCCCCTAAATTCCCCCAATTCCCCAAATTCCCCAAAATTCCCCAAATTCCCTAAATTTCCCAAATTCCCAAAATTCCCCAAATTCTCTAAATTCCCCAAATTTCCCAAATTCTCGAAATTCTCGAAATTCCCCAAATCCCACAAATTCCCCAAATCTCCAAAATTCCCTAAATTTCCTAGATTCCCCTAAATTCCCCAAATTCCCCAAAATTCCCCCAAATTCCCTAAAATCCCCAAATTCTCCAAATTCCCTAAATTCCCTAAAATCCACAAATTCTCCAAATTCAAAAATTCTTAAGTTCCCAAAGCTGCAATACCTAAATCTCAAACTTCAAAGTAAAATTTCTTGTACCCAAGAAAAACGATGTCGTGTTGAACAACTTGTAAGTCACACGGTATACATCCGTGTAGGAATGCGTGCGTCATACACGGTCCATCACGAGAGTGTCGCGTGTCTTCCGAAATCCTTGTTCCGTCTGCCAAAAAAGAGCCTAAGAGAGACCCTCTCAATGTCTCTGTGACATAGGACGTTTCCCAGATGGCCCGTTTCTTCCATTTGACGGAACTTCATTCCGGAAAATTTATTCTGGTAAAGGCTTGATCGTTTCACTTGAAGTCGTGCGAATTCCAGGTCGTTGCTACTGTCGAGCAATCACGCGATACGAAGAACGCGACTATTAAGAGGCATCAGACTTCGCTTTTATTCGGTTAATTGCCTAGCATGTGTCACTGTGTAACGTTAGAACGACAACGTTCGCTAATATCGGACAGTTAGAAAGTATGCCTGTGTCGTAGGATACAGCCAGATGTCTAAACTTTCAACTTTTAGATCTACTTACTTGTCACAAAATATCGCTACGCTAGAACGTTTGTCGCAGAAACTCGAATCTAATTGAATTTCTCGCGCGATATTTTCTTTTCCTTAATCTCGTGCGTCGCTCGTGTGCAATATGCGCCACAAACAGAACCAGCGTAAAGTTACAGCACCATACACAGATCGAATTTCCGAGTTGTTCCCACAGACGTTTCTTATGAAATTTGCTATTGAGCTCGTTTTCTGACAAGTTCTCTTCGTAATTAATATCGAACTGTTCATTTTTACATTTTAACTTTTGTCGTTTTGCTTTTTTGGTTTCGTTCTCATTTTTGGTTGCTTCGGTAGATGTTATTTACAGGTTAAAAAATTTATACTGGATATATATTATACTAGGTATATGTTATTATGTGGTGTATATTGTGCTAGATATTATATGATACGCTAGATATATTTTCACCCACGCGATCTGACACTCTATTTGAAAATAGCTAGAATTACCTATCAACGCAATGTGCCTGAAATTCGAACGATCAATTTTCCACTGTACCCTCTAGCTATTTTGCATTTTAGTTTGATAGTCGTTAATTCTGAAATAGTGCAAGATTAGCTTAACTCTGACGGCTGGTGCATGAAACGTTATATACATAACTTATAACTATACTTAATATTATATTGTTAAAAGTATAGTGAATATTAGTTTTGACGTCTCAAAGCCTCAAGGTGCTGAGAGTCCACATCAGAAGGTTGAAGTTACCTTGTCTGGAGTTTGCTGTATCGATTTTGTCGAACGTGAGAAAATTGGTTTGGGATGAATATTGTAAATTGAACTTTAGTATAATATATGACTTACATGTATACAACGATGCTTTAGGAAATTTATATAGTTTCAAATTCCTGTATCTCCAAATTTCTATATTTCCAAATTTTTACACTTCGAAATTCGAATTATCCCAAATTTCTATATGACCAAATTCCTACGCTTCCGAATTCCTATATAATTAAATTTCTACGCTTCCAAATTTCCACACTTCCAAATTGCTATGCTTCCAAATTCGCACACTCCCAAATTTCTACGCTTCCAAATTCGCACGCTCCCAAATTTTTACGCTTCCAATTTCGCACACTTCCAAATTTCTACGCTTGCAAATTCCCACACTCCCAAATTTCTACGCTTCCAAATTCCAACACTCCCCAATTTCTACGTCCCCAAATTCCTACGTCCCCCAAATCTCTACGTCCTTAAATTCCTGCGTCTCCAAATCTCTATATTCCCAAATCTTTACGTCCCCAAATTCCTAAGTCCTCCATTTCCTACACTCTCCCATTCCTATACCAAATTTCTACTCCCAAATTCCCACACTCTCCAATTCCCAAACACAGTAAATAAAAAAATTGTTAAAAACCTAAAACCTTCATGAACCTCCATCCCACCGTTCCTCCACATCCTCTCCACTCTTCCACTCTCCACAACCTCTCAACACACACTATATATCCTCCCATCCATGTCCTACCACATCCTACCACATCCATACTTAACTCCTTTAAAACAGATCTAAAATTTTACAACTGTTCCGATGCCTCTCCACACATCGCTTTGTATGTACAACCAGCAACCGGTAGTACATTTTTCCAGTCGTCCACTTCCTTCGTCCGTCTCTTTCTTTCTTCCATTGTCTCTCCTCTTGGCTTTTCACGTACGTGCCTCGACCAATAATACGATGCACGTGCGTTCATTCATAGAACGCTAACGTGGTTTCAGAGTATCGTGTATGGTTCAGCCGTAATCAAACGAGATGCGAACACCATGAGCGGCTAGCTTCCAGACAAGATGACACGTATGCATAGGCGGATGTGAGCGGCATATGGTCACATTTGTACGCCGACCGTTAAGTAACAATCCCATTCATTCTTTCTTACAATACCGATTGACTGGTGTGGACGATCGATTTTAATCGACGTCTGACACCTTCAATGCTGAGTTGTGTACCTTGAGGATACTTATGAATTATTTTTGGTATATTTTGTAAGGAATTTTTGAGGGGTTTGGGGAGGTTTTGGGGGAGATTTAGGATGAGAGAGGTCATGTAGAAATTTAGTTGGGTTTTTGGTTATGAAATTTTTAGGTTTGTGAGTTTGGGGATTTTCAAGTTTTCAAGGTTTCAAGGTTTCAAGGTTTCAAGGTTTCAGGGTTTCAAGGTTTCAAGGTTTCAAGGTTTCAAGGATTCAAGGTTTCAAGGTTTCAAGGTTTCAAGGATTCAAGTTTTCAAGGTTTCAAGTTTTCAAATTTCCACGTTTACAAATCCCCACGCTCCCAAATTTCCACGTTCCCAAATCTCCACGTCCCCAAATCTCCACATCCCCAAATCCCCACGTCCCCGAATTCCCACGTTCTCAAATTTGCACGTTTCCAAATTCCCACGCCTCCAAATTTCCACGTTCCCAAATCTCCACGTCCCCGAATCCCCACGTCCCCGAATTTCCACGTTCCCAAATCCCCACATTCCCGAATTCCCACGTTCCCAAATTTCCACGTCCCCAAATTTCCACGTTTCCAAATCCCCACACCCCCAAATTTCTACGTCTCCAAATTTCTACGTCCCCGAATCCCCACGTCCCCAAATCCCCACGTCCTCAAATCCCTACGTCCTCAAATTCCTACATCTCCGAATCCTCACATCCCCCAAATCCTCACGTCCCCAAATTCCTAAATTCCCAAATCCCTAGATCCCCAAATCTCCACGTTCCCAAATTCCTAAATTCCCAAATCCCCAGATCCCCAAATTCCTGCACCCTCAAAAGTCCTACACACTCTCAAATTCCCATATCCCCACTCCCAAATTCCAATATTCCTATACTCCCAAATCCCCATATCCTCTCATTCCTCCTCTATCTCCAAACCCCAATATGTATCCCTAAATTCCCACTCCAAAAAGCCATTAAACTCAGAAATCTCATAAAACTTCATCACATTAACATCAACTGAATCTCTCAATACGAACCTTGATGCAACGTGAGATATCTCCTGCATAAAACAGATTCGTCACTTGAATATTAAACGTAAACAGCGAACGCAATCACGGAAAAATTATGCAAAGATAAAAGAGAGATAAGGAGCCGGTACAGTATATTAAGTACATAGTTGGCGATGCTTTCGATATTCCAGAAAGTTCACCGTTTACCTCGTAATCGGATCAAATATCGGAGATGGAGTTACTTCTAGTTGAAGCGTCTATTCTCAGCCATGAAACACGCAGCATGTCGAAGTAACATTTAGTTATTACATTATACGACAATAATTTTCCAACGATAGCTGCTCAGCTTGTTTTTATACGACGGTTTTATAAATAGTTGGTCAATTTTGCGTTAATTTTCCGGTATTAGAAGTAACCGGAACACGGTGTAACACCTGGGGAAAGGTGTACATGGTCGTTAAGTACTTCGAGAAAATTGCGCAAACGCGCGGAATGTTGTCTGAGGAAAAAGGAAAAGAGGGTGTCGCATACGTATCGCTTTATTCAGACTGATACGTGTCGCTTAGTTCGCCCTATGAGTCAGGTAGGCATTTTGATTCGTTTATTCTTTTAGGGTGAGTCAAGATGATTTTTTTCATTCTCTAAAGTTAGTAGATGTAGGAAGAGGTTTCAAGGAAGTATGTATTTATGGAGGAAAGTATTGCGATTTTGAAAAATATATTTTTTTTCCTCTTATTTTAGGCTGTTTATTTATATTTTGTTAACGTTGCAATTTTTAATTTTCTAATTTTCCCAATTCCAATTTTCTCAATTTTCACTTTCCCCAATTCCCACTTCTCCAAATTCTAATTTTTCCAATTTCCACTTTCCCCAATTTCCCCTTTCTCCAATTTCCACTTTCCCCAATTTCTACTTTTCCCAATGTCCACTTTCCCCAATTTCCAATTCTCTCAATTCTAATTTTCCCAATTTCTAAATTGTCCAATTCCAATTTTCCCAATTTCCACTTTCTCCAATTTCTAGTTTTTCCAATTCCTAATTTCCCCAATTTCCGCTTTCCCCAATTTCCGCTTTCCCCAATTCCCAATTCTCCCAATTCTAATTTTCCCAATTTCTAAATTGTCCAATTCCAATTTTCCCAATTTCCACTTGCCCCAATTCCCAATTCTCCCAATTCTAATTTTTCCAATTCCTAATTTCCCCAATTTCCACTTTCTCCAATTTCTAGTTTTTCCAATTCCTAATTTCCTCAATTTCCGCTTGCCCCGATTCCCAATTCTCCCGATTCTAATTTTCCCAATTTCTAAATTCTCTAATTCCAATTTTCCCAATTTCCACTTTCTCCAATTTCTAGTGTTTCCAATTCCTGATTTCCCCAATTTCCACTTCCCTCAATTCCCAATTCTCCCGATTCTAATTTTCCCAATTTCTAAATTGTCCAATTCCAATTTTCCCAATTTCCACTTGCCCCAATTCCCAATTTTTTTAATTCTAATTTCCCCAATTCCCAATTTCCTCAATTCTCCCAATTCCCAAGTCCCTCAACTCCCAAATAACCAAATTCGACGCTGTCGCTCGTGCATGCGTAATCCTCGCGCTCTAGTTGCTCCATATTTTTTCTTAATAATTCAAAAACGAAGCTTCAAACCCCATTATTGCAAAGGGAAATCTTATTCAGAATCACGTCAGCTACCTCCCCATTTCAAGAGCACTACTTATGAAACACCCTCTATATTAAATTTGTAGAGGGCGAGAAAGAAATTTGTTTTGAATCACCCTGCATATGTAGATATTAAACTTGAATCTAATAATTGAATATGAAAATATGCGAATTCTCGTGCACATTCTCCATTTACGAAAGATCTGTGCATAAAGTCGGCGACGATAGACAGACTCGAAACTCGAAACTTTCGACTTCTGTTTCGTCAAACCCACGAAATAAGAACTTAGAAATAACAAGACGTTGTCTGTGCAATAACGTCTCTCTAATCTGTATCAAAATTGCGTTACATTCATCCACATTCTACATTATGTAGTTCCCTATGTACTTCATCTCCCCAGTGTTAAAACGAGAAAGAAGTAACAATTGTTCCACCGTTCCTACGAAATTTCATGGGTCGTATAATCCAGATAATGCGAAACTCGTTGCTTAATTAAACCTCGAACATTCCCTCTACACGTATTCTTCTGTTTCTTCGTAGAAATTTCGATCTGTCGAAATCGTGGATGTTGCGTAATCGGTGTATCGTATCGTAAACGAGCCGTTCGCAGGTAAGAACGCAATTAATTCCCGAGTGTTACAATTCCAAGCCGAATGAGTGATCGTGCACTGTAAGTGAACATTACACTTGTTCCGCCACGGAATATCTACATTTAATTATTCTCCTGCGCTTTCTATCAACGAATTGCTTTCACTGGGTATCAAATGCGATGGTCATTTGATATTTAAAAAGAAAAATATGCTGATCGAATTGAGTAACCTCCTCCTTTTCGAAGTTGGTTAAAAAATATAAATAGTTTTGATGTGCTAAGAGATTCCTTTCAAAAGCGTTACTTGTTATGTATGCATGTACAGTCAAGAGCAAATCTGTACTTTCTAAGGGAAACATAGGAATGATTTATAGAGGAAAAGATACTTTATTTTGACTTTGAATGATTTTTGGGAGTTGAGAATTTTTATTGAAGGCATCTGGATGGTTTTTAGGTGGATTGAGTTAAACCCTTGCATTATGATTTATTTGTCAGGCGTGTCAGTGACAACTAATTACAGCTACAATATTGAAACAGACAAAAAAATTTGAAATCTTATGTCAACATGTCATTATGCAAATTACCATTGGACTTGAACTGCAAACTGAAGTGTATTCAAATTAAAATTGAAAGTGTATTATTCGAGTAAAATTCATCATGGCCGAAGTACGAGTCATGAGACAGAGGGCAAGCAAGGGTGCGTCATGCAAGGGCTTAAAGGGTATTGAAATCTAGAGGTAATCCATGAACAACCACTGGAGAAATTTGGGAGTTTACATGCTTCAAGACCTGAAAATACAGAATTAAAAAGTTTGCAAATTTTGGAAAATTGAAGCTTTCGAAAATTGGAGGATTGGAAGCTTGAGAAACTGAACAATTTCTGAATACTAAATATTTGAAAATTTGCAAATTTAATAAATTAGAAAATTTATCCCCACGTCCCCAAATTTCCACGTCTCCAAATCTCCACGTCCCCAAATTTCCACCTTCTCAAATTCCCACGTCCCCAAATTTCAACGTTCCCAAATTTCCACGCTCCCAAATCTCCACGTCCTCTAATCCCTACGTCCCCAAATTTCTACCTTCTCAAATTCCCACGTCTCCAAATTTCAACGTTCCCAAATTCCGACGTTTCCAAATATCCACGTTCCCAAATCTCCACGTCCCCGAATCCCCATGTTCCTAAATTTCCACGTTCCCAAATCTCCACGTCCCCGAATCTCCACGTCCCCAAATTTCCACCTTCCCAAATTCCCACGTCCCCAAATTTCAACGTTCCCGAATCCCCACGTCCCCAAATTTCCACGTTCCCAAATCCCGACGTCTCCAAATATCCACGTTCCCAAATCTCCACGTCCCCGAATCCCCATGTTCCTAAATTTCCACGTTCCCAAATCTCCACGTCCCCGAATCTCCACGTCCCCAAATTTCCACCTTCCCAAATTCCCACGTCCCCAAATTTCAACGTTCCCATATTCCGACGTCTCCAAATATCCACGTTCCCAAATCTCCACGTCTCCGAAAGCCCATGTCCCTAAATTTCCACGTTCCCAAATCTCCACGTCCCCGAATCTCCACGTTCCCTTGAATTTTGGAAAATCAAAGCTTCCGAAAATTGAAGACCTGAAAGTTTGAGAATTTCCCCAATTTCTGAATATTAGGTATTTGAAAATTTGCAAATTCCACAAATTAGAAAATTCATGAATTTAATAGACGTTTCAAGTGTAAAAGTTGCACACACAAAAACTTGAAAACAAAACTTTTTCAAAAATATAAAAATTTGCCAACTTATAAATCTACCTACTTGAAACATCGAAAACTTGAGTAAAAAGAAATTTAAAAATTGTACCAATCTTGATCCAACAAAGATTGAACCTAACTGAGTCCTCCACTCTTCGAAAACATATGCATACGTTGTTCTAGAAGGTCACTAGCGAATGTTTCTTAACAATTTGCGTACGTCATCATAGCGAATCCTTATCAAAACAAATTCATCGAGGAGCGTGTTAATTGGAGACACAGATATCACGTTTGCTTTACGCCGTGTTTGTCATCGGATGACAAATATGTACAAAGTGCACGAGGAAATATTTTTTGTCTCTTTTTCTTGGTACGAGTGCGTGTGCAACGTGACTGACTACTTTCACGAAAAGGTCTCGAGTTTTGCCAAAATGCACGCGGGCTCCGGGTTGAGTTGTAGCTTGTATTTTTAACCGTGTGACGTAAAGGAGAGACAGCAACGGTACGGATGGTGAACGGTAGATCGTAGACGTGACCGTCTGGTTACGAATAGACTTATTTCTACGATCGATGTCATCAGGATCGTGGTCGGTTTTGTGAGAGTAACGGCTGCGACCACCTTGGCACGAATTCCCGATCGAGAAGCGGTTCACGAATAAATTCGTTGTTCCTGCATTGATACGTGGCCGCTTTTCGGTATTCTGCATCGTGTGGTCTCGGTATATGATCATTGGTGAGAGTGCAAAATGGGCCATATAAACGGAATTTCTACTTCACTGTCATCACCTTGTCATCATGAGTGTAATTCGAGTTAATGCATTTGAAAATTTGTGCATTTTTCTATATGAAATGTTTAAATTGCTAAATTTGACAATTTGTCAATTTTTCAATTTTTCAATTTTTCAATTTTTCAATTTTTCAATTTTTCAATTTTTCAATTTTTCAATTTTTCAATTTTTCAATTTTTCAATTTTTCAATTTTTCAATTTTTCAATTTTTCAATTTTTCAATTTGTTAATTTGTTAATTTGTTAATTTGTTAATTTGTTAATTTGTTAATTTGTTAATTTGTCAATTTGTTAATTTGTCAATTTGTCAATTTGTCAATTTGTCAATTTGTCAATTTGTCAGTTTGTCAATTTGTCAATTTTTCAATTTTTCAATTTGTCAATTTTTCACTTTGTCAATTTGTCAATTTGTTAATTTGTTAATTTGTCAATTTGTCAATTTGTCAATTTGTCAATTTTTCACTTTGTCAATTTGTTAATTTGTTAATTTGTTAATTTGTTAATTTGTCAATTTGTTAATTTGTCAATTTGTCAATTTGTCAATTTGTCAATTTGTCAATTTGTTAATTTGTTAATTTGTCAATTTGTCAATTTGTCAATTTGTTAATTTGTCAATTTGTAAATTTGTCAATTTGTCAATTTTTCAATTTGTCAATTTGTCAATTTTTCAATTTCTCAATTTCTCAATTTGTCAATTTGTCAATAAAAAATATTTTAATTTTTGACTTTGACTGCTGTCACTCGCAGGCCATATAAGTGGGAACCATATAACGAGACTGCACTACATACTCGTCAAATTCCAGCTCGTACAGTCCGACCTTGACCTTGATCCACTACCGGCCGCAATTTTACAATTGTCCCGTATCTACTTTGTACTATATTTAATATCAAAACTAAATGATACTTTGCCTACTTAAAATATTTATTGACTTTCTACAAATCAACACATTTTCCTAAAAATTGTCCGAAATCAAAAAATCTCAAAAGACTTTTCAAAATGTTTTTACCAACTATCAATTTATTTTTGAGTCACTTATTTTCCTTTTTGAAGAGACATGTGATCGTTGGATAAATGTGGTACACTTATTGAAACTCTGAACGCTTCATCTATCTTGAAGATTCTATATTAACATTAGATATTAGATACAAATATAAAGCTTCGTCATAAACTAATTGAAGCTGATAACCGAGTACACAGTATCAAAGTACCAATAACAATGTTGCAAGGTATAAACTTAGAGTCTAGAATCATTCTTCGTTACTTAGAATCTTTCTTCGTATTAACTTTGAATTACGACCAAATGTAACCTAATTAATATGTTAATAAAGAACTAGTTCGAGTGGTCTCAAACTTTTAATCGATAATGTACATTGGACTTTCCAAATGACTGAATTTCGAAAGGTATTCGAGGAAACATTCCTGTAGAACTCATATTTATTCATATCTTGAAAAAAAGCAAATTTATAGTTCAGAAGGAAAATTTGAAGTGTCATGTTACCAACATGAATCAAACAAATATTTGTAGGGGAGAGACTTAAACGGTGCTTGAAATCGTTTCGTTTAGACTTCAGTGACATCAAGAAATTGATCGTTTCAAAGCAGCTTTGATCATTGAAGTACGCGTGCGAGTAACTGCCGCGACCTTGCCCCAGGTTTTCAACACTTGAACCATCTGCATAATTTGCATCGATTAATATTGCAGTGAATAATTGTCAGGATATTCTTGTATTCGCGGACGTTCTTCACTGAATGACCGTATTCTCCGATGTCAATAATTGATTGATTATCAATTAAACTGTCTCACGAAGGAGGTCTCTCCCGACAGAGCTAAAAATCTGTTAAAATTACTCGCAGGATTAAATCTTTCACCAAAAATTTTCCAATTTTCACTGGATTTAATTGACTAGATACATCCAAATTGTACTTATCGGTTTGATTAATTTGTTTGTAATAATAACTCGGATATCACGGAGGAAGATTGATGCGAATTAAAATTCAGATAATTTGCAAACGAATGTAATTTATGAAATGGCATTTATATGAAGAGATACGTATATATATAAATAAACCGTGACCAGCGTTTTACATGATTCATAACGATTGGGTATCAGCACTTTTACATAGCACCAAAACTGACGCCTAACCAGTTGTCTTTTATGACTCATCTACAGACTCATAGTTCTTGTTCTTTTATTCCGTTTTTTAGA
Source organism: Megachile leachella (assembly GCA_963576845.1). Taxonomy (NCBI): domain Eukaryota; kingdom Metazoa; phylum Arthropoda; class Insecta; order Hymenoptera; family Megachilidae; genus Megachile; species Megachile leachella. The sequence goes on along the minus strand of OY756248.1, from coordinate 7,253,572 downwards.
ATTTTGGAGTCGTAAACTGATAAACAGGAAAAACAAATTTGTTAATGGATGTTTATAAAACGTTTATACATTATACTTCCCCAACCTTCTACCATATTAAATTTTTAAATAACATCAAATGTCATAATTAAACTATTTATTATCTACTCATATGTATTTGTATATAAACTAATTTAGAAAAGTTTTTATTTACACTCAATTTGAAAACATGTTATCGCATTGTTTTGACAAAAATTTAATCTATTTGATAAAAGAGATTATTTTTTACTTTTAAAGTATTAAACCAAATTCCATTTATCATTCATGTATTAGATAATAAAATATTAAATACATCATAATATACTACTGTTAATATTTTATAATTTTGTTTTTTTTTTATAAACATAAGACGAGGCTGCTAGGGAGTTTGTATTCTTCGCGGTTCGTGCAACTTTCTCAGGCTTCCATCATTTTACAGAAAACCGCCTATCAACTCACGTAATGAGCTTCTGACGTATAACCCAACAATTACGCAAGAGAATTGCAATGATGCAACTGAAATCTTCGTAAATTGTACAATAGTCTACATGATCATTTCGCGATAACAGTTCATGGCGAGCAGACCTTGATATTTAATTTAATTTTTTAATATCATTGCACTTGATATCATTTTTTTATTTATTTGGAAGGAAAACTTTTATGTGCATACAGGTGTTAAGAAAACATGACAGGGATATCAATGGGTTTCAATAGAAAAACATTTAATATCAACAATTTTTACATGAAGGACTCCTCAATGTCTTTTACCGCCCTTCTTTTGACCTTTCCGACCTTTCCTAGCACTTCTATTACGCTTTCTTTCTAATATTTTCCGTGCTTTCAGAATCTGTTCTGGTCTCTTTAATTCCTTATTTGGTTTCATCTTTTCTTTCTTCTGGTTGCGACGTGACCAGTTTGGTAGTTGATCTAAAATGTAAGAAAAATAAATGTATACAGTGCATGTATAGAAAATAAACAATATCAAATTTATATAATATTCTTGTATACATTTTTTCCTTTGTGGATTATCATCTTCGCTGTCATCGTCGCTTGCTGCGTCCGCTTTGCTCTTTTCTTTCCAGGCTGAGTAACGATTTGTTTTGTAACTAGCAGGTATCCATACACCGGACTCTGTACGTATTTTCTTAGCTTTTCCACCCTTTAAATGAAACAGTCAGTTTAAAAAATTATATTATAAATTTGTTAAGGGATACATACATTATCAACCGTAATCATTTTCTTTTTCTTGCGGTCCCATTTTTTGAGTTGCGCATGAAGACGTTGGGATTCTTCATTATCCGCGGTTAGATCCATTTGTACTTTGTCTGCTTCCGTGTTGAAAGAATTAACAGCTAAACTGTAACAATATGCATCAGTATTATTCATTAATAATTAATATTAATAAAATAAACTTACCCATCTTCTGTATGTTTATCTGGAGCAGCATATGGAATGAAGAAGTCTTCATCTTTTGTTACGGCACGCTTTTTCTTTTTAGAAGGTTTATACAAATCATTAAAATTTCTTTTCTTTGGGAGAACAATTGTATTAAATGCTGCATTAATCTCATCTGTTGTACTTGAAGGAAGATCTACTTTTTTGGACGCTTCTGTAACATATTACTAATCATTAAAGTACTAATGTATTGTTATAAATGTTCTTTTTCCTTAATTTATATTTACCTTCTAACTTTTTCTTAGATATTAACTTTTCTGTTTTCCTATAAAAATTTTGGATATTTTGTCTATGCAATGAGCGTTTTGTCTTCATGACCTGATAGTCAGTGGAGGATGCTTTTGCTCCAATTTCAAATATCGTCTATTAAGCAATAAAAATTAATAATATTTCGCAATATATTTAAAATTAAAAAATTTACTTACTCCTTGTGGTCTGTAATTTACTATTTTCGACAACAAATTCAGAGTGTTAGAGGAAACATCCGAATATTCTGGTATAACACCTGCTTGATTAATATTTAACTCTTTCACTCTCTTAATACTTTCTGACGAAGCTGTCGGTCGTGATCGAATGTATTGTTTGTATGCGTTCTCACAAACTTTCTCCATATTTTGCTACATTAAAGGAAAATCTTATTATAATATTACAATTAATTATAACAATACAACTAATTAAACAAGTACATTGAAAACACATACCAGATCTGTGTAAGAATTGTGCCAATTTATTAATTCAGCAAGTTCTTCTTCTATCATTGATTGTGGCATCTTACCAACAGCACCTTCAGTACCTTCTGCAGTGCCAGAAGGTGGAATAATGTGTAATGGACGACTGAGAAAAAGATGTAAATCTAGAAGGTAAGCATATTCGTCTGGACCTATTATATTGTAAGCAGTTCCAGTTCGGCCAGCTCGTGCACAACGTCCTGTTACAAAGAATTAATAATTTTATAAAACTTTAATAAAACTTAAAAATTATAATTCATACACTTACCTACTCTGTGTACAAAGAGCTTTGACTTAGCAGGAAAATTAAAGTTGATTACGTTATCTAAATGTGGAATATCCAAACCTCTGGCAGCAACATCTGTTACTACCAATACTTTAACTTTATTGGTTTGAAATTTAGCTGCATTTATTTTTCGAGCTGATGGATCCAAATTAGAATAAATAAATGTGTTTGAAATTCCTGCTTTATCTAGTACCTGTCAATAAAATATAATTTAATACACAAAGTAATATATTAGTATTAAATTTTAGATTTGAATTATGTACCATATGAATATATTCCACATGATGCATTGTTGCAGCAAATATTACTGTCTGAGAATCACTTTTGATAACATTTTTTAATAAACACAACAGTACTGCTAATTTCTCTTCTGGACGACATACAATGAATGAAAGTGCTAATTCCTCTGGTATTTTACTGTCTACATCTAAACGTAGTAAAACAGGATCAGTTAATCCAGCCTTTGCAAAATCTACTAGAACTTTGGGTAGTGTTGCAGAAAATAATAATGTTTGTCTAGATTCTGGTAACCTATTTGTAATTTCATTAATCTGTTCACCAAAACCCATTTCAAATAATCTGTAATTCAATTTATAAAATATGATTTACATAATTTAGAGAACATTAAACATAATTTGAAAATAAATTCTTTACCTATCAGCTTCATCAAAAACTACATATTCAATGCTATTTAATTGTAAATCCATCTCAATGCATATGTGTAAAAATCTGCCTGGTGTTGCCACTAAAATATCAGGATTTCCATGAATTGTACTGAACTGATTTTCCATATTATCACCTCCCAATATTACGGCAGCTTGTAAGCCTGTGAATCTCCCTAATTCCTTTATGAACTTTAATGTTTGTAATGCCAATTCTCGAGTAGGTGATAAAATTAAAGCTCTTGCTCCAATTTTTGTTTGTCTTGCTTTAAGTTTTTCAAACAAGGGAATCAAAAAGCAAGCAGTCTTTCCACTACCAGTTCTAGCCATGGCAACCACATCGCGTCCTTCTAATGCTAAAGGAATTGTCTGTGGAAATACAATGTACAATAAATAACAGTTTGTACATGTCAGCAATTAAACTCCATAACTTACTTTCCGCTGTATAGGTGTTGGTACTTTGTATCCTCTTCTTAGAATACCTTTCAATACAGGGTAGCTAAGGGCCATCGATTGAAAACCTCCTGACTTACTACATGCTTTCTTTTTAATACTAGTAATTTCATTTTCTTCCTCATCATCATTTATTTTCTCGGGGTCGGCAAACCCTTCAATATCTGTATTTTCCATTTTAAAAATTACAAATTCAGTATTCGAAAAATTTAACCTTAAACACAAATGATGGAACACGTGGTATTGTTTGACAACTGACGACTATTTAATACAAATTTTTTCAGCGTTACAGTAAGTATCACTAATGATATTAGTTTTGTCAACTTCTATAATTATTATTGCTTTATTCAAAAGCAGTGTTTATCCTATTTACAATTACATATTTATTGGCTATGCAATTGCTTGCAAACTTGCAACTCCAAAAAGCTCTTGCAAGTAAAAACCCGCATATACAATCTAGTGTAATTCTGGCTTCCCTAGGGACATTAATGGCTAAGGAGCCTCTCAAAAATTTTTTCTTTCAAAATATTGGTAGCATTGGATGGACATGTGAACATATTGAAAGTTGAAGGTTTCGGCCATTTTGTTTGAATCCGTTTGATCTATATAATTCAACATGAAGTAAGTAAAATTTTTATTGTGATGGCATCTACTAATTTAAGTGCAATCGTTTAAAATGGCTTCATTATACATAAGCAATTGTGTCTATAAAATATTTTTAATGAATATGTTGTCAATCTTTTCAGGATTGGACTTTGCGCATACAGCGGATATAAAATATATCCGGGCCATGGTAAAACCATGGTCAAAGTAGACGGAAAAGTAAGTATAAATCACTTTTTACGTTAATTCATATTTATTTTGGTATTATTAATTTGTTGTTACTTTTACAAGATCATTTTTGTCATGTGTCAACCTTAACCTCTATCGTATTTTAGACATTCACATTTTTGAATTCAAAATGTGAGTCTGCCCATTTGATGAGAAGGAATCCACGTAAAGTAACATGGACCGTATTATACAGGTATTTATTCGTAATTTCTTTTATATTGTTAAAAATATATAGCAGAGTAATGCAACCCAATTTTACATTACAGACGAAAACATAAGAAAGGTCAGGAAGAAGAACAAGCAAAGAAGAGGACCAGACGTACACAAAAGTTCCAACGTGCTATTGTAGGCGCATCACTTACAGATATCTTGGCTAAACGTAACATGAAACCAGAAATTCGTAAAGCACAAAGAGAACAAGCTATTAAGTAAGTATAGTTTTATTAATACTAACACAAAAATTTGGTAATTATAACTTCATAGCTGTAAAGTATAAATGAACAATTGAAAACTAATATTTTTGTAGTCAATTGTTGATGGAAAATTATATAATAGACGTCTGTTCCGTAGATGTGATAATGCATATCACATTCACTTTCAGAATGTCTTAGAGCAAATGAATTGCTTCACCCAGAATTGTATACATTATATACACTGTTTGGCTTTTGCGGGTTCATACAGATTTAATAATATTTTCACATATTTTATTACTGTCTTTTATCCAATATTTATATTGTGCCAATGTTTGATTTCAGAGCTGCAAAGGAACAAAAGAAAGCAGCAAAGGCAACAAAGAAAGCAGTTGTTCCTCCCAAGGCTAAGATTATAACAAAATATAGACCTGCGAAAGCATCGGCACAGAACCTACGTATTGGAGGAAAACGTTAAAATCCTGATAGTATACAAATAAAAAAAATTTAATTTTAAACAATTCATTTTTTAATTCTACCTAAAAATACAATTTAATCAAAAATTATTTCAGATATTTGCTAATAATACTATCATAATTAAACATAAATGTGAATAAATGTTGGTGATGATCAAATATTGAAACGCTTAAAAAGATTTTCGTAATTCAATAATTTTATTTATAAATCTGTATATAGTTTAAAAAACACTTTTATGTGTTACAATATAATTTTAATTTAGTAATTATTTTATTTTTTTTTGGCTAATTCTTTCTTTAATATAGATAATTTTGTTAAAGCTTCATCTCTCCAAGCACGTGCTTCTTGAAGTTTATCCAGTGGAGACATTTCGTTCAATTCATTACTTATTTTTTCTGCCATCTCGCCTTCGAACTTGGGGACGGGACCAAATGTCATGCTTACATCATAAATGGAATTTTTATACGTTTCACAGTATTTTTTCATTCCTAAAGTAAATTGTAATAATATTAAATTATTTAATATATTTATTTCATTCTAAGATATGTACCTTCAGCATTTAAATGAGCGGCTTCAAAGGCACCGAGGAAAGCGTATCGCATTCCAAGACCTTCACTCATAACTGCATCTACATCCTTAGCGCTTAATACTCCATCAGCTACTAATCTCCACGCCTCATTTAAGATCGCGTATCTAAATATACAGTGAGTTTTTTCATCAAATAGTTAAGAAATAAAAAATGTAACAATCATTACGTACTGTATTCTATTAAGTGCAAAACCATCAATTTCTCTAGACAACACAACAGGTTTTTGTCCTATTTCAGTCATAATAGCCTTTGTTTTTGCGGGTATGTCAGCACGAGTCCATGGTGCAGGTACAATTTCTACAAGTGGTACATAGTATGGAGGGTTCACCTATATTTAAAAAATAAATATTATTTACATCCTCTTTTTCAGTTAACATAGGTATATAATATATATTACAGTTTCGTTATATGACTGGATGATGACTCCACACACACTAGCGGTATTCTTGCAACATATGAGAAAATAAATTGCAAATTTTTTTACCATACATTACAAAATTGAGATTCCTACACCGCGGGTAAGAGATTGTCGGCAATCAAACTGCATAGTTTTTGTCCAAGGCCATATAACAAAACTGCAGTACACATGTATGTAGGTCATACATGTACGATACGTACGGGATGTGATACAATTATTTGTTCGCGATGTTTTAAGTCTTTGCTGAATAAAGATGGACGGAAAGTAGACGTCGAGGAAGATAGAATAACTTCGTCATCCACTACTTTGTCAAGCTCATTATAAACTTTAAGTTTTAGTGGTAGATTCTCAGGAACACATTCTTGTATAAGTTTAGCTCCATTTACAGTTGTAGCCAAGTTTGAAGATCCTATTAATGATTAAATATTTCGTCAGCATCTTTTTGTAATTGTTTCATTTATTGTGCTAATTAAATATCAACGATAGCAATAGAAAAATGGTAATTTATAATATGGCATTTTAGAAAGTACTAGTAAAAAATATTTTCGTTCACAGAATATAATATTTGATATTTGAAGATTTAATCAAGTAAATTACAGTTACCATTTATACTTTATTGCCGTCGTTATTAGTTGTATAATATGAATGCGAACCTTTAATTAAATTAAATTGTTGGTCCGCGTTAAGTGTGCCTCGTAAGAGGCCGCCACTTTCAAGTCGTTTCAACTGGTCACGAATATCATCAAGCGCTCGATGAATTTGTTCTTTAACGATATCATAGATAATTACCTCGTAGCCTACACTGGCAAAAAGCATGGCCCAACTGCGACCGATTAAGCCACTAAAATAATAATAAAATATTTTTATTATAAAACTAACATTATTAACATTAATTGTACAAAGTGTTCCATTTTTGTACTGTCGATAAGATAGTAAGTTAAAAATATGAAATTTCGAAATATTATGTCTAAAAACGAAGATGTTACTTTATTATTTAATTCTTCGACTTTATCTTATCATAGAAGATATCCGTTGTATCAGTGATTACATTTTTAATGACCTAATAACACTTTAATGTTTTTGGAGATAAACGTAATTTTTATACTGCGTTTTGTAATCGATATTTAATCAATAAACGCTTTGAGTTATATTACTGCTTCGTAGAAATTATAGTATATTTTATTATTGGAACATATAACATGATTAAAACGGCATGGAAAGTTTTCACGCATTCTTTTTATGATGTTGATTGATGTTTTGTAAATAACTACTAAGACTTCGAAAAAGAGAGACTATAAAGCGAAATTGTATTAAATATAATTATACGTAATTAGTTATATTACTTACTATTCACTAATCACTGATTTTTAATCGAATAAAGTATAAAAAAAGATTATTAAATGTTTTTAAATTAAACTTAAATATAATTAAAAATTGTTAGTTCAATTAAATTTTATTACCTGCCAATTATACCAATTTTTTCATTTTTAAGCGACATTATTGAACAATTACTTTACGAAGCAATTTACAAAGTATACTGTGCAAATCTCGCGACAGAAGTGCTAGTTACACGATATCTGACACTATGTAACTGGTCTTTCTAATGTTGTATACATATATATATATACATAATCGAGATAACCCTACCATCACCTTTTTTCGATGTTAAATCATGTAAGACATTGGCAAAGACGTTGTAGGAGTTTGCAGGGCCCGTGTCAACAGTCAACATTATTTTTTATGTTATTGGATGTTGCAATATGATAATGATGACCATTGACATGTATTTCTAAACACAACATTTAAAAATTTGAATAATCAGAGACTTGAAAAGTTGGAATTGTAGAAATTGAAAATTTGAGGACTGGTAAACATGAAAATCATAGGATTTGAAAGATTGGAAGGTTTGAACATTTCATTGTATGGGTTTTCTAAATATGGGGCCCACGCAAGTGCATTGTTTGATCGATACTAGCGGCGGCACTGGACATTGGTTTTAATTTGTTCAAGTATTCGCTCGATGAAGATCTTGTTGAAATAAGAAAGTCTTATACGACGTCACAAATCGCGAATAAATCTGCTATACAAGTTCAGTCGAACGACTAAGGTCCTCTGGTTAGAGGGTTTCTTATGTCTGATTCTTTTACACAATCGGTAAATTAGTAAATCAGATCACAAAATTTCATACAATGATAGGTCTACTCTTGTATCTTATCTATGATAATATGAACTCTTACAAGGTGGTTGGTCTATATTACACTTTGTCTATGACACCGGTAATGAAAACGCTGCACTGCTTGTTCTTAACCGTTCTGAATATTTAATTTAAAAAATTTACAATTCTTTGTCAGGTGTTGAAAGAAACCTGACAAAATTTGCTATTACTTTTAATGTGATTTCTTATTCGAGTAATCAAAATTTATCGTAAAAAAATGGGAACTGTTCATGCCAAGGTAAAAGCTTATTATTAGAAAATTACGGAATAACCTAAAATTAAAGTCATTAATTTGCAGCATGAAGTAATTTCTAATAATAATTTATACAAGTGTGATATTTTAGTGAAAAGTTGTATTACATGTCGTGTTAAGTTTGTTTCTTTTAGTTTTGTAGTATGACATTTTATTTATATTATATTTTTCTATTAAATTTGATATAAAAAATTGTCATTAATATCATACATGCTCTTTCATTTTAGGAATCAAAGATATCTGAAAACATGAATGAAACTTCCAGTGAAAGTAGTGGAAAACAGAATTTCAAGGGAAATAATCCTGTAAGTGATATTATTTGGATTTTAAACTAAACAATAATCTATGTTTCTTTTATACATTGATTACCATTTGAAGAATACTTAATAACTTACAAATTTTTATTTTCAGTCATCAAATTTTCGTAAAAAACTGAATTTATTTGACACTACAAAAGAAGAACATGTTGACCTACATGCCGTGAAAGTATGTTTGTTACTTACATATTAAAACATTAATTTATGTGCAATAATTATAAATAAATTAAACATTAATATTTTGTAAACTAGGTAAGAGTTGATAAAATACATGTGGATGGGCTTGGTAGGACAAAGGATGATATAATAAAGTCACAAGTTACTGAACTATTCAAAGCTAAGGATTTTTATGAAGTTCTTTTACGTGCCTCCAGAGTTAAAGAAAAACTACGGTCTTTAGGATGTTTCAAAAATATTGGAATTTTCATTGATACCAGTCAAGGTCCTGATGCTACCCCAGAAGGCGTTGAAGTGGGTCTATATAATTACACAATAATTCAACAGAAAATAAGTAATTTCTCAGATTTAATTATTTTCAGTTCATTGATAAATCACCTGTTTAAAACTTGATGTCTATTCCTGAGAGAAATCTTAAGTTGTCTTCTGTTTCAGGTTACCTTTTCTGTTCATGAAATGAGACGCCTGACAGGTGGGATTAATACCATGGTTGGCAATAATGAAGGTTCCGTAATTATTCAAGCGAAAGCACCAAATTTATGTGGAAGAGGAGAACACTTGCAAATGGAATACTCTTATGGTTCTAAAAGTTCCACCAATATAAGTGTATCTTTTGTTAAACCATTTGTAAATAGTTGGCTTCATACGGTGTATGTAAAATCATTCCTATTTAAAAATTAAGACATTAATATCAATTATGAAATTAAATATATTTACTATTTTTAAAATTTTTTTCTGCTACAGATTAACTACTAGTGTATTCAACACATTCAATAGATTTCCATGGTCTGGTTTTAATCAATATGATAAAGGCCTTTTATTAGACTTTGCACTTAATCCTGATGGTGCAGGTATATTGAAGCATAATTTACAGTATGAAGCTAATTATAGAGAAATTGTTTCTTCCAAACAAACATCCTTTCGTGTACGAGAACAGTGCGGCCCAAATTTAAAATCCGCTTTACGGCATATTTGCTGTATCGATAAAAGAGACTCGTTATTATTTCCAACTGCCGGTAGTTTTGTACAGTTTTCAACAGAAGTAGCTGGTCTTGGCGGTGATATTGGATTCGTTAAAAACGAACTTATCATGCAAACTAATTGGACACCACATGAATATTTTGTAAGTATCATTCAATGTACGGACACATTTTCAACTAATATAATTTCTTTACAACTTCTTACTATAAACTTTAATATTTAGACATTTCAACTGGGTCTTCAATCTGGATTGCTTAGAGGAATTAATAATGAAATGAAAGTAAATATTGCTGATCAATTCTTTTTGGGTGGTCCATTGAATCTTAGAGGATTTGAAATGAGAGGTTGTGGACCACGAGACGATGGTTATTCAATTGGAGGCGATGCATATTGGGCTGTCGCGCTTCATTTATATACACCACTGCCATTTAGACCTGGTCGTAATGGATTCGGTGACTTATTCAAGTTACATGGTTTTATCAACGGTGGAAATGTATCGAATTTTACATTTAAATTTGGTACGAAGCTTTTCACAATAAGAGTTTTGATTTTTTTTAATCGAACTGTTGATAATTGATGTCTCGTTTTTTTTCAGATGACAATTATAAAGACAACATGAAAATTTTTACGGAGAATGTTCGTTGTTCAGCGGGTGGGGGTATTGCGATGAAACTTGGAAATATAGCTAGAGTTGAATTGAATTTTATTATGCCACTATTATTCCTTAGAAGCGACGTATTACGACAATTCCAGTTTGGTATCGGGGTGCAGTACTTGTAAACAATTCATATTTCAGGATAGTAAATTATACATGTTCTGTTATTTTTTATGTATTGTATGCATTTAATGTAAAATAAATTACAATTATAAATTTGTTACATTCATGCAAATGCATTAGAACATTAATTAATTAAAGAAATATTTTTAATAATAGGTAATTAGTAAGCGTATAAATTGTATATGGCACTGTATGTACCTGTTGGGTATAAAAACTTGTTATTAGATTTGTTAACACTGTTTACATCAAATAAATATATCTAGTTCATAATTTATATGCAGTATGCAAGTGAAAGGTTTTTCGCAAAAAGGACTGAGATTTCGTCAGTTATGTTATGAATCAGTTCATTAGAAATGATACGTTGTTGCAAAATTACATAATTTTACTATACATGTCCTTGAATATTCAAATACTGTTTATAATCAAATTGCAATTAGTTCTTTTTTTTAAAACAAAATATGTAAAATACAATTCATTTTCGTTAAAATAATATTGCATTTTCGTTGTAATAATTATAAAAAATTATTTTACAATCTTCCGTCAAATAAAGTATAATTTGGTATAGTATATAAATCGTGTTCACAGCAGCGCCTCTATTTACAAGTTACAAACAGTTTGAGTATCTTCTAGTTGAAAATGGCCGCTTAACAGTTTCGTCAAAATGTGTGATCTGATAACGAGTGATATTACAATGGAATCTTACGAAATTACCGAAGAATCGAAGCAATTTACTGTATCCGAAATAACAGAATTGATAAAAAATCCTCTGTTTAAAGATAAAAAGTGTGGTACAGCAAGAAAACAATTGTCATATTGTAAGGAAAAATTCCTACGTGATTGTAGTTGTCACGGCTGTGGAGGCTATCTTTGTTGTATGTATGCAGTACAAATTATCAATTAGACGTTTATTGCAAAAGATAGCAGTACTATAACGATAAATTTAGCATTCAAAATATTATTTTGCATTTGTTTTGATACTTTAAGATTTCTATATTAACTATATATGTCGTTGTCTGGAATGTACGCGATAAATCCTTGATTATTCGCATTATGATAGTAAACGTTGTATTGATTCATAAGTGGATACTATAGAATCCAATATGATTCACATATTTAATTTTAAATTTACGAAGATATTAAAACATGGATTTTCAATATTATAATGTATCAAAAATTCCCTTCAAAATAGAAAAAAAATTATGAATATTTAAACGAAAAATGAATAAGAGTTATTTTGGTACAGACAAGGTATATTATAATATGAGTGTACATTCCAGGAATTTTTACTTGTTGTTGATGACTGAATGTTTTTCAAGTACTTTTTATGAAGAAGTAAAGTATTGAGATATTTTAAATATATTTAATTTTTTTCCACAGTGAAACAGAGAACAATTCTGAGAAGTAGAAGAAGTGGTAAAGGAGTACCAATTTGTTGAGAAAGGTATATATATGAAAATATGTGGCCTATTGCAAACATAGATTGGTTTTTCAAAGTCAGTGTTCGTTGTTTAACAATCTTTTTTGTTCTCCTGTAAGATTTCAATTCTATACAAAGTTTATTTGGAAAATCAACAGCAGAAGAAATGTATTCAATAAGTGATACATTAAATAGTAAAACAAACATGTCCAATCCAAAGAAGGACAACATGCTCCACAATGTTTGGAATGTTGTTAATGGTTTATGGGAACGAGTCTCTAGAGTTTCCTTTTCCTTTATAACAAATACCAATTATCCATTGTCTGTAACAGTTGTGCACAATGAAGGTATAATTTCACCTGAATTTTACAAAAATTTGACATCTAAAAAGGAATTATTAAATAACGATAATGTATATATTTGTAATGCCCAAATAAAAGAATCTTTAAACATTATTGAAAGTATTCATCGTGATGTACATGAAAAGAAATCTTACGTAGATAGAATTTTTAATGAACATGCAAAAGATAGTATAGGATTTGATTATAAATGTATTGATAATGAAAATAGGGATGTAAAAAAGTGTGGTGAGGAGTCATTCATGAAGGAGAATGTTGTAAATAACACAACTAAATCTAATTATTTGGTACCACTTCAAAGTACAGATATGGGAGGACAAGACAAATTGTTCAAACATATTTATTCTGATACAAATGTACATAAAACACATGACAAGGCTATTGATAATAATTGCGAACATATTCATGATAGTAGTATTGATAATAACGAACAGTTTTCGGATTATGTTACTATTGATGCGAATAATATATTCAGAAACGAAGATACTACTTTTTCAACATCTAGTTCCAATATTGAAAAACCACAGTCAGTTCCTCAAACAACAAAGTCAAATTTATTAAACATGTGGGAAAAATTTTGTACTGTAAGAGATCGACTTTGTAGAATAGATTCGGAAGAATCCGATCTATTAACAAAGCGATCATGTTCACCGAAGCAAAGAAGAAAATTAAATACTATAGCAAAAGGCAGAGGTAGAGGACGGGCTAAGTCACAGCTGAGACGTTCTGGAGTAAGTCAAACACGACACAGAAAGGAACGCACTAAACATGATCTCAAACTAAATATAGAAAGTGATTTAAAGAATTGGGAAGAACTTGAAATGTATGATGCAAATGAATTGGAAAACTGTTCTAATTTTGATGAAGATACAGTAGATGGATTAGATTCCATGCAGTGTTCTATGAAGGAAGCAATTCATCCAGCAGCATTTACATTTGCTGACATACAACCTAAGAAAGCTCAGAAGTCAAAAGCACGTAAAAATGTTGATCAAAGAATGTGTAAGATTTCTACAAAATTGAGATTTATACCTGAGTGCACAAACAAAGCAAATACCTTTGATCAGGATATTATTGACAATGGATACGATTTTCGAAAAGATACATTTCGGCCACGTTTAATATCAGAAAGTTCTATTGATTCAGAAGACAGTTACTGCATAGTCTTTGAAACTAGTTCCGAAGAAATTCACGATAGTGACTTTGAGGGCACTGAAGACAGCGATACAGACCAAATAAGCGAAGATGAAGATACATGTACAGATAAAGAATTCTTGTTTCCTACACCTAGGGTAATTAGCTACTTTTTAAAACTTCTTATTTTTATTTCGAATTGATAAATAATTAAGATTTTACTGTAGGTACAATTTAATTTAAATCCAGTTGTTCACGTAATGGTACAGTGGGATTATGCGTATCGCGCAGCTCGAAAAGGTCCATGGGAAGAGATGGCTAGAGATAGAGAAAGATTCAAAGGCCGCATAAATTGCATAGAACGTGTTCTTAATCCAGTTTTAACTGTACAACACAGGACTCATATTTGGCAAGAACGATTTGCATGTATTGAATGAAATTTTTATTCATTGTACTGTCAAGGTAACTCTATCATCAAAACCTGAAACATATAGGATAGGAGAAGAAGTGATGTATTATCGTGGAAGAAAATATGCATAATAAGTCTTCCACATTGACAAAATAGGCTGTGAATGAATAGAGCATAGAGCATTTTGCTTTAAATTCAATATTGTTTAAAGTAGAAAAATAAAATTTTTCAAATTACTTTGGAATATTGAATGATGTCCACCATATATTTATTTTCATTGAAAAATAAAAAACATAAATTTTAGGTTTTCTCATCTTGCCTATTATATTTATAATTCTATTTACAAGTACTAAGGTTTATAAATTCGGTAAGTTGTATTAGGTGATATATGCAGATTTAAAATACCAAAGTATCTTCTACAATTTCAATAAAAATAATTATATGAACAATATTTATAATATTTCATTATAAAAGTAAAAGAAAATTGGAAATATGGTAAATTACCTAACTTAGTTCAAAGTACTTTTTTACATACGAAAATATTTCTAAACAAAAAGATAAACATTTAAGTTCAAGAAGGAAATATTTTCTCTGTATATTTCAGACATGTTTTCTTTGAAAGTGATACGAACAAAAATTTAAATACGTTTGTTATCTAAGGAAACATATACATATATATGTGTGTAAATAATGCATGTATATATATATTTTTAATTAAATTATATGAATTTACATACAGCATAAATTATAGACAACGTATTTGAATAAAACACTAGTCATTATACACTACAAACGTTCTTTGTTAGATATTGGAAAGCATTCATTATCCATATTTTTCTTTTGCGATAAATGTCACTATCTCTTCTCCATGTAATTAATATTTTGTAACGGTACCAAAATCTTTCTACCGCATTTTAGGTAACAAAATTACGAAATATATGCATTTTTTAAAAACGCGAATGTAAATCGTACTCTTAAAATTATACGCATTAGTATCATCCTTTGTATTTGCATTGCAAAGTGAAAGGTTTAAATAAATGGACATTAATTGTTAATTTTAATTTATTAGATGCATAAATATTTTTAATTGTTAGCATCTTTAAAAACGGTTTTTAACAAAGTATAGACATGAAAATTTTTAATAACTACGTTTACTATGCTTTGAATATTATAATATTAAGAAAAACAAAAATGTCCACTTATTTAACTTTTTACAGATTGTAATAAAAATTGCAAAGTGGAGTTTTATGTAAAAATATGAACATGTTTTGAAACATGTATTTTTACATTGAAAATGTTGAGTAAGTTCTTTTTGTTTAAAAGATTACTTATTGTAATTCCAAAATTGGGACACAAAATTTGTAGTTCACTACTTAAATTCAAGTTAGAGTTTAACTGACTTAACGTATTTTTATTTTATGTAAATGTTGCATTGAGAGATAGGACTGTATTAAATAGAAAATTGGTACTCAGATGGAGATTTATTATCATAATGAAGAATCAGTTTTAATTCGAGTTTTACTATTATTAGTAAGCAAAATGTAATAGGTCTCACATCAATATGAAAACTTTATTTCTACTTGGATATTGTTGTCTTGTATAAAGGTTACACATTTATCAGTTTCAATAATTTACACTTATTCTGTATATTGTGTATCAAAGATTCCTATGTGGGAACACATTGTAGTTAATGATATATGTGAACAGTATATTATAGAATTCTCATTATTTATCTTGTATGTAGTTACCTAATAGTGTCTCTGTTCATAATTTAGCTTTCTATCTTTATTTCTAATACATATGTATAAAAACATGTTAGCTTTAGGTTACTATTCGAGCTTGTATGTATTCAATTTGTACTCTTAAGAACCTAGAATTAACATTTACACATTGAGAAGTAATATGATAATATGTATTTAGAATGTAAAATAATATATGTATATATTCATTGAAATATGCTGTTGTCTTGTTTTTAATGGGTGATAAAATGTCTTCCTGTCTTAATCAGTATTAAATAGCCATTAGGTAAAAGTAACTTTCACCAGAAACATGATATGATTAACACCGATCAGTTTCTAATTAATATTTCATAGCTCCTATTAATTCAGAATTTTCTGTATATCTTTATAATGCTTTTCAAAGGAAGTATTTAATTCTTCTTTTTCTTTTTTATGAAAAAGCGGCTATTTCTAAATATTAGGTTAGTCAACAAGTTATATACTTTTTAACAAAAACAATTAATATGTTGTAAAATATAATTTTAGTTACATATGTAAGGATAAGATAACCCCTTTATAAAAAAAAACGTTGGAAATTTGGGAATTAGGGTTATGGGTTTGACTATGTTATTAGAATAAATCATTTTGGATGCGTGTTTTACTAACATGGCATTAACGTGGAAATCGTTGTTAATTATTTGGTCGTAAATGACAAGAAAGTACTAAACACAGGTTGATGTCCATTACGATACTATTAATTGTACCTGTAACGAGTAACTTGAGAAGTTTCTCAGTACCTAACAATGAAATAATAATAGAAACCGAAATTATGCCAAGGGCAAGTTACATGATTACAAGGTACCTGATTGGTGGTCAGAAAGCTAACGTTGCAGTTACGGATCCTGCCCCTTAATTGTCCATCAGAGGATTCATTTTAACCGAACAATGTGTTCTTTCGACACGACGTTATCTCTGTTTCAACAGAATGGATACGGTGCTCTCTAATATTACCGATGGTTCTTTTTTATTTCTTTTTGGCCGATGGAGATATGGTACATTAAACCCTTTGATCAAACTTAATGACTAAACCGTTTTTGCGAAAAAGCATGCTTGTGCAAACATGTTTCTTACGAAACTTCTCATTATAGGAATGATTCATTTGTTTTCGTTGTAATAATTTTCATGATTTTTGCTGCTCCAAAATGAAAGAGACTGCTACCAGTTTATGACTGAAAAGTAACTAAAAATTACAGGGGTTACTTCCAATTTCGTGAAATGACTAAATTATGAAATTTGAAAATTGGTAAATTCAGAAATATGGAAACAGAGACTAAGAATGCAAAATGATCAGATTTTAATAATGGAACTAACCAGTAAGTGGAAGTATGACGTAATATATTGCATTCTAAAGTCACGGCTATCGTAACAATGATCACCAAGGTAAATTGATTACAAGTAACAGTAAACATCTACGAGGTCTGTTTTTTTTAGTATAAACGAACTGATTTATGTGCAATTGTAGCGTCCTTGTTAAGAGGAAAAAAATGGAACGCAAGATTTATTCATTCTTGTGCGTTACTTTTGACATTGAAGCACGGAAGAACGTTTGTCCCGTGGGAAAGTCCGATTTGACATTCATAGAATTCCATGAAAAGTCACTTCAACGTGTTTGCATATGCTTTTTTTTCATCGAACAAATATACAAGGCGTGTCTGGACGAAGAGAAATCTTCTGTTGCAACATTGGCAACATTAAAATATTTAAATTTCTGTCTCCATTTCGTCTGCGTCGTTGCATTTCATTTTCATTTTATTCAGTCGTAGGTAAAATTTTATTTATTCGACTCCGTTGCATTTCAGTTTCATTTTATTCGGTAGGCAAATTTTTATTTATTCATTCGGTGAATTTTATTTTTATTTACTGTTATATACAAATTTTTATTCATTCGATTTTTTTTTCGACCATGATTTTATCTTTGGTAATTAATTTGTTTTAAATTGAATTTAATAGTAATAATTTTTTTACGATCTAATGAGTTTGGTTAAGTTAGATTTTAAGTTGGACGTGAAACGACGAGTGCGTTGCAACAGTAGCAAATGCATTATTGAAAAAGAGTTTTGTCTGCGGTGAAAAGAGTAATGTGAGAGAAGGTAAACCGGAAGAGGATTGGCACCATTTTAGCTGGACAGTTAGTGCAATTGAATCGCGGTAAAGTGGGTTCTTACAACGCATTTGTACACAGAAGCAATCTTAACAAATCAGTTACCTTTCATCGATTCAACGATAAATTACTTGAATACAAACGCGGGGTACACCTATGTATGTGAACAAGCCTTCAGAAAATTTTTTATTTTATAATAAACAAAGAAATAATATTTCGGTTTGCAGTAAATTTATTTATTAATTGTTTTAATAATTATCAAGCACTATATGCATTTATATTTACTTATAAAATGTGTACATAATGGTAGATAAGATAAAATAGCTTTTTTGATTATGTAAAAATTTTTATTTGACTTTTACAATTTTTTTTCTGTCTAATATTTTGTAACACGTGTTTGTTATTAGTCACTAATATATAACTAATGTAAAGAATTAATATAATTAATAATGTTTATATTTTTTCTTGTACCCATTGTATTTTGTTTTAACTATAGCAAATATTATTTACGTTAATTTTACATAATTAGCTGATGCAATTTCAGCAAGATTGCAATCAGAAAACCGAGATACCAAAATGTCGTCATTCAAATTAACCACTACCAAATAAATATCAATATCAATACCATAACCAATACCAGAAATTAAAATTAATATTATCACTGATAACAACAACCCAAAACATTCGCAGAACATATTAATTAACGCAATCAACACAATGTTTTCAACGAAATGTTTTAACAATTTTTAATCATTCGGTATAATTATCTCGGTCGATAAATATGTACACTGTTGTTGCTTTTCTTTTTGTTCCTCAAACACTTACAAAAATATTGTATTTTTTTTATCTCGTGATATAATGTTCCTTCAGTTGTTGAAATATTTTCGTTCTTACAGGTGGATATTAAATAAACATATACATGCAAAGTTTCTTCGATAAACACACGTTAAATAAAGTTATCTTATTTTTAACTCTGAAACCAAAGATAGTTTGCATTTTATTTCAACTTCAAAGTAATTAAATTTATACGTTGTAACTACTGACGTATGGACTGAGTTAAATTTTAATCGTTTAATTCATTCATGAATTCTTATAGAAATGTACTTAGGTAAATAAAAGTGGAATATAATTTTATTGGTGATCCAAAATGGCGGTCTCGGAGATTTCGATTTTGTTACAAAAATTACTTCGGTTGAAGATAATAATAATTCTTTAGAAGTTGATACGTTTGGGGTATCATTTAAAAAATGATAAATGCTCTCAACATGTAAGCAGAGTGTAATATATTTTCATTGGTGATCCAAGATGGCGGTCTTGGAGGTTCCATGCTTGATGCTACAAAATCTACCTAAGTTAGAAACAATAATAATTTTCTAAAAATTCATGCATTTAAATACGTTATATTTAAAAAAATAAATGACTATATTAAAAAATTACAAATGAGCTTAAAAATGACAAAATGGTATCCCTTCGTAAAATTTTAAGAATTGATGCTCGAAATTAAATTTGTACCAAAAGAGTTGCATCTGAACGACAGAACCTTCGACAAAAGACGATTAAAAATTCAAAGTGTTAAATATGACATTCGTAGATCGTAATTCTTGTTCCATTGAAATGTGCAACGCGTATTAGGAAGAATCGTCGAACGCGTGTCAGATTCTAACGCGCGACCGATTGCAAAATCGGTTTTCTTGTCGGTGATTTCACGCGGCGCCTTTGTGTCTGGGGACGAATGGAAAAGAAAACAGGGAGAAAAAAAAAATGATCGTGACTATTCAAGGATTATTCCACGCGATCTGCTTTCACCTTTTCACGATCGACGTCCACGCGTATACAAGCGTGTAAAACGAGAAACAACACGTGAAATCTCGAGCGTCGGGACATTTTTTGAAGACACGTCCGGCTAGATAATATCTAGTCGTTGTCCCAGTTTCTTAAGTTAAACGGCAATGATAAGATCGTATCCGATATGTAACGAGATATCGTTTAAGATAGTGTTTAACTGGCACACACCTATCACCTATGCAACAAACGTTTCCTATGCTTTCCGTTGATTAATAATTGCCGATCCTCTATTAACAAATTTTTTTTAAGAAAGTTTGCAGATAATGGAATAATTGTTTAGATTGAGATGAAAGCTGATGAGAAATATTTTCAACTAATTTAGCGTGGGATTGTAGAGAACAATTATGTAATTTGTAGTTAGTTGATCAGGAAGATTTTAGATATTTGTGAAATTGGTACTGGGTGTAATTAGCTACTTGTTAATTAATTTTTATCGTTCACTAAATATTGACTAACACGATTACTATTAACTAACAATAATATTATTAAATATTATAACTGCTACCATTGGTAAGTATTAAAACAATAATTAATAATATTGCTGTTACTATTATTTTGGTTACAAAAATTACCAGAAGTGTAATAACTTAAAATGTGAAATTGAAGTATGAGTATAAAACTCTAGATAAATTTTGTTGTATCTTTTATCTAATTTATTATATTGTACCATACTAAACGTGGTCATCATCGTCGAATGTTAATAATTTCATATAAATGTTATTAAAACTCTAAATAAACTTTGTTACACCTTTTATCTAATTTATTATACTGTACCTTACGAAACATGGTCACCATTGACAAATATTAACAGTTACATATAAATTTTATTAAAACTCTAAATTAACTTCGCTACACCTTTTACCTAATTTATTATCCTACACCAAACTAAACTACATAAACTTAACATCGAAAAAAAATTTCATACAAATGTTACGTAGCATAAAATTAATTAATCTGATTTATAAAATTGACGACAAAATAGATTTTTATTGCCAAGGTGAAACTAAATCACGTATGACTGATTTCTAAATGGTTTACCTCCTTACGTGAATTCACGGAAACAAGAAGTCGGTATAGAAACATAGTGTAGGATTGTAATATTTACACGCCACTAAATTTTGCTGATTTCATTTCTCTCTACTCGAGAACATTCTAGAATAAACTTTCCAATTTTACACCGTAGCGGTTACTAGTTTATCTACCAGTTCATCGGATTTACATTGTTATATAATACGTGTTTATTCAATGTTTATCAATAAGTATGATAACATGGGTTTCGGAATTTCTTCCTGGATTATAATAAAGATATTTGTCATTTATATACTTTAGTGTATTTCTAATCCTGCAACGTTATTTACTGTAAAATATCAATATCAGCAAATTCTTATCTCAGATAAAAAGAAAAACCTTAAGTCAACAGATGAATTAAAAAAAATCGTTCATTAAACAAAAATTGCATTATCAAAATTACACAACAAATAGAGACAAGATAAATTCCTCTTAAACACTTTCAAAATTACTTTTATAGAATTTTTGTTTCATTCTTTGTTTCAAAATTACTTTTATACTTGTTTTTACACAGTTTATATCGTTTGCGTGTTCTCTGGTAAAAGTACATCCGCTTGATAAAAAAAAAATTGCGGAAATCAAACGACCAGATTAAAATAATTTGCGCGAGCAAAGAACAAATGTGACTTTGTGCCGGATATGCGGTTAATGTAATTTTTACAGAAGCCGGTAACCGGATATCGTTGCATTGTTGCATACACGGGCTATGTTCCGATCTAGTTGAATTGCACCCGCACAGGTGCTTGTATACTCGGACCAACTTTTTATTCTGGAAATGTTACTACGCTTAACATATAACTAACGTTTCGTATCGGTGAAAGGGAATTTATGGCCGATGGATTCTTGGATTTATGGGGATTTTTTGTGTCAATGATTTCAGGCGATTTAATGACGCGAATGGGCACTTGGTTTTTAGTTTGGGATATTGGGAAGTAGATGGTTATTGATGTGTGTTATTTTGTGTTAATTAGGAGTAGACGTAAATACATAAATATTGAAGAATTTTAATTAATATTTACTATTGAAGTAAATATTAATCTATCAATGTATGCAACATTGTATGTTAAGTTTACTGATTTGTTTTATTTGTCACTCTATTAGACAAGTTTTATAAAAATTAAACTCTTTGAAATTCTCTTTAAAACTCTGTAAAAATGAAACTCTTTAGAACTCTTTAAAAATTGAACTCTTTAAAACTATTTAAAAAGTAGACTTTTCAATACTTTTTAAAAATTAAACTCTTTCAAACTCATTAAAAGTGAGACTCTTTAAAACTCTTCGAAACTTATATTCTTTAAAACTCATTAAAAATTAGACTCTTTAGAAATTGTTCAAGAACCAAATTTGACTATAATGAAATATAATAAATAATGATCGACAGTGTTTCATCTTTGTAACATTTTTTTAACAACACTCGTCAAACTGCTAAAATAATGTTTTCAGTTTGCAAGACGGTAAAAGGAACAAAGAGTGACCTTCTCTTTATCGTTTTTGATATCAGCAGACACACTGCAAAATACATGGCGACATTGAGAAAATTGTAGATACAGATGAAATACGATAGTAATTGACGTGTTGTAATGACTAGATTATAATTTAAGTGAAACTTTTGTTATATGATGCTTCAGTCATTTGCAGTTACTATATGCTTACATACAAAATTATATCAGTTACCAAAAATATCGATGAGTCTTCTAAAAATGAAATTTTGCAATATTCTACTTGAAAGTACTGTTAAAAAAATTGGTTTAAAATTTCAAGTAGTAGTAGTTTGATGACATGTGTACAATATTTGTCATATTCAATATTCATTAATTTAAAATATTTAACAAAATCAATTGCTACATTTTGTCACAAATATATATATATTATAGCATTCAATTTTATAATTGAATAGTTTTTGAAATAATTATTAAATGTCTTTAATGTCATACATATGTGTGTACATGCGTAGAGACATCTTGAGTATATCATATGTTTATACATGTGCATGTACATGCATCTTGAATATAACATATGTAAGTACACATGTATATCACACATCTTGAATATAACATATGTATGTACATATGTATATACACACATCTTGAATATAACATATGTATGTAATATGTATACACCTCCATCTTGAGTATAACATACATATGTACATATATATAAACACACATTAATTATTTATTAGCCATCAACAATTACTAATAATTCCTAAAAATTCAATCTCCAAATTTATTTCGAAATGCAACAGTAACTTTGGTAGAATTCCACATGTTCTTTTTTGCATCAGTTTTTTAATTGCCTCGAATTAAAATTCGTAGCGTTGGTCACCGGTGACCCCCATAAGTCGATACGTTGGCCTCCACCTTTCCTGGAATACTCCGAGACCTTTCGTTCGATGTTACCAAGCAGACAACTGGTTGCAACTTAAGTTGAACCTGACATTCCGGATTTACAACATCGCTTTAACAACGTGTCGATCGTTATGGTGATTCAGAGCATTCGTAACATTTTTTCTTCTCGAAAAGAACCAAAATTATACAGTATCTCTCGAGGTAAATGGAGACAGAGTCAAGGAGATTTGTTTGCTGTAAATTTGTAAGTGTTGAAGTACTTTTAGTGGACATAGATACATCTGTCTGCAATATGGACCAGTGTTTCTTTTGGTAAGAATGAAAAATGAGAGAGAAAACCTGTATCAACTTTTTGTATTTAAATTATTTGTTCAATTATTTCTTCTGGATTTTTTAATGGAGCATATTTTTTTTAAATTTATATGATAGCGTGTGTCAAGAGATACACTATGTCAAGCTATTTACTAGTATGTCAAGATGTATTCATTCATATGATCTTCGAGGTTATTCAAAAAATAAAAGAAGCAAACATTCTGAAATATTGTGTTTACATTAGTATGTTGTTACTAGTAAATACTAACAATTTTTTAACTATTAATAATACAGTATTATCGATGCAGTATTTTAGCACTGTCACAAATATTAAAGGTCCTTAAATATCATCAATGTACAGCAAAAGTTAACAAAGTAAAGTATTAGACGTATTTTTAATTGGCAAAAAATTTCGACTAATTTTTACCAAAGCAAATGGAACTCGTCCGACCAACTCCCACTCCTCGAAGGTAAAATATAAACAGCGAGAACGTATATAAGTGATGGGACCGTAAGGATTACGGTTCTTTTTAGTTTTTTTAATTCATAGTAAAATTGATCTTCTGTACAAAAAATATCCATCGACACTTTACTACATTAATATCCTAACAATATTCCTAACATTCATAAAACCACATTCAAGAATCAACTATAAAACTATTGTATAAAATTATAAATTAACCAAATTGTACAATTAAAATTAAAAAATTTATTAAACCAGCGTAAGACATCTTCCGTTACCTTCAGTTATTCACAATATTTTCTCGTTTTATTTAGCATAAAAAATGTTCATCTTGGAAAAATCTGAAAGATCGTGACACGATGGCAAGGAAACAAGACAAAAAAATACAATTGCAACCAGGCTCGGCGCACAGAAAAAACAATACATTTTGAAAAAACCGTCGGGTAGTGGGGTGAGACTGTCTGCAACGTTGTTATTACACGGAGCTTTATTTAAGGAAGTGCCAGACATCGAGACAGTATATGATAAAACACGAAGAGGTGTCCGTTCCAGAACTCTTCAGGCTACGAGCTGCGAATTGTTCTCTGTCGACCCACTTTTTCGAATCACCGTTATCGCGGTACAAGACCCGTTCCTTTGTTTCAATAAAATAGAGGAACGATCTTCAACACGTGCAACCCAAACTCGATGTATAATAAAAACCTTTTGTAAAAAATATCCTTTCATTTCCTTCCTTTTACCTTCGCAAAGATCCTTTCGTTTACTACATACAAAAAATCCTTTCTTACATACAAAAAATTCTTCCATTTCCTTGCATACAAAAAATCCTTTCATTTTTCTGCTTCATAAAAATTTTCCTGTTTGAGAAAGAGATCTCCTGCATCATGAAATCGGTTTATTTTCCGCGATACGGGAATAAAGTTGGGAAGAGAATGTCGAAGAAGATGCAGAGCTTCCTATTTTCGCAGTCAGACGACCCCTTGCGTCGGTCGTTGGAAAACAGCGGTGTTATTACAACTGTTCGTCACGGTATATAATTGACGAATCGTGCATCCCGCGATCAATGCACGTTACTCCATCGACGATGAAGATATTCGTCGTATGTCTCGTCACTTGGGCTCTGATAAATCAAGAGTCCGTACGCGCGAGCAGTCTAATAAGCGAAGATGAGCATCACCTAAGTTCGAGTTCCTTGGAGAATGCCGCATCGTTAGAGAAGCGAAGCATACAGTCGTCCGCCGCCAGTATCTCGTCTTCTTCTTCTTCTTCTTCTTCTTCCAGAAAGGCAGAGTCGTCGTCGATAGACATCGTAAAAGAATCGGAGGTGAAGAAAGATGTAAAACTAAATAGCGGGAAATCGATTCTGAAAGAGTTGGACATCTCGAAGGTGGACGTGAAAAATGAAGGAGGCAAGAAGGTGATCATAACGAAAAGCAGTTCGAGCTCGAGTTCCAGCTCGGAGATAAAGACCCTGAAGGAGCAGAAAGCTCGAGCGGAGGCTCGCGTTCGCGAGGAGTCGATCGCCCGGTCGAGAGCGGAGAAAGAGGTGGAGGAAGTGCGGCGGCAGTTGAGGGTGCAGCAGAGAGAATTGAAGCGTGCCGAGGAGAAAGCTGAGTTGGAGGCGAAAGCTCGGGCAAGAGCGGAGGCGAAGAAGACGGCGGAAGAGCGTGCTCTCGTGGTGATGCACAAGGAGATCGAGGCCAAGAGCGAGGAGATTGAGCGAGCGAAACTTAAAGCGAAACTCGAGGCGGAAGCTCGGTGGAAGCTTCAGTCGAACGTTATAAACATCGTCAAGCGAGCTATCCAGAAGAAGGAGTTGGTCATCAAAGAAAAGATAAGCGAGAAGGAGAAGAGAGCAGCCGAGGCAGCTGCAGCTGCGAGTGCGGCAGAGCAGAAGGCTATCGAGGCGCTCGCAATCGCGGCTGCTGCTCAAGCAAAAGCTAGTAAGCAAGCTCAGATCACCTTGGAAGCTGGCCTCGCCACGTCCGAAGCGACCTGCAAGGCTGAAGCGGCAATTTCCGCTTTGAGCATCGCTTTGAAACAAGCGGAGATCTCCGCGAAGGCTGCGACCGTCGCGCAGAAGAAGGCTTCGGCTTTGGCTATAGAGGTGGTGAAGGCTGCGGCTGCTGAACTCGCGGCTGTGGAGTACTCGATCCAGAGGGCCGTCATTTCGAAGAACATAGCGATCAAAGCGAAAATAGCGTCCGCCACGGCGGCGAACGCTGCCGGAGCCGCGTCTGCTGCAAGTATCGCGCTTGAAAAGCTGCAAGCGACCACCAAGAAGCTTGCTAAGAGCGCGAACGCTGCGCAGAAGGCTGCGGCCGACCAGGCGGAGAACGCGGCGGCGGAGAACAGCATGCTGGCTAGAAACGTGATGACCGCTTGGGCCAGGTCGGACGTGCGAGCTTCCATCATCGAGGCGGAAGCTGCGGCTAAAGCTTCGGCTTCGAGCGCTGTCGGAGATGGAGCCGTCGTCGGATTGGCGTTGACTGCTGGATCCAACTTGGCGCAGGCGAAGGCGTTGAGCAATGCGGTTGGAGGAAAAATGAAGCATCTGTAGTAATATATATGGAGCGCATTTATCTTAAGGGAGAATGAGCGGAAGAGAAGTTTGAAATATAGAATTGTAGCATTGGAGATGTTCTTTTATTTCCTTTTCCTTGGGTCCTTTGATTTGGTCATTTTAATCGGGAACTTTTACTGCAATGATTCTGGGATAGGGATATTGCAGAATTTGTAACTTTTGGATTTAACGGAGAAAATTGTGTATTATTATCGAAGAAGATCAATAAAATTACTTGCTGAAAGATATGGCTTGTTTTTGTTTGTTAACCTAGTACGGTAAAGTAGGAAATATATAAAATAGTTAATGTATGTTTATAAATTATAACGAGGTGGATGTTTTTCAATTTATCCTTATGTCCTATCCATGTAATTTTTCATGGTGATATTATTGAACTTCTATGTCTGTACTATAAATACGAAATATGTGAAAAATTAATATAGGGCTCTATATTGACAGATCTAAATATCTTCAGATTTTTGTATTTCTAAATCCAAATATCTCCTGGATCTATATATCTCTATCCCTGTATCTTTAAATTTCTACATTCTCAGATTCAAATAACTCCACATTCTTATTTTGCAAGATCAAGTACTCTAAGAGTCATCTAAGTAATCTTTTAACGGCGTTTAATAAAGATGCAAATGTTCGATGAAACCACTTTACTTCCATGATCATTATAAATAAAATTATTCTACTGCTTTAAACTGATCTCTTATCTTAATTGAATTTGAAAGAAAGCGAAACTTCAGGCAGACATTGGTCTTTCTCCATCGCACAAAAGGTGCCCATACATACTACTACATATATAAACACAGTATGCACATTTGTGGAATTATAATTTTTTATCTAGAGTGAGATAAGTCCAGTAGTTTTAAGAACCATCTGACTTTCTCTGCATAGCGTCATGACTGTAAAATATATAAAATCTCCTATTTTGCGAACTTGCATATTTTCAAAAGGATACAGTATCAAATTGCTGAACTTCTATATTCTCAACTTCTCAAATTTATAAATTTCCAAATTAAAAATATTTAAGTTTTCAAACACTAAATTATCAAATTTATAAAATCCCTGCATCCCTTATATGATTGCCAGTATTACCGAAGTGAACGTCTCCACCACCTGGAGTAAAAATCCCGGTCACCGTATCAATCGACAAAGTTCGACACGTGATCATCCATACGCCCGCTACAACAAAGTGTCCGACCCAGTACACAAACCTCGCTAAAATCGCAAAGGTAAACCTAATCAATTCCGAATTCACCTCAGCATACCCGTCCGCCCCTTAACAAAACACGGCTCTCCGTCGCGAGCACAATTCCTGAAACAATATTTTCAATAAAACCCCAACGACCCACGCGGATAATGTTTGCACAACTGTCTGCCACGGTATAAATCCGTCCGTGTTCTGATGCCGATCATCAATCCGCGAAGCGTCGTCGAAGATGAAGATTCCAGCACTGCTCGCAACGTGCCTCTTGGTCTGGGGTTCCGCGTCCGCCAACGATGGCCTTGGTCACGGCAAAAGCATCCCGCTGATCGAAATCGGGAAGGGTTCAGCCTCAGCGACCGCATCCGCCGCAGTGTCAGCCAGGTCGGGACTTAGAGCCGGCGAAGTAGCCGCAGCTTCCCAGAAAGAGGCTGCGGCCCAAGCAGCCGCAGCGGCCGCAGCCGCGGGGCAAGCTCGAGGTTTGGCCGACGAAACGGCGCAGCTCAGTGAGAAATCCGCGACCCTGCAATCGCAGGCTGCCGCCAAATCGAAGGCCGCCGAGGAAGCCGCTAACGCGTTGTCCAACTCTCAGCTCGAAGCCAAAGCGACAGCCACGCAAGCCAGAGCCGCAGCCGCGGAAGCCGCGAGCGGAGCCAAATCATCGGCCGAAGCTTTAGCTAATGCGGCTGTTCAGGTAGCGATAGCCGTTAAGGCTGCCAGGACACAGGCTGCCCTTTCGGCACAGGCCAAGGAGAAGGCAATCCTCGCCGCCAAGGAAGCTGCAGCCGCCAGCGCGGCCGCCGCGGCAGCAGTGAAAGCCAACAGGGCAGCCGAAATGGCGGTCGGAGCTGCAGCAGCCGCGAAAGCGGAAGCTAGGGCAGCCGCCGCAGCCCTCGCTGCCGCGAAGGTAGCCGCCAGAGCCGGTGCCAAGAGCGCCGCCGAAGCCGAAGCCAGGAGCGAGGTTGCCCAACTGATCGCCGCCATCGACGAGAAGAGCAGAGAGATCGATGCTGCTCTTAACGCGAAAGCACGGGAAGCTTCCAAGGCCAGCGCTAGGAACAGCGAAGTGGCTATAATCGGTGCTAATATCGATAAGGCCTCGAAGATTGAGAAGATTCCGCTGAAAGTGAGCCCTCCTAAGGGATGGTCATCCGACAAAGGGGGATGGGCACCCAGCCACGGATGGTCATCTGGCCACGACGAGAAGATCGATATCAAAGACGACCACCTTGACGTCCACGATAAACACGTGGGTCTGAAGTCGTCACTCTCCAAGAGCGCAAGCGCTTGGGCTGCTTAAACAGGGACGCATTTAGGGAGCTACATGAGTCTGGAGATGCGAGATTTGTTTGAACAATGCTGTTTAGGCGTTGTAGGATGCATTTGGTATTTCACAGGAAATAGTAACGTGTCAATGATGCCTATAGTAAGAAGTTGTAACGATGATAATAAATTGGTTTAGCATGTACTAAGTCCTGTCGTGTTGTTACTTTGCGTCGCCTGTTCGTCTGTTAGTATTGTACTTTCATTCCGAATATTGTTCTATGAGGCTCCCGTTTCTTCTTGATATATCGCACCGGTACTGTGTAATATCTGACTATCGTTCGCAGCCATATAATTTGTTTTGGAGATTAAATAAAAGATTGTCGGAAATAGAATTATGCTTTTCCTTTATTTCCCATGCCTCTTTTAATTACTGTCTTATATGGTGAACACAAATTGAATTAAAAAATCAAATAGATTTTTGTCGACTGTTAAATATAAGAAAGAAAAATTGTCTTTGATGAAACACCAATAAATTGTATTATAAATAACAAACAAGATTAATTATTAAATGGTTATTACATTACATAGTAATACATGAATTAAGTATTTGGTGAATTTGGATAGTTGGCTTTCAACTACAGCAATTTATTCTGATACAGATAATCATCACTTTACCATCCTAAATTTCTTAATACAACTATATTAATTTAGTGAAAAATTATACACGTATAGTTTATACATTTTATTCACTGAAGATTGAAATGTTACCTGTCCTTGTAAATGTTGTGTGACAAGTACTTTCACTTATAATTAAGGTAGTTATTTTATCTACGCTACCAATAAATTGTAATAAATGTTATAACAATATATGATGGTAATTTATTATAGTAATAAGTTGTATAGTAATAAGTAATTTAGTATATCAATTATACATAATATAAGCGAACTAGACATAAGAATTATAACAAACAGCGTTCTCCTTATTGAAGAACGCTCTGCAATATAATAAAACTATTAAAAAAAAAATTGAAATCGCTCTATTTAAATGTAATAAAAACAATGACATCTCCCAACCCACTGTATTGTTAAAAATCATCCGATTACGTGAAATTATCACCAGCACATCTGTTTCAATATTGAAAGACTACGATTAAGTTGCACTACCTTGGAGTTGTTAAAACAACACCATTACAAAAATGAATACATCACCCACGTTATTTACACACGTGTTCCTCTTATTTGTAAAATGAACTTCCTTATTATACAAACATTCATTGGATTAATTAATCAAATCCAATGTACTATTGCGTAGCTTATTATAAATATCGGAACTCGTGTGTTGATCTTTACTGATCAAACATAAGTGTGAATTTCTTTACAGACAATACATGTTTTTAGAAGAAAAGTCGACATACGTGCAGTGAAGGAAGCTGCTGCATTTGGAATTTTTTTAAAGAAATGAAGTTGTTGTTGAAACTTTGCAAGATGAACTTGTTGTTCTTCTTTCATGTCTAGCAGGAGGCGCTGGAGGGGTAGCAGGAATTTTCTGATCTTAATATTTTTGAAATTTCATTTTATGTTATTGGTAGCGTTTGCTAAATTCGTATTTGCGTCAGCTACTATGTTCAAAGTTAGGAATGTGTTATGTCATTTTTAAGTTTTTAAATTTTCAAATTATTAAATTTCCACTTTGATGAATTTTTGCATTTCTAAATTTCTATATTGCCAAGTTTGCACGATTTCAAATTTTCACATTTCTAATTTTCCATGTTACCAAATTTTCACATTTCTAAATTTCCAGGTTACTAAATTTTCACATTTCTAAATTGCCATGTTACCCAATTTTCACATTTCTAAATTTCCACTCAGCTAAGTTTTCACACTTCTAAATAAAATTTCCAATTTCTAGATTTTTCAATTTAAAGAATTGCTATTCACATATTTCTAAATATGTTTTTTCAAGTTTCTAAACTATCAGATTATCAATTTTCTGTAACACTAAATTTGAAAATTTAATGAAATCTAAACCATCCATGAATCGAATTGCCAACAAAAGTTCACATCGTGAACTTCAATGCTCTTTAGCTCTGTATTGATCAATACTCGAATTTTCTTATCATAAAGTCTTCACATTTCCAAGTTAAGTTCCCCAATTTCTAAACATTTTATTCTAAAAATTAGATGTCTTCATATATCCAAATATTTTCAAATTTCTAAATAACTAAGTCTCCATGTCTCCCAATGGAAACAACCTAAAACTCAAAAACCTCCACAGACCTTCTGCCCATCGTGTCCCTAAATATCTCTACAATACAGTCAAGCTGTATACTCAATCTCGTCCAATCGCCAAGACCTAAAACCCGTCAGTTCCAGTCCCAAAAACAAGAAAACCCCCAGTCAGAACACCTAAATAAACGGCAACCAACCGGCTCGCTAATCTGACCCCCTCCCTGTTATAACAATATTTCAGCAGGTTAAATCGCATCAGATCTCGCAGGTTAGTCTCGTAAAGAATAACAGCGGTTGTTTTGACAACTGCGACAGCGGTATATAACCAGCGTTGATCGTCCCGTTGGGCATCAATCAGCGAAGCTGCGTCGAACATGAAGATCCCAGCATTACTCGTGACGTCTCTGCTCGTGTGGGGGCTGGCCGAGGGCCGCGTTCTTGTGGGCAAAGGAGGCGAGGGCCTGGAGAAGTCGGTGCATGTCGGTTCAGCTCGGCTGGTGGGCGATGGGTCAGACTCGTCCGGAGTTTCGGTGCAGAATGCCTTGAACGTGGTCAGAGCAGGAGCAACTGTCGGATTGAACGTGGACTTGAGTGCTGCGGCAAGAACCGCAGCTGCGGCGGCCGCTTCGCAAGCTGCTGACACGGAGAACGCCGAGGCCGGCGCAAAAGCAGCGACGCTGTTGGCGATAGCTAAGAGAGAGCAAGCGATCAAGCTGAGCGAGATCGCGCGCGGGAAGCTGACGGATGCCGCGAAAGCCGCTGAGGCCCTGGTATCCGCTGCAAGACGAGCAAGCGAGCTGACAGCTGCAGCAAAGGCGGCCGCACAGGCTTCGGCATCCGCGGCAGAGGCTGCTGCTCAGGCCCAGGTGAAGGCCAACGCAGACTCCATCATCGCGAAGAAGGCTCAGGCCGCCGAGGCCCAGGCTGCCGCCGAAGCTGCCGCTAAAGCGGAAATCGCCAAGAAAGCCGCAGCCATTCTCTTGGCCAAGGCTCAAATCGCCGCCAAAGAAGAAGCCGAGGCCACCAAACTTGCGGCTATCGCGGAACTCGCCATCTCGCGAGCTAGAAACGCCGTCGAGAAGGCTCAAGGTGCACAGGCTGTGGCCACCTCTCAAGCTTCCGCCGCTGTTCGCCTCGAGGCTAAAGCTGCGAACAAAGAGGCTGACGCCGTCGGCAGAGACGAGGCCCTTCTAGCCACCGCGGAGGCTGTCGCCGCTGCTGAAGCGGAAGCCGCGTCCAAAGCCTCGTCGGAAGCGAAGATTATCGGCGAAACTAAGTCAGAGATCGAGGTTAAAGGGTGGAAGTCCGACTAAGGATAAGAGTTGACGAAGAGCGAGGAAATTAGGGGGCCATCATTGGAGAAGAGCTGAGAGAGTTACTGGATCATCATCGTTGTTATCTGGCACAGATGCGATTACTTTTGGAATAATTTGATTTAATTATGAGAGATTTACTTGTGGGCTCGATTATGGAGACGATAAATGATTAACAGCTGATATTCGGCCGTGTAATGTATTAGCGGAAATAAATTGTCGTAGCAACCCGATCGTCGATTCTTTCTTTCGTATTTCTCCCTGTATTCGGCTACCCTCAAGTTCTTTGATACTATGCAGTATGAAATGTGTAATAAAGTTGTTCGTATCTTAATTGAGTTTCATCTTGATATATCCTGGGACTATTCATCCGAATTATTTCGAGAGATCTTAATCCTGTCGTGGACGGGATCAGATCTTAATTCTAGCGTGTATGGGAACAGCTGCATCTTTCTTAAGCGCCGTTGATTAAATCTGATCGTGATATGTGGTTATGAGAATGTATTTAATTAAATATTTCGTAACTCGCTGACGGCAATATCCGGGGCTAATGATAAATTCGTATAAAGGAGATGATTAATGATAACGGTGTTAAGAAAGAGTAGCTGCACTAGGTTCTTTATTTTTAGTATGATATTTTGATACTAGTCTTCAAATTTCACAGTAAATGTCACATTTACAATTTTACATTTTGTAAATGTGAGTTATTCTAGTAAAATAGTATTACTTAGCGTCGACCTCATATACTCCACTTGTAATTATTACTTTCAACTGTTAATGTTATTCTCACCGTACTGTTAACTTCGTAGAATGAAAACTGGGTTTGACTAGGTCAAAATCATGCTAAAGTAAAAACAAAGAATAGGAAGAAAAATGGTAAAGAGATTCAACATCGAAACTCAGGAATAAACATTTAAGTACCCTATATTATTAAACTTATTAATTTCAAAAATTATTGTCATAAGTATTTCATAATAATTTTTCACAAGCTTAGTTGTATAATATTGCTAAGACCTTTTACATTTACTTCTGTATGTTTTTTTATAAAATGTATGTATTTTTACAAATGTATGTACACCTAATTAAATATAATTAATAATAAAATAAACTTACGCATTATAAACGATCTCTATCTATACGCACTGAAAATTAACATTTTAACCTATGTGTAACGTAAATATAGATTCATGATTCATTATGCAAATAAATATTAAAAATTCACGTTTCACAATCAACCTTGAAACAGTACTTTCTATCAAAACCCCTCACTCGATTTTAAGTAGCTTGATATATTCGCAGTATCTAGTTTATCAAGATAACACATGACATTTTTATCAAAACATGTCGATCTAGTATAAAAAGAATATTAATCAAAATGGTTGCACGATGCGCGTACAATCAAAGTTATAACAAGTATTAATATAAAGACACGTTTCTTTGATAAGCCATTGAGGTACAGAAATGAAAACACGAGACAAGATTATCTTCTGTAAAGAAACGTTTAATAATAATCGTATGATACATTAGTAATGGGTAGATCAAGTGCCAATTTGTGGAGTTAGTGAACAGCGGGGTTCTTTTATGGGAAATAGACAAATTCTCAAATGTTGGGAAATGGCTATGGCTGGTGTGAGATGTTAATTTTATTTGTTAAGCTAGAAAACTAGAGTTATATTATAACTAGTCCTAGACGTAGCAACAGAAGAATCTAGTGAAAATGTAAGAGAGATTCGGGAAAATTCTAGAGGACGCAATAAGAGTAACTTTCTATTTAGTACAGGGAAAATCTAAGTCTGAGGTATAAGGGAAATCTAACAATAACAAAGAATCCAGAGATAATCTATGAAAACCTAGGAACATTTTCCTATTTCTAACCATTAATACTACGTCTACACGTGTTCTCCTGCAATGCCAAAAATTGTCTTTCGAAAAAGAGTAACATGAATCCGCCACGTTCCCGATATTATTACGCCAAATATTATTGTTAGAACAACAAGTATCAATATTTAACACATGCCCAAAAAAAAAACAAATCCTCGCAGCTGACAACACTACCTCGCAATGCAAACACGTTCGAAAAAGGACGATATTGTCAGTCGGCAACGAGGATGAAGATATCCCGCGCCAGGGGATAAAACAATATTTCCAAAGAACACGGTAAAGTCAAGATATTTACACAACTGCGATAGCCCGTATATAACCTGGCCTGTGCTCATAATCGGCACCAATCTGCGGAGTTCTATCGAAGATGAAGATCCCAGCGATACTTGCTACGTGCCTGCTCACCTGGGGCCTCGTGGGCGCATCACTCGAAGAGCGATCATGGCAAACCCCGAAGGACGGCCCATGGTTGGAGAAGAACCTGCTGTCGAAGGTGGAAACTAGCGCGATGAGAAAGGAGAACGGTGCCCCGATGCTGGGTCTCGGCAAGAAAGTGCATATCTCTCTGGGCCGTGCCAAAGCTAACGCCGCGGCGGAGGCGAAGGCTGGAGCCGTGGTGAAAGCGTCCGCCTTGAGCCTCGCCGAGGCTGTCGTGAAAGCATCCGCAAAATCGGCGGCAGCTTCCGCGAAAGCAGCAGCTGCCGTGAAGGCAGCTTTGGAAGCGCAATTGATCGCCCAAGCTAAAGCTTTGGCAGCGCTGAAACTCCAGACCGAGGAACAGACGCTGTCCAGCCGAGCGGAGGCTGCCGCCGCAGTCACCTTGGCTGCCCTTCAACGAGCCCTTGGCTCCGCTCAGGTAGGAGCTGCTGCACAGAACCTCGCCAGCAACTACCAGGAACGCGCGAACGCCGCGGCAGCAGCCGAAGCGGCAGCCACCCAGAGGGCAGCGGAGAACGCCGAGCTATCCAGGGCGCTCGCGAACGAAGCAGCGGCCCTCTCCGCCGCCGCGGCAGCCGCACAGGCTCAGACCACAGGCGCTTCGGAAGCAACCGCCGCAGCCGCCAACAAGGCAGCCGTACTCGCAGCCGACGCTGACAGCGCACAAGCTGCAGCCACCAGCGAAGCACAAGTAGCGGCCAGGATCGAGGGCAGAGCTAACCGCGAAGGAGCCGCCAATTTGGCCAGCCAGGATACAGCAACCGCGCAACTCGAAGCCTCCGCCTCCGCTAAAGCCACAGCAGCCGCCGCCGTTGGCGATGGCGTCGTTCTGGGACTTGGACTCGACGGTGGAGCAGCGGCCCAAGCGCAA
This sequence comes from Megachile leachella, assembly GCA_963576845.1. Lineage (NCBI taxonomy): Eukaryota > Metazoa > Arthropoda > Insecta > Hymenoptera > Megachilidae > Megachile > Megachile leachella. Next base: position 7,217,516 of record OY756248.1, on the reverse strand, counting down.
GCCCAGGCTAAGGCTCTCGCTAGAGCCAGCTCTGGCGTAGGAAAGCACGGGGCGAGCAAAGGCGGATGGTAATCTCAGGCCTGATGTAGACAGCACTCGGGGACGGATTTCCCGTTTAGGCAGTTGAATGTTTGGATTACAAAGACAGTAGAATTATTGTATGGCTCGAGAGGCGGATAGAAAGGGTTGATTAAAATTTAAAATTATTACATTGTCGAAGTGAAACTTACCTACGTGACAATAAAGATCCACTGTTTTAGCAGATATAGCCTTTCATTCTTCCTATATGTTACCTTCTTTCCTTCTTATTTTCTTAAGGAAAATATTTTCGGGAATTGATGTCCTACGTCGAGGTTCTTTAATCTGGAATTAAGATGTTATTGATTAATGCTATTTTGATTGATTAGATGTGGAATTTTTTTAATAACGTTGCCTTTTCAATTGATTTGTGAACGTCATATTGCTAGTGGACCTCAAGTTGATTGAATTCAAACATTTTTAAACGATTATACAATTCTAGATTTTTGCAGTATTTATCTGATATGGATAATCGATGCATAATTGAGTACGAAATACTATGTGTATGAACACAGTATAATAAAGGAAAGTACCACACATTCCACTAATTTCTTTTGCAAATTTAAAGAGAACCAAATACTTCGTTATTCCAATTAAAGTATGAACATAAAGTAGAATATAATATTTGAATATATTTTTATTTATTATCAGAGGAATCGTAACTTTAGAACAGTCATGGTGCTACTCTGTTAATAGTCATAGTTACATAGAACCGAGAAGTTTATTTATCTAATAATAACAGTGAGATTATATATCTACATGAATGTTATTTCTCTCGTAAAATGTATTATATTCGATCATCTAATTATTCATACCTGACATGATGGGCAAATATTGGATTAACATGTAGATACATACAGGTGGACGTTAAAGAACCGTGCGCCAAAGAGCAATACTTACTCAACGGATGAAGATGAATACAAACAGCATGAGACAATTATTTTTTTTGATAATATTTAACCACCGTAAACGCATGGAACTAATATGTTGTTACAAGTGTACAAATAAAAGTTTATTAACAAATCTTTTGATAATATATGCATTTTATTTTTTTATTTAGTGGAACGTTCTTTTTTTCACTTTATCCAATCTCCATCTATTTTTAAGGGTTTATTGACTTTGTAAATCTTAAATTTGTGTTTACTGTAAGTATTTGTAAAGAATTTTTATTTATTCATAGAAGAGAGATACATTAAATACTGTGTATTTAATATAAATAAAATGAATTTTACTGAATAAACGTGACTACCTCGACATGATGATTACCTAAGAAATTGATTATCTGAATCCACTTTATTTTATATGATTATTTTGCATAATATTATAAAGTAATTTTAGGATGTTTCCCATTGCTAACATGTCTGAAATAAAATAACGAATATTCAATAGAACAGAACTTTATTCTTTTATTTAGATATACCTTGATAACATTGAAAGGAAAATTACTATTTCACTTTATATTCAATTTATGGAAAAATTTCACAAGTGAAGAAAATACGGTTATTTATCACGAACTTATTCTGTGCATATGTAATTTATGTAAGCATCTATAATCATGTCTTCTTTTGCCTGACTATATATAACAATTTTCGTAAGAATTTTTATTAAAAATATAACGTGCATTTATATAAAACAAGTTCTTAAGATCAACCATTTTTCTTGTGATCTTTCAGCTATGATGTCTGTCCTCTGGTTTTAAATGATAAGACAAAGACAATTTCTGATCATTACATTTATGTCCTATTTGTTACTATTTCCTGTCCTATTTGTTACTATTTTGTTCAATTCTATAAATAGAATTGAACAAAAATATTTAATTAAAAACTCAGTCTCACAAATGAACATAAACTTCATTACAGATTAAGAAACTCGAAAACAACCTAAGGATTAAAAAAGCAAAGACAAATATTAAAATTGTAGCTATTTGTACTTCTGTATAGTTCAAGGCCATCTCGAACGTGACCAAAGTTTTCTCTAAAAATGATAATTCATACTCGATCAAAAAAGGAAAGATTTGCTCGATTCACGTGTCACGACGTGCAATTGAAACAACATCATGCAATTTAAATCTTCCAGGGTTAATAAAAATCCCACCGCGAACGTAAGAACAACATCCCGGAACGAAACAAACAGCAGGTACCAGAAGCGACACCAGCTAAATAAACCCGCAACACTTAGATAAAGACATCGTTCACGTCCGACAAAACCAATATTTAGAGGGGTGCGAGACAGTCCGGGAACAGGCACGGGGAACCATCAACAACAAATTATTTTGACAATTGGCGGGAACAGTATAAAACCGCGAAATCCTCACTCGTCCGGCATCAATCTTGCGAAGTTTCCACGAAGATGAAGATTCCAGCGATACTCGCGGCATTCCTCCTCGTCTGGAGTCTGGCTAGTGCCGACATCTCGGCCGAGCGGGAATCGCAGCAGCACGAAGTGTCCAAAAAGAAGGTCCAAGTCGAGGTCCGCGAAAAGAAGGAATGGAACAGGGAGAGTTGGGACACCAAATCCAGCGAATGGGACCTTAAGCCTAGCCCTTCCTGGGAGCCTAAGCCTAGCCACAACTGGGAGCCCAAACCCAACCCCAAATGGGAGCCGAAATCCAGCGGCTGGGACAAGGTAGATATCCAAGGACAGGGTGTGGCCCTCGAGGGCATCCACATTGGAACCGGATCGGCGCAGTCCGCAGCTGCCTCCGGAGAAGCTTTGGCCCTTAACCTGGGTATAGGAGAAGCTGCTGCGTCCGCACAAGCTGCAGCCGCAGGTCAGTCGAATGCCGCTGCCCAAGCTGCGGCAAGTGCGAGCATGTGGTCTTCGCGAGCTGAATCTTTGGTAGAGGCAGCAGCCGCCGCCGAAGCAGCAGCGGCCGCCGCTTCCGAAAAAGCGAGTCAATCTTCCCAGGCCACCAGCGCGGCCGCCATACAAGCCGAGGAAGCCGTAGGCAGAGCCAAATCTGCCGCAGGAAGGGCAGAGGTGCTCGCGAGAAACGCTGCAGCAGCTAATGCTCGTGCCGCCATTCAGTCCGAGAGAGCGAACGAGCTCGCGCAAGCCGAGGACGCAGCCGCAGCCGAAGCTCAGGCCAAGACCGCCGCAGCAGCCAGAGCAACGAAAGTAGCCCTGGAGTTGGCCAATATCGCTGTCAGAGCTGAAGCGGAAGCTGCAGCAGCAGCCGAAGCAGCGGCCAAGGCAACCGCCGCTGCCGATGCAGCCGCAGCACGCGCAGCTGCAGTGAACGCCATCGCTGACGCGGAAGTCGAGGCTTCCGCCCAGGCCGAGAACACTGCTGGTGTCGCTCAATCCAGCGCTTCTGCCGCCTCTGAAACGCAAGCCGTCGCCGCCTCCGCATCCGCGACCGCGGAAGCGGCAGCTGAAAGCGACGCCGAGAAGGGAGAGCTTAGTTTACCAAAGGACGATCATCACGAGATCAAAGAGGAAATTGTTGTGCCAGTTAAGGGCGGTAAATCTAACTGGTAAATCTAAGAAGATCCCCGATCAACGAGGTACGGGTCCGGGTGTGTGATATACAGTTTGGAAACAGCTCGAACAGATGCACACTTACTTTTCAAGCAGAGTATTTTCTTGGATCAGGAAGACAGGAGATGATAAAAAAATCAACGATTACGTGAAATATCGATGTAAGGATGCCACTATTAAACTGTTGTAGCAAATGAACGAGCGTTTTCAATATTCTTCCTCGCAAACCTTTCTCTTTGACCCCTCTTGCAAACCGATGCCAATAAACTCGTACGAGCACATAGCTGGATTTATTTCCTAATGGAAATTTTCCATTCACGTGTAGCGACGGTAAACGATGGTTCGCGAGCGACATTCGACTACCTGTTGCGAAGAAAATGGCGCTCGGCTGATCTTCCTTGCTTCTTCGTACTGTATATACCTCGTATTAGAAATTAAAAGATTTTCACACTCCACAGTTGTTAAATAAATTTACCTAACTGCCCCCAATTTCTAAATCCACAAATTACAACATCTCCAAATTCCTATACTTTCAAATTGCTTTTGAAATATATTAGAATACGTCCCTACATACCGTTTAGTCATACCACACGTGATACAATAGCGACACTATAAAGCATAGTAATATATGTCGCGATACAGCGCTCGATTAAACACGAATCACGTGACGATACAACACGTGAGGATATAACGCGAAGTAATCTAACGCCGAGTTATACAACCCGTTTGACTTTCGGGATTCTGGAAGATGACAACAAGCTGATACCGATAAATTCTACCCGTTTGGAAAACGATGTCAACAACAGTACTCTAACGCTTGGAAATACCACGAACTTGCTCTGAACCGGTGATTTAGAAGGTTACAGTCTCTTCTCTTCGAAGAAGGATGCCAGTGGGCAACTTTCCCTTTCTTCTTCACTTTCATCTCGGTACTGCACGATTTTACGCCATGATCACGCGTTTTCGTATCGTTTCATCTCTTTAATTGGATTCAATGCGTTCTAAGAACACTGTCAAGCTCGTTCTCTAAGAAAGAATTTGATGCAGATAAAAGCATGCAATGGACATCGAGTATCGCTTACTCGTACAGGGTATTATGTTTGGTTCTTGTCTGCGTTAGGTCTGGATTAAATTGCACAAAACAAGTATCTGATTTAATACTTAAAGACGGTTCATTTAACGCGGTTGTGATTTGACGATGTATGTGACACAGATTCGTCAGTTGAAATTAGCATTATATTATTATAACTTGCAGCTACAAATATTTGAATTGTCCCGCGCTTCGGATGACATCGAGTGAGATCGGAGGCGATGTTCGAACCACATCGACTGCATCTTTGAATTTCCAATTTTTTTGACATGAGTATTTAATTATTGTATGTTGCACACAAATATTGTATGTTATATTATATACAATATATGTTAGGAGTATTAATTATACACTTATAATAATATATTAGTTATATGCAGTAGTGTGCACATCGGAACAGCTCGGAAAAAGTCGGAAGCGCTCGCAGTAACTCAACTACTACTCTCATGTTACTTGTACAGAACTATTTTAATTATAATAATTAGATATCCAATATTATCAGAATCTTGCAAATTAAAAAAATTTGTGAAGAGCTTTCTCTGAAAGTAAAGAGTAAAGTAGAAGTAAAGACGAATAACCAGGTCTCTTATCCCGAAAGAAGGCTACCATACTCGGCAGTATAATCATATAATTGTCGCAAATTTTCTCCGGCACCGTTTTACGCTCGAAACAACAAGAACTATAGAACCGATCTCATTGAAGTTCCTCGTGTTAAGTTTCACGGTGTTTACGTAATCGTTATTAAACCATAAAGTACTTGGACTTAATTCCTTCCTACTTGTTACTTCAGACGGTCCGGAACTCTTACGATGGATACAATAGTTTTCTCCGTTTGATTTTCAGCTATGACACGCGAATATTTTGCGCGGGACAGCGAAAGTCTAATTATAAAGCGTACATTAATTGCGTTTAATGGGAGAGCGACGGTTGCATCTTGATTGTCGGCTAATTATTCGCCACGCTCTTACAAGCTTCTGTAATCGCGCATCCTCAGACGATTTCATCCTGCGATTCGATCTTCCTTTAGGATATTGAACGGTAAAATGAGAAATGAAAGGTGAACGAGTTAGGATAATTTTTTCCTTGTAGATAATTTTGTTGTAAGGGAATTGTTCGTTGATGAACTGGATTGTGTATAAATAAATTATTAGTATCATGTAAAAGCAGGATACATTACAGCAAAGTACATTTATCATATATATAATATATTATGTATTATTGTATATAATGTCATGTAATAATATAATAATGTAATGTATCCTGTTTTTGTATGAATAGTTTATTAATAATTTTATCTAATTTCTTCTTTCTTGTTGGTATTTGATATTAAACAAGGTGACTGTCATGGTGGCCATCAGCGACTGCCTCAAATATATAATTCACGAAAGCAGTCAAAAGTTCTGACAAGCTTAATAAAAGCTCAAAAGAAATGACAAGTTTTGAACAAATTTTTTAAATATTATTTTACAGTGAATAAACAAATGAACAATATTTGTAAAAACTTTATAATCAACTCCGTTAATTAATCACAGGATTGGAGCAGTACTGTGCAGTACCAAAATGGCGGCCATCTTGAACAGCAGCGGGAGAACATTTTCAAACACTTTTGGCACTTTCTTAAATTTTAATTATAAATTACCATGTAATAATCTTCAAGATGTATACAATTACAATACCAATCATGTCAATGACTATTTTTAATACTTAATAAATAATATATTTCATAAATATCATAAGTGAAAATATTATATATTTTCATGTATGTAAATATGCATACATGAATATACCTGTGAATGTACCTAAATGTACATATGATTCATATATGCTTACAAATATTTATTCCTATATTTATAAAAAGAAGAACATCAACGTAGTTGTAGCAATGAACTCGTTAACCGCAACAGTAGACCCAAATTCATAACCCACTTCGTCACATGTATCGTAAGCGGAATGCATTCGTCGAGGATTTGATTCGATTTACATATTTCAATGTAATAGAAAGAGAGGGCAGTTATGTAGAAGAACGCGTTTATGTACGGATGAGGTGTACATGTACGATCTCCACGATCATGCCATCGGGACGTGAACGATTCTTTGGTGACGGGTGGTTCAAGAGGTGAGAGACCATAAGTGTTTTGGTGGGGACGCATAGGACCACGCCTCGCGAACAGCTATAAAATGCCAGTACGAGAATCAGGCCCAACCAGTCTTAATCGGTACACGAAGATCCTTTTTTACTTTCAATCTTCGGACAGACTTCAACGAGTCTTCTTCTCTCCTTCCTTCGCTCCGTGGAATCGTCCTGTAATCATGAAGCTAGCTACGATCTTGCTGCTCGTCGTCGCGGTCGTCTTCGCAGCTGAAGAGAAGGAGGAAGAACGTCCAAAAACATTCAGAAGACTCATTCCTGCTGACGTTCTTCGCGGTAAGTCTTTTTATTTTTGTTATTAAAATCAAGTAGCTGACGTTGTTGGAAATTTATGGTATTGTCACTGAGAGGAGGCTGAGAGGAGATTTGAGAATTGGGGATTTGGGTATTTGGAGATTTGGAAATTGAGGGTTTGGGTATTCGGAGATGTGGAAATTGGGGATTTGGCTATTCGAAAATTTGGGAATTGAGGATTTGGCTATTCGGAGATGTGGAAATTGGGAATTTGGCTAGTCGGAGATGTGGAAATTGGGGATTTGAGTATTCGGAGATGTGGAAATTGGGGATTTGGCTATTCGAAAATTTGGGAATTGAGGATTTGGCTATTCGGAGATGTGGAAATTGGGGATTTGGCTATTCGGAGATTTGAGAATTGGGGATTTGGCTACTCGAAGATTTGGGAATTGGAGATTTGGAAATTAAGGGATTTGGAATTGGAAGATTTGGAACTGAAAGATCTGGAAAATGGGGATCTGAATATTCGAAAATTTGGAAATTGGTAATTTGGCTATTTGAAAGAACTGAACTTACGTACGTAAGACAGCACACCTACAACCTCCATATCTTTCCACATCTACTTCATCAAAATCTTGCCATCATCAACAACCACATAAACCTTCTTCACTAATCAAGCACCAAAACTACAAAAATTCTTCCATATATCCCACCTACAAATCAACCAATAAGTTAAAAACCGATATCATTTTCCACCAACAATTCTAACATCCACGAAATATCATCATGACAGGCACGTCTCTGCAGGAACACGTGTTCGCGATGAAACATTGAATAAAAAACAGGCTGACTGATGTTCGTATAATGATATAACGGATCTGCTTGTTGTTGCGAACAACAAAAGCTGAAACTTTCGAACAGGTTAACTGTAAACTGTAATATCGTTCGATCAGTGTTTCCATTCATCTTTTGTTGAACTCGCTGCAGCGATTCTCAAACTTGTTCACTTTGTAGCACATATACATGTATGTAAGTACATGTAACGTGGGACACATGTATGAACGTGTAGGGAGAAAAATGTGAGATGAGTAAAGGTGACAATTTTAAAGCTTGAGAGATTGGGAATTTGGGGAATTTTATAATTTAGGGACATTGGAATTCGAGGATTTGAGAATTTGGGGGATTCGAGAATTTGAGGGATTTTGAAATTCGAGGATTTGAGAATTTGGGGATTTTGGAATTGAAGGATTTGAGAATTGGGGGATTTTGGAATTGGAGGATTTGAGAATTTGGGGGATTTGAGAATTGGGAAATGTGGGAATTGGAGGATTTGAGAATTTTGGATTTTGGAATTGGGGAATGTGGGAATTGGGGAATGTGGGAATTTGGGAAATATAGGAATTGGAAGATTTGAGAATTGGGAAATGTGGGAATTTGGAGATTTTGGAATTGGAGGGTTGGAATTAGAAAATTTTGGAAGTGGGAGAATTGGAAATTGGGAAGCTCAGAATTAGAAAATTTTAGAAATGAGAGAATTGGAAATTGGGGAGCTTGGAATTAGAAAATTTTGGAAGTGGAAGAATTGGAAATTGAAAAGCTTGGAATTAGAAAATTTTTGAAGTGAGAGAACTAGAAATTGGGAAGCTTGGTATTAGAAAATTTTGGAAGTGGAGAATTGTAAATTGGGAAGCTTGGAATTAGAAAATTTTGAAAGTAGCAAAATTGGAAATTGGGAAGCTTAGAATTGAAAAATTTAGGAATTGGTAAATTCAGGTAATTGGAAGATTTAAAAATTGGCGAATTAACTTGAAAACTTGTAGAAATACTTCAATAAAAAAATGCTACCTACATTAAAAATCAGTCCCACATTTAAATGGAAAGGCACACACTCAAATGACCTGATATTTCAGAGGAGCATGCAAGGGTTAAAAATGAGTTCAACTTTTACGTTCTCTCCGTTTCCGACTTTCTTCTTCGTGCAAGCCTTGCATAAGTCGCATCTACCATCCCGTTCGTATATAACACTTTCCTTTTACACGAAAACCAGTGTCAGGATGACGTGGCTCCTCTGAAACGGGTGAACAGGTACGTGTCCAGAAAGTGGGACGATTTTTATCACTTCGGTTCTTCTTGTCTTGTGAAGAACACATACCCGCAGACTTTCTTAGAACGATGACCCGTCGAGAAGTGAAACTGCCTAGAAGATGCTATATGTTAGGCTTTTGTTCGAAGAAAAAACCGCATTCGATACCGTATATACGAGCCGGAAGATCGAGAGGAAAAGTGAAAGAAGCGATCGAAAGTCGCTAAACGCGTTGTGCTTCGTCTTCCGATCAACATTTACCTTCTTGGTAATGTTTTGCAGAATTGCAAATTGAGGAGACTGGACGAGTTTGCTGGATATGGTTTCGTTTAATTTTACTTTGCTTTGTTTTTAAGAAACTATTCAGTAATATTATACCTATTATTAGCAATTTATTAGAAACGATATTGCGTGTTGTGTTATTTGAAAGATCAATGTTCAATTATAAAATTTCATTCAAAGGTAAAATGAATTTGACTCTTGTGAGTTAAAATATAATTAAGTGAAATGTATTTTAGTCATTTTAATTCGAGTAAAAGCAGAAAGATACAAATATTTTTGTTACATTGACAATATTAAACAGCAAATTAAAGGTTGCGATTCTTTCATAAATGCACCACGTATACAGTGAAATTTTCACGTGTCTGCAACCGGTATTCTATTGTAGCAATCAACCTGTCAGTCAAAGTGCCAGATATCAAAAGTAATGGTACTTCTCGTTACTCGATTAACAAATCTGCAAACTTGTTCCATTAAGTAAGTGATACATACTCCGTAATGGCATACATTTGTCAAGCAGTCATCATGAAACCCGTAATCAAAAATTATACGACAGGATAAAAATTGAAGAAACAGAAACATGCAATCAACGTCTTTCATAAATTTTCATTCGGATCTTGGCTTTTGCTGTCGACGACCCAGCCCAAGTTCTACATTATGCGATTGTCCTGTTTTTGAAACGGATATACAAACCCACGTTCGTGACAAAAAAGCTTAACGAAAACACGTGTGCTTTGCATAAATGAATTTCTGTTTATGAATTTATTTGTGAATTTTAAGGTCAGCCAGTTTTTAGGCGAGTTATTCTGTGTAGAAATGGAGTATTAGTCTTATTGTATAGATTAACGTATTATTTAATTATAAACTCTAGTTATATTACCGTTTATTAAATTGCTATGCTTTATTATTCATAAATTTTACAAGTTACCAAATTCTCCAAATTCCAGGTTCCAAATTTACCGAGGCTATTGTCGACTCTAAGAAATTGAAATTGATAAGGTTCACGGCGATATAACAAGAGTACTATGTTTGAGTACAAATTGGGTGATTTGAGAATTTGGAGATTTTGGAATTGGGTGACTTGAGAATTTGAGGATTTTGGAATTGGGTGATTTAAGAATTTGGGGATTTTGGAATTGGGGAATGTGGGAATTTGGGGATTTTTTTAATTGGGTGATTTGAAAATTTGGAGATTTTGGAATTGGGTGACTTGAGAATTTGGAGATTTTGGAATTGGGTGATTTAAGAATTTGGAGATTTTGGAATTGGGGAATGTGGGAATTTGGGGATTTTGAAATTGGGGAATGTGGAAATTGGGTGATTTAAGAATTTAGGGATTTTGGAATTGGGGAATGTGGGAATTTGGGGATTTTGAAATTGGGGAATGTGGAAATTGGGTGATTTAAGAATTTAGGGATTTTGGAATTGGGAAATGTGGGAATTTGAGGATTTTGGAATTGGAGGGTTGGAATTAGAGGATTTTTGAAATAGAAGAATTGGAAATTGGGAAACTTGGAATTGGAAAATTTAGGAATTGGAAAATTTAGGAATTGGGGAATGTAGAAATTAGGGAATGTGGGAATTGGGGAATTTAGACTAGAAGATTTAAAAATTTCAGGAGTTGAATTATGAGATTTTGGAAATGGAGGATTTGGAAATTGGGAAACTTGGAATAGAAGAATTTACGAATTGGGTGATTTGCAAATTGAAAGATTTAACGATTAAACTCCAATTGCAATCTTCTTAAAATTTATTTATCAAATTTAAAACTTTACAAATATCCTTCACATTCTGCGTTAGTAGTTCTCAAACAACCGCATACGAAATAAAATTGTTAGTCCATGGCGAAATAGAGTATGACAGAGATGTTCCATCAAAAATTTCGTAACACGATCTAGCCCCATTATCCTTATTCCGTAATCGTATAAATAGATTGTCCTTAATGTACAAAGACGTACATAATGTAGTCTACCAAGCCCGCGGGCTTATGGCAACTAGGTTGTCATGAGCAATTCTGTTATCCATTGGAATCTAGGTCCAATGTGAAAAATACGAAGCATCTAGGCTACGATGTCCTGGGGGAATGATCGACATTGTTGAATAAATCAACGATCTGATCATCCTTAATAGTAAGGCTACTGGCGTTCGATGCATACTTAGATTACCATGTACAGTACTTGCTTGTTAATTCCTTACCATGTATCTATTTTATTGTTCTACCGTTTGTATAAATTTTTCATTGTTATTTTAATAATTTAATATTCTACCATTATACTACCGTTCCACTATATTACCATTTTACAACTGCACTTTACTGCTATATTAATTTTATTGTACAAATGTACTCTTGTATTACTTTGCTCTGTTCTTATTTTACCACACCACAGTGTTATTATGTTACTTAACTAATCTTGTTTTTCTCATTCGTTTAGTATACTATTCCTAGCATTGGATTTATTGCGACAAAGAAACGTCAAGATTGAATATGTACAATTGTAACTTATTCGTGATATTTCAACGACTGCCTCGCTATTGTTGCACGAAGTGCACCGTAACGAAAGCTTGCGCTCGACAAAACGTTCGAGTGTAAATTAATCGTTACAACAAGATACGGTTCAGGTGTTTGTCATGCAAGCGAGAGGAGATTTCGCAAATGATTTCACCTTGAAGGTGAAGCTCTTCGTGTGCCATATAAAGAGAAGTCGTCCAGCGAGAAAACAAAATGAATCAGGTTGCAGGATATGGTCAAGAGGAACGGGTACAATACACCGTGAAAAACTTTCACGTGATCCTGATTGTCTCGATGCGACCCGTTACCGTATCCTGTTCGCGTGTCAGGCTAATTATTATAACGTTACGGCGAATCAGGATCTACGAACCGATGAACACGCCTCTCGCCAGCAACAATTGTCTTCGGAATGAAAACGAAAGAAAAAAAAAAGAGAAGAATAAAATCTCTTTGTCGAAAGCGTGTCACGGTACGATGAATAACGTGACAAGACGCGAAGACAACCGAACACAATGGAAGAGCGAAAAATCTTGTTCCATGTCACGGTGAAAATGGTCATAACGTGACATATACCGTCGATTGCTTTTGCAATTTAATAGGTGCGGTGGTTGACAGTGATTGATATCAATTCGATGTAATTGATTGATTAGAAAGATGTAATTACATTTCGACGTTACAGGGAGCATCATTTATGCGACTTATCGAGAGTTTAGACGATTTATGCAATTTATCGAGAGTTTGGGAATTTGGGAAATTTTAGGAGATTTTGGTTCTTTAGGGGATTTTGAAAATAAGAATTTTAGAGATTTGACGATCTAGGGAATTTTTGAAATTTCAGGTTATTGCGGAATTTGGAAAATTTAGAGAGTTAGAGAAATTTTGGGGAATTTAGGGAATTTCGAGAGTTAGAGAAATTTAGGAGAATTTAGGGAATTTCGAGAGTTAGAGAAATTTGGGGGAATTTAGGGAATTTCGAGAGTTTGTAAAATTTGGAAACTTGGAATTTGGGGAATTTGGGGAATTTGGGGGATTTGGGAAAATTTAGGGAATTTCGGGAAATTTGGAAACTTGAAATTTGGGAAATACAACGCGTGGTAATTTAACATGTGGCAATACAATGCGTGGCAATATAGTGCGTGGCAATATAACGCACGGAAATATAACGCGTGACAATATAATGCGTGGAAATATAGTGCGTGATAATATAACGCATGGAAATGTAACGCGTGGCAATATAACGCATGGAAATGTAACGCGTGGCAATATAACGCGTGGAAATGTAACGCGTGGCAATATAACGCATGGAAATGTAGCGCGCAGTAATGCGTCGCACGCGTGGCAATATAACATGTAATAATGCAATGCGTGGCGATATAACGTGTGGAAATATAACGTGTGGAAATATAACGCGTCGAAATATAACGCGTGGCAATATAACGCGTGGAAATATAGTGCATGACAATATAACGCGTGAAAATATAGTGCGTGACAATATAACGCATGGAAATGTAACGCGTGGCAATATAACGCGTGGAAATGTAGCGCGTAGTAATACAATGCACAGCAATGTAACGGGTGGCAATATAACATGTAATAACGCAATGCGTGGCGATATAACATGTGGTAATACAACATTTGATAATGCAATCGACTGCGAGATAACACGTGGTAGTATAAAGCATGGTAATACAGCACACGATGACACAATGCATAATATAACACATTGCCATATATTACGTAGTGACATGCGATAATATACCACACGGCACTAAATCACTGTTTTAATTATTATTCACATTTCTCCACATCCAGGTGTTAAAACATGTTTACCAGTCAGTTGATAAACCTTTCAAGTAATTACGAATCTAACACTTTAAGTAGGAAATGAACTTTAAGTTACGCGTATAACATTTTGATGTAAGTATAAAATCATTGCGAAAGTGTAAGCAAGTAGTTTCACTTTCCCTCTATACATTCCCGCGTAAAAACAAAGAACTTACGCTATCGAACACGATTAGTATAAATTAATAGAGATCATTCTTTGTATGCTAATTGTGGAAAAAATTGTTGAGAGGAGAAAGGGTTCGCGGTTCACCGTGCAATTTCGTTAATGATGTACAATTACTGTGTTACGAAGAAATTTCATGCGGTTTGCGCGGTAAAAGGCGCCAGTTTTTCGATAGATCTATTAAAGTCTCTTCACTTTTTGTTTCGCGTTGCGCAGTCGGTTCGAAAGGTGTTATAAAGTGAACCAACAAAGTAAATGGTTTGTAATTTTTAGAAGAGCATCTATCGTTTTTGAATTATAGAAGAAAACGACGAACCGTGATTTCTAGACTTTCACCGGCACTAACGGATGTAGTATTTTATCTTCCAATGTAAACTTTCATGCTAATGGATGTAACGTTACATCCAATCACTTGATTCTTTTTTCAAATACGTTACTATGTGGTAAAATGTAGAAGTTTCCTGTTTTGCAGCAACACTCGGTTATAATATTTTGAAATGGAAACTTGAAAATTTAGAATACTTGAATGTCGAGAAATATAGAAATTTAATAATCTGGAAAATTTGATATTAAATTGAAATATCAAAGTGAAGTGTTCCTAAGTATTAATTAATATTAAAATTGATATTAAAATGGCCGACTAATTCGCAATGGTTCTCAGCGAATATATTAATATTCAACATCTTGAAATATTAAACCCAACTGTCTCATTGATCTCGAATGTTCCATTGAACATACGATACGATCAATTGATACAGAGATACACGGACCACTTTCTTGTGATCTGAGAGATCCGTAAAAATCCGATGCCACAAACCATAGCACACTCTGGCGTTGGCGTAGACGCCTATCGCTTTAAACCTTCGATGTGACAAAGCTGGCATTGAGAAAAACGGTAACGAACACGTCATTATTTAAATAAATCGCGTTCGCAGAAGGCAATCACTATTACGTTCTAAAGCATAAGACGTTTCCTCTCGTTTTTATATACTTCACCCACCTTTTGCGAATATTATTATTATAGATTCTCGTTTAAAAAAATTCATTACAATTTTATATTTTATTATACAGATCTGTACCGATTATACTCGAACGCATATTTGAAAATTGAAAGCATTGAATGGATAATTTCTATATTGTTTAGGCAATACCATTTCACAATCACATTTTAGGAATTCCAAGAAGTGAGAAGGTAAAAGTAGAAATCTAATTACTTATTTGTTAGTAACAATAGTTTCTTAACTTCTTCAAGGACACGTACGTGGATATTTAGTTCTCCTTTTAAAATCAAAAACCACGTTCGCCTTTATACTATTACTATTACTGAAAATAGCTGTTAATTTCTTATGAACAAATGCGTGGTATTATTGCAAAGCGAACTTAGTCAGAGCACGATAATTACACAATAGGTAACACAATGTGACAGTGAAAGTGTTTCTCCTTGAAATTTCTAGCTCGAGCACCGCCAACGAAACTCCTCTGTCGTGTCAGCGATATATCAACACCCGTTACAATAGAATAGCATTATGCATCCGTATGAGCTGAAAGGCGAGACAACACTCGTTAGAGTAGTTGCATGTTAGAAAGTAACGACACTTTTCACGAATGTACAGGTAACTGCATAATACCCTTCTCTACGCGACGCGCACACCAACGACGACACGATTGTTGAAAAAATGCAATCAGCACGAGTGGCTGGTCATATAGGATGAGAATTCATTTTACATCATTGCGATAAGCGGTGAAAATCCGTCGATGATTCACCCAAATAGAAAACATCGTAGCAACATTTAATAACAATAAACATTGAACACTTACCGTTTCTTTCTAACCTTTGTTTACCCATTTATTAATTTTCCATCGAGTGCCTTTCCGTTGTTATGTTCACTAATCCTATTTATTAAATTAACCGACGAGGAACTGGGAGTCTTACAAAAATTCACTTTCGATATTTTGACAACTACCTTGTGGCGATATAACCTATAGCGAAGGAATTCGTAACAATTATAATGCACATTGATATTACGCGAAGTTTTCGTAACACGCCACGATTATAACATGTAAAGTTTATAACAAATACTATAACGTCTACTTACATAATCATACAATCTTTCATACAACGCATCATGATACAACTCATGAGAAATCTAATCGCACTTGCTATTCTACAATTTTTAACAATTCCGGATGGATAATAACTGTTATTACCGACCATATTATCAAGCAATACCGTTGCCTTTCTCCAAAAGAAAAGATATGCGATACCTGTAAGATGCATTGTAGCATAAAATACTGCGTGTTGCGTAACAAAATCTAATGTTCCAGTTAGTGCAATATATCAATCTGATACCTTCTTTATGTAATGTAATTTATGTAATTCGGGAGCTTATATTCTATAAACTACAAGCGAGCACGCGAACTGTCATTAATCATAGAATGCAGTGATATTAAATTTCTTGTAGTTACTCGTACGTTCTTAAATAATTCAGGAAGGATAATTTAATCAAAACTTCCATTTTGGAATTTTGATAGAATTTAATTATAGAATCTCCGCCTCCACTGCCAGTACTATGATTCTGTGAAATATAATGTACAGAAATAAATTAAGGAATATTTGACAGATCATAAAAAATGTCTGTAAAAAAACTAATGAACAAATATTTTTTTTCAGATTTCCCTGGTAGGTGCTTCGCATCCACAAAATGCGCCACAATTGAACCAACAAAATCATGGGATCTAACCCCATTCTGCGGCCGTTCCACATGCGTGCCAGCCGATGACAACTCCGGACGTCTGTTCGAGCTCGTGGAGGACTGTGGACCACTTCCAAAAGCCAATCCTAAATGCAAACTTTCGGAGAAGACCAACAAATCAGCTCCCTTCCCCGATTGCTGTCCAATCTTCGAATGTGAAGATGGCGCGAAACTCGAATATCCAGAAATCCCAACTTTGCCGCCACCTACGGAAATCGTAGAAACCGAGAAAACACCGGAAGCAGCACCGGCGAAAGCTTAATTTTCAACGCGATAGAACGTGGCCTCTACAAAATCAATTCGAACGATCGATTGAATAACTTAAATCGAGACTTAAATATCGAACAAAATTATTTACGTTGAAATCTTCTATTTGTAATTCTTTTTCTATTGTTGAAATAATTGGTTACTGATCGTAGTGAGCGCTATTTTGATTAGAAAAAATAATCGAGATTGAAGAGAATTTATGGTTATCTTTAAATTAGAGAGAAATATTACTTTCGACGTTGCGCATCGATGCATGTTGTTTCGTCATGAGGAGGCCACGCTGCAACTTCCTGTTACCCTTCGATGCGAATGGACTTCGTACATAACTAAAATTACACGTTTTATATAATTTATCTGTTACTTACAGTTTCTACGATAATACGAAATTGCAACATTCCACGTAGACAAATGTAAGGTTAATGGCGTCGTCGTTAATATGCGATAATTTTTAGCGTCAATAATTTGGTATCATTTCTCAGCATCGAATTTCTTCAGCCTCCTAGTCTTAAAAACGGAAATCAGATGCTCTTGTTCGTTCTGTAATTGCACCCTTTTATATAGTAATAAAATTTTTTGTTTACTTCATCGACAATAGAAGGTTCTGCGTATGTAATGTAAAAACATGTGTGACTGTAATTATATGTGATTAAATTAATATCTATTTAATTCAATAATACATACACTGTGTATCTTTCATTTTGTTTCCCCTCAAAAACAAATAATGATCCTACAACTTCCTTTAGAAAATATTGAACTATTATACTGATTAGATATCTCTAACAATGTAAATTTAACTTTTGTTCCTAATACTTTTGATGGTATTATAATGGTCCGCTGGATGACTTTAGATTTTAGATGAAGCTATAACAAATATTCAAATTTACAAATTTACAAATTTTTAAATATTTAAATTTCGAAAACTTCAAATTCATAATCTCATCTCGAAAGTTTCTGGTCATATTTATTAATCAATTGATAAATGAAGTTGCGACAATCTTCGTGAATTTTCGTGAGTCTCCGTGAAACTTCGTAGATCTTCGTGGATCTTCGTGGTACCAGAATTGGGCGTGTGAAAGACAGGAATTTGATCAACTTGCCATATAAATGGAGGTCATATAACGATATTACACTGTAATGTCTATTGTTGCTAAACTCTTTATTAAAGTGTAAATTGAATTTAAACTAATTGCATACTACAATAATACGTGTGTCTAATCACTAGTATATTTTTGACTGAAAACATCCTAAAAATAACATTAAAAAAAAAAGTTCAAAATTATATTATGTATTTAAAGTACATTATTAACTTTATATTGAGTACGAATAGAATAAATTCTGTGGTAAAGGAAATCTGAAAATCTGTTTGATATTATTGCGATTTTCAATTTCGAAAATTTAATTTTTGCAATCTTCTTCCACGTTGGTACCGCTGATTTTCGTTTCCATTTCATACGTTGGTAACATGATAAAATTGTTCCAGCAAAATTCGCTATTTAGTCAAGTTTAGTCAAATTTAATGGATGTAAGTACGAACGTGAACTGATTAGAATAAACGTGAGATTAATCAAAGTGTTTGTTACGCTTAAAAATCATCAAATAATCCGCAACGAAAATGAGTGAACTCGTGTGGGGAATAAAAATTGGTGATTTGGAGCAAGTGCGAGATATCATTGAAAATAAGGCAAATATATAAGACATTAAGTTATCTTTTCTTCTGTCGCTTTATGGTTGTTGTTAATCAAAAATGTTATCGATGTATTTTTCCGAATCTTCATATTATCCACTAAACTTGATATACTTCACTGCATATGAAAACTAATTGTTAGCCGGTTAAACTAACAGTCGTAAAAATTATTTTCTTTTTAAATTCAGTGCGTATTTTTCATAAAAGTGAGTATACGCCAAATCGTATACATATATTTTTGTTGATAGAATATTGACGTTAATCAAATGATCGACGGAAGGACACCGCTACATTATGCAGCTGATTATGGCCAGAGTGAAGTAGTCAGATATCTTTTGGAAAAGGGTGCAAATGCAAATGTAAATACATGTCTTAAATATTAGGATTAATATTTGTGACAAAGCTATAAGAGTGATTTAATTTAAATATATGTATTTTATATTTGATATGTATTAATCTATCAATTTTATTCTAAATCTTATTTGATATTGCTTCAATTATATTAACTCATGTAAAAATATATTTATTTTTAGGCTACAGACAAGCATGGAATAACAATATTATTAGCAGCGATTTGGGAAGGACATACAAATTGTGTAAAATTACTATTAGAAAAAGGAGCTAAACCAGATGGCTTAACACCACAGGGAATCAGTTATTTAGATGCCGCTGAAAAGGATGAAATCAAACAACTGCTTAAATCTCACTAGCACAAAACCAAATGAAATTCAAACAATAATTTTGTTATTTTAGTATTTTAATGTTCCTCATAGGAGTATCACCATTGCTTTCCCTTAATTTTTTGCATATTGCTAGAGTATCATATTTATGCACTTTAAATTAAAAAAAAATATAGGTACACGTGTAGTTTTATAATAATATATTGCACATCTGGAGTACGTAATCATAAACTCATATTATTACATGATTATTCATAAAGATTTAAAATATATATAATTTCAGCTTTAAAATAGTACATCATACAGATTATTTTGAAAAATTAACAGAAACAAATTTATTTTTAAAGCATGTAATATTATATAGCGAAAGATATTTTGATACATTTGTAAGAAGCAGCATTGTATTTTAAATGTTTGTTATTAATTTATAAATGTTACAAATTCCTTTTATACAATTTTTTTACAATCTACCTACTAAAGCCATAATTCTGCTTTAGTTTAATATTTTTATGAAAAAGAGCTATAAATATACAGCATATTAAATGCTCCATTTAAGACGTATTCACATAATTTAAGTGAGTTTCAAGAAAGACATGTATAAATTATAGAAGGAGATTAAAAAACTTGATGGTACTAATTACCTAACATGTCTTAAGAGGTTTTAAAGGTGTACAATAATCAAAAATAATAAGCCAGTGTATCATTGTTATGTATATGGTTGTATTTTATTAAACCCATATTTATCTTTTATTTATTATTCCATGTCGATCGCAATATATTAATAGAGTTTACAAAATATTGTCGAAAAATTTTATACGCCAAAATTTATTTATTCAATGTCAATTATTAAAAAATACAAAGACTGTGTTACTTTTGATAGGTATAACATATAGATCTGCATAAATTTTATGTTCTTTGTAGCTACATAAGATATTGTAATAATATAATAAAAGTATTTCGGGAAGAAAAATATTACGTTTTATAAAATACGATACAGTTTATTACATTCCTAAGTCCGCTAGATCTATTTTACTTTGTAAACTAGCTTATACTTTAATTAATAATAAAATAAAAAATTCAAATAATTTATTTCTTGATTTTGTCTTACATACCGCTCACAATCTTTTAATAACAAAATATTTTATTAATCAAATTATTAGATATTATAAAATAAAGTTTTCAAAACTAAATTTACAAATTCTAATTTTATTAATTCCACGGGAAGTATTTAATACATTACAAAAGTCGGCCCCTACAATTAGATGAACCACACTTACATATAATAACTTTGCCAGGTATACTTCCAACATCATAACTATAATTCCAGGTTAATTCCTGACCCGCTCGTATGTAATTTAAAGCGAAAAATGCTACCCATGGGAATCTTACATCATGCGTATCGACAAATACATTTTGTACAAAAACATTTGGGTCACATGAATGCTAAATATATAAATAAAATTATTTTAATCACATTACTTTTATAATAATCTAAAAATCTTTTTTACTTACATTTAAATAGCGACCAATATTTCCAGTTGTTTTAGCATCCATTATATATACAGCCTCATCTTCTCCAAAAAAGTCTCTTACTGATTTAAATTTAGGTCTTTCTATTTGTGTTGGTTCCACAGTCGGATCAAATCTACTTGGTTCTCTTCTACCACTTCTATTTTCTTCTTCATCACTGATAGTAATTGCATCCTGATCATTTAAGCGAGGTTCATTAACGGGGAATTTCGTGACATTCTCAGGTGCTTTTGTAGCAGTTCCATCTTCACTATTTTCTTCTGACCCATCTGGATTATTTTCGTCTCGTTTCCGTTTTCGAAGTCTTTTCCTAAATTATCATACTTGTATTAATAGAAGTTACTTTGTTTATTAATAATTAATTTCTGTTTATATACCTAATAGAAGAAGGTTCCGTAGAATCTACATTGAAATTCACGTATTTACTAATATTAAAATCTTCATCCGAATCATTAGTACTTTTTCTTGAATTATCTTCATCATCGCTTGTTAGAACTTTCGCCTTTTCTGGAGTAGATACTGGCAATTCCGATTCAAGAACATCACTTTCGTAGCCTTCTTTAATTCCTTCTACTACCTCAACATAATCCAACTCTGCAAGATATTCATCTCCATAATTTTTACCACCTTCATTGGCTCCCTATAATACAATAAGTTTATTAAATATTATCTTTTGAATTAATTTGTATCATTATCAACAAATGTTATCATTATCTACGTACTTGTTCTGTAAGTAATCTACCAGCATATATACAAATAAACGATCCAAGGGGAATATCATTTAAACAGCGTATGCCCCAACCTCGAGGTGCTGTTTTAAATACTTGTAATTTTAATGTTAGTGGATGTTGTACTACTCTATTTAAACAGGTTTTTACAGCACATTTACATCTTGAATTACATTCATAAATTCCAGTAGTTACTGGTTCTGGTAACCGTTTATACACATAACCGACAGATGTATTTGGTACTCTTCCTCCCAGAGTTGCACCTTGTATCGTTAATTGCCAGCACTGACATTTTGTTTTATCCTATAGAACAATAAAGTAATATCAATTGTCTATCACGCTAATACTCAACGTGTAAATCAATGTGTTAATAACTAAATGTACTTGACAATCATCTTCACAATCACAGCTACATAGAAAATTTGGATCTAAATTAAGATTAACTCCTTCTGTTGGTTCTCTTTGTGTACTGTATCTAATAGTATCTGGTTGAGTATGATCTAATTCATTGACACATGGTATTGGTACATTTTCCACACCATAACTGAGATCCTTGAAATTAAATTAAAAAATTTAGTTGTGAATTATAAGTAATTATCTCATTACTTAACTTTCAAAAATTCTGTTTACCTTTATGTTAATAAAACATTTATCCAATACAAACTCCGCCAAACAGTGTACCCAGTAATCGAAATCAAATAGATCAACCGACATTGGACTACCCGTTTTACGAAGATACTGATGCAGTTCTTCCATATTTCGCAGTCTAACACCACACGGTGCTTGATATAACGTAATTTTTTTGCCTTTAGGATATTTGCAAAGCTGTCGATTCCACCCACAAAGTAGTGGTATTGAAAGAGGTGAATACCCTCTTAAGTCATCAGGTGTAAAGGATATACCCTCAACACACTGTGGACCACATTTGTGCGGAACAAAATCTTTTGTTTGAATTCTGTTTTGTGTTTGATAATACTGTAATAAAATTACAGTGTGAATGTTAGTATACTTCTATAACTTATACTAAATTTTCTTACTAATATTACATTTCACTCCATATACTTACAACTATACTGTGGGAAGGTTTAGTTTCTGTAGTTGGATTATATGTACTTGCATCTACCACATTTTGCTTTTTACTAGTACTTTTTCTAGCAACAGCGCGTGATTGTTGCGGTGCAGTCGAGATGAACGTGTTTGCAGTTTCATTTATTTCCGCTTGTTCTTTTTCTACTTGCGAAATTCTTCCCTCCTCGCGTTCCATATCAGATGTATACTCTACATAAGGTAAATTACTTTTCTAAAATATTAATAAATTGAAATTATTGAATACTCTGCGATCAATTCATCCCAACGAAAATGTGACACAAGGAATAAACAAATATTTTTATATACATTGGAGACAGCAGGATGCCGATGCCGACTTGGTGTATTAACAGATGTATGGTGTCCTTGTTGTCTGGCATTAGCTTTTAAAAGTTCAAGATATAAAGGTCCTAATCTAGCGGAACCTCTATAGATCCACTCTGTTCTACCATCAGCATCAAAGTGCATTTGTACTAAACTTGCATCAACCTGTACCACTCTTGCAATCCACCATTTACCGTTCCATTCTGTTTTTACTACTTGCCCTTTTTGTAATTTAACCATTGGTCTTTCAGGATATGTCTGAATATATTTTTTTACAAAGTCTCGAGATTCATTGGGTATATCTTCCCAAACTTTGGGAGAGAAATCTGCAACTAAATAAATGTGTTTGTGTCCGACATACTGAGCATATCCATCATCAAAAAATACCAGGTACCTAGAATTAAAAAGTTCGTTTATAACTGGTATATAAAAATATACTATTATGTATAAACATACCTATATTTATTTATAGCTTTCGGTGGTTCAGCTATAACTCCGCTATAAAAATTGCTAGATGAAACATCTTGAAATATTGCTACTACTCGTGCACCAACTGGAATTATTACTGAGCTAACTACAGCAGCAGCAATTTGTTTGCCAGACACAGACTTAATAACAGAGTTATACTTTTTTTGTAACAATTTTACACGATATTGAGAAGTAGAACCTTTCGAAATTATAGTTTGTACCTAATGATAAATGAAATATTATTCAGCTGTTAAATATTGAAATACTTGTATAATATTTAGGTAAAGATGAATTTACTTTTCCTTTAACCCATGGCATAAGTGGATGTTTCATAATGAACACAATGTTATCTACTTCTATTTGTGGTTTCATAAGTACACCTATTGGAGGTAAATCCACGTCCACAACATGTGTGCTTTCTTGTTCTATTGGTAAAATTTCAGGCTGACTATCCTGTAGTAATGTAGCAGGAGGAAGTCGAATTTGCGTAACTTTTTTTGTTGCTACCAATGGATAAATGTTATTATCTACATAATCATCATCTATTTGAAGTTCTTCCAACATTTTAATTTGTGGCCTAAATTCATCATACAAGCTGTTACGTAATATATCCATAGTACTCATTAAATCTTTAACCGTCTTAAACAAAACTTCATTTTCCTCTATTGTAAAAAATAATTACATGTCATTTAATGTACATATAATAAATATGTATAGAATATAATTTTCAAAATAGTCATGTACCATTTATTTTATCCCATTGGTTTTTTAATTTATTATGTGCTTGTTTAACTTGATAATCAACATTATACTTTGTAAAAATATTTTTTAATGTGCTATCCAACATTTCTTCTATATCTAGAAGCATCTCTTCAGGTAAATACTTATCTGAAATACAAAACATTTTTTTCCAAACATATAAAACAGACAATTATAATTAACACAATATAATAAAATTTAGATCTTACCATCAGTACATATCTCTTTCTTTTTCTCATCATCTGAATCATCGCTATCAGAAATTTCTACTTCCATTGTATGATCTGGAAACTCACATTCTAATAATGGTTTGTGATCCACAAGAGCTGACACTAATTGCTGTAAAAATAATCATAATTACTGTTTATTAGTATAAACATTGAATCAAATAATATAAAAGTTATACCTTTTGGTGATCCAGTGCAGCTTCAAAACATTTTTTACAAATTTTGCGTATTTTCTTTTTTTCTGTATTTACACCATAAAAAGCACATGCAAATGAAGGTGCAGATTTCATATCCACTCCAGAACAACATTGGAAATTTATACAATTACTTTTGTAAATTTTCGAACCGCTATTCTTTTTTACTTTATCCTCGGATGTCTCGTCATCCGAAACAAGTTCGATAATTTCCATTTTAAATTATATTTTAATAACAGCAGAGTGATTCTTCAATACCTTAATTATAAACAATTTTTCTTTTATAAATGTACAATCATACATAGGTTAGGTTCATAACATTAACATGAAAATTTAATATTTATGTATAAAACGATAGAATTTATAAAGATAAATTGTTTTAGATAGAGAAAAAAACTTTCTTATTCAATTAATTGATATAAATTCTTACTAAAATATGTTTTTACTTACAAGTTGCTATGATATGTGGTACTTCAATTCTAGTTTATACAAAAATGTTTACTTCGCGTTTTAAAAAATTTATCATTTTACATCGTTGATTGCACTGTTATTTACATGAAGAATAGTTAAAATATTTAATTCGCAATTACACCAATAACTTAGTTTATGTACATATAAACAATCAATCTTTGAAGCAATATGAAATTTGGTTAAAATTCATACCCTCCTTCAAAGTGACAACAATAACAAAAATATCATTCGCTGCAGAGGAGGTCCTGTTCATTAAACAAATTTTTGTACGTTCTGCACATTTTAACTTTGATTAGTTCTAAGACCTCAGTAACTAAGCAAGAACAACATTTAATGTAAAGTTGCAATATTCGTAACACTTGATGCATATACCCGGTGGGCTTTTGTTTTGTATATTTCTTATATCATCGGTTCTTTCCTATATTCACATACTTTTGCTCCCTTTAGCAAGTGATCCTACTGAAGTTAGCCGAGATTCGCAAAAGAGACTATGATTAGCTATGATCTCTCATTGAGCAGGAGATACAACAGTTTTCCTATAATTTTTATTATGAATCTTATCTAATAAGAACTCATAATATTTGTTCTTGACTATTATAAAAATTATTCATGTTTCATATTTATTTTTTATAATAAAAATCATAAATACTTTACATTTTATGTATTATTCTAAAGAAATAATACTATAAAAGATTAAATTATAATATATTTATATAATCCAACAATGTTATACCGCATATCAGGCTGAACTGAAGTACAGAATTATACAAAAATTTACAATGAATAATAAATATTTACATTAAAGTCTTTAGCCTAATACAGGAAGAATGGTCACATTAAAAATGCAGATATCTTGAATATTTTTTTATTTTATCATATTCAATCAATATGTATTGTATCTACCTAGCCATTAGTATATTTAGAAATCACAGTCTTAGTTGAAGAATTGACAGCAGAAAATACTATCTGTATCCTATCCATATAGTAAATGTTTACAATGTACATAGTTTTGTTTCTGCATACATACACACTGTATGTATCCTAAATGAATAATTATGTATAGTGTTATTTACAATAGTTTGAATTATGTCGATCTAAACTTTCCATTGGTATGCACTGTTGTGCGTAGTTGATAGTAGTATTAACCCATTTTCCATCAATACATAATTGTTTAAGTGCATACTCAACATGTCACAAAAACATTATTAAAATAAACGGATGCTCAATAATTAAATGTCTAATCATTTAGTACTTCTGTTATATACACTTCACTTTTTAAAAGAAAATGAAATAATATTATTGATAACATTTAATATAATTAAAAAATTTCAAATATAATTTTCTAACAGCTTTCATGTCCATAGAGCTTTATAACTTATATAATAAACATATCTTGTGATTAGATTGATACATAAATATCAGATTACATATTTCAGAGCTGCAAATTAAATTACAATTTATAAGGAAGACCCAAACTAGTACTGTAATCCATAAAATAACCAAAATATTATTTGCCAGAAACATTCAAAAGCAATATTTTCTTTACAATGATCTATAACAGAATACATCACAGTACGTATTACACAATAAATAATTTTTAAGAAATTATTAAAGTATATTACAATATTTAGTGGCATATTCATTATAGAAGAAAGCTTCACAATAATAAATTAATAAACAATTAATTGTTTGGTGGAAATTGGGCATTGTATAGTTTTAAAAGGCTACTCTCACTTGGCTAACTAATGAAATTAATTAGTTCATATAATTAGAAAGCACGCAAATTCATAGTTTGATTTAAATGATGCAAATACCATTTTGGTTTTTTGTTAATTCTTTTTTCATTGTTTAAACTGAACTGTGATTCTCATTAAATATATAGTTTATATGTACATATTCCCATAGGAAATTTGATAATAAAATATATTGTAAAAACATTTGTTTTAACAAAGGTTCAGTGAACTAGAGTATTAAAAATAGTTAGCTCAAATAGAATAGCCTGTATAATATATATATACATATATAATATATATACATGTATATATATATTTGTGTAATTTAGAAATTTCTAAACAGTATATATCATGTATTTACACTAAATTTCGTTATTTACATAAATATAGAAGTATTATCACTTCCAAAAAACTTAAATTAACCCATGATCTAAATTGGAATACTCAAAAAGAAAATGTATATTAGTACAAGAACTGCCATGCTGCTTAATATTATTCGCAGAATACAACTTGTATTTGTTTGCTCTCTTACATTTATACATATCAGAAAATAACATTAATTTAAGAATGCTATATTTAAAAATTAGATTATTAAATCTAATACGAGAGTAAAAACATCAATCACTAAAATATGTACTTTCTTCGAAAAAAGAAAATCAAATACATATAGTAACAAAATAAGACAGATAAAATAAAGTATACAAGTTGTATTCTGTAAAACAATCATTGCAACTTGTACTATAAACAAGAAATATTTCTTTGTATATTTTTTTTGCTTAATTCATAAACAAATAAATTTCGAAAAATATTTGATATTAAATCAGTTAAAACTTCTAGCTCTTTTCATACGCCGACACTAATATAATGTCTTTTACCTAATCATTGTAATATATAATTAATAATAATATGATTCAACCTAATTACAGTTTCATTTTATGATAACTAGTCATTTACTATGGATGTTCACATATTATTTTTTAGAATACGGACAATAAAAAATACCTTTCGTATTTAACAGTATAAAAGCAACTCAACTCTTTGGTTACACAAGGAGAGCTAGGTTGCATACTTTCCTTTTTAAATGATTTAAAATGCTTTACAAGCACAACAAGCGGAAAGTATACTTCTCCTACATTGATTTTTTCCTTTTAGTTTTAAAAATTAATAAAATCGTTGATTATGATATTAAGCAAATATCATTCGCTTATGAATTGCAGTAAACGCAATGTCCGATTTTAAAAAAGAAAGATATACAATCATAACTCAGTCTATGTAGTTTTTTTAACTACAAACCACAATAAAGTATTTGCACTATATAAAAGATTACATATATATACTTCTACCTATTATCCAATAAAATAATATTTGTACCAGAAACAAGAAGGCAATTCTTTCCAGTTCCAATAACATAAAAGAAAAAGGTTGCGATCATTATAAAACGAATATTTACAGACATGGAATATGTGTCAAGGAATTAAAACCGTTTGACAATAAAATAAACGTTGTAAAATCGATATAAAATATTTCCGTTATTTTAGAAAGACACGGATCACCGTTTACATTTTGCCATCTAATCCGGTACAAAAGACGTTTTCCTTTTTGCCTAAACTAAACGAAAGGGCACCTGCTGATTATTAAAAACAGTATAATATGAATTTACTATCTACGAACTTCTAACACGAAGACAAACATTCTACAAAAAGGAATGGTATGTGATGTACATTAACAATTAAACTTTTATGAAAATCGTCTTGTTTTGTTAATACTTAAATCGTTTAAAAACAGCAAAACCGTACGTCCTGCTTACATAAAAGTATATATGTATATTTGTATATATCTTTTAAAGTCTTAATACCAAGACTTTAAAAGATTATCGTAACTTTTCCTTTCTAACTTCATATTATGCATAAGTTAACGTGAATTCTTTTCTTTTTAATCTATAAATCAAAAGAAAAAAAAGAAAAAAAAAGAAACATTCAAAAGTGAAGCACACTGAATTTTATACATGTATATGAATGTATTAATATAAAGAATGGTATGCTTCAAGTACTTTCTCGTACATATGCAGCATGCATGTGCAATACTGTAATGAGTGGTGTGTGGCACCAGGAATGTAACGTAACGTATAAGAAAAACATTATATTATATGCTGGTTGTCGTCAAACGGTAATGCACGAGATCAGCTGTTGACAAAGTTGACTGTACTGTAATTGGTCCCCACTAATTCTTCGCATTTTAATGCCTTTTACTTCTTTCTCCTCAGATTCACATACTCTAAGTTCAATTTGAACACCACCTGGGTATTCTAAACTAAGCCCACTACCCTTCACTTCTTCTCTAGAGAAGATAAATCCTTTTGGAGGGGCTCTCGCGTCTATTATTTGTTTCACACGACCTAATATAGCTTCAGAATTCAACCTACTCGATTCATCTGATAAAGTAACTTCAACTTCCGTAGGTATTGATGTATTTAATGGCCTACCAATACCACGTGTGATGCTCGGTCTCGTCGTATCACACGGCTCGGAGATCATAAAACTGGGAAGTGGACTATAATGAGGTAACGTATCCTCCAGCGAGTCAGGGGATGGTGATGGCGATGGTGAACAACTGATAAGTGTCACTTGTCCTCCAAGATCTGTTACAGATATTTGAGGCGGTACCTATAACAAGAAAGCGTGGTATTTATCTATTAAAAACTGGAACAACAGAAATATAAAGAATAGATTATTACTTACTCTTGATATTTCTACAGGATGCTCTTCTTGAATCATATCTAAAGCTGGACTATTACTAGGTGAATAACTGACTGGCGTTGTAGCTGGTGATCTATGATGTCTCAATGGACTCAAATCTAATGGTGTTGCTGGTGGTTGCGTTGGAGTACCATGAACTATGCTGCCCTGGACTGCTGTGGTCAATCCACTTAACCCTATCAATACGAATATTTAAACAAATGAAATATAATTTTATAACATTATTTTTTAACTTTTACAGTGATAAATAAAAATTTCAAAGTTTATTATAATAAGAAATACCTTGTGTGATTGCAGCCACCCCTCTTTCATGTACAGGAGATCCAGGAATACTTGCAGGACTATGTGATGGCGATGCTAACCTCTGCAGCTGTTGATACTCTTGTTGAAGTGCTTGAATTCCAGGGCCAGGTGGACCGGAACCTTCTGACGCTCTCCGAACAGGCGAGTATCGTTCTGTAGAAACGTGAGTACTTGGTTCTTTGTATGAATCTCTATTACCTACTGCAAACAATGAAATATAAATTACTTAATAAATTATTCAATTACTGAAATTGTACGAATCAAACTTCTATACAGTCCATATATAAGTACTAAACATAAATATGTAGTGAATAAATAATATTTAGAACAATTACTTCTATTTATACAAAATGCAAAATACCACACAAAAATTACCAGTGCTAGTATGATACAAGGAAGTCTTCCTATGATGTGGAAGTGTTGATCCTCTAAGGTGAGTTGGTAAGAGCCGTGATGGAAGATAAGCTCTATTCATCCTAGCTTCCACCTCCATTACCATTTCCGGGTTTATAACTACATGCATATTACCAACCAACGAGGCACGGCAGTGCAGTGGACACAAAAAAACCATGCAAAATCAAAAATAATATAAAATGAAACACTATAATTAAAGTCAAAAAATTAAACATTTTAAAAATTGTGGAAAGTATAGTACATATGTATACTGCATCAAAAAATTAAACAATTAAAATAAAATTATTTAAAGTATAACATATTTACATTTAATATGTAATAAATCGCGTTGTAAATATAAATATATTTGTATGGATATATAACTGACAACAAGAATAATTCTTTTTTAAACGGAAACACTTATCATGCACTATCAAAGGAAAAAATATCAATGTGCAAATACTGCAATAGCAAAAAAAAATATGGACAAAGCATAATGATCATACTTACAGCTTTAAAACCGAAGAAATATACCAAGCTTTTATATTAAATTATATAGCAAATCATAATAATCGAATCTCACTGAAGTGATGTGAAATATGTTATAATAAAGTGCATTGGTAATGTGCACACGAATACCTGAAAGGTATAATCCACAGTACCTGGTCTTTGCATGACGGCAGTAAGACCACTTCGTCTTCTTCTATCACTACCACCACTACCACTTCCACTGTTATTGCCATTCGCATCTCCGTTTCCACTATTAACTCCCACATTCAACGACTGAGTACACGGTACAAGCGTTGGACTTCCACTTTGTATCTATGAAATTTGATACAATTATAACATTTAATATTAACTTGTAATGATTTTTAATCATTTTTCTTACAGGTTGTAAATGTTCTCTACTCCCAGGTTGACTCCATCCTCCATCTTCACCACTAGAATTACTGCCATGTTGCTGGTAGAAGACATGAAGATTAGCTCCACCATCTGAAGCTCTTCTTCCGAAACCTCCCGCTAAAATGAATCCAGTATTTATTATAAATAAAGAATATGAATAATCCCACATATTAAATGCGGAAAAAATATTATTTCACTTACTTGCTCCCATCACAGGAGGTGGTTTTAATAGATGTTGATCTTTGATTTGAAAGTTTTGAGGAGGTTGATGTTGAACTAAAGGAAGATTTAGTGGCAGATTTGTATGAGGTAACACCTGAGGATCAGTGTTATTACACTGTAGTATAGGAAGGAGTCGTAACGCTGGATCGCCTGATGTATGATTATAGTTGTATGGATATTGTGTTGATGGCTGATGCGCTGTATCACCAGGTCCAACTGTATGTCTTCTTGTTGTGTGATAAGGTGTGCCAGGTGAAAGCTGCATTCCACTTCTTTCCTCTGTTTCTGCTTCTGTATCGCCGAACTTAATAAAAAAGAAAAAAAATAAATAAGTTTCAACAATTTTATATAAAACTAAATGTAAGTGGATATTTACTTTTTCTAATTGATGTGCTCCATCAGGAGCATAATCTCCAGTTATACTTTGTATACTGGGTAAACTAGACATTGTTGATTCTAATCGATCAACGAGAAGATTATATATTGCTGATACATGATCAAAAGCATTTCCTTGGACTGCACTTAATAATGTTTCTGCTGTAAGCCCAGGTAATTTCAACATATTGTCTATTACTATCTGATTTAATTGTGGTGGCACATTTTCAGGGCTACACCTACAAAATATATAATTAAACAATACCACAACATGGTATTATTAATTGTTTTATAAATATAATAGGCGTTATTGCTTGTATGTACCCTCCTGGTTCAGGTTCTGTTGTACCATCTCCACCCATCCAAGAATGTGCTAAAATTTGTAAAATACTTAAACGCCGTTCTGGTTCTACTACCAACATATGTCTAATCAGCTTTTCACATTCTGTAAAAGCATGACAAAATAAATTAGTGACATACAAAATATTTCTTACTTAATATGATTCTGCCAAAATATATTTTACCTGCAGACATAAAAAATGGTATTCTGAATTTCCCTGAGATTACTACAGAGCGTAGTACCTGCATTGTGGGACCATCAAAGGGCAATGCACCACAAACCAATACATACAGGACAACACCAAGACTCTAAAATCAATTAAATAAGATTATTATTTTATAACATAAAAATACTTTAAACAGTAACATCATCAAAAAAATACTTTTTAAAACAACATACCCACACATCAGCCCGTGGACCATCATAATGCTTTCCTTCAAAAATTTCTGGAGCAGCATATGGTGGTGAACCACACCAAGTGCTGAGTGGAACACCTGGAGTATATTCATTACTAAACCCAAAATCTGCAAGTTTTATATTATTGTCTGCATCAAGTAGTAAATTCTCAGCCTAAAATAATAACACATATAATTGTATTAAATTCTTTATAAGCTTTCCAATAAATTAAAAAAGAAATATATATTTAAACCTTAAGATCTCGATGAACAACCCTTTGTTGATGAAGATAACGAACAGCAAGAACAATCTGACGAAAAATTCGTCTTGCTTCTGGTTCTGGCATTCTTCCATTTCTTACAAGATGATCAAATATCTCCCCTCCAGGAGCATATTCAGTAACCAAATATATCATCTTTTCTGTTTCCATAACTTGATATAATCTTATAATATGTGGATGTCTTAATCGTTTCATTATATGTACTTCGCGAAAAATTTTAGCCAAAGTTTCTTCATTTAACTTCGTCTTATCTATAATTTTAATAGCAACCTACAAAAGATGTTTATTAAAGTTCATATGTATGTATCAACATATATCACAGAATAAATACATTAGACTATATACAAATAAAAATTAAACATTAATATCAATAAATCAAAACTATGAAAGATGTAGTTATGTACACATTTAAAACTTTTACATATGTATACACTACAATAAAATTTGTAACAACAACTGAAAACTAAAGAAATTAATAATAACAGATTTACATTCTATTATTTACAGATATTCCCTTATAATAAAACAACAAAAGTGTACATAAATTTCTTCGTATTACTATAATCATAAAAACTGTTTAAGTTATAATATTAAGGAATATCATAGTACTATGATACTTATACATTTTTATACAAAAACGAAAAAAATACGCTAAGAGAAAAAATCGAATAAAATTAATGTAAACTAAAAAAACTACTGCAATGAAAAATTTCCATGTACACGTACGTATGATACTTGTACTTCAATTTTATATTGATACTTGATACATAATTAGTGGTAATGATTGGAAAAACATCGAAGAAACATATTTCAATCGATTTAGTAGTGTTTGTTAGTAATATCGGTTCGTAAACTATTATTTCTAATTAATTCTTTCCATGTTGTAGTACATTGTCGTTACGTAGGAACCTTTTAAAAAGCACTAAAGACGATGAAATTTATATTTTCACGTCGTTATTCAAAAATATAACGACAAAATGACGGATTCCGTGTTTGCAAGAAAAAGATCTTAACAATAAGCTTACCTTGGATTTAGTTACAACATGGGTAGCCATTTTGACAACAGCAAAATTTCCCTTGCCAATAGTTTTTTCCAATTCGTAATAACCGACACGAATAAGTTTATTGACAGAAAATTCCTGCGAAACCTCATTGTGCGACGTCGTCGCGGATGCCATTTTTCAATCACTTGTCTCACTCAGCTCGTTACCAATCACTTACTGCTTAGTACACTGATATTTTCACCAGAGGTGCCACTAGTCATAAACACATCTGCCATCTAGCGAAATAATTCAAATTAACAAAACCAAAAAATATATTATATTAATATTAATAATTACTATGTGAATATCATAATAATACCTCATATAAATGCGTTGATAAAAAATGAGAAATAAGTTATATAGTTCCATGCACTTACTTTGTTATATATTACTAGTTTTATGAAAGATCATACTCATTGAAAGACGAGTTTTTATATATTTTGTTCGTATCAATCCTGATAGATTCAAGCACAAACGTAGGAATAATAGTTTCATATCTATTATTTGATTAATTAATAAGAGTTTATATCGAATTTGCATAAAAGCGCTAATTGCAATAAGTTTCCCATCACATGATGTCCGCTAGTTTCCTATTCAGCAGTAACAGATTCATTTCAACTCAGTTAAACTCGGCTAACTTCAGTAATCTCGTTTCCACTTAGAGATGCCTGACTATGACCCTCTTTCAACATGCTCGATTATATACAAGATGGTCCAAAATGTGTGAAAAGGTGGAAGAACTGCTGATACAGAGAGTATATAAAATAAAAGATCACCGGGTATATACGATTAGTGTCATGAACCTTGCAAACGCGCATGCACGTTGCTCTTGGTTACCAAATGTGCATGGTCAAATCAAAGCCGAATTGCGTAAAACAAACGAAAACTATCGACAAACATATTCTATTTAATAAACTCGTATTTCTTAGAGAAAATTAATAAATAAATATGTTCTGTGTGGACTATATACGCTTTCTGCTTTGACAGAATGTACTTAGTGATTTTTTATTATGTACGCTACTTACATAAGCGTTTCTTTTTTCCTATTAATACATTTTTGTCTACCGTGTATATGATGCGCGGAGTTAAAAGCGCATGATATTAGTACAACATTAAATAGTGAGGAGACTACTGAAGTTAGTCAAGTTGCGTAATTTGAAGTTCGATCTTCCGTAGAATGAAAAATAGTTATAATAAATTCTTATACGCCATTTATATAAATAAATATTTTCCATACTTTTTATTTATATGTAATTGAATTTATAAATTTATATTAAAAATTTGATGGATTATATACGTAATCTCTTCAGTCATACATATTCAATCACATTATACATTTCAATGTTACAGTACATAAGAAGCTTTTTTTCGAATAAACAATGTTACTCTTGTTAAAAAACGAATTTTTAATAACTATTTTAAATATTAATTATATATTTAACGAAGTAACAACTTTTTAAAGTAAATCAGTAATAATGTTTTCTATGGTCGTAAAAGCGGGTCGCTTTTATAGCATTCCCGTGATCATAGCACTCACCGCGAAAACTGCTACGTAGACAAAACAGATTGTTAAGCATGAATAAAAGTTGTTTTTTTAACTAAGCTGTAGGATTAGAGAAGACTAAACTACTTTAAAAAATACTAAGTAGTCGATTGGTTAATTACAAATTCTAATATAAAAATACCAAATCGATGAGGCGAATACCTATATTTGTTAAAAAAAGTACATCTTAAAAAATGGAAGAAAGTTCGGTTTTGTGGATGCTTTCACTTGTAATGTTAATTGGTTCTTGCATAGCTGGATCCTTACCATTAGTTATAAATTTATCTGAGGTAATGTTTTCATTGATTTTGGTGGTAGATGAAAAGACAACACCTTTTTTATCTATCAGTTTCTGTGATTGTCATGTACTTGAACTACTGGTTACAGATTCTACAAAGAACTCCATGATCATGAACATCATGAACCTTTAATCTTTCTAGGATAAATTACAACTGGTTTCGATACTCGGTGCTGGACTTCTTGTAGGCACTGCACTAGCCGTTATTATACCTGAAGGTATAAGAGCATTGTTTACTGGAGGAAGCAACAATGATCAAGGATTTCATAGTTAGTATTAAAGTAATTGAATTAAACTGTAGTAATAATTGTAATATCATAATTTATTATAATTAATAATATAATAATTTTTCATTTATTTGATATACTACAATAAAAAAGAAATATTTTTATCTTAAAAAATTTTTATTTTGCATAATCAATTTGAATACGTAAAGTTTTCATTTGGAACTTAGTCTAATTCGAATATAATTTACTATTCTTAATTTTTGTTTTTAGATGATCCTCACTCCTTAATAGGTATTAGTTTAATACTTGGTTTTGTATTTATGCTTCTGGTTGATCAGTGTTCAGCTAGAAGAAGCGGTGGAAGAGAAAAAAGTGTTACTGCTACTATAGGTCTTGTAGTTCATGCAGCAGCTGATGGAGTAGCATTAGGAGCTGCTGCAACAACGTCACAAGCTGACGTAGAATTGATTGTTTTCTTAGCAATAATGTTGCATAAGGTAACCAACTAAATTATTGTTTAATAAAGAGAATGTGCAGAATGTACTAAATAAGTAAAATATTTACCATAGGCACCTGCTGCATTTGGTCTTGTATCATTTTTACTTCATGAGGGAGTAGATAGAAAGAGAATAGGTAGACATCTCCTAGTATTTTCTTTTGCTGCGCCTTGTCTTGCTCTTTTAACATATTTTGGTATTGGGAAGGTAAATTATTTTAATTTTAAACAATTAAATGTTATTTGAATATTTTAAATATTTCATGTACTACTATAAAATAATTGCTTTTTTAGGAGGGAAAAGAAACACTTAGCAATGTTAATGCCACTGGCTTAGCAATGTTGTTTAGTGCAGGTACATTCCTATACGTTGCAACTGTACATGTATTACCAGAATTAATGACAAGAAATAACAGCAGTTATGCGCATCTACCCACTGCTGAAAATATTACAGTGTCTTCTGGACTTAAAGTTAAGGAAATACTAGTTTTAGTGACAGGCTCATTTTTACCTGCATTAATTACTACGGGTCACCACCATTGATAATATGTCATATAAAAATACAACTGTTTTCTCATTATATGTAATATAAAATGACCCCTTTATTATAAAGTATAATTTTTTAATGCATTCCATGATTTTTGTATAAAATCATGAAGTGACACCTAGATGTTTTTTGGTTTAAACATCTGTTTCGGAAGATATATACTTTCATGTATTGTACATAATTGTAGAAAGAGCATATCATAATTACTACATACATTTGTATAAATTCGAGGAGAATGGAATAGGATACAAAATTGTGTAACATACTGGGAACATTTTGAGTAAGGTTTCATTTTACAATGAAATTTCCGAATTATTATTTATTAGTAAATGAAATTTTTGATACATACAATAAATTAAATATCTTTCTTCGCACGGTGTTCCATTATTTTAGTCAGTATTATATTGTTTAGAACATTTCTTAAGAAGATATATCTCACGTAATTTAGCAATACCAATTAATCAACTCATTTTTATTGATTTTTATATCATATAAAACTGGATCTGAATAAAAGCTACACTGCATGGTGGCAAAAACATTTTTATAAAAATCTGATGTGTATTATAAATTCGGATGAAATAATTATTTACATTGTCCATACATTATATTTTTTTGACCAATTTTCAATAAAAATCATTTTATACAATTACACCTACATGTGTATATGTTGTACACGAGTATATTTTTTTTCATAAAAAGTCCTACAGTCATAAAATCCTTTTATGACTGTAACTAGTTTCAATTATAAAATGAATAGTTATAATTATTAAAATATAAAGAGAAAATTTTAAATAAACAGGGAAGTGGAATATTATATTTGTAAAGTCAAAAAATAATTTATATAAATATGAAATAACTAATTAAATTTTTTATTTTCTGTTAAAAAATCAAAATACATATTTTCGAATTTAAGCGCTAGTATAGTCAGTACACATATGTTCCGGAACTAGGGTGATGATCGTGTCCTTTGTTATCACAAGCCGTGGTGGCATACACAGCTACAA
Source organism: Megachile leachella (assembly GCA_963576845.1). Classification (NCBI taxonomy): domain Eukaryota; kingdom Metazoa; phylum Arthropoda; class Insecta; order Hymenoptera; family Megachilidae; genus Megachile; species Megachile leachella. The sequence continues at coordinate 7,179,576 of OY756248.1, read as the reverse complement.
TTCACAACAATGGTGGTGCCGGTCGTGTTTTAGGTTAACGTTGTGTGGTTTTCAGTGATTTTAGTCTGATTAGCATTGTGAAAAATGGACAATAGGATCACAATATGTGACCCAGACGAAGAAGAAGAAATCGACAATGAAATATTTCGAGATATTGAGCCAGTCACGTGGATCAACGATGATCCGAACTATGATTTGGATGAAATCAACATGTTCTTCCATAGGGTGGATTCAGATCAAATTATATATGAAGAAAAAAAGAAAAAATGTAAATTTATTGGTAAATATGTTATGGGTGATGTTCTTGGTGAAGGTAGTTACGGAAAGGTGAAAGAAGTGTTGGACTCAGAGACACTTTGTCGAAGAGCCGTGAAAATCTTAAAAAAGAAGAAACTTCGTAGAATCCCAAATGGAGAGCTTAACGTTCAACGGTATGATCAAGAAATTTTCATATTCTTTTAGGTGTTTCCACTTTTATGATAAAATTCATCAGAAGTAATTTAGATTGATAATATATTGGTATGCAACACAGGGACACATGTATACAGAATGTTTCTCAGGTTTACATATAAAGTTTTATATTCCACAGATAAAGATAAGACTAAAATGTTGCATGACAAAAAGTTCACAAATGTTTTATTAAGAGGTTACAATAAAAGTATGGAACGAAAAGGATCCAACATTTTCCCTTAGCCAAATACAATACTAGCAAAAGTTCTTATTATTTTAGTGATCTGTTAATATAAAGTATATTTATTGCTTTTACACTAATGTTACTTTCATTCTGTATTGTTAACTAATTAACTAATAGTTTAATTTCTTCCAAATGCCAAAAGTATTTTTAAATCAAGGGTACGCAGATACGCATTTCATATATGGTTCAGGCACCATATTTTTAGATTTTCTTATTGGCAATAGAAGAAGTAGACAGTACTTAAATACAGAAAAATGCAATTGTAAGTTGTTTGAGTTCCTGTCTCATTTTCTCCCGAAAGTTTATATGGAAATTTATGGGATGTTCTGTATATATTTATTAAATTTTATAAGTACAACATCACATTGCTCATTTGCTACAACAATGACATATCTCAAAATTTATTATTTTTTTGAAAGAAGAATTTTTACTATTACTACTTTGAGTAATAAAATCTCAAAAATAAGTTTTTAAAAATGAGCAACTTTTATATAATTTCTAAACAAAGTTCTAACGTATCTACATATTTGAACTCTTTGAGTTATATCATTATTGCAGCAGATAAGTGATATATTTAGTATTACATTCAGTTGTATTATTTGTTACTTAACATTTATACTAGTAAAACAAAAATAAGAAATGCACAAGAAATTGAAATAAAAATCTGATGTAAACATCTACAGAATTAAACACATGTTTCAATATAAAATTCACATATAAGTTAAAAAGATATCTTGCAAATATAATTTAATATTATAAATCTAATGATACATTCAAACCAACTTGTTAATTTTCATAGGTCAATTAACATTATCTTACAAAAGAAGTATATTGATATGCTAAAATAACATATGCTTTTTCTTTTTAAGTCATGTATATAATTACTTTCTATAATTCTAAATATTATTTGTTCGCATTCATTAACAGGGAGGTAAAACTATTAAGGATATTAAAACATAAGAATGTAATTAACCTTGTAGATGTTTTATATAATGATGAAAAGGAGAAGATGTACCTAGTTATGGAATTTTGTGTATGTGGATTACAGGTAAAGTTTAAAAGCCTTATATGGTTCATTTTAGAACATGTTGCACACATATCTTTATATAAATCAATACTTAATTGTATTTGAAACTTTAGATATAATTCATGTAAAAATTAGATATTTGTGAAAGTTTATAATGCTTTTATAAAGATTTGTTAATAGTGTTTGCTATGCGTTATAATATTTTAAAGTTGTTCATATCATTATATAAATTATATATTAATCAGAATAAAAACTTTGGAAAATTTAAAAATATCAAACAATATGAAAAGATGAGAACCTTTTCTTAATTTTGTTGAATGTGCTTTTTACATGGCATAATAGCTTTATTTATTTTAAAAAATACTGTTATTTTATGCAAATGTCATATACATATAATGAAAAGTTGCATGGAATTTACAACAATTAGATTTCTATTTATTAGATTTTTTTCAGGATATGTTAGGGAGCGCACCTCTTAAGAAGCTTCCAATTTGGCAAGCGCATGACTATTTCTGTCAGTTGTTGGATGGTTTAGAATACCTTTATAGTAAAGGAATAGTACACAAAGACATAAAGCCAGGGAATTTGTTATTAGCTTTAGATGGCACTTTGAAGATTAGTGATTTTGGAGTTGCAGAGGTATACATTTACTTTGCTTTTATATGTTACATTATTTTTACAAATTGTATGCTTATAAATAATAAAACAATGACATATTAATAGAGTAGACTCTATTAAAATTATACATCTTATGTTATATATTTTTGTTAGGCATTAGACATGTTTTCTGAAGATGATACCTGTAAAATGGGACAAGGTTCACCAGCATTTCAGCCTCCTGAAATTGCAAATGGCTGTGAAACATTTTCTGGTTTTAAAGTAGATATATGGAGCAGTGGAGTTACATTGTAAGTGTATGTTCATATAATTTAATATTATATATAAAATATGCTATAAATTATTAAACATTGTGTTACTAAAATTAGAAATATTTTACAGGTACAATATAACCACGGGTGAGTACCCTTTTCAAGGCGATAATATTTATAAATTATATGAAAATATAGGAAAAGGTGAATATACAATACCTGAAGAGGTAGAAGAACCTTTAAAATCTCTTATACAAGGAATGTTACAAAAAGATGCAGATAAAAGATTTAGTTTACAAGAAGTTAGAAAGCATCCATGGACTATATGCAGGCATCCTAGAACACAAGAAGAAGTGCCTATACCTCCTCTTAAAGGACACAAATGGCACAGTATGACTGTATTACCGTACCTGATGGAATATCATTATGGAGGTGACGACAATCCAACATATTATACTGAGCATCAGTTGAATGGTAAGCATTTTATATATTGGATCTTCGCACCATGCACCATGTTGTTATATTTATGTATTTAAAGTTAAGCTCTTAATATATTATAGTATCTAATATCAGTTAATATATTTTTAACTAACAAAGGTAAGATATATATTGAAACCTGCATGTACAGCAAGACTGATAAAACAAGAAATATAGAAATTTAATACAAATTAACTCTCAGCTATCATGCTACATTCAGTAGATTCAGTCATCAACTTTGATGGCAAATATTTTTTAAGTATAATCTAATCACATCATCTACTATACAATCATGCAACTGAAAAAAGTATGACCACCGAAAGTTAATTTACGACTGATTGGCATTTGTGCAATAAAGATTTAGTAGACATATTCTGTGATTGTGTTTTAACAAAATGAATGTAATACTTGCATGTATCTATGAACTGGAATGTATGTTGCATTATTTCATTTATTTTCTTCAGTTAAAAGAAGTTTTCTGAAAACTAATTTCATAATATTCATTGCAAAAGAGAAATATAACTAAAGGAGAAATACATTTGTGCAAATTTCAATTATACTGAAATAAAAAATACGTACGCTTCAGTAAAATATAGCTTTTGCTTTTCAGATTCTAAACGGAATACTGAACAATCTTTTTCAAATCGTCTACTAGTATTCTTATCAAAGACATGCACCATTCTGTAACAATGACATGTTTATATCTACCTATGATGTTGTGAGCTGACATAAACGGGTACTCTCTATATAGTGTATACCCTGCTTTGCCCATATGTATTTTGTAATATGTAAAACTGTATATAAATTAAATATTAGATCACTATTTTTGAGCAAAAACGCTCTTTTTAACACGAACATTAATCCTATGTATTAACTTTTGCAATGTCGTATATTTTATATCATATGTAGTAATATGACAATTATTGTAAAAAATTATTTATTTTGTATATCGCACAATTAAGCACAGTTAACATTTCGATCATATTAAAAAGCTAAAAATGAATTAATCCTTGTAATAAAGGTATACAAACAAGTAGTAATAAAATTCTTCTTTTTATTCAGAAGAAAAAAGGCTTCAAGAAATGGACAGAATCAGTGAAGACCAAAAAGCTACATGGAATAGTCACAACAAACCAAATCCACATCAAAGTAAACGAAGATGGCGTAAACCAATTTCTTGTATTAATGTTAAGAAATTTCCATCTTGTAAGCCATCGTGATTTGATACGTTGTCATGCTTATTTTTTTATTACATATTTTCCTGACTATGTCGGATGCAAAGTTTCTCTTCAATGGAGATGACTGAGAATTTAATAAGCGCTGAAGTGCTAGGATAAATACCTAGCTGCAGCTTGAATTGAATATAAAATTTAACTAATTCGAAAACATTAAATGTCAACATTTGTGATATTAATATTAAATAGTCATAGTAGATAATTCATCATGCTCTGTTAATTATGAAGTTAACAACTCGACGCCCAAATAAAGTAATTTTCTTTCATGTGCCATAATGCAGTTACAATTACTAATATGTGTTGTTAACAACATTTTTTGTTTGTTTAATTTTTTCCTTTTTTTTGTTGACCTAAATGATAAAAAAAATCAATTTAAAAATCTCTATTTTAAATCGATTTTTAATATCAATCATAACTTGATTTGACACTTTAATTGAACTCGTACTACCAGTACATTGCAAAATATGTTATTTTAAATTTAATGTGCATAGTACTTTTATTAGTTCAAATGTTGTTAAATACAAGCATTTGAACTATTTTTATTTTTCATTAAAAACGAGAACTTTTAATTAATGAACTCGTTTATGTATTATGTTAACAAACTATTTGTAACATGCAGATTCAACAGTCAATGTTATAATGGAGGATAAAACAGATTATTTGGTTATAACAAATAATGCCTGGTGCTGGTGAATACCAAATGCGTGTCACAAATACCATTTTTAATTGATATTGAAAATTTTCCTCCAATATATGTACATGTTAAAAATATTTTATATATAATTGTTATTTAGAAAATATGATCTGTGTTTGTAGACTCTATATATATTATAATATTATCATTGCGAAATGACTTATAAACACTTAATGCAATACTTGTAACATGACTTAATATATAACAGATATTAATTCTCTTATGATGCAAGGATATAAATGATTGTTTTACATGCATACTTAGATATTATTGAAGCGTACTTGAATACTATTAAATCTAAACATGATATTGTTAATTTATATCTGCTTTTAAATCTCTTAAGTATTTCAAAATTGTATTTTAATATTATATAAAATGATGTCAATGTTGTGCGACAAATTTGACGTGTATTAGTTAAAGCCTTTGTATATAATCACGTAAATTGTAAATTCAATCTGTAAAAACATATACATTTGATAAATTTCTTTGGAGAAAATATGTATTATATGCAAAATACGCTTCAACAGTAAAATAATTTCATGAGAAAATGTTATTAACGATTAAAGAAATAACAAAAGATTTGTTATGATACTAGCAAGAAACATGCTTTTTATCATATAAACATGATTTTAAATATTTTCATTTTGATTACATCATTTTTACTGAAATAAAAGAATCGTAATGAAATGTTATAATATAAATATTACGTAACATTTAATTATAAAGAGTATAAGTATCAATTTTTTTTGGAAAAATTGCGGTGCCTAAATACTGCCAAGTACTAAAGGATTATAAGAAATAGTCAAACTCTTTCTGATTGTACATATTATACATATGTTATTTTTATCTTAATATCAACTGAAAACAAGTATGGAACGACAGCTGCTCTTAATTATATGAATGAAGATGGAAATGGATAATGTTAAAGAAAGTAATTATTTATATGGGACTTATGAAATGATCTAAATCTTGTTTATTTACATACAATCTTTTTACTGTAAAATTTATTACATATGTTACATTGTAAACACATATGAAATGTTAAATAAAACATGTGTAATAATTTTATAACGAAATAGAAGTACGTTGATGAAAAATAAGAACAAAATTTTTATACTACTTTGTTAATGTTCTCATTTGTACTTTTCAAATTTAGAAACATGCAAAATTTGACGAAACTGATAAAGGATTTAAAGCAAAGAACACATATACAATAAATATATGTGCATTATTTTTATATATCAATAATGTGTTATGTTTCTTAATATCTTTCTCCTGCACATATTTCTAATTATAAAATTAATATTCAATTACTTTGTGTTACTTAAATTGTAAATTTAATGTTTATACAGCAGTAAAGAGGAATGTTACAAAAACAAAACTCAGCTTTAGTTGAAAAAATTAGATAGGATACTCAATGTGATAAACTAATTTCTTGGATTTGTTTATGTATTAATGTTCTATTTCAGAAAGTAAATTAATGGGTTTTATTATTATTAATTATCTAAATTAATAGAATTGTTATTATCATCAGAAAAATAATCGGAGTTAAGCAAGGAATACAGAGCACAGTCTTAATCAGTAATTACAGTTAAGTAAAACTCATTAATCATATTTTTAGTGTGACCCTAAATATAAATTAGTAAACGCACATAGGGATGGAACATTGTTTTTGGAAAAGTCAAAATTTATGATTGCAAAATACTGTATATTTTTTACTTAATGTTTGAAAGTTATTATTTTATATAGGAAACAAGAATTATACGCCATAAATAAGTGTGAATTGTAATTTGAAAATGTAATATAACTATGTTCATGTAAAAATTATAAAAAGGAAATAGTACTGTAATAATGTAATAATTTTAAACAAACACTGGCCCGTTTTTCCAATGGATTTTCCATTTGTATTGTAAATAACTTATATATGCTATTACTTTTAACAAGCAGTATGTTTGGATTTAAGCATTATAGGAAATAATTGTTCTATGTTTCATTTAATGTTAACACGCATTACACGTGTTTTTAAGTTTATTAGTTAGCATATCAATACATACATATTTTTCATAAACACAGAGATATTCATATTACGGTATTTATCCCGCATAACAATAAATTTAATGTGATATACAACTTTTTTTGTAGAGAGTTTAATTTTATGTATATACAATAAAGCAAATATAATTGTTCAATAGTACATATACCAACTGCCATAAAATAAAATATTTGAATTACCAAATTAAAAAAATATACTTGTTTATACATTTATTCAAAATTAAGATAATTTTCATTTATTTTTAGTTAGTCGAAGGTAAGCAAAATGTATTTTTATACATTTTTAACAAAGCATTAACGATAAAATAAACATATGTATGTATTATGTGTTTGGAATGGTTTTACAATAAGATTCTTCAAAAATACCTATAGCAGGTATTGCTGATATTGTCACTAAAACGTTAAACAACCGAAATACATATATACATTTACAACGAGATTGCAATAAAATTTTCAAATAGTATTAGACACACAGTAAACAGTTACATAGATGTACACTACATACAAATAGAGGCATAAAGATGCATGTATATACTATATATATAATAATATAAATTTTAGTAATAACTAAGTATTTGTAATTACGAAACCAGTTGAAAGACTGCGTTATCAGTATGGAATAAACTTATTTTACTGTAGAATACAATAGTAAATTAAAATTAAAGGAAGCAATTTTTCATAGAAATGTAGAAATAATTTAACTTTTATGTAGATATAATAATATATGTCATCAATTTTCTGTATAGTATTGCTTTAAATATATACAGTGTAATTCTCTTACTAGAAGACACAAGGAAAGCCATAGAAGGCTGAAATTGTCCTGTGTTAATAATCTCTATCGTAACAGAGTCGACTATATTTTGTATTCAAGGTATTCTAAAGCTTAGATTGAAGAAGAAAAGAATAGTCGAATAATACTTTTAATAGTACTTGATATATGTCTCCTAGCAAAATGATTACTCTGTATAAGTTATGTTTGCAAAGCTCTCATAGCAAAACAAATAATTTCTAGTTTATGTAAAAATATATTATAAATATTTACTGTTATTACCACCTAACAGAAATTTAAACTTTTCTGACTATTATAATTGCTTTTTTACATTTTGTTTGTACATTTTTCATATAATTTCTCTTGAACTCATAAAATTCTTTCCAACATTTCAAATGTATAACAAATTATCACCTAAAACTACATAACAGGGTATCGTATAATCAAAACAATAATAAATACTGTATACATGGTGAAGTTATAAAAAGGAAACAACTAGAAATGCAATTTTCAGAAAATCTAAATATAATATTTGTAAATAATTTAAATGCTTCGCTTATGTTTTTGTATGACATCATACATGTAGCAGTTTACAGCAACAATTCTATTTCATTTTCTTAAACTGATTTATATTTAATATGCAAATCAGTTCATTACTCGTGTACTATATGTTATTGTTTAGTAAATGACATCTACTTCATTTCTACATAAATAATTACTCTTTTAAATACTTATTATTCTAATCCGCCCTCTTCCTCTAGCTTCGAAAGGAATTTTGGAACTCTGTAACTTGGTTCTACTTGTCGTGCCATATCTATTAGACCCAACAATTTCTTTATACCAATAAATACTCTGTAACAAAAGTGCGCATATTATGTATTATATATTTACATAAAAATATTTTCAAAGTCAAACCAAAAATATACCGTTTTCCTTGAAGTTTGGCATGCAAAGATGCTGTTTCTTCTTTAGTGAAAAGATCTACTTCTTCTAAAACACTCAATAAATGATCAGGGGTTGACAAATTAGGTACATGAAGAGTTGTACTGAATGCTGATAACATTTCCATATCATCCAAAACTTGCCTATAGAAAATATATATTACACATACTAATTGCAATCTTAATTACTTCAATTTTAAATGATCATCATGTTGAAGTCGTATATATTACCTGCGGCTCGTAGTACAAAGTATTAATAATTTGCGACCACGAGGTGGTTGTTTCTTCAATAAAACTAAAAGCGCTTGCAATGTCAAATTGGAATACCTTGGTCCTATAGGACCATAATCCAGCAAGCGCTCAATATTGTCAACTAAAATGCAGCTAAGTTGCGAACGATATGCATCGTCGAATATCTGAAAAGAAAAGTAAACTGAACATATTTAATCTCTGTTGAAAAGAAATTTTATATTTAAAATAATATATTACCTTTCGGATTGATAGACATTTTGCAGATTCCGTGAAACCAACCATATCTTCTGGTGTACATACTTTGACAAATGGAAAATCGGAATTTTTCGCTATTTGAGCAGCAAGAGCTGTCTTTCCGCTGTTTGGTGGTCCTTCTAAGAGAACTGATACAAGACCAGAACCTTCGGTAGAACGAGCCTCTTGAATGTACAAATTGCCATCTGACAAAATTTCTGCCACAGGTTTTCCCCAATTGATGATTCCGCGTATAAGAAGCTGATCCAAAGCTTCTGCACTCGTTCCAAATGCCTAAAATAGAGATTTAATTACATAGTCATTAAAGTGTAATTCTTGTAATAGTTCATTAGTAAGATATAAATCTTGTTTAAAATTCCTTACAGGTTTAACATCATTTTCCAAGGCATGAAGAAAATCAGTTCTAGAAACCATAAGTTTTTCCATTGCAGCAGGATCTACTTCTACTTTACTAGAGGCTTTAATTAATCTGTTCATTGCAGTACTTTGGGCAGCTCTAACTAAACCTTCTAATTCTGCACCACTAAAGTTTTTAGTTAGAGTAGCTAATTCTTTTAAGTCAACATCTGGTGATATTTTCTTGTAATCCCTCATTCTGGAAGTATGAATATTCAGGATTTGGAATCTACCATGTTCATCTGGCAAACTGATTTCCATTTGCACCTATAAATGCATAAAAGTTTTAAGTCAATATAATGTTATTTAATAAATGTTCAGTGTTGTACCATTAAAACAGTACCTCTAATCTACCAGGTCGTAACAAAGCTTCGTCAATCATGTCTCTCCTATTAGTCATACCAATTACAAGAATGTTGTTTAACTGTTCTACACCATCAATTTTTGCAAGTAGCTGATTAACTACTGTATCATGCACTCCGGTATTGCCTGCGACACTACCTCGAGATTTACAAATAGCATCAATTTCGTCAAAAATAATTATATGCAATCCACTGTTTGGCCCAAGCTGAAAATTGAATTATCACAGTGAATTAATGTTATATTTATAAAATGAATTAGGCCAGAGTTAATTATATTATACCCTTTTTTCTTCGTCTTCAGCATCAGCAAATAACCTTCTAATATTGGCTTCACTTTCACCAACATATTTATCCAAAATCTGAGGGCCATTAACGATTTTAGGTTCCCTAGCATTCAACATAGTTCCTATCTGTCGTGCCATTAACGTTTTACCAGTACCTGGTGGGCCATAAAGTAAAATTCCTTTCACATGCTTACAACCTAATTGAGTAACAATTTCTGGTGGAAAAACTCTTGATGCAAATGCTCTTCGAAAGATTGCACTGAATTCTTTATCTAATCCACCAATTCCCATTTTTTGGAAGTCCCAATCTGGATTGATAATTGATTGCCGAACGACTTTTCCCTTTGCTTTACCGACAAGATTCAAACTCGAGTTCTCCGCTTTTTCAAATTGTATAACAGTATCACCCAAACAACGTCCCATTTGCGTTTTTTTGGGTACTGTATTTTGTCCAGAACTTATGGCAGAAAGGTCAGCAGCTTCTAAGCTTTTCACTACAAGACCAAGCATTTTTTTATCTTTGAACTGAAACACCAACTGCTGACCAACGGTGAATGCCTGCCCCGAAAATTGTAACAAGAAATCTTTAGCCATTTCATCTGTATTATATGGTTCCAGAGTAGTTCTAAAATAGATTATATCATGAATGAATAAAAAAGGTTTCTCTTTTAATGTTTTATATGGTTAAATAGATAAATATTATCTACATACGATTTCTTTTGTAAGAAATCAGCTTCCAATACAATAGTGCATAAACACTCTGTACTTGAAGTAGGATTGAAATGATAAGGTCGAACTTCAATCTCTTGATTAAGAGAAAGGGTAGCCCACTTTCTCTGAGGTAAACTAAAACCCACAGTTCCTCTTGGAACTTCATGATGTCTTTTTACAGTAAATACAAAATGATGATTAGGTGCAGTAGTGACTTCAATATGCCTAAAAAGAAAATATATTTCTTTAATATTGCTTTATCATATTTCATTCAGATATTCTATGATATGTCAATATATAGGAATTTGACTTTTACTTAGTTCTTGCATAATTTAACAAAATTTGTTCTTTTATTTAATTATATTCAAATTAAAGGTTTCAAAACCTTTTCATAAATTTAAAATACTGCATACAATGTGAACAATTTCAAAGAAATGGCCATTCTTCAATATCTCAAAATAATGGCATTATTGAGAATCTATACCAGAAGATTAGGACCATTACCTTTCAATAGTAATACATGTTATGGGATGACAATAAAATTTTAATGATTAAATTTAAAATGATGAAATTAGGCTTAAAAGTGTATAATATGATTTGGTTGTATGTGTTTAATATAACAAAAAAATTATTATAAATGAAAATGCAAAGATAGGATTAAAACTTAACTTTAATCAGTTAAAAGTTTTAAAAAGCCTTGCATGATATATACATATAACACTTAATCTTTAGATCCTATTATAGATGCCAAATCAATGAATTAATCACAAGGTGACATCTTTACCTCACATCATCTGGAAAGTCATCTGGATTAATAATAGCACAATTTGAAATGCTGAGTTCATCAGTAGGACACCTTACTGCTTTCATCCTCTGTGAAACAATAAACTTATTGTTATTTAACAATTGGTTATCATTCATGAAAAGTATATAACATTCACTGCCTAAAGTATTGATGAAATTTAAAATAAGGAGGGGGTATATATTATCTTCAAATCTTTTGACTTATATTTTTCAACATACTTATTACACAGAATATGCGAGATAAAGGATAAAATAAAACAGTAAGTTATTTTTCTTAGAGAACTTACCATTGCTGACATTTTTTGACAGAACTTTATGGACACAGGCCCCTACACACTATGGAACCTGCAATGCAGGATAATAGTGTTATCAAAGGAACCAACGATGAAGGAGTAAAGTTATAAATTACTATACTAGTAACTTTATTGTATTTTGGTAAAAACTTTGTATATATTTTTGATACAATTTTTTCTTGTTATTCTGATTGTCTATTAAATATACAATTATTTTGAATTATATCATTAAATCTTTAATAATTGTATTTCTTATAAAATACATTGCATGATTATTTCACTAGAAATTGGTATCACTTCTTACATTTCGGCTATGTTCAGAGGACTTCTGACCACTAATGTGGCTATGTGATACTGATCTATTGTTCCGTTTCATTTTATGCTTATACATATGGTGAACAAAATTATATGAATAAAGGGAAGAAGTGATAATACACGAGCATATACCAAATAAAAAATCACTGAATATACATCGCTAATCTGCATACATACATTTACTTTATATACTTTATTGGTTAAATAAGTAAGATAGAACATTTTGAAGTTGGCTGAATAGAAGAAAAATATATATGTAAATATATACATGACATCTCGTGAAGAATAAAGCACTATTTCAAGCATGTCACAAGTCATAAGTAATTGTGTTATGATGTAAACAAAAACACGTACCATAGTTGTTAAAACTGATTATACATCAATCCAACAAAAATTTATTTAATTCGGAGCAATACCAAATGGCTGGGGAAAAAAGTATTCTTAGTTTACGATTTAATCAAGATCAAGGTAATTATTGCTTAACACATAACATTTCTTGTGCGTTTCTTCTAAATTACAGCAAGATAAAAAAACTAAATAAAAATTGTTAACAATGTGTAGAAATTTATACATTTTATTTTATAAAAAATAAACATGTTATTGCAAAATAGTTAATATTGAACTAATATGAAAACTGGAAAAATTTTTGAAATTGAATTATTAACTTTAATTACATTTTCTCTTATTAATTATCAATTAAATTAATTTGATTCGTACTGTTTCAGGATGTTTTACATGTTGTATGGAATCTGGTCTTAGAGTATATAATGTAGAACCATTAGTTGAAAAAGCACATTTAGAAAATGATTTAATGGGAAGTATAGCCATTGCAGAAATGCTTTGGAGAACAAATATTATTGCTATAGTAGGCGGTGGTATGAGACCAAAGTTTGCAGAAAACACAGTACTTATATATGATGATTTATCTAAAAAGTTTGTGATGGAAATTACATTTACTAGCCCTATTAAAGCTGTTAGATTACGTAGAGACAAGTAAGTTTATGAACAGAAACAATTCTTACATTTAGTTGATACATATGATATATTTATTTACTTATGTATAAATTACATAAAATAGGATGATAGTAGCACTTCAACGTGAAATACATGTGTTCTCATTTCCTATGCCAACACGAAGATTGTTAACTCTAGAGACAAGAGATAATCCAAAAGGTTTAATTGAAGTTGCTACCTTGGCCACTGCACAGAAACAGCTTCTTGCTTTCCCTGGTCACAAACAGGGTAGTGTACAATTACTTGATCTTGGTGCTACAGAAGCTGGAAGTTCCAGTGCTCCTGCAACCCTTGTAGCACATCAAGTACGTGTATTTTATGTAAAGATTGTTAAATGAATCTGCTATTTCTGTGTTCATTAGCATGTTTTCTCTTAGCATTTTATATTTACAAACAATACTGTTAGGGTGCATTGGCATGTCTGGCAGTTAACAGTAGTGGGACTATGATTGCAACTGCTTCAACACAAGGTACTTTAGTTAGAGTATGGGACAGTATACGCAAACACTTGTTAGTAGAATTGAGAAGAGGTGCTGATCCTGCAACGCTTTATTGGTAAATATGAAGCTTTGATTATTAAGTAATAATAACTTCTAAAAAAGCATTTCATTTCTGATAGTTTTATATTATGAATGTTTCAGTATTACCTTTAGCAGAGACTCGGAATTTTTATGCGTTTCCAGTGACAAGGGAACAGTACATATATTTGCATTAAAAGATACACAACTAAATCGTAGATCTACGTATGTACACATAGTTAAAAGTTTGACTCACTATAAAAAATACATTAATTAAAATTAACCATTAATTTAATTATAGTTTTTCAAAAATGAGGTTTCTGGGAAATTATGTTGAAAGTCAGTGGGCTTTGGCTACTTTTACAGTACCACCAGAATGTGCTTGTGTGTGTGCATTTGGTACAAGGAGTTCTGTTATAGGTATCTATTATATTATAAATGCACTCAATATTATATGAACATAACATAAATATTTTATTTATATTAATTTATTATTTTACATATTTTACAGCTATCTGTATGGATGGAACATTTCATAAATATGTTTTCACTGCTGATGGAAACTGCAACCGTGAGGCATTTGATGTCTTCCTAGATGTTTGTGATCATGACGATTTTTAAAATGTACTATAATAGTATATTTATAAGATTCTATGTCTGTGGGAGTTTCTAGTCACCTTAAGTATGAAACTTCTTACAGCAGATGTCTGTATAATAATGTAATTATATTAATAATTGTAAAAAGAGCTACAAGTCATTATGTTTATTAACTTTATAATATAATATATTGAATATTGTTTAATCTAGTTTATATGCACAAAAGTTTTAGTAACATTTATACGTAATTATAATACATAAAATAAAAATTAATTTTATACAACAAATGCTTCTCTCCAACTTACTGTACTAATAAGACTATTACCCCTTGTCAAATATTTACATTTTGAAATTCAATTTCCTTGGTTTGGTAAGCGAGGTTTTGCTTGCTCTCGTATTAATTCTAAAATTAATATTACATAAAAATAAATACTTTTGCATTTTGATTTCCAATTAAAATAATTTATTAACTTCTTAAGTCTACATATAATATTTAAAATCGTTCTTCACATATAAACAATTTTACATACTGTATGGTTCTGGATTCATTATAGGACTTAGTATTACAAAATAACCATTAACTGCTATTGCTGTTAGAAAAGTTCCTATAAATACTCCATATCGCCAACCTGTTAACCGCTTCATTACTGAAAATGAATAACATTTGCAGAAAATTATTTCTGTACTTTAAAAATTAATTAATTTTAACTAAAACCTAATCAATGAACATACAATTAACCTAAAACATTTTGCACAATGTTTATTGTTATATATATTTATATTTACCTGTAGGTCGATACAATAATATTAGTATTATTTTGTTATTATATATAGTATTGTTTTGTTATTCAGATCACAAAATTATAATATTGAACTTGTAATTTCTACAAGAAGATAGTTTGTAACAAACATGGAACCGCTTCTTTTTCTACACTTCATTTCAGTGACTACTTCTATAGTGATACCGCTAGGTGGCTTGTAAGATATAAGTTCTCTCGCTAGTTCTCGACAAAGCTTACGTTCCTTTATATACGGCAAGCGAAAATTGTCTGCTGTACTTGCTTCGGCAGTACATATACTAAAATTGGAACGATACAGAGAAGATTAGCATGGCCCCTGCGCAAGGATGACACGCAAAATCGTGAAGCGTTCCACATTTTTTGCTCTTTTCTAATAAAAAGTGGAAAATAATGCATATTGTTATTGTGTTTGTTGCAAAGTTGGAAATTTAAAGGCATGCACATTCAACGAATGTCAAGTAAATGCTCATGCGTATTACTCTTTGTTGCAAAACGTGCTCAAAACAGTCAGTCGTTAGAACTAACGTACGCGGAGCAGTGCGGAATAAATGAAAACTTGTATGCATTAACTAAATCAATGTCGTATGGATGAATATGTTCTCTTATTGAAGCAGAATGGTTGAAATTGTGTGATATGGTTTGATTTTCTGAAAATAAGATGTATGATTTAATTTTTGTACAATAACATTTAAAAAAAAGAAATTAGCTGTGAAGATATTCTGTTACCAAAGTGAAGCAAATGTATAAAATGTTTGTTTAAGAACCGGTTACATTCCGGTAAACACTACACAACGAATATATGTGAATGAATAATAATTTATTTAAAAAATGGTGAGACAATGGTTATCAAATTTTATATTAGCAGGAACTATTAGATTCCTGTTGATGAATTCTGAGTTTCAAAAAATTATTAGTAATCGCGTGGAAGTTTCAACTGCATTGAACTCTTGGAAAAGAGGTTAGAATATTTATCAATGTATTATTTAAATTTAATGTAAAAGTTATATAAATTTAATATATAGTGTAATACTTTTTTGTAATTTTTGTAACATGTTAGCAGCAATTATATTACGAAAGACATTTTTTTTAGTGACTGAAGGAGTATATTTGTATAATTGTGGTATCGACCCTTATCAGGGAGATTTATTTCATGAAACTCCTATTGGACTATACATTTTCAATCTTATACAGCAATATTTACCACGTTGGATTTTATTTTGCTTATTTATCTCTACAGATTTATTCACAGCCTTATTTCTTGGACTTACCGCAAAACAATATGCAATTGAATTGGTTAGTTTATACATTTTCTAATAGATGTTATACAGAGCGGTTCTCTCATTATTAAAAATGACATTTGTTGCAGGCCTCTAAAAAGCAGGAGGAAAAATCAAGTAAGGAGAATATGAAAAATGAAGATGATACCTCTATGGTATATACTTCCATGATGTATGTCTCAGCAGGATATTTGTTTAATCCATATGTAATACTAAATTGTGTTGGGCATACAACAACAGTATTCACAAACTTGTTATATTCCATAGCATTGATCTCAATGATAAGATGTTCCATGTTTTGGAGCTGTTTATCAATTTCATTATTAACATTACAAGGACTCTATCCTATTTCACTCCTAGTACCAGCAATTATTTATATTGCTCGTTCTAACAATACAAAGCAAAAAATGAATATTATAATTTTTATTATGATGTTTGTAAGCATGTTAGCAGCTCTATTTTGTATTTCTTATTATATCATGGGAAGCTGGTCATTTATTTGGAACACATTGGGTTTTATTTTAACAGTTCCCGATTTGCGACCAAATATAGGACTTTATTGGTACTTCTTTACAGAAATGTTTGAGCACTTTAAATGGCTCTTTATTGCTTCTTTTCAAATAAATGTCAGCTTACTGTACATAGTACCATTGGCATTAAGGTTGCGACATGACCCAATGTTATTAGCATTTTCTTATTTAGCAATTGCTGCCATATTTAAATCTTATCCTTGTATAGGGGATGTTGGGTTTTATATGTCCCTTTTGCCACTGTGGAAACATTTATTCCAGTGTAAGTATATTTTTATTGTAAATATGTTAATTACTTCTATTTTATTGAATAAGAATATAAAAACTTTATATTATTTTATAGATACACAACAAGGATTCATTGTAGGCTGTTTTATGTTGTTCTGTACAGTTTTTGCTCCCACAGTTTGGTACCAATGGATCTATTCCAGATCAGCTAATGCAAACTTTTATTTTGGCGTGACATTAGCATTTGCTATTGCACAAATCTTCTTATTAACAGATATTTTGTTTGCAAGTGTAAAACATGAATTTGCGATACGTCATGGTATTAATAAGGATATTAGTGGAAGCACAGCAAAATTACTTTTAGAATAAAGTTGTACCTTACAAATTTTAGCATTAAATTTATTTATAAAGTTCCAAAGGTGAAGTTATAATATTTTTAACCAATAGAATTTAAAAGAAGTAAAAATTTATTCATAAGTTTTGTTTCACTTCATCTATTTATTTTATCAAAGAAACAGTCAACAAGATTTACATAATATTATAAAATTTATAATATATCAGAAAATATAATATATTATGTACTACTATTTTCATTAAAAGATAATACATTATTTTTTGGTATATAAAATACATTTCCGTTCTTGCAATTTTCTTCAGATTTATATTTTTTTTTTTGCTAGGGCCTAATGATACCTTATATTTCATGAAAGTATATACGCTACTGAGGACTTCTACGGATAGCTTACTGCGCATGCACTGGGACTCAGTGTTGGGCAGTCGTGAGATTTTATCTCACGCGCAGTGGTGGGCAGTCTCAGGGCATGCGCAGTAAGCTATTCGCAGAAGTTCTCAGTAGCGTATACAGTTTGATGAAATATAAGGTATCATTAGGCCCTAATGAGGAAAAAAAATAAATCTGAAGAAAATTGCAGGAAAGAGAATAAAATGGTTAAGTAATATAACAGATTATATATAATAAAAGTAATATTATTTATTTATGATTATTAATTAATTTAATAATTTAATTTATTTATGATTATTATTTTATTTATATTTGTTATTATATTAATAAATTAATTAATTATATTATATTAATATTTGTTGCAAGAGCAAAGGAAAAAGATACCGCTCGATTTTTATCAGATCTTTGCATGTTAACAAAATAAAATCCATTTCTTTCTTATTGTATCTCTGATATTATAATTTTCGCACGTAAGACCTAAGTAGTACAAGCGTATTATATGGTCAGACCATTCAAGTAGTATAACCATATTATATGGTCAGACCATTCAAGTAGTATAAGCGTATTATATGGTCAGACCTAAGTAGTATAACCGTATTATATGGTCAGACCTAAGTAGTATAACCGTATGATATGGTCAGACCATTCAAGTAGTATAACCGTATGATATGGTCAGACCTAAGTAGTATAACCGTATGATATGGTCAGACCTAAGTAGTATAACTCTATGATATGGTCAGACCTAAGTAGTATAACCGTATGATATGGTCAGACAATTTAAGTAGTATAACCCTATGATATGGTCAGACCTAAGTAGTATAACCCTATGATATGGTCAGACCTAAGTAGTATAACCCTATGATATGGTCAGACATTTTAAGTAGTATAACCCTATGATATGGTCAGACCTAAGTAGTATAACCCTATGATATGGTCAGACCTAAGTAGTATAACCCTATGATATGGTCAGACCTAAGTAGTATAACCCTATGATATGGACAGACATTTTAAGTAGTATAACCCTATGATATGGTCAGACCTAAGTAGTATAACCCTATGATATGGTCAGACCTAAGTAGTATAACCGTATGATATGGTCAGACCGTCTGACCATATCATACGGTTATACTACTTAGGTCTGACCATATCATACGGTTATACTACTTAGGTCTGACCATATCATAGGGTTATACTACTTAGGTCTGACCATATCATAGGGTTATACTACTTAGGTCTGACCATATCATAGGGTTATACTACTTGAATGGTCTGACCATATCATACGGTTATACTACTTAGGTCTGACCATATTATAGGGTTATACTACTTAGGTCTGACCATATCATAGGGTTATACTACTTAGGTCTGACCATATCATAGGGTTATACTACTTAAATTGTCTGACCATATCATAGGGTTATACTACTTAGGTCTGACCATATCATACGGTTATACTACTTAGGTCTGACCATATCATATGGTTATACTACTTGAATGGTCTGACCATATCATACGGTTATACTACTTAGGTCTGACCATATCATACGGTTATACTACTTGAATGGTCTGACCATATCATACGGTTATACTACTTAGGTCTGACCATATCATAGGGTTATACTACTTAGGTCTGACCATATCATAGGGTTATACTACTTAAAATGTCTGACCATATCATAGGGTTATACTACTTAGGTCTGACCATATCATAGGGTTATACTACTTAAAATGTCTGACCATATCATAGGGTTATACTACTTAGGTCTGACCATATCATAGGGTTATACTACTTAGGTCTGACCATATCATAGGGTTATACTACTTAGGTCTGACCATATCATAGGGTTATACTACTTAGGTCTGACCATATCATAGGGTTATACTACTTGAATGGTCTGACCATATCATACGGTTATACTACTTAGGTCTGACCATATTATAGGGTTATACTACTTAGGTCTGACCATATCATAGGGTTATACTACTTAGGTCTGACCATATCATAGGGTTATACTACTTAAATTGTCTGACCATATCATAGGGTTATACTACTTAGGTCTGACCATATCATAGGGTTATACTACTTAAATTGTCTGACCATATCATAGGGTTATACTACTTAGGTCTGACCATATCATAGGGTTATACTACTTAAATTGTCTGACCATATCATAGGGTTATACTACTTAGGTCTGACCATATCATACGGTTATACTACTTAGGTCTGACCATATCATATGGTTATACTACTTGAATGGTCTGACCATATCATACGGTTATACTACTTAGGTCTGACCATATCATACGGTTATACTACTTGAATGGTCTGACCATATCATACGGTTATACTACTTAGGTCTGACCATATAATACGCTTATACTATACTTTGATGAAATAAAAGGTATCATTAGGCCCTGGCGAGGAAAAAAAATAAATCCGATGAATATTGCAGGAAAGAGAATAAAAGGGTTAAATAATACAACAGATTATATATAATAAAAGTAATATTAAATTTATTCATGATTATTGTTACTTTACACGTTTACAGTCTATTTGTTATATGAATACCAATATTAGTTGCAAGAGCAAAGGAAAAAGACACTGCTCGATTTTTATCGGAACTAGGCATGTTAACAAAATAAAATGCATGTATTTCTTTGTTATAACAATTATATTCTGTGATAATATAATTTTCACACGTGTAAAATATAGTTATTCAAAGAGGTCCTTCCAAGTCGCTTTTCTTAAATAATAAATTCATTAAGTGTTTTAAAAGTTATTGTGGTTTTGTGTTATTTTAAATATGATAATCTTCCATATTCCATCATGTTATTCAAATTATATTATATTACATAATTCACGATATATATACATATATAGTTGTATAGTTTTATACAGTCATATATATCTAACCTAACCCAGCCTAATGTAATCTAACCCAACTTATACATTCATAGTTTACAGTGCAATTATAAGAATTTTTGAAAAATTATGTAAGATCATTTAGGTGCCCTCATCAGTCACCACTGCGTGTACCGGCTGGATACGGCACTAATAGCAAGCTGTGACGTCAGCTGACGCATGCGCAGAAAGCTCTCACGGTGAGATAAAATCTCACGACTGCCTAACACTGCTGAGAGCTTAGTAAACAGGGCGTACTAAAGTGAGATGATCAATTCTTTCTGTTTTACATTTTGAGAAGCGAATAAATTGGATAATGTTTAATGACAGAACTTATATAAATATTTTTGTTTTTCTGAATATTTTGCTTGCAAATATCAAATATGTTTTCTATCAGTTTGGTAACATTAGATAGTTATCAATCAACTCCGATACCAGAATTGGATGTAACATTTTCAGAGTTTCGTGGAACAGAAATTAAATATGTTCCTGTTATCAGAATATTTGGATCCACTCCTTCTGGTATATTATAATTTTCATATATAAAATTTATCAATGACGCTGTAGTTACATTAAAAGTGTTTCTTGATGTTAGAATAAATAAATAATTGTCATATATAATTATTTGTTAATTGTATTTGGTTTCATATTGTACATAGGAACAAAAACATGTTTGCATATACATGGTGTCTTCCCATATATATATATCCCATGTATAGTAGATAATAATGTGGATAGCTTTATGTACAAATTAGCTGCAGCAATAGATTCTGGAATCAATGTATCTTTGGGATCTGCAGTATCTAATACTCAACATGTTTATAAAATTCAACGAATTTCTGGAATGTAAGAGAATATTATATATTTTATGGTACACATTAATGTGCCTTAATATATCTTACTAAATAAAATATTTGTTTCAGACCTCTTTATGGTTACCACGAGAAAGAACATTTATTTTTTAAGATTTATTTTTATAATCCTGCAATGACTAAGCGAGCAGCTGACCTGCTACAAGTAAATATCATTTACACTTATAATTACTTTTCTCTCCTTAAAAAGCATATAAATAATGGTCAATGTTTTCTTCTAGAATGGCACAATACTTAATCAAAGTTTTCAACCACATGAAGCTCATATTCCTTTTATTTTACAATTTATGATAGATTACAACCTTTATGGCATGAGTTTAATAAACTTAAAACATGTTAAATTTAGACATTCTATGCATACTGAATCTAAAGAGAGTGGGAGTTTCTTAAGTTTGTCTGATTCACAAAAATACCTCCCTGTATCAGTCATGAGGCAGAGTACTTGTACATTAGAAGTAGATGCACAGTCAACTGAAATACTCAATAGAGAAGACCTCAAAAATGGTTTTGATTTGAATCCTGGTATTGCAGCAATTTGGAATGAAGAAAAATGTAGAAGAGATGCAAAAGGCTTACAAAATGCTGAATCACAGATGTTATATTCCAACAGTGATAACAGAATGTATGATTTAACAGACAATGATATATATCAAGAAGAAAAGTTGCTACAAAGACTACAATTTATTTCAGAGGTATGATGTTTATATTTATTTTTACAGAAATACAAGTTCATTTTAATTTATTTTTTATGCCCAGACCACTGACAGTGTTACTTCTATAACACCAAAATCACTCACTTATCCTTTGGAAGTAGAAAATGAACACAACTTATTTAATGCTTCAGATATTTTGAATCACTTTAAACCACTGACATCAAATAAGCAAAATAAGGAAGAGACAGTTTTAAATAATGAATTTTTAAAATTTGAGCAGTCTGTGGTTGAAGAATCTCAGGATAAAAATACAGAAAGTAGTATTTGTAAGTAATTTATTAATTTTAATCTTTTAGAATTGTCACATTTTACTAAAATTTTTTAATATTTGATGTATAGTGGATTCAGAAGATATGCATTTAGTGAACATATTAGCTAATTTAGCAGAAGCAAATGAAGAAGAAAAGATTGTAGATAATGATAGCATGCTAGGCTCTCAGTTTTCTAATCTTAATGATGAGATTAAAGAAAATGAAGATGATGATGATGAAATTGATAATTTAAATATCACAAGTTTAGACTTAAATAGCCTTAGTTCATGGAATTCAGTTACTGAACCTCCTAATCAATTAAATGTTGAAGAACAAACAGGAGGACAACAGCAGGAATATTCTTCATCATTGGAAATTCCACAATATGATGGTTTAAGTGACTATTCTTTAAAAATTGAAAAGCAACTCTCACATAAAACTGTTACCAAGAACCGTTCATATAAAGATGCAATGATGTTAAAATATTTTAAATTTTGGCAAAAACAAACTCGTGAATCGAAGGAGAAGCGAACAAAAACAATTCAAGCTTTTAAACAAGGATTATCAGTTTATGGAAATACTTCAAATAAATACAAATTAGATCATCAAGATTTAGATGTCTATGACATAGATGAAATTGAATTATCATTAACTGATATAAAAGATAAAATATGTTCTCGTGAAACTGAATTTAATCGAATTAATCATAATGAGCCTCATTTTATGACTAATAGTAGTGCAGGTAAATTAAAGATACCTGCATTAGACGGTAACGTTGATAGCTCTGGTGACTCTGACATAGATCCAGATGTTACTATTGAGAGACAAGAGAAACGAATTTGTGTCTATAAATCGAGTACAAAATCCAAAAATGAAAGTAATGTTCCTCGTTCATCGAAAAAACGGAAATTAGAATTTCAAGACTTAGATTCAGATGTTTCTCATAAACGACGCAATGTTAACTTAATTTCTTTGCAAAATGGATCACCTTCTACTCCAAAAAAAATGAAAGTGTCGCAAAGTGCATATTCGTTGTCAAAAAAATATTCTCCACTCAATGTAAAAATAATATCTCCTAGACACAATAGAAGTATTAAAAAGAATGATAATATATTAAATCAACCTAGTACTTCAAAATCCGCTTATGATAGTCCAAGACAGAAACAAACAACGGAAAGTAAGCATTTATATCTAAATTTTCTTTCATCGTTAACAAAATATTTCATTATTTTTTATCCTTTAGGACATACCACACATGGTGAAAGTGGGAAGATTAGTCGAATACGCCTTCTTGATAAATTCAATGATAGGTAAGTAATAATATATTTTTATTTTGCAAAAGTAAAATTATCATTTACACTTTCAATGTTTACAGTACACATATAAATAAAGGAGTTATTGATTCGGAAACAAATCATTCCAGCGAAATATCGAAAACAAAACCTTTAGTACATGTTAGTCCCAAAAGTAACAGAGAGGTTCGTAAAAAATTAGATTTCACGAGTGAAAAAGAAGTTGATTGTACAAAGAATGATATTGAAGAATGTCATGTTAAAAATTCTCCTTTAACAGAAACAGTAGCAAATGTGTTACATGAAAATGGTGATCCTCTTAATATATCTGAAATTAATCCCATTGAAACGTGTACAGTACAGGATGGGAAAATTAGTAATGAGTGTAATGATCCAGATATATTAAGACAAAGTATAAATACTTGTGAAGACGATATTCAAGATAAGACAGTACGAACAAATGAAAATAATGAAGATGAAGAAGATTTTTGTAACATGACATATACACAGTACCTTAATAGTAAATTAGAAATTGAATTAAACACACCAACTGTATTGTCATTAGAAAGTACAAGCGATGCTACCAAAAATAGTTTAGTTACTATTACCACTAAATTTAATCCACCAAGCAAAGAAAGAATTATAAATAGTATGAAAATGTATAGTCTTGTGAAGGTGAAATCCGATACCTTATTTTTTAGTAATAAAGTTGATCTTATAAAGCAGAAAGAACATTCAACTAAAATTAACGATATAGTTCCATTTAAATGTTGCTTAGATAATGTTACAGGTATTAGAATCTGGCGCAGAGTGAAAATAAATGAATTTCATCCTTCTGGTGCAAACATAAAGTCTTGTGATATCAAAAGAGTTCTTGCAGGATATAATTCATTAATTATTCAACCGCTAATTCATCCGCCAACGCCAAAAAATGTTAAAACGTGGTTGCAAGCTAAAAAATATTTATTAAAACAGGATAATAAAAATAAAGAAATGAAGAACAAGACAAATGATACGACAGAGGATATAGTTAATAAACAATGCGTTGATGATGAGCATGAAAAAAAAAGTTCACAAAATTCTAACAATTCTCAACATTTAAGCGGACTTAACGTTACCGTTAGCTCTTCTTTAAGAAAAATGCTTGAAAATCCAATATTATATAAAAACAGTGACAGTCAAGAATATTTAGGTATTTCATTTGGACAAATAGACTATACCATGAAAGGACACAGTGGTAATGTTGACGATGAAAATCTTCACCACGCTCGAGGTCTAACTATGGTTAGTTAATTATTTCATATATAAATCTGACTATAAAATCCCAAATTCTTATATATTAATTATTTCAGCGCCAATGTTTAACAATACTTTCAGTGGAAGCGCATGTTAATACACAGGGTAAACTTCTACCTAATCCAGAACATAATGCAATTGAAGCAATTTTTTATGCCGTTTATGCTGACGTTCCATCATCTCAAGTGGATCGGATAGATCATGGTATGCATAGAAATATCATCCTTATTATTTAATATTAATAATTAAATCCAAATGTAAAATTATTTCAGGAGCCATTCTTGTTAATTCATCTATACAGAATGAAAAAGTGAAAAACATTCATACAACTAGTAGTATGTGTGCCATATCATATGTATCAAACGAAGAGAATTTATTTAACAGTCTTATAAAATTAATCAGATATTGTGACCCGGACATTTTAATTGGTTGGGAAATAGAATCTGCCTCATGGGGCTATATTTTCCAGAGGGCTGCTCATATTGGCTTTAATAGTTTCATGTGGCAAATTTCAAGAATTTCAAATGTTACTTCAGCATCTAAAGGACAAATGTTGGATAAAGACACTTTAAGCGATATAAAAGTACCGGGGCGAATTGTCTTAGATGTTTGGAGAATAATGCGACATGAAATAGGTAAGTTACACATTCTAAAAGTCAAGCATAATTTAAAAGATTTGATATGCATTTTACAGCATTACTAAATTATACATTTGAAAATGTTATGTATAATGTTATGCGTGAAAGAGTCTCTTGTCCTTCCTTTCAAACTTTGAGCAACTGGTGGAGGCATAATAGGGTAACAATACAATGGAGAGTCATAACACATTATGTTATAAGAGTTGTGGGTACAATAAGAATACTAATACATCTGGATATCATTGGTTCGTATGTTACTTACATTTTTATGTTGTTGTCAAACGGTATGTTATGTTTTACTTTATTAAAATATTGTAGGAAAAACATGCGAACATGCGCGACTTATTGGAATACAGTTTTATGAAGTCTTTTCACGAGGCTCTCAATTTCGAGTTGAGTCTATGATGTTGAGACTTGCGAAGCCATTAAATTATATTGCAGTCTCACCATCCATACAACAAAAAGCTAATATGAGGGCACCACAAGCTTTACCACTTATTATGGAGCCACAGTCTATATTTTATACTGACCCATTAATTGTTCTTGACTTTCAAAGTTTGTACCCAAGCATTATAATTGCTTATAATTACTGTTTTTCTACATGTTTGGGTCGTGTAGAGCATATTGGCCTGTAAGACACAGTATTAATATTGTTATATCTCGATAAAAATATAGTACACACTTATAATTGTTTTCTTATCTTTTACAGTAATGAACCATTTGAATTTGGTGCAACAACATTAAGGGTAAAAAAAAGTACTGCTCAAAAATTACAAGGAAAAATAAATTTTTCACCGTGCGGTGTAGCTTTCGTAAAACCAGAAGTAAGACTGGGAATATTGCCACGTATGCTTACAGAAATTTTAAATACTCGGCTAATGGTAAAAGCATCTATGAAACTTCATGGAAACGAAAATCAAGCATTACAACGTGTTCTTCACTCACAACAATTAGGTCTTAAGTTAATTGCAAATGTTACTTATGGTTATACAGCTGCTAATTTTAGCGGAAGAATGCCCTGTATTGAAGTATGTTTGATATCTATAATACACTTATTTAGCAAATAATAAATAGAAAATAATATTTGCAATTATTTAAGATAGGTGACAGTGTTGTTAGTAAAGGAAGAGAAACACTGGAACGAGCAATTAAAATAGTAGAATCCACACCCAAATGGGGAGCTCAAGTTGTTTATGGAGACACAGATTCACTATTTATTCTTTTACCAGGAAGATCTAGAGAGGATGCATTCGATATTGGAGCTGAAATTGCTGATACTGTTACTGCTGCTAATCCTCCTCCTGTAAAACTGAAATTTGAAAAAGTTTTACAACCATCCATATTACAGGTAATATTTTATTAATCATTAATAAGCAACATTAATTATGTAATATTCTAAAATATTTTATAACATTTAGACCAAGAAAAGATATTGTGGTTACATGTATGAGTATCTTGAACAAGACAAACCTGAATATTTAGCCAAAGGCATTGAAACTGTACGTAGAGACGGTTGTCCAGCCGTAGCTAAAGTAAGTAACATAAATTAATAAATATGACCAATAAAATAAATATTTAATAAAAATTTTTTTAAATTTTAGATACTTGAAAAATCATTAAAAATTTTATTCGATACCAAGGACATTTCCTTAGTAAAATTATATGTTACCAGACAATTTGATAAAATTTTACGACAGAAGATATCGATTCAAGACTTAACTTTTGCAAAGGAATTTCGTGGCTTGCGCGGGTACAAAACCAGTGCCTGTGTACCCGCATTAGAATTAACACGAAGATTGATGCGTAAAGATCCTCGTGCAATACCTCGCACTGGTGAACGAGTACGATACGTTATAGTAGCTGGTGCACCAAATCAACCACTTATTCAATGTGTGCGAACTCCAATGGAAGTAATTTTGGATGAAGGGTTAAGCCCAAATTCGATATATTATATTACAAAAGTTATTATACCGCCTCTCAACCGATGTTTCAATTTACTTGGCATTGATGTTAATACATGGTATAATAGATACTATAAAGTCTCGCTATATGGTCCTGGTTGTGTTGATACATAAAATTTATATTAATGATTTTTAGGTATAGAGAAATGTCTCATCGGCAAACTCCTGATAAAGCAGTCAGCTTGATCACAGACAATCAAAAACTAACTATTAAACAATTCTTTGGTACCGTTGTATGCGCTGTTTGTGGTGATCAAACACAAAAAGATATTTGTACAAATTGTATAGAAAAGCCATATCAAGCTGTTACGATTCTGCATGAAAAGATTAGATGGATAGAACGTACATATCATGAAGTCAATACGGTAAATGTAAAAATGTATATTCTTTATAAATACATTCCACAATTACTCCAAAATTATCATTAATAGTTTATATTAATTTCTTTTTAGATATGTCAGTCCTGTGTCGGATGTACAGATGAACCGGAGTGTGAATCTTTAGATTGTCCAGTATTATATCGTTTAGCACAATCTCGAAGAGATCTTGTTAAAGTACCCTATTTAAATCAAATTGTTTGTAACATTGATACTATCTATACAGAAAGAAGAAATACATGACAGTGATTGATATTGTTTTTGTTAAATCAATCAAAGTTATATAATTACATTTTTGGATTAATTTTCTAGGAAATTCAGAGAAAGCGCGCGTAAATATAAATTTTGTAAGAACTTGTAAAAGAAAAACTTTATGTCCAACTATCTAAATTAATTACTTGAAAATAAATTATTGTTTTATTTTTTATTATAAAATGAATCAGTTTGCTTTTAATAGTTACATTTATTATGTATAATGCGTGACAGTGCACGAGCACTTTGAGAGTGGTGGGAAACTCTTTTCCTTAGTCGCCATTTTTCCTAGGAAAGTCAAATTTGGACTTGGCGGCACATGCATTGTTATATACCCAGTAACTTTTTATTTCGTACTTATACTTTCTATTCTCCCATTTTCATATCTTTTAAATTTACAAAATATCTTTATATATTTTCCAAATATTTATTTGCGCAGATATATACTGTTTTTTATTATTTACATAAATAATTAAATTCGTGTATTACAAATTGAATTCAGTTATGAAACATTATATCTGGAAATGAAAAAATAAAAAATAAAAATTAACACTATAGTTATTATACCTGAATATAAAAAGCATTTTAGAATTTATATAATAAAATAATAACATACATATAATTTTTATTGCGGAAGAGCTATTCAATTAACACAGAATATCATTTTAATATATAAATTTATAATGGTTTAGTACACTTTTATTATTTAATTTAGCATAATAATAACATTAATGAGCTAGTTAAAATAAAAAGTAATAATACAATTTTACGTTTACAATTATTTGTGTATAAAGCACTGCGTGAGTGAACTCGGATGTTTCCTTTCCTTTTATCGGAATGATTCATTACTTTATAATGCTTGTCTCTTTTCGATAGGTATCGTGTTATAAATGTACGTTAGTTTTACTTCACATTTTTCTTTTTCAGAGCGCATGCAAATGTATGCACCATCTGTGATCCCCACTGATGAGTACGAATGAGTTTCATTTAATAATCTAATTGATCCTTGATATACAATTCAATAGCCACGAACATGTAGCATGCTAAGATTCCAACGTAAGGTAACTGATTCATTCAATTATTGGCTAAGAAGTGTTCTTATTTCTTTGTGCATGTGACAAAGAAAATCAACGTAACTTGGACTTCCATCGTTTCCTCTGTCTTCGATTAAGAAATGACGCAGGACCATTTCAAGTTTCTCACGCTGTCGCACTATAGTTAACTAAAAAAAAATATTACAAAATTTCAAATAATGTGCTTAATTTTTAACCAGATTTTACTGTATTATTCATTTGCTTACTTACCCTCATACATCGATGCCTTTCCACACGTACACGATTAATAATATCTGTGATTCGTTTATTTAACGGAGTATCTAACACAGGTAACGCGGTACGATCCGTATCAACTTGAACTACTGATGGAACTCCGAATACTGCCTGTACCCATTGTGGTGAGAGTGCCAGGCCTAGCCACAGGAACATGTGGATACTGTTTTCTGAATTAAAAAAGAAAGAAAAATGTAATTATGAACTTGAAAAATATAAAATGTAGTTGAATAAAGTATTTACCTAATAAGTACGCGCCATCGTCGGTAAATTTGTTAATAGAGCAGCGCAACATTTGGGGTAATTCAGTATCTTGCGGATCAACATTGTGTAAAGGAATTAGTCTTGGATAGATATATACAACGGATATTGAAATGGGCATAGTTGCAACTGCTTGCATAACAAAAGACCTGTCATCGATAGTCATATCAGCACCTGCAAAATTGCGTTTGTTATTATTTTCACAGGCATAATCGATTATTACGTGAGCAAACAGACTGGAAAATAGTTTTACCTCCAGATAATGCATCGCTTTTTACTAACGAGTTGATATAAAGTGGTAACAATTTTATACATTCTGGTAATATTAATTGACCAACACTGGATGGAGAAGCGCAATGTTTTCGAAATGCAGCTAATGTATTTACACATCTTGTAATCAAGTTGTTCTTAACAGTTTTTGGAGTTGAATCAATTAATTTGAAAACACCTAAAAACCAACAGTAAAATTTAATTTTTTATAGTTAAAATATTTAAATTTATTATTGCATAAAAATAATTGATCTTACTTTGTTTGGATAGGTAGTTAATGATTGCATCTAAGTCGCATGCTCGGTACAAGTCAGCCATTTGAGAAGAGGTTTGTAAACTAAAATTAATAATACGCAATCTTCTGATTCCAGCGCATGAAGTATACAACAAAGCTGCTTGAATATATACACCTTCATCGTCTGTCAATTTGTCATCGTGTTTTATTTCTACAGCAATAGCCTAAAATTGATAATAATAAAGTGTAAATTTATATTTCTCATGATACCCAATCTAGCATTCAAACAGCAATATGCAGTTAACCACACACGCATATTTACCTTATTGCAGTCTATACTAGCTAATTTCATATCTGTTGTATTAGACATAAAAAAATGTCCATAGAAATCAGTTGCACGAACACCAGTAGATGTGCGCACACGCATAATGGCATCGAATGCAATTGGTCTACTAATATTATTAATAACATCGGAAATTAAACGTTCACCGTCTATGTCAGCCTAAAAATGAGTGTAACATGAAAAATGTATTTCTTATTTATATATATTAACAATATAACTTTTGTTACCTGAAAATAGGTATATTTATAAACTTCTCCACCAGTTAATCTGCAAATCTGACCTATTGTTGCAATGTCTACGTATGAATTGTTAAAGACGAATAAATCTACGGAACATCCTGCTTCTACACATTCTTGACCCAAGTTATTATAAACGTTATTTTGTGGAGCTAATACAGTTTTTTCCTTTTCTGTACCAAGAACTTTACGATCGTCACGATTTTTCAATTTTCCAGGAGCTTCGGCAATCGGTAAAGATGAATGGAAAACCATTAATTTTCCCGCACAGTCTGATGCCTTAAACATTAAAATTTCAACTTAATAATATTTTAAGTTTTATTATTAAAAATATCATTAAATGCTCAACATACATTTAATGCTTCTAATCCAGCTTGTATCGCAGGTGCAAGAATAGTTTCCGTTTCGCGAGTATTTGCGAACATCTCCGGTATCTGTGCCATCAGACTATCAATAACAGATTCGCTTTCCTCAACGTCACACAAAAATCCATCAAGAAGCGGCATAAATACATCTTGTACATCTCCGACAACCATCATTTGTGGTTGCGCAAGGCAAGGATTGATATTGTAAAAGTGTACTGTATTATTGTATGTTATAAATCCTACTTTCATATTTGTTTTCGTTTGACCAGCATCAGTAGGTAGATGCCGTAAAATTGATTTCATCTGACCGCATAGTAGATTGATTAAACCAGATTTAACGGTGTTGTATGATACGTCGATCACGAACACGATAGCTGGTGGTTTTGGAAAAGTATTGTTCTAAAAATGAATGATTCAAAATGTAATTGTTTAGCGAAAGGGACAACTATTAACTATTTACTGTTTTAAACACATGATTTACCTTGCAGTAATATTCAGTGGCAACATATTCGTATGTTCCTAACATTAGTTCTGGCCTCTCATAGCGATCCATGCGTTGACCAGTGTGATCCAAATGTTGAAAGTATTCTGCTGGAACTAAATTAAAAACAAAAAGATAGTAACGGTATTTACACTTAAAACGTTAAATAAGAATAATTTTTACCTTCTGTTGTTGCTTTGCAGAACATGCACTGAAATCTTCTGCCTGCATCGATGAATTGCATAAATGGACTCATGTATGCTTTACAACGTATACAACGAACTGGTCCAATCTCACCCATATCCACGATAGGTGGTTCATATTCGCCTTCCGCGATACGAGCCATTGGACTTATTATTAGACCAAACGGAATATTTGTCTGCGGCAAAATAATTAATGCACGCATGTTGCAAAATTAGAATCATAGCTTGTGTACAAAATATTTAACTTACTTGTTTTATAATATCTGCTGTGGTAGGAACAGTATACATAGTAGATCTTATAAATCTAGGAGACGCATTTCCTTGATCTTGCGTCACGAATTTTGTAGTTACTAATGGCGGAACCAGCCCCTTTTCATTTGTTACGAATACACCACCTCTGTTACGTTGATCATCTTGCATTACTTGAATAGGACTTGGCATGTGTTCAGGGTCTAATCGTTTAGCTTGTTGCGATTGCATATCCGGTTGGTATCCACCTCCTACACCAGGTGTATCCTGATATGAACCTCTTTGAGCACTATACATATCATTATAGCCTTGATATCCGGTATGTTGGTAGCCTGGCATTGCACCAGCTGGACTACGATTAAGTCCTACAGGATTTCCCATAGTTTGACCATGCATGGGAGATCCAGGAACATATGGTTTCTGACCTGCTTGTGGTAAACTTGCACCAGAATTTATCATTTGTCTCGTTGGTTGGCCAACTAATGGGGGTTGTGGACCAGATAAATTTTGTTGTCCTAATAATGGTGGCCTGTTGAAACTTTGTTGATTTGGTAGCAGAGGTGGAGCAGCACTCTGTTGACCTGATACAGGAGGTGGGTGTATATTTTGTTGATTCATAGGTGGTAGACCAGACAAATTAGATGCGGGAATATTTGAGTCTTGATAAGAATGAACGTATTTTTGCTGTTCTTGTAAAGAATATTGTTGTCCCGGTAGAGGTGGTGCTGAGAGTGGAGGACCAGATGAACCTGGTGGTCCTTGCAAGGGTGGGCCTGACAAGTTCTGTTTTAATAATGGTGGGTTTGGTAAGTTGTGTTGTCCAGGTGGTCCTTGCATAGGAGTATTGCTATGCCCTTCTTGATTTAACAACGGAGGCTTAGATAAGCCTGGCTGTCCTGGCATTGGTGGCTGAGAAAAGTTTTGTTGTCCAGATGAAGATGAATTAGATATATTTTGTTGTCCTTGCATTGGTGGTGGTGCAGACTTTTGTCCCATTGGTGGTCTAGGAAAGTTCATATGTGCAGATGGATCAGTAGCATTCATTTGAGCAGGCTGATGCTGACTGGGACCAGACAATCCAGTGTTGAACATCTGTTCAGATGGTAAATTTTGTCCAGGATAATATGGACCAGAAGTAGGTGCTGTAGAATGTCCTGAAAATGGAAGACTCATGGGTTGTGGCATGGTATTTTTTGAAGTTGTCTTTTGTTGTTGCATATCCTGCCCAGAAATGGGTGGTCCAGATTTTCCACCAGGATCAGTTTGTCCACCTGAGCCTGTCACATTAATACATTAATACATTTGTATCCTATTAACAATATCTTCTGTTTAAAATTTTGTATACTTACTTGGTACTGATGTATTTAATGCATTATTAAAACCATTAATATTTGAAGGCGTTGATACCACTGGACTACTTTTTCCAGGTATAGGCAGTGGGGGATAATTTTGCTATACATTAAATGATATAAAATAAAAATGAATATATTAAATATTGATAAAAATATTATGACTATTGTTATTTAATTTGATTTTAATTACCGATGATGGTGGTCTTTGCTGATCTCCTAAAGACATATTTGTCATTTGATTAACTATATTATTTTGACTTGATAGAGGACTCATCATATGTGGATTATTTGTTGATGATTCATACTGAGTATTTTCTGGAAAAATTTTATTTTTATAAACATAAATATATTCTAGAGAAAATAAAATAGAAACAAATTATAATACCTTCTGTTTGTATGTTATTCATATAATATGGAACTTGAGACTGATGTATATTACTTAAAGGGGATCCTTGTATAGGTTTTTGAGAAGCATATGTTTGGGAATTCATGGTGGATCCTTTTAACATATTTGGTGGAACATTAGAATTTACTTCTGGATATGGAGATGTTGTTGGGGGACCAGGAAAATACCCAGATTGTGGTTGGGACTGCTGCTGCTGTTGTTGTTGTTGTTGTAAATACTGCGGATTCATTTTTTATCCTAAATAAAAAACAAAAATTTGATAAAAAGTAAGTATCTCAAAAAAATTTATTCTTTTTTTAAAAACTGACTGATAGATACATAATAAATTCAAATTCATATACAGATATATTATATTATATATATATATATATATATATATATATATATATATATTAGAATATTAATAATCATTGTAAAAAATAGATGAAACATGTATTTTACAAAATATGTTTTTATTCTATGATTCACTATTATCCGAAACTGTACTGAATATATTCACTTGTATACAAAAAAATATATAAATCAAAAATAAAAACTTAAAATATGCTGCAAACTGACAGTCAGAAGATAACCTATACAATATCAGCTGTACGATTACCATACATTGTATCACTTTCCAATTGCACATGAAATTAACGCATTAATCACCGAAAGGCATTAATTGTATATGGTAAATTATCATTAAATGTTACTTCAGAATTGTAGAAAAGAATAAGCCATTTTGCATACGGTAACATTAATAATCGTAACCATCGAACCAGAAAATTGGGAAACATTTATTAAACAGTAACTACTTACGTTGTAATGTTAAATGTATTTGAACCATAACAAAAGTTAATATTTCCACAAATGTTTACAATAAATGAAGAAAATGTACTTCGCTGCAACAGTGACTGCTGCTGATGCCACGTAAGGTGGCATTGCGCATGCGCTCGGTGCACGCTGGACGAGACACGTCATGATAAAAAATTAGAACGCTGTAAAAGGGAAATTTAAATAAAAACTCGGGCATATTTTGGACCAATATACATTTATTGCTGAAAAACAAATTAAAGTAACAATTAAATGTTCGTTAATTCTTAAGCAATCGACGGAATATCTAAGTTTGAGGAAGGAAATGACACTGTGCTTTATTAGTTTTTATTTAGTCAGTTGGTCATCATGAGTGCGCAAAATTTAAACAGCGTATGTGTTTTAAATTTTTAATTGTGCATCATTTGACATTTTCGAATAAAAATTATTCACGCGTACTGTAAAACAAAGTTTAATATCAGAAAAGATAAATTAGTCGAAAATAGTAATTTGAAAGTTACCTGCGTAGTTAGAAAACGGTGTAAATGGATCACATAAACGAATTTCATAAGATCAAGAATACACCATATTAAACTTAATGATGTATCAATTATATATGCTAAGTTGCCGTTTGAAGAGTAAATGACATTAACGTGTAGACAAATGTGTGTAAGATATACCATCGCTAGTATACGAAATCGGAACTCGTACGCCTCGTTGACGAGTGATGCCGCTTTGCACAGTTCAAATCGAAGCACTTTTAATAGCTTGAATCTAGAAACTAAACTTTAGTGTAAATAATTAGTTCTCGTGAAATAATACGTAAAAAAATATACTGAAACCATACCGCTATTCACATCAGACGATTCGGAAAAAGAGATATAATTGTTCCCTTTCGTGATGACATTTAAATCCGCATTTATTTCTTTGAATCTAACTTTGATTTTATCCATAATCATACCGAATGAACATACTATTACAGTATTGACAAAATCGGCTAGATAATCTAACATCCACATAAGAACATACATGTAATCTCTCGAGTAATCTAAGAATCCATAGTAGTTCGCTAAATTGGAAAGTATCACTGTTAATATTGTAGCAGTCGTTTGAATGACACCATTTCTCATGCCCAATGAATAATCAATTTTTTTATTGAAAAACAGTATATTCTTATCAACCTTGTCTATTTGTTCAAATACTCGTCTTAACTTCGAAATGTGTCGCACGCTTAACATGGTTATAATAGGTAATAAAAGTACGTTAATGAAATATCGAATTTGTTTGGCTATAATCGTCGGGTTCATGCGGAGAGTTTCGTACATATTATTTGCATAGCCACTCACTTCGAAAAGTAAAACGAAATAAACTACTTGCAACAGAATTTGATATACGTAATTTAGATATAAATGTTTAGAGGATTTAATAGGATATAAACCTGAAACAAAAAATAGAGTATAAGATCGAAATTTGAAATAGTTGCTTTTGCTACAATTTTCTAAGTAGGTAATTGCTTATTTACCTAGAAGCTTCATTACGGCTAATAATAACCAAGACTCGTTATACACGTTAGAAGGATGAAATAACTTCATGCCTATTTCTTTTCACATTAGAATTATAACTACATAAATTTAAATGGTTTCATAACGAGTTATATTCATGCATTAAATCTGTCAATACTTTCAATTGCGTGTCGAGCAACATTGAATAATTAATTGAACGTTTACTAGATGCAATACGTAATCTATTGTAACTACGTTTATTTTTATATTTTACATTAAATATTAATTAATGAATTTGCATAAATAAATTACGTGTTTTCAAGGCTGTTAATATTTGTATCAACAGACGGATTTATTTGTATAATAGGCTCTTGGTATATTGCCATTGATAAGTACGTTGGAACAGAAAATGCTATAAACTAGCAATACGTTATTCTAAATATTAAATGTGTATATTAGGTGATCTTATAATTCGTATACTTTGCTATATCAACACCTCTTCCCGCCACTCGTATTTATTGTCCACCTTGTACATGGCCGAGGGAGTGGATACATGACAGAAACGATTGAAGTTAGCTGAGTTTCATGTTCTGGTACGGTCTAACGTGGAATACGTAAATAGACAAATAGTGGTTACTAACATATGTGATTATGTACCCATTATATTCTAGAAATAAATACGTTTGCTGGTCAACATTCAATTACATTATCTCTATTTGTTATTTGTTTTAGTATTGCTGTCGACGTAAAAATTCTAAAGAACTGTCACTAACAATGAATGAGCAGGAAACAAGTAATAACAAATGCATTTATTTGTTATTTTATTATAATAAATATTCATACTCATAATGTAATAGACATTATTTTACAGATCAAAACCTTTCGACACAAAAGGTTTTGTTACCTGGCCATGATCCTGGATGGAATGATCCTCCAAAATGGGCATACTCTGGAGCACAAAGTTCTGTAACTCCTACTAAAAGAGTATTGAATAAACGGGTGGCATTTCCATTAGCATCCACAAAAGCTAATGACAAAGAACCTTTATCTGAAACTAAAACATTGAATATGCCACCTCTGGTACAGTCTTCTTCTAATTTACCACCGACATCAAACAAAGTAGTAGATGTTGATATAAAAATTGACAAGGAAAAGGCATTATCTGATGCCTTGGAAAACTTGGATGCTGTGATTAATGAACACATATTGGAAAAATATAGGGTAGAAGAAGTAAGAAAAAGATTAGATGTATTGAAGTCTATGTGGCTTGAAGACAAATTAAATAATGTGATATATAAGAATATTTTAGATTTATCAGCAGGTTAGTTATATATACTAATGCATGAAGCAGATCTTTGCTATTTTTGAAGAGTACAAAGTATTAAAAAAATCATTTTTCCAGCTTTACGAGAAGGAGATATTCAAAAAGCTGATCAAATACATGTTTCACTAATGATGCAGCATGCTAGCTTATGTAGTTCATGGATACCTGGAATTAGGCATATTATTTTAGAATTAAAAACCAAAACCGATACTTCCAGTGCAATGCAATCTTAAGACTCAGAATTATATTAATTTTCAATGAAAAAAATTATTGCTATATTCATATGTCATTAATATATTTGTTTGTGCAAATTATTTTATGGTATTAGTATTATCTTTGATTGTGATACAAATTTTACGAAATTAAAACTTTTATTTCTTTTTCGCATTTTTAAATTTTATTTTGCTAGTAACTAACACGATTTAATTAAAAATTCAAACAATGATGAAAGTATTAATATCATGAATATAACGAATTTTATTCGAATAAAATAGATGCTATTACATTTATATAGAATTTACTGTAAAATTCTGTGTAACAACGCTTCCTTTATTCTAAGAATTTAATATAATATTAAATTGATACTTAAAAGGTTGTATATTTCCTTATTTAATCATCTAGCGGAAGAAGATGAGAACTAATTAAACTAAAGTTTTAAAAGTATGTACT
Organism: Megachile leachella; assembly: GCA_963576845.1. Classification (NCBI taxonomy): domain Eukaryota; kingdom Metazoa; phylum Arthropoda; class Insecta; order Hymenoptera; family Megachilidae; genus Megachile; species Megachile leachella. Next base: position 7,140,870 of record OY756248.1, on the reverse strand, counting down.
TCACCCTGTTCGCCAAAGAGATGGCGCCATTTGTTCCATTTTCCTAAAAATTCAATTAATAATGATTAATATGCTATATATTTATTATATATTTATTAATATTAATTTTATGCTGTTTGTAATATACTCCGTGGATCCGAAGATGGTAATTATGTGTCCAGAACAGTTCCTACACTATACTGCCTCTCGTCGACAATATAGAGAATGATATAAGAATGGCAACAAAATTTATGAATGTAGATAATATAGAACTTACAATATATACTTACCATCATATGCTTACTTGATCCACGCGCGTTTAATGAAGATTCTTGAAATTCTTGTAAAAGAAAATGAGGTTCTAACCGATATAGTAGGAAGTGACATGAGAATGATGACGTACATTACACCTTTCAGAATTATGCGGTGCAAATGTACACCTTGGGGCAATATAAATTTCCGCTGAGTGAAAACTAGTATTTTGGAAAAAACTTTTCATGTACTGTCAACTGATATGTACAGTGCATACTGTACATATCATGCGTTATTGTAAATAATTTATTTCGCAAATATGCCTCGTATCCTCTTCTACTTTAACAGTTAATATTTATGTTGTATAACAATTAACATTCCTGGTTAGCATCATCGTGGTTACGTTTAAAAATACATTTGAGATAGTTAATTAAAAATTCTAAGATTACGTAGCATGATAATGTTATGTCAACATGTGAAGATACCATTTTAAAAAGTAGGTGAAGTGTAACGTACGAACGTAAAGCGGTTGGTTTATTACCGCGATCGTAACTACACGATCGTAAATCAAAGTCGTAATATTCGTTTGTAAGGTTATTCTACATACAAGGAGTGACCGAATACGTTCAAATATTTAAGGGGATTTTTTCTCAAATTTGTTACCACCTGTTGTTACGATAATAATCATGCTTCAATTTCTGCCATGCGATTTGCCAGGTGATTGCTGTTTGCCGCGTGGCATGTCCGAACACACACGAAAATTGCCGATTCGGTGGAACTGAAGCGTCGAAGCGTCAGTTGCATGTCAGACGTCGTTCCGGTCGGACCGTTCTTGTGTTCTTCGATTCGGTGAGTAACTTTACCTCTTTACACGCTTTTCATTTTTCAGTCCTTGTACCTGTTCATGTTTTAACATAGCCTGTTTCAAAAAATGTTAAACTTTAATGTTAGCAATGTTCGTATGGTTGTGTATACATCAATAATGTTACGTTACTTTTACAACTTACAATGCAACTATTTTGAAAACAGACACTTCCTTTATATAAGAACTTTCTGTGGTTATCCATCCATCATTGGCGAACAACAGTACATAACATAGTATTGTGATCTGAACTTCTGCGTAAGATAATTGTTACCTTATATTTACGGTATTAACGATAATGTGCACCTATGATCGGATTAGATCATTATACAATTCAGCAAGTATTTAGCGGTATTCAATAACTGAACGAAGTACCAATGGAATAACCGGTAGATCAACTTTTAGCCTTCTGTTTTTATCGGCGAAAAAGCCCTCAACCGTTCCTCTCGTTGATATCGATTTTGAAATCATTAATCGCAGAACGATGTAACGTTTGCAATGGGCTTATGTCCCGCTTTGTGTTTACATGTAGTATCATATGAATCACTGAATAAAAGGTCAACGAGAAATAGTACTTCAGCAACATATGCTTTACATATTAGTTCCATATTCATGTTTTCAACGCCATTATAATATCTTCACCTGCATTTCGTGATACGGGGTTCGTACATATCAGTGAACCCTTTTCATCTTTTGACGGTGTTAGTGTTTACTTATTGATAGTATCGTCGTTAGTACGGAGCAAATGGGATTCTTGCCCTGGGCCTCCATCTTAGGGACTTTCAAATTTTTTTAAAATTATTTGAGTCAAATATAGTAGCAGGCATCAAATTCTGTGTAGTTACAGTGCTTAACTACATAATGCATGGTAGTACAACTCTTGGTCGTTTAATGTATAGTAATATAATGCGTGACCGTACAACTCGTGGTCATATAAAGAGGCTCCACTGCACAAACTCTATTTGTGGTTCTGCTGATGGGTACTTACTAATCTTTTGCAATGCTAATAAGGTATTTTAGTTTTTTAGTTTGTGCCAGAGAAATTATATCGTAATGATGATTATAAATTACAAAATTTGAAAGATTCTGTGAAAATAATTGATGCCGGGTAACGGTACTTTCGAATGTAATCTGCTGATGCAAGTATGATGCATAAAGATCTCCTTAAGCACATGTGTTCTTTCTACAAACAAATTTCTCACGTTAAAATGGTTACTTTACCTCTTATGAATATGATCTCGATTTCAAGAAATGAATGTTCGAGAAATAACTGTTATTCTTGACACTGCCATTAGTTTTCGCGAGTTAATTTATGTTAATTGTTTCTTATAGTAATTAGGTTAAGAGGGCAGGCAGCATAATATCAAATATGGTAGGATAAACGTCTTTAAGTATTAAATAAGAGGCAGTTATAATTATAAATATAAAATATTCGAACAATTTTTTTTCGATTGTTTATCCTGGAGTGAATTATTTTTAATTAAATTAAATTGTTAATGGAGGTACACTTAGTATTTAGTACATACCTGTAGTTATGATAAACCATTGATTACGATATCGTATTGATACAGTTTGTGATTATATTGTACTAACAGTAGTCGATCAGTTATCGCAATTTCCTTAGGCAGTGGATGTACGTATGTAACACTGTGAAGGTTACAGGTCATTACTATTGAGGATAAAAATTATAATATAATAAATAATACCATTACATACCTGATGTCTGATTTTATTTATTTAATAATGTCATTTATTTTTACGTCGTCACGCTTTTTAATTTAACAAACTGTATAGCATCCAGAACAAGCAACCCATTCATTGGACTTACATTAGTGGCACCACTCTCAATACTGTATTTGACATTATTTATAAATAGTGTTAGACCAGAACATGTTCGAGTGATAGAACGTCGGTCAAACAATATACGGCATACATTTCACACGGTGTTCCTGTTACATTAGAATACGATATAAAACGTGCGATATTTTTTACCCAGTTACAATACTCGAAGACTGGAACGACGGTTCGCGAAAGCAGACGTGAATTAGCGTGTGAATCGTGCGCAACTTCGTTGCTCGTAAGTGTATCTGATAGTCACGGAAAAGGAGAAGAAAATTCCGGTCTCCTCGTGCATGATGAAAGCTCGTTCGGGTTCGTTTATCATCGCGTCGCAGAGGGATACGTATAGCGGTCGTTAAAAAACAATATATTATATTTAACCATACCTGCTTTCCTCGTGTCATTTCTTTCGTCGTTGGGAATCCGTACGATTGATTTATCAGTTGTTCGTCTATTATTTCAAATATACTTTATAAGTTCGTGTTGCTGCTGATTCTACAAAGAAACTTATTAGCATAGTCAAGTCATTAGCAAGCATAATGCGCCATCTTGTATACCAACCTACGCTTTGACATTTGTGCATCTGTTTCAATGCCTAGGTTATTTAATTAAACATAAAGAGGGTCGGCGTAATATTTCTGTGCGATCAGATAGTTATTCTTGTGGAGGATGTTAATGAAGCCGGTTTCGATCAGCTGATGAATTAATTACGGAACAAACACTGGCGTGTCCTTAATCGTGACAGAGGAACGAGGCTAACGATTCACCCGGGGTCCTTGGTCGTACGATCTCGTTCGCATGAGTCATCGGCAATTCGATTCTTGTCTCACAATATCGACTCTCGCGTACATGGGAATGAACGATCCTTTTTCCGCGATTATGTAACCATGGCCGTCTCAGTTGTCGGTGTAATTATTGCTATGATGTGAATGGCAACAAAACTACAAGGACTTTTCCAAGATGCGAATAACGAAGCAATTTTATAAATGAAATTTTTGAAACGTACGTTCATTGTTCTTTGCCAGTTATTAATATTATTATTACATTTATTTTTTATGTTATATAGCACAACTATTTTCTCTTACTGATTTCAAATTTGTTATGAATAAAGGCAATTTTGCAAACACAGCAACGATCTGCTCGAAAATCGACTTACGCCATTGAATTTTTAGTCATCGAGATACTCGATATTATAAACTACAATCGAAGTGAAACGAAAGACGCAAAGTCAGCGAACGATAAAGAGGAAAGATATTAAATAGCGCAGTATGTCACCGTACGCACGAAATCACATCCCACGATTCAATCTAATCGTTGAAAGCGGTTGATGACGATGATCACACGAAGGTTGTTCCAATTAATATTAAACTGCCTGTGAAATAATGATACTACCGTACGTGAGTGCGTTAACGAACAACTCGTGCACGTTACTCTGTTCCACCATAATCCTCGATGAAGTAACGTACACTTGTAATGCTGTGGAATTTTGACGTTAACTGTTGGACGCTGCAAACTACGGTTAGTATAACGCTCTGTAAAGTTTGGTGTTATTTTGTGTCAAAGCAGCGTTCAGTACAGCGCGCTGAAAAATTTTGCGCTGATTATCAACTATTTTCTGTCGATTATAAGTGTCAAGATATTTGCCAACTATGACGCATTAAACGATTAAGCATCGATCCATTATTGTTAACATTAACCTTGATAATCTTAGTTGTACATTGCGATAAGCCACTGATAAGAATTTGAAAAGAATGAGAGCAATAAGCGAATTCAATAGCGAAAATGTTTAAAGGTGTTAATGGCACTGTATTTCGAGTATTCAGATTTTTCTTTCCTCCGATCCTGTCCTTTTGTTCAGGAGAGACAGGTCGTTGGCCGCACTTTATGGTTCGAGGTGCCAACGCTCCATTCTAATGTAATCTCCATTGTAAATCCGTTGTCGAGCCTCTTACCTCTATATATTTTCATCTTGTTTCATTATTTCATCGTTCGAACGTACACCTGACCACATAGTATGTTTAACTATGCCACGATAATCGCTATAATTTATACGTCATGTGCAGTTCTGTTACACATCATGTACGGTTCTGTCTTTACGATGAGTAGGTGTGAAAGTGGTCAGTTAATGAAGTTCCGATGGATAGGGAGTCAAGGATTACAAGGTTTCACAGTTTAAATATTCGCAAATTCCAGCATCCCAAAATACGTTTCGGTGTTTCAATATTTTTACATTCTTCAGTTTTCAAATTCGTTAATTCTTGAGTGCTCATATTTCACATCTTCAATTCTCCAAATCTGCAAATTCGGTAATTATGTAACCGATGCAAGTAGGGCCTAATTACACGGTGGCAACGCAACGCGTGAACGTAATGCGTAATGAGTATATTCACCGAAGGTAAAGTACTTAGCTGTCCCGAGTTCGTTGACCGTGACAACAGATAGGCGGCTCTTACTTTCTCGCAGTGACGAAATCGAACAGCACCGCGGAGTGTCTGTGTCTAGACTCGTAGCCACAGCTCAGGTCGCCGATACGCGAGGGAAAACAATGATTCAGGTGCACTTGCCTAGTTTCGTATTCCACTGACGTTTCCACCAAGTCGAGAAAGATACACGTGCAACGAAGTTTCCAACATAGATCGTTCTACGGAAAACGTGCGTCTTAGAGTTCCATCTTTATAAAATTGAAAAACTTTAAAATCTCCATATTCTATAATCTTACAGTCCCAAATACTTAAATCCTTAAGCGAATAAATTCGACTTTACGTTTTTATTTACTCTGCGCCCAGTCAATTATGCAGCCCTGTTGTTTAGTAACAGAGCGTTTAAATTTTGTCGAAAAACACGTGACCACTAATGCGTGTCTCCCTGTTCCTGACCGTCAGCTCCACCTGCTATTTCCTGCTTCCTTCCCCCTGATTCATTCATTTCGTTTTATATTGCACTGCGTGTTGCCTTTCCAGCCAGACAAAATGATCACGCGACAATTTTGTTATTATTTCTACGTATGGATTAAGGTGAACGAATTGAGAAATTCCTTCTTGGATCGTTTTTGCTGCAACTAATACGGAAATAATTTCTATCTTATTCATGTTAACGGGATTTCAATTGATGCTACGTACACAATGAAGACATTGCTGCATTAATATAATATAACGGCAATTTGTTACCTTTATTTGCTGTTAAGTGGTAATAAACTTGTAGCACCATTCGTAAGTCAATAAATAATTTTAAACGAATAATATGTACGTAGTGTATCCATGCAAGAACGTACAGTGAAAAAATTTCTTGAGAAAAACACGTATCTTCGTATCAAGTTACTTTTCCTCGCCGCTACAAGGTTTCACGCACGTGCAGTCTTCCAAAATTTGACTTCATGTATTACAGCTTTGAGCTCAGATATGTTAGTATGATGCAGCGTTGGTTCATGTTTCAAGGATCGATGCAAGGATCTACCGGTTGCTTTTACCGTTACGATACTTCTAACGGGATGCTGGGAATGCGACAGCCGAGGGAACTAGCCGAAACCATTCCTTTCTCGTGCTTTCTAGATCAGCAATGCGAACGATAGAATATTTGCGACGAATTCTTATCTAGCAATTGTGTGTTGTGTTCGTACTCTTTGTTCTACATTTACTTCCATGGATATTGTATAGCAGTAGCTGTTAATGAAAAGAATAATGAATTTAAAACAGGTAGTGTAGCATTCAGTAATTTTTAGTTATTGAAGATATTTTTTACTTCTATATTTTAGCTACATATAGCACAGCATATACTACCTATTCCAGTATTAGTGATGGGAAGATGAGATTCTAAACAAAAAATAATTCGTTGAAATGAAGTCAGTCTTATGTTAATATAATAAATAAAATATGTAATCTTAACCACCTTTATCGTTAAAAGAAAAATATTACCCTCGACCAAGTTGCTTTACATATTGTTAAACATGACAGTCATTGGACAAGTAAAGGTCGTCACGTACCGGTGCACCGTTGTTTCACGAACAGCTAGCAGCCGTGACGAAATTTTGAAAACCGTCGTTGCGAATCAAAATGGTGGTGCGCTTTGAAGAGGCACATTGCACTGCGAGGATGACGTGTTGCCCTCACGAAATTATGGGGAAACAATTTGCTTCGACATGGTACAGATACGTCCAAACCTTTTCAGAGAAATTAAAAGCGTAACATTAACCTTTGTTATTACGCTTTAATGATTCCTTTAACGTGCACCATATTGTGTTTTGAAACCTGCTATTCTTATTCGTATAAGCTTCGCGACGAACAGATGATCCCAGTCGTTAAAATATTAATTTCCTTTATCGTACATATTTTTCTAAATATTTCAGTGCGATAACAGGTGCGTGATACATGCATCGTTATGTAAATCCTTTCGATGAATCGTGAATGTTAGAACCATACCTATCGTTGTCTTATCTCGATCACGATAATATCGAGCAATGGACTGATAAAAATCCATAAATTTCGATGAGTGTGCCTGAAAGCAAACACTCATCAGCGATCAAGAGTAAAAGTTAGTATTATAACTATACTTCATCAAGTACTGCGACTATTTGACATATCGTTGTGCAGGTTAGTTATTGTCCTTGTTTCATCAACACTTTGCATAATGTTACGATGTGTTTACGTGTGTCTTGTGAAATCGATATTAGAATTGTGTAAACAGAATTTGTGGTTAAAAACTCGCATAATATTTTCGTGTACGGTGTAGAGGCGCTGCTACCGATTATCGACATTACTATCGATATTTAACGTTACGTCGGTAACGTGCGACAATGTGCGATGTAATTTCGAATCGAAGAAATATGTCGCTATATCGATGCGTTGAAAATAATATTTCGATATTATCGATGTCATTATCGGTAACCGTAGTTCTGGTGCTAACGTGAATAATTTAGCGTCGTTTTACGTATGAGGCATTTATTCGTTTCGCCGAGGGTCGGCGGAAATCCTCATCGAACGGCACTTTTGATGCTTCTTCTATCAATAACGTGTGCAATCCGATTCCTTCGCCTAATCTTTTTTCAGACGGGAGCAACGCCGATATAGCTAAGTTCTTCTCATTTGCTACCAATAACAGATTTCCTCGAACCTGAGAGGCCTTGAATAACTTATTATGTGAATGCAAGAAAATATTTTCAGGAGAGAAATAGAGAAGAAGTTTTTCTTGAAAGTTGTCTCTCTTCCCGTCACGGCGTATGCTCCATAGAATTTCCTCTTGCAATTGTGATCTTACCGGCGGAAATACATAAAAACTGTTGCTTTCACCGGAAACAGCCCTCAGTTTCAAGAGAAAGTGGCAATGAAATGAATTCGCATACAATAATTCATTTTTACTTTTCATCTTAATGTATTTATACAGTGTTGGCTGTAATTATACTACACGCGATATTAACGTAATTACACACCAATTTGGGGCCATTATAAAGCAAAAAATGTAATATCATTATAATTTTATATAACTAAATTTATCATTGTAATAACTTCGTTGATACTGCCATTAGAAAGCAGTTTTCAGTAAATGCGAAATATTGTTTCTATAATAATTTTATCAGTTATTTTAATTTTTGCTTAGTTAATATTGATTAAATGTTATTAATTTCATCTGTAAAATTTGGATCATAATTTTTTGAAGATTTTAATATTGTTTTTGTTTTAAAGTGCAGGACGGTATGGAGAACCAGCAGGTGTGGGTGCGAGACCCTCAAGAGGGTTTCATAATCGGCAAGTTCGCGGACATGGTTGACGGTGATGCATTGATCGTTCCACTAGATCCAAAATATCCACAGCGCACCTGTCCTTTGGAAGAAGTCTATCCTGCTGGCGAATACACGAAAGACGTCGAAGACAATTGTAATTCAACTTCGAGTTTAACGCCTACACCATTAAGACTGTTCCTTCAGTTTACAAAAAATCTATCTCTTCCACTGTACATGATTGAACATAAATTTCTTAAATTATATTTACTAAAATTGGTGGCCTATATTGAAAGTTTATTACAACAAAAATTGTATTGTTCTATATTGTTATATAACTAACAAAAACTTATTAGTGAATTCTTTCATTTCACTGTCTACATATAAATAGAACTTATCAATTAAGTACATTTTAGATAATCTGTCCATGTTATTAGATTTTATTTATTCAGTTACATTGTCATATTACATTGTTACATTTATAAATTTCAGTGGTTTAATTTATTTTAGTTTTGTATTAATCATGTCAGTATGTTGGAACATAACAAACAGTTTTTATATACAAATGAGGAGCATAACATGCATTGCATAGTTTTCACGTATCTTTCTCTTCTAAAAATCTGCTTTCACCATTTTGTTCTGTTTTTCATGTTCCCAGGCGCTCTGATGTACCTGAACGAGGCCACGCTGCTGAACAACATACGGACTCGTTATTTCAAGGATAGAATATACGTGAGTAATTTTATGCAGATGGGGTTCAGGGGAATGAACTAAATAAGCGCATTAAATCATTCAATCGTTGGTAATTATTTTCTGCTGCAACCACAAAGATTCGTACTGATATTTTCATTTAATATTTTTCAGACTTATGTTGCCAATATTTTAATAGCTGTAAATCCCTATTGCGAAGTAAGAGACCTATATTCGCCTCAAACTATCAAAGCCTATCAAGGAAAATCATTGGGAGAGACACCTCCGCATGTTTTTGCTATTGGTATGTAGTCGTTTGTTATTGTCATTTATGATTATAGTAATTTGGTATTGAAATGGTAACTTCATTATTATTCTTTAGCTGACAAGGCGTTTAGGGATATGAAGGTACTGAAGCAATCACAGAGCATTATTGTTTCTGGAGAATCTGGAGCTGGCAAGACTGAATCAACCAAGTATCTTTTACGATATCTCTGTGATCTGTGGGGATCGACGGCTGGACCCATTGAGCAAAAGATTTTAGACGGTAAATAGTATTAGAAATTTTAATAAAAGAATAATAGTAACTACAAAAATAATACTATACTTTTTTGGACTCTGATGAGAAGCTTAAGTAAATGTTTAATTCTCACGATTACTTGTTTAGCAAATCCGGTATTGGAAGCCTTTGGAAATGCGAAGACCAAGCGGAACAATAACAGCTCACGCTTTGGTAAATTTATGGAGGTGCATTTTGATTCAAAGTGCCAGGTGGTCGGTGGTTACATCTCTCACTATCTGTTGGAAAAGTCAAGAGTATGCCTTCAAAGTCCGGACGAGAGAAACTATCATGTTTTTTATATGATGTGCGCTGGTGCACCTCCTGAACTTCGCGCGAGACTCGGAATTACAAAACCGGATGACTTTCATTATCTAAAGAATGGCTGCACACAATACTTTTGTAACGAAGAGTCGGAGAAGAAGTTAAACGACGTTCAAAAGAGTCGCGATCAAGTTATGAAAGGCAGTTTACATGATCCTATTTTGGACGATGTTGAAGGATTCAATGCTATTGATCAGGTAAATATCGTAAATATTAAACATATTGTAACACTTTGAAAAATTTTCTTTTAAGTAACATTATTTTTATGCTCTTTTTGTATAGTTATGAAAAATGTTTTAGCAAGATTTTTAAACGCTTATACTTATTTTACACTTTTCTCTTTTTTTGCTGATTGGATAATTTTTTCAACACAGGAAAAGGCAACGGTAATAAGATAGTTTCTTAACTATCTTTTATTTTTTAACAAATGTTTGTTGTAGACTTTTACATTTTTTGTAATCTTTTATTTTTTACGCAAGAATTTTATTTTACATTTCTTCTTATTCTGTGTTTGGTTCTTTTTAATATTTTTATGAAGGCCTTGACTAGACTCGGTTTAACGGAAGCAGAAAGGATGGAAATCTACACTATGGTGGCTGCGGTACTTCACCTTGGAAATATTATGTTCGAAGACAATCCTGAAGACACCAAAGGTGGTTCCAGGATATGTGCTAGTTCCGAGAAGGCGGTGTTAATGACAGCGAAGCTGTTGGCTGTAGATCCTGAGGAGCTTAGACAAGCTTTAGTCTCGAAAGTGATGCAGACTAGTCGAGGCGGTATCAAAGGAACAGTTATTATGTAAGCATCTCAAAATAGTTGTGAGAAACATAAAATGAATAATTATTGACGTCATCTAATAACGAATTGATCATCAATAGGGTACCATTGAAAGTTTATGAAGCTAACAACGCTAGAGACGCTTTGGCGAAAGCTATTTATAGTAAATTATTTGACCACATCGTAGCTCGTATTAACAAAAGTATACCTTTTAAGGCTTCTAGCTACTACATTGGAGTTCTAGATATCGCTGGGTTTGGTATGTGAAAAATTATTAAAGTTTTCTAACTAATAGACATTTTACTTATATCATTATTAATATTTTATAGAATATTTTAAAGTAAATAGTTTTGAACAATTCTGTATAAATTACTGCAATGAAAAATTGCAACAATTTTTCAACGAAAGAATACTAAAATATGAACAAGATCTTTATGCCAGAGAATCCCTTAATGTACCGAAGATATCTTATGTTGATAATCAAGATTGCATTGGTAAGTATAATTGTACCCATCAACTCTTTTAGGCAGAGTATTAGGTACATTACACCTTCCAAATTATAGTTGAGAGCTAATCAAAGCTGTAAAATTCTTGTAACTTTCCCGAACTGTAATAAAATTTAACACGCAGTTTACGTTTCTAGATTTAATTGAGTCAAAGAACATGGGAATCTTCAGTTTGTTAGATGAAGAATCAAAATTGCCAACTCATAGTTTTGCACATTTTACTAGTGAAGTTCATCGAGTTTGGAATGGCCATTTTAGGATAACGTTACCACGAACTTCTCGTTTAAAGGCTCATAGAGAATTGCGTGACGACGAAGGATTTGTAATTCGTCACTATGCTGGTGGTGTTTGTTATCAAACGGTACGTTAAATTACAGAAGAAAGTATTTTCAAATTATTCAATACTTTCTATACTGATGAAATTGTGTCTATTGTATACACGATCATTTAGAAGCTCTCTCTTGTAATTTTCAGAACCAGTTTATCGAGAAAAATAACGATGCGTTGCACGCATCTTTGGAAGCATTAATTCAAGAAAGTAATAACAAGTTCCTTAGAACGCAGTTCGCTAATAATTCTTGCCAGAAAGGGAAACTAACTTTCATCAGTGTTGGTAGCAAATTTAAAACGCAGCTTGGGGAATTGATGAATAAATTGAAAAGCAATGTAAGTTTTTCTTTTTAATAGAAAATTTAAAAAATTTAATTAGACGTTTATAGTTACATTTTCCATAGGGAACAAATTTCGTTCGTTGTATTAAACCGAACAACGATATGGTGGATCATCAATTCGATGGAAACAGCATTTTAGGGCAGCTCCGTTGTTCCGGTATGACGTCTGTCTTAGAACTCATGGAACACGGTTATCCAAGCAGAGTTCCGTTCCAAGAACTCTACAACATGTACAAATCGTATCTTCCTCCAGAACTGGCGAAGCTGGAGCCGAGATTCTTCTGCGAAGCGTTGCTCCACAGCTTGAAACTAAATAAAAAAGATTTCAAATTCGGAATCACTCGAGTCTTCTTCAAACCAGGAAAGTTTGCAGAATTCGATAAGATCATGAAATCTGATCCTGAGAACTTGAGGAAATTGGTAGCCAATGTGAAGAAATGGCTGCTCAAATCCCGATGGAACAAGATGCAGTTTTGCGCACTGTCTGTGATCAAACTGAAGAACAAGATCATTTATCGAAGACAGCATTTGATAATCTTACAGAAAACAGCGAGAATGTATATAGCCAAGAAACAACATCGACCACGTATAAAGGGTATCATGAAAATTAAAAATTTGAGGACGCAACTTGTTAGTATGGAAGAAACGTCGAAGCAGTTGAAGAACCGTGAAAAGTCCATGAGTGATATTAAGAGATTGCAAGACGATTTGGAGGCGGCGATCAAGAAGATTAAAGACAACACAAGAATACGAGCGACAGAAATCGATTCTCTTTACACGGGTTTGGTTAATCAAGTTAACAAACAAATGGCGTCGCTTCAGGATATGGTCAGACAGCAGAAGATTGCTGAAGAACAGGCGAAATTGAGGAAGATTCAACAGGAATTGGAGCTGGAGAAACAGAAGAAAGAGGAGGAAGAACGACAGAAGAGAGAAGAAGAAGAAAACAGGAAAAAGAAACACGAGATTGAGATGAGAAGAAAAGCTGAAGAGGAACAAAAGAGAAGGCAAGAGGAGGAAGATAAAAAAACTGCTGCAGCTTTGCAAGTATGTATTTTATTTTATGTAAACAATGATTTTCTTTAAATTCAGTACAAACAAGAACTGAATTGTTGTCAAGGTACAACTGGAGAGAGAAGCGATGGAAGAGAACAGATACCGTGAACTATTGGAACAGGAAAGAAGAGATCATGAACTGGCAGTCAGATTAGCTCAAGAATCCAATGGCCAAGTTGAAGATTCACCGCCTCCTGTTCGAAGGTATCGTATCGTGCTTCGCTTTCATAGAAAGTTAAATAGCTGGAGTATCTTATGTCATTATTATACTAATTGGAGGAAAGTAGAACAAGCTACGCTAGATAATAAACAAATTTCCCCCGAATGATAAACAGCAGCAAAAATTTAACGAAATTAATCTCGCAAATCGAAGGATTTTTCAAACAAACAATAAGATATTATTTTCTTGAATATGTACATATAGCGGTTCCGATGTACGAGTACCATCGAACAACAACAGGCTAGCAAGGTATCGTAAAATTTGTTGAGGTTTACTGCATCTATAACTAACATTATAGTAACATGGTTGACTTTCTGTGACTAACTTGTTAACATATTCTTTTTAACGTTAAAAGTGTTTGGTTTTCACTGTGTATAGGGAGTGGTAACTTTGTAAAGTTATCATTGCATGGCGCCTATTTGTTATGCATGTTTAATTATAAAAAAGAAATGCATATTTGATAAATACTTGTCATCATCACAAGGTTATAAATTAGTATTCTACGCTAAGATACTTTCATTTTTTATGTATAAGACATCTACAAAAAATATATTAAATGTATAGTGTTCTAATGATTATATCTTCCTATACAGACATCTTGTCATCTATAAATTAATTACTTTTTTTTTAAATAATAGGTCGGAGCAGGTGCGCAACAATCAAGCTGCTATGTCTAACAAAAAATACGACTTATCCAAGTGGAAATACTCGGAACTACGAGATGCTATAAACACGTCATGTGATATTGAGTTATTAGAGGTATAGTTTATTTCTTTTATTTAGTAGTTATACTATATTGAGTATTAGCTGTCAGTGCATTCTAGCAATCAGAGATATAGTAATTATTCCAAGTGAAAATATTTACTGAATATATGTGCAGTAAATGAATAATAATAATCAATTAGAAAATGTATAAAACATAGTTAAAGATCACTGGATATGTAGGCTAGATATCGCCTACGTTTTAAAAACGCGTGCGCATGATGTTTTAATAAGATGAACCAATCAGAGACGGCCTGCGCAGAACGTTTCGTCGATTACCGTTTTTTCTTTCTGCGCAATCGAAACTTTACTTTCTCCCGCGAAAGTGCACTTTCACCCTCTATATAATGTTTGTAAACTTTTCATGGAATGACAGATGCAATTAATGTGTTTAATTTCTTCGACAGGCTTGCCGTCACGAGTTCCATCGAAGATTAAAGGTTTATCATGCATGGAAGGCAAGAAATCGCAGACGAATAACAATGGATGAAAATGAAAGAGCTCCGAAATCGATCATGGAAGCCGGTAAGGTTAGGTGCATGTATTGATTCACAAACAATAAATAAAATATTTGTTTTATGTTAACACACATGTGTTATTCGTTCCAGCTGCTAAAACACCAAGAACTCAGACGAAACAAACGATAGTCGAATCCTCGCAGCGATATTTCAGAATACCGTTTGTGCGGCCAGCTGCACCTGGACAGTATGACAACTCGCACACATCCGCTAAGCGAGGATGGTGGTATGCTCATTTTGATGGTCAGTACGTTGCTAGGCAGATGGAACTGCATCCTGATAAAGCACCAATTCTACTAGTTGCAGGTAAGAATTTTTATTTGTTGTGTACATCTTTTATTTATAAACCAGTGTGTGAAGATTGAATGTCAATGCCATAACAACTCATGTATACAGTATTATATCTGTCAACCAAAAAATATGTGTTCTGTGTACACATGTTATTAATAGTTTCTCAATTCGCAAGCAATTTTTTATGTATTGTTCTTTTAAAAATATAATCAAAACAGTTATTACCAGATGGAGCAACAAGTGTGTATGTGTGACATGTGTGCATAAATCAGCATTTATGAACAGTTATTAAAATCATATTCGATTTTATGGTAGGTATTGACGACATGCAAATGTGCGAATTGAGCCTGGACGAAACGGGTTTAACCAGGAAACGTGGAGCCGAGATTTTGGAACACGAGTTCAATCGTGAATGGGAGAAACATGGTGGTAAATCATACATTCCTCCATGCGATCGCAAGAAATGAAAAGTCCACTTGAACGTCCGTCGTACATACAAAAATAATTCTAAGCATGAACTATAAGTTTTTATATCGATCCATATTACATGTAACAGAGTGCCTTAAAATTTATATTTGACCTCTGGAAAAGGCAAATTTTTGGAAAGCATGATGATATTTTGCTGCTGATTATTGAGAATATAAATTCATAATGAGAATTTGTAAATTTGCGCATCAAGGGATATGGTACGATGTAAAACGAACGGATGTTGGATATGTTGTAAACGTGTTGCAAAATGTATCTTACTGAGATGATCGATTTGAATGCACGTGGCAACGATTTTTAATGATAAATATTATATATTCAGTATTGAAAGCTAGTATAAATTCATATGGAAAATTTTATAACTGAAAACGTGATGAGAACCTTGAAGCATGAGACAAAGAATGAATATTCGCAAAAAAGATCTCATTAAAATTGGATTTGCAATCAAGATTCGATATAAGCGTAAAAGTTATTTTATTAGTGGTCAAGAAGTCAAGTCGAGAAGTTCGTCAAGAAGCTAAATGTGATAAACATACAAATATAAAATTTTTTTATTTTTTTGTTATCACCAAGTGAATAGTGAGTGCAAAAGAAACAGATGCAGCAATTAAAAATCAAAAGGTTAGAAGCCTGCTGCTATTTTTTATACAACTTTTTCCGTCGTATTCGTGACTGCTGTCCTTTTCTACCATTCGGCAAAACATCAATCAATGTAGGATAGATATAAGCGAAAGTTCAGGGCCGAGTCGCTTATATCGAATCTTTACTGTATTTTATTTCCTTGTTGTTAATTCACCATTGTAATTAAATCATAACATTAAAGTTGATAGAACACAATTATAAATTCTTAGTATATAAACCTTTATATCTCATAATGGAAAAAGCATCATGGTTCCTTTTAATTGATATAAAAATATTGTCTTCTGTTGTATACAGTAAAGGTAATTTTTACTATTTATAAGTCGTATTACTGCACATTTATCACAAATCATAGATATGCCTAATGTGAATACAAAAAAAATCTTGATGAATAAATACAGTGTATTATTCACATGTTTATGTATAAATAACATTCAAACCACTTAAGAGTAAGTCTCAAAATTCTTACAAAACAAATATTTCTGTAATTAAATATTCACAATATAACAAAGTGTTCTCCTTGTCAAAAGGAAAATCTGTAAATATACATTAATATCTATAAAACAATGTTTTAGCTGGGAGGCACCCAGCCACCAAATTCCTTTTCTAACACTTTAGCAACTGCTATACATAGAGGATCTTGATATGGTCCAGCTAATACCTAAAACACAATCAATCAGAGTTGAAACTCTCAAATAAAAAATATACATATAAGTATAATAGTTACAGTATAGTTTTTTATAGTTTTTTCATATAGACTTTTAATAACATCTCAATTTCCAAGTTACCAAATTGTCAAGATTACTAATTTTAGTTTAATTTTAAACATTATAGACAATGGATATTTCCACTAATATTTCCATTAATATGAGCTATGTAACAATTACTTGAAATCCAATTGGTAATCCGTTTCTATCAAGACCCATTGGCACATGTGTTGATGGTAGAAGAAACATATTTGCAATCGCGGTGTAAGCGGTATTGTCGAACCTGGGTAACACAGATTCCGGAAAAAGTGCTGGTTTTGGTAAAGTGGGCTGTATGAACACACCATTGTCACTGAGTGTATTCTGCAAACGGTAGTTCAAAATAATAACAGTTCAGAGATAAATATTTATTAAATAAATTGAGCAACATACTTTAATTTCCTGTTGGATGTCCAACTTCATTTGTTTGTAAACTGATAACTTAGAATTTGATATAAATCTAAGGGTTACAGTAATTATTCGTACAAAATTCACCGCCCTGGTGTTCTGTGACAGCCCAAATATGGACTTTATGAATTCTATGTATGGATTCGTTTTCCTCTGCAAGGAAAAATATAAATTAGAATATTAAATAAGGTAGATAGAAATTGGTCTGAAGAGCAATAAACATTAAAAAGTTGAATAGAAATAATTACGTCTGGATGTCTAGGATCTTTAAGCAGTTCAGCTACGTCCAGGTTAGCGAATGAGAATAGTTCCATCGCGCTCGCATTCTTTACCCAATCTTGAGATATCTAGAATGTAACAGACCTTTGTCAGAATAAAATGTTACTTCACAGTAAAACTTCCATAACAATTATTTAATAACATTGTTTTAACTTTAGGTAAAACTCAGTCACTAGGTAAAAGGTAATTATTTAACTTTTGGTAAAAGTAATAAGGTCCAAATATTTAGTTTTATTAAAAGTATCACCTTTTGTACTTGAGCTCCATTACTGGCAAGGAACTCCACAGCCTTGTGGATGCTCCGCTTAATGTCTGATGAAGCCGACATCAGACCGAACGGAAAATCAATATTATCTATATAAAATACTCGAAGATCCTTCAGATCGATTGTTCGGTCCCAATTCAAAGGTCTCTCGCATTCGGCTGAGAGAATCTTCATCGTCAATCTAAGATCCTCCACGTACTTGGCTAATGGTCCAAGCACTAGAAATTCGTCAAAAAGCTGATTGTCCATTATGGGATAGTGCCCCTTGGTGGAAACTAAACCTGTAACGATAAGTTACAATTTAGTCGGTCAACAATATTGAAGTAATTAGAAAATTGTCAGTAATACCTGGAGTAGCTTTATGACCGAAGATACCATTGTAGAGAGCAGGTATTCTTATGGAGCCAACTAAGTCTGAGCCGAGACCAAACATGGATGCTCCTGCAGCAATGAGGGCGCCCTATAATTAGAATTAGATATTACTAAGAATATTCATGAAACAGTAACTTATACAGTAATTTTTATTAAAGTTTAAGTTTAACTCTAAATTGTATATACTGATTAATAAACATTCAGTTACATTGTAAACAATTTTTAGAGATTATATTAACTCATTGTAATCAATTTTCAGATCATTTTGCAATAACTTGGATTACCTCACCGCCTGACGATCCTCCCGAGCTTTTCGTTAAGTCATAAGGATTATTAGTTTGCCCGAAAAGAAAGTTGAAGGTGTTGGTTGCTCCGCACAATTCTGGCGTATTGCTGACCAGCAGTACAATAGCTCCAGCATTCTTCAACAATCTGACCGCATCTCCATCCTCCTCAGATTTCCAGCCCTTTCTCGTTATAATACCTCCGGTAATACTCATTCCTGATACCGTAAAATGTCATTGATCTCTTTACATTAATAACTCCTTCATTTTTTATCTTCATGTTTAATCTTACGACTCTTATTATTTGCGAGTGTGTACATACCACACCTAAGCTACTGTTGCAATACTAAGTCAATGACAGTATACTTCATTCATACTTCATCGTATAATTCATACTTCAACATGTAATTCTTAAGATTTTACGTAACATCACAGTTTAATACAACTGAATTGTAATATAAAATATTTGTGATACAGTAATCGTAATCTACGTTTATCACGTTTGTACTGTAAGTTGATATTTTAAGACAAAAGACTGCTACAAATATTTTGACCATTTCAACATTCAAAATATGTAACACGAGTGATGCAAATATTGCTATCCACGTGTCGACCTTGAATTCACCTTGAAAATTGAATGCTGGACGACTGTTTACACAGTAAATGGACACGTGTTATTTTCATAACGGTCATCGTATCATAACACGCGATATGAAACGTTACTTCGCAGTTCCGAAAATGGACTAACGTGCAAAATAAATTACCGTCTACGCAATCTTGTTTGCACGTTTCGTTAAACATTTTCGTACTCGAGACTCGATATTGCGATCTTTAGGTGTGGTAGAAATTTGTAATACTTCTCAGAAACTAAGTAAAGTATGTAGTTACCTTCAACACGACAGCTCTCCTTAATTGTAATTGGAACGCCATACAACGGTTTCTCGTTTTCCAGATTCGAGGCGGTCACTTTTCCGCTCCTCAACATCTCGTCGCATGTTCTCGCATCTTTTAAAGCCTCTTCGAATCGGTCCTCTATCACTGCGTTCAAGAAAGGATTCACTTCCTTAATACGCTCGATAAATGCCTCCACTACTCTCTGGCTAGAAAGCTTTTTCCAATGCAGGAAAGTTAAATTACTACATGTTTCACATTTGTATTGAGCTGAGAATGAACCAATTCTATGAAGAGGAATGATAATGAAACTTATTTGGTATTAGAACAAGTACAATAATGTAACAAGTTTTTTCCAATGCAGGAAAGTTAAATTATTACATGTTTCATATTTGTATTGAGCTGAGAATGAACCAACGCTATGAAGAGGAATGATAATGAAACTTATTAGAACAAGTACAATAATGTAACAGAAAATTTTTAATTTAGTTAGATGTAAGCTAAGTTTGGAGATTAGTAGCAAAGTTACATGTGGATTTGCATTAGATTAGATCTGCATTCAGTAGCCATACACAGTCAACTGTAAGATGACTTGAATTACCAACATTCAACCTTGATTATTCTCCAGTTAGATTCAGGTTAGATTTACAATAAATTGCGGATTCATCTCGCATTTTGCTTAAAAAAATATTGACTAATAGTTATACTGTGCTTTTGATTAATGGAATCGCTGCTAAATTATGCATACAAAACGCTACTACATTACTTGAAGACTCTTCGACAATAATGACGATGAAAAATGTTTTAGAGGAAAGTTACGTGACTTTAGAGAGCAAATTGTGAAACTTTGAGTTCATATTCTGTGTGGTATATTTTTTAACGTTCCGTTCGATGCAGCTTGTTATTCTTTTCACGGAAGAATTAAATCATATTACTTTCGAAAATTTTTATACTGAATAGCATGGCTTCAGTACTTATTTTTCTAATCAATATTGTCGAAGTTATCTTCAGGATAACTTTGCTCAGTTAACTTTGCTAATATCGTCAGAAATCCAACGTCAGATTTGTTATATCGTGATCGTTCAAATTAAATTAGTTTTGTAGGAAAGTATTGGAACAGAACGGAACTTTCACGAGAAAACCGCGGAAGACTCCAAGGATGAAGGAGAGAGTACAGAGGCTCTTTAGCGAAAAACAAATATGATTTGTACGTATGATTGCCAGATAGCTGGATTAAAAGTGCAGAGTTCATACGCGGACTTACCTCACCGTCTCTAATCTTCTTGGCTACCGTGGTCAAGCTCAGTTTTAGCAAAGGATTCTTAATTGGAGGTATACTTCGCCGTCTCCTACAGCGAGCAATTGCGTAGAAAGGATAAACGAGTAAATCACATAAGCGGAGAAATAGTATTCCTATGACGAATAAAATTTCGGCCATCGTTTCTACGGAAAAAAGAAAGAATACTGAAACTTTAATGTTGCATTCATTTGTACATGTCAGAGTTTAAATCGTTTAATATATTGTTTGATAGTTGCTTATATGTCACATGGGAATACAACGTAGTTATGTAATGAGTTGTACGATGCGTCATTACGGCAGGGTGCTGTATGACGCGATAAGAATAGATTGCTACGCGTATGTTGCTGTTACGTTGCTGTATGGCACGTTGTTATAACGGCAGATTACATTGATGTTCTATATAATATTATAATTGTACTTGATATAATATGATGGGTTGTAACGACGCGTTGCTATATCGTTGGACTGCTATATTTTTTCATTACTATATCGATGTGTTTCTATGTCGACGTATTGCTGTGGCAAAAAGTTGCGATATCAACCCATTAGATGTATCAATGAATTATTGTATCGGTCATTACCATAATTTTGCGCTACTATATTTTTTCATCGTTGTATCAACGCATTGCTATAACGTCACACTGTTATATTTTGTAATTGCAATATCAGTGAGTTGCTATATCGACGCTTTGCTATAACGTCACGCTGTTATATTCTCTCGTTGCTATACTAGTGAGTTGCTATATCAACGCATTGCTATAACGTCACGCTGTTATGTTCTCTCATTGCTATATCAATAATTTATTACATCGACACATTACTATACTTTTTCTATATTCTATCGACACGTTGCTATATTTTCTCATTGCTATATGGGTACATTTTCTCAATGTTATATCCACGCATTGCTATATCAATTGCTATAACGACACGATATTACACACCATACATCACTATAAAAATCATCACAATATAACATTTACTGTATGATATGCAACCTCACAATACTACGTCTAACAAACATATTGTTATGCCTAACTATTACTATATATGGCGATTTATCAGTAGATAATGGGATCCGTTTTTGTTATTCAGCTGCTAGCTATAATTAATAATGCATGACGATGTAATTCATGATAATAAAACATTTTTTCAGACCATGTATGATGATATAATGCACAGCATACGACGAGTAATTTGCGATTATATTTGTACATATGTATAAGAAGTGCATCGATATATACTTTCGGTATTGCTGCGTTCTTCGTGGATTTCTATGTAATCACATAGAGCAGAATTGCTGCTCGTAAAAGTTTACGCAAGAACTAGTATGACCATATAAGCGAAGGTGATGTAGTGAGATTTCACAGTCTGCAGTTTGCCCTATTTCTTTTACGCAGAAGTACTCGTGAGTTATTACACTTCTTAACTTCCGACTTTAATAAACTTAGCTTTGGTTTTATAGACTTTCGATTTTTTGTTCCGTCGATATTAATCGTTTAACTCCTGCATAAAGATAGTGTTCAATTCGATACCAACTTTAATTTATACAATTCAAGATCATTAAAAATAGAATACACTTAATGTTTCAACGTCTTTATTTATTTTAATACTGCATTAATAAGCTAGCTTTGACTGACGCGTCTGCCAAGAAATGTATAGGCTGAGGGGTTAATCAAGCATCGTTTCTTGTGAATGATGCAGTTAATCGCATGTCACACTTCTTTAATTCTTTTTGTACGGAATAATAGATTAATACCTAATAGATTAATAGATTAATAGATTAATAGATTAATTCATTTCCTGTTAACTGTGTAAAAGTCGACAAACTTTTTAAACAGTTATTTCATATTTATGTTACATGTTTATATATAAATTTGTCGTAAGAAATAGTTCGAATTGCAAGTGTAAAAAAGTGAAATTTTGATGTAAGCGAAAACGATGTAGGCGATATAAGCGAAATATTCTGAGCACTGAGGGAAGACCGCTCCCCGAGAAATTTAACGATGCGAGTTCGAGTGAACAAATATTTGTGAAAGTTTCGTAAGAAAATAATGAAAGATGATTTATTTTTATAAGAGGATTGTCTTAATGATACCTTATTGTTTGTTACGTTTGTTATTGTTTTTTACGTCTTTTACGTTAAAAAGTATTGGATAAATAAATGAGTGACGGTCAATGGATGTATCCGTGTTTCCTTTATTGCTGATGCACGAGTTAGTAATAGACCTCCAACGATGTCGAATAACGACATTGTGTTCCGATTTCACAACCGTGACGAGGAATTAGATGATCACATTAACTGCTCCGGTGGCGATGGCGTCACAAATTTAATGAAATTAAATTATGTCACGTAACCTCTTTGGGAGAGTAGAAACTTCAGTGGAAAATAATATGAATATATCTAAAAAATCAGTTGGTTACTTTGAAATAATAATTATGTAAGCTTAAGGTTATATAAAATTAAATAAATAATAATTCACTTATATTTATTTATATTTAAAAAGAAAATTATTTGCTAAGCATTTTTCAGTTGTATAAAGTGTCTGAGATATTAGATAGAAATAGAATTTATGGTTATGGCAATACGAGGGTTTACAAAGAATTTATCAAATTTAGATATACCTAGTATTTGTTTGGTATGTCCTTACATGAATACTGAAGAAGTTAGACAAATTTCATTGACATATTTAAAGTCACCAGTAAAATTGTTATTACTGAAATTATATTACTAATGATGGGTTATTGATGGCTATTATTCTGAAGTATTATATACTTCTGAACCGGTCCTCTTCTACATACAAGGTAACCCTGAACTAAGACACCTATGTGTGAATCTGTAAAAAATTGATATGCATAAACTGACGCGTAAAATAATACAAATAAATGATTTAGAGATGAAATCAAATCGAGAACGTATAATTATTTCAATAACTGTCACACTCGAATAGTGTATTAGCAGTAATTGCGCGCGCATGGAATGGGGAATTGACTATAATAGATTAATCTAGTTTATACATCGTCTCACTGCATTCGCAAATTACGCGTACACACCTTCGATTATTCGTGATGCAAATCAAGAAACCAGAAATTCCGATATTTCCAATGCGAATTCTCGAACCAATCGAATAATCTTCAAGTTTTTTTCTTTATCTTCTGTCGTTTTAATGGCAGAGCCCGACTCAGTTGCGTAAATACTCAATGTCTAATGTTACGTAAAACTGCGGTAATAAGGGATAATTTATTAGATAAGAATTAATCACGAATAATTCGATGAGAATACTCATAATAATGAGATGTTATATTTTTTATTGCAAACTGTGTGTATGTTAATATCACTCATGCAAACAGTCATTTAATCTGCAGAATCAACGCGACATATTCCTATTTTTTTTATTGTATCATCTGTATTATATTTGCATAATATGGTATCCAGGAAATAATTTCATTTTAATTCTTGGTTGATTCACTTCTTTCCGTCAATCATGGAAAATTATCCTCGTTAAAAAATACATATTTTAAATGTAGAGGTTATTACACAATTTTTGTTTAATGACGTAAAACTATTGTATTTGAGTGGTCTTCTTTATTAGAACTTAGAACTTCTCATTTCCTAAATTTTTAATTTTTTAATTTTTTAATTTTCTAATTTTCCAATACTTTTTCCTAACTTTATGGCGCGCCATGATAAAGGATCGATCTTCACAGATCGCGAGCGTCTGTCAGACTGCAAAACCCCCATTAAAAATTAGTTATTGAGAGCGGTCGCTTGCACCTGCTAGAGTTCTTTAACCTATTAAGGCAGTTTTCACCCCGCGAAAACAATCGTGACGTAGTGAAGTCAGATTCCATCTAACGTGAAGTTTTAGAATTATGCAGGATATAGTGACTACAGAAACTTGGACCATAATCCGCGCAAAGTAGCCTCGCGTCAGTAAACGTATCGCCTTATAAATAGTGACAGTGTTTTATTTGTGCTCTTTTTCTTGAAGAAAGGTAATCCTTTGTGATTATAGATCAACAAGCACGCACGTGGATCACAGTCATGTTCGAACCAAGGAAATGTACGGTAATTATTATGTAAATCGTTACTAAAATTTTTTGCTGTTCTTATCAATGTATATTAGATTACACGAGCAGTTATGCGCAAAAACATGTTTTGTTATACATATTTACGTTGAAGTTTTAGGTCTTAAAGATCGCGTTCCTTGTACGTGAAAATAAAAGATTCAGAAAAATTAATTTGCCCGATTGAATGCAATCATTTTATCAAGTACTATATTTGCATTTGAAACCAGTCGATAAAAACGCAGTATGTTTTGAAGAACAGTGGACTTTGCACAGTACTTTTTTTAAACGAGTTAATAATTTTGACAGGTATCATTTTTCTTTATCAAAAATCTGTGAGTTGGTTGTTTTAAACGGTGTTCAATTTTACCTGATTATTTTAACTGCTTATTAAATTCGATGATAAATAAATGTCGAATAATTCACTTGCAAAGATTGGCACAATAATACGAACGCTTTTAATTGATGTTCATCATCAGCTTACTGCATGTTCGACTTCCTGCGTGTTCGAACTCTGAGACGTTACTGAGATCCCGCAGCATTTCGCGGTTAGTGCAGCTGCGACTGCAGAGAAAGTGTTGAAACGCACTTCCGAGGGGTAATTCGATTGTTGTTCCAAGAGAAATCGGGCAATTCTTTTCAACAAATTAAATGCCTCGACTGAAAAACTTTTTTCTAAATTCTCTTCGATTTAATTATTAAAATGTTTAGTTATATGAGATTTAATTTTTTAATTAATCAAAACCGTGACAGCAGATCTCACATGGTGAGTGTGTAATTACTGTTATTGACAGGCACTGTATAATAATGTACTACATTATATGTAATTATTTTCCAAGTTTAATTAATATTTGTAGGTAGGAGATATTAATCTCTTTTATTATATTTTTCAGATTTTAGTGCGTAATTAAAGTACTATGACATACTATACTATTATAACCAATTACTGTGCTTCTTATTGAATGTTCTATGCAAGGTACATATGTTAAATTTTTTAAGTACACTTTAAGTGCATTTAAATATACCATTTGGTTGTAAATCGTATAATCAGTAACTAACCTGCAGGTTATCAATCTGTTTTGTTTCTTTTTTAATTTAAGTACTATATTTAGTACCCTGCATATACAATGACATATGATGATTAATGTATGCAAAATTTTGAAACATTATTAAACTATTATTTTATCTATTTTGTTTTTATATTTATCTGTATTGTATCTATTGCAAATTTTTATCATTCATGTTGTTATTACAATAACTGAATTAATCAAATATTCAATTAATCAGTTAATTCAGTGCTTGTTATCTGTAATGTTTACTATGTTATCTCATGTTTACAATGTATATAATATATTTGTTGCATGCTAAGCTAATGTAGCAGTTCAACAACCTATATTTAAATATTTTTCATTTTATCTTGTTTTTATAATAATTGGTACACCATATTTATTATCTGTGATGTACTCAGTGTTCCATTTATACAATTTGTCAATATTTATATAAATTTATTGATATTTATATAATTTATATTTATCAAGTGCTATTCAATTCAAATTACCCGCCATATTGTTACCAGTCTTAAACGTGTTTCTAAGCATTTTCTACTTTAAATGAAAAACAAAAGAATAGAATAATTTACTTTACAAGAATCACGTAAGAATTAACATTGAAAGAAATGTCTTGCATACAAACGGCATTGCTATGTCCATAATGAGTAATCATAAAGAAGAAAACAATCGCGACATTCTTGACTTTTGCATCCATTACCATCTAATCGTATTTTTTCTTCAGCGCAGTGCGAGGATTTTGGCGGGAAAATAATTTACAAGAATCCATTTTGTTTTAACAGATAACTTTATTGTTTATATAAAAAAATACCATTATATTACATAAATAACAAACAAAAAATAAGATCATATAAATTAAGAACACGGTTTTAAATGTTTCGTTGATAGCGCAAAATATTCGTCTTATCATGATTATATGTAGAAGGAAATTATCGAGATTTTTCTGTAATGTGTTTATGAAGTATGTACACTATTATCTCTTGTGGATAACTTTTTCACTCGTGAATTTTTTTATATCTCTTTGAGAATGATTATAAAACTGTACAAAGACGAAATAAGTATAGTCGTAGACACGATATAGCGAGATCGAAAATTATTTGTTCGGTAAATACAGAAAAATTTGCAAATTTTCAAACTTACAAATATGGAAGTTTAGATAGCTAGAAATTTTTCTTTATTACAAATTCCCAGAATTTTCTCCTTCTGGTTTTTCGACTTTGCTATATCGTGACAGAGATTATGTCATGATTGTTACTGCGGAGAAATCAATTTCACATAGATCTATGTCCCCGCGTATGCGTCCTACACTAATCACCTTATCTAATTACACACTACATGTCTCGACAGTTGCATCACTGGTACAGTAAGTTCGGAACATAGCGCAATGAAATTACAAAAACAAATGTTTGCGATTCGTAATAAATTAAATCTTATGGTATTATTAGAAAAGACTTATTTAAAGTTATCGCTACGGGAAATGAAGACTGACCATCGAATTAGAATTGAAAGTATGACAACAATTGTTTTTCGTATCTTCGTTTGTCGAACATTTTGCTTATTCTAAATCGATAGCCAGGGCCGTACGTGATGCGATATGTGTACATGTCCGAACGATCCGAAATATTGTCTGATGGCGTGAGAATGTTGCTTGAGATCCCGTTATGTGTTTAAGAAACGGTCAAACGGTCAAACTGATATTTCGCTGGTGGGTGGAAGTCGCCAGCCACCGAATGCTTTCTCGATACTTTGAGCTACGGCGATCGTCAAATGATCATTATCCGTATTTGCAACGATCTGTAAAAAATGGTAATCAGGATTAGATTTTGAGTCGTGTACAAAATAACAAAAGTATTGTATATATTTAAATGATGCTTTGAGGTTTGCATTA
The DNA here is from genome assembly GCA_963576845.1 of Megachile leachella. Taxonomy (NCBI): domain Eukaryota; kingdom Metazoa; phylum Arthropoda; class Insecta; order Hymenoptera; family Megachilidae; genus Megachile; species Megachile leachella. The sequence continues at coordinate 7,113,161 of OY756248.1, read as the reverse complement.
CGGATAATCATTATCGATGATACTCACTTGAACACCTATGGGTAAGCCATTCCTATTGAGTCCAACTGGACATTGAGTTACTGGCAGCCCCAATACATTGTAAACCATCAGATATGTAAAATTGGCGACCTTAGAATAGGCTTGATATTTGTAGTGAGCTGGTGCTATGAATGTGGGATAAATTAAAACTCCATTGTCACCTAATAGATCCTGCAAATTTAAAATTTGTCTTACACTTGTTGACATAGGGAGTGTTGATAATTATCAAATATTGGTATTTGGAAAGTAGTAATATACGACGAGTGGTGATATAGCACGTGGCAATACTACGTGTAGAAATACAAAGCGTGATAGTATAACACGTTGCCTCTACATTATAAAGATCTAACTCAGCATCTCCAAATTTACCTCGAACTGTTTCTTCAACGACGTTTTCTTCTCAACCACTTTATTGTGATACGCCGTTGAACATTTACTGTTGACCCAACACATTATTCCATAACAAACGAACGAAAGTGAGCGTAACGACGCATGGAATATTAATTTCAAAAATTCCAGGAAGATTTTGGCAGAAAACTGTACAAACAAAAATGCAGATTAAGCTAAAGAAATTCAAAATTGTACGGTTACCTACCATGTCTCCAACACTGTCGACGTTCAAGTCCAGCAAAAGATGAGATGCTACGTCGAAGGCGAATTTCATGTCACTCAATTCTGCCTGGAAATAACGATTGTTGAAAGAAGATTTTATATTCTAGGAAGTGAAGATATAAATTATTTAAGTATTCGCACAAACCTTTTGGACTTGCACTCCAAACACTGTTTCAATATGCTTCATCACCCTACGCATCGCGTCTTTCATTTCTCCATTGATAGAATTAGTTATTGGGCAGCAGTTGTACAGATAGAAGAACTTTATATCTTTCAATGATACCTGAGAAAACATTTAGTTGCATTTAGTATCATTCTTTTATTAGTTATAATTATTTCTTAGGCTGTAATTAGGTGCAGTAGGATTTGTTGTATCTACTTATCTTGTCTCGGAGACTTAGGGAATTTAGGGAATTTGAAGATTTAGGTATTTACAAATTGAAAAAGTAGAAGATTTGGAAATTTAAAAATTTTAGAATTCGGTAATTTGGAAATTTCGAAGCTTGAGAATTTAGAAAATTTCAAACTTGAAATGTAGGAATAGAGCATTTAAGAAATGTAAGTGTCTCCCAATGCGAAAATTACAAGAGAAACTTCGGAATGAATTCGAATATTTAATTTGAACCTTCTGATCAAGACGTCGTCGAACATCGTCCGATTGAGATATGATTTTCATTATAAGCGGAAGATCCTCCGCATATCGTGCCATCGTTCCAAGCGTAAAGTAATAAGGCCAATTTTTATCGGTCGATCCTGGCTTATGACCATGAGTCGACACCAAACCTGCAATAAATAAAATTATTTACAAGACCAAATTATATGTATATTTAAAAACACCTTACCAGCCGAAGGTTTATGTCCAAAAATTCCACAAAACATGGCCGGAAGTCTCGAAGAGCCAGCGACGTCCGACACTAAACCAATGAGGGAAGCAGCGGAGCTCAAGAGTGCAGCCTGAAATATATGTTTTATTTAATTTTGTGAAGTTGTGATAAAGAATGTAAGATGATTCCAATACGGACCTCACCACCGGAAGAACCACCACTGTTTCTCCTAGTATCGTAAGGGTTGCAAGTGGTACCAGTCACTTTGTTGTCGGTTTCCCAGAACAAACATAACTCGGGTGTGTTGCTGACGAGAAGAATAATGGCGCCTGCGTTGCGTACTTTCTTCACGATGTGCGCATCTTCGGTAGCTTCTTCCTTCATTTTCTTCTTCACTCCAACTCCATATGACATCCCTGGAAAAATTTAGGAGATTCACAATTAATAATGTTTCAAGTCGTTACCAAGTTAGAGGAAGTATTAACATTTTGAAAATAGTAAACATTTTTGGGGCATTTCAATACATTCAGAGATGATAGAAATACGAATTCATGGAACATAGTCAAAGTCCGACGATTAGAGAGCTCTCAGACGAAACATCGAACAGTGTCAAATAAATTTGTCAAATATCCATTTGGAGAAAGTTAGGAATTTCCAGTATTGAAACACATTTCATTGGAATACCCCAGCTTAAAATTTTTATTTCTATATATATTATGAAGTTTAAACAAAACAAATTTCTCTCTGATATTTTCTTCTGTAATAAAAAATAAGGGTTCAAGATGATTCAAGATCAGTGCAGGTGGAACAGTCTGTATACTCTTTTCTCTCCCAATATTTTCTACTGTACATCCACGAAAACAATGTTGTTACAAATCGTCGCGAACACCCTGTACATATATATATGTAATATATAGCGATACCGATTGCCACGGATCTTGAACCCATTCGAAGCAATGTCGATGCAAAACCGGTTTAACAGTTTACGGCGACTCGTATTTTACTCCTGCATGGTGTAGGAGACTTCGTAATGAAACGTTGCGTCCCACATATTTCGCATATTCCATTTTCTCTCCCTTTCCTATTTTATTACCCATTTGCCAATAGAGACGGTTCTGACTAGCGGTTCTAATAGTTAAGCGATTTCCTTCTGCCTCTTTTTACTACTTTGATACGTATAAGAAATATTCTAATTGTGACACAGATAAATAATCCAAGCGAGGAAAGAGAAACTGTTTTTTTCTAGGTGTTTCTTGCTTTAGAAATTTATGACGCGTGACTTTGAGAAGCGTGAGAGTACGAATTTAGAAATTGTTGAAGTTACAAATATGCAAATTTCCAATATTTCGGGTTTAAAAATTTCTCGACGTTCTAAATCTGGAGACATGGACATTTGGAAATTATTTAGAAATTTAGAAGTCTCGAACTTCCTACTTGTTTTACTTCGAAAAAAATCGGAAGAGTCAGTTAAAAAATTCTCAAACTTAAAAATTTTTAAATTCGTTTATCTTAATTGTAAATTGAAGATCAATGGATCAAATCAATGGAAGATAAATTGAAACTTCATCATTATATAGAAGATCATACAAGTTTAAAACTTATCTTACACTTGTTGATATGTGGTATGGGAATATAATGCTTGGCAATATGCATATATTACGTGGCGATATTAGACTAGTGCTGATATATATACATATATTTAACCCCTTGCACTACTTTGACGAGTCTGACTCATGATGAAAATTTTGTGCCAAACATGAATATTACGAGTCTGACTCGTAATCGACATTTGATGCCAAATATAAATATCACGAGCTTGACTCGTGATCGACAGTCCATGCCAAACATAAATATTACGAGTCTGACTCGTGATTCTAATCCCGAGTACCATAACATACAGGTGTTTCAAATTGTACCACTCGACCTTCGCCGCTCGTCACCTCCGGTGACTATTTCGACGACTGTGTTTGGCGTGGCTTTTTCAGAAGTTCGCGGTAGTGCAAGGGGTTAATGGTGGTATTTGACGAGTGGTGATATACGACGAGTGGCGATATATGACGAGTGGCGATATATAACGAGTGGCGATATATAACGAGTGGCGATATATGACGAGTAGCGATATATGACGAGTGGCAATATATGACGAGTGGCTATGTATAACAAGTGGCGATATACAACAAGTGGCAATATACGACGAGTGGTGATACATAGCGACCGAGTAGCATCCTAAATTCCTATATTCAGAAATTCATTTACGTTGACTACAAATTGCAAAAAACGAATGTAAAACTGACCCTGTACTGCAATGCTTTCTTTGACGGTTACTGGAACACCGAGGAGCGGCATGTCACGAGCCAATTCCTCTTCTGTTTTTGTGGTACGGGACAAAAACTGGTCTACTTCTTTCGCTTCTACAGTTGCAGCGTCGAATCGAGATTCTACGATTGCATTCAGAATCGGATTCACGTCTTTGCATCTTTGTATGTACGCTCTGACCACTTCTTCACTGCTAAGCTGTGAACAAAAATATCGTTTGACATAATAATTTGTGCAATATAAAAGTTGTTACGTATTGCACAATTAAATTAAGTATTGTTAAATACTGTTAGTGTATCCAATGTATTTGTATATGCATTCGATACTAATATCATTTATAGTGCTTTCGTAATTAAATTATATTAAATGCCATTAGATATTGCTATGATTAGTACTTATTATTTTTAGTAGAAGAATTGTTACTATTAGTAGAAGCGATCAAATTAATTTACGGATTCGTTTAAAAGTCGAATTTAAGGACTCTCATATTAGCGCGTTAGGAAACTCCGATCAAACAGGTAGCAGACTTATTATTATGCACCGTGGTGGGAGCAGGTGGAAACCCCCATGCTTACTTATAGGCAAAACAGTGTACAGAGTGACATGTTCCGGTAGTTATATTTATTGTGTTTACACATTCTAGTTTTACATTTAAATTTACCCACCTTTCTGCTCCGAATTCGTTTCGCGAGTTCCGTGGCTGAGAGGAAAAGAATATTGCTCTTGATCGGTGGTAATCGCCTCCGTTCGTTGAAGCATTGTAACAACGTAAAGGGTATGACCACACAAGAGAGAAGGAACAATAAGGCCTTAAGTATCCTCTGGGTGATCAGTATCATCGTTTCCTACGGATAAAAAAATCACATCTAAATCTGTTACTCTTCAAATATTCAGACACTAAACTATCCACGTTAAATAACTGTGGAAGTTTGTAATGAAAAATTCGTATCATAAAATTTCTCTGTTATGGGAGGAATATATGAATTCTGTAACATGGATTAATCTTCAACAGTGACTATGTGTATAATAGCTCGATAAATCATGTGTAATAAATGTAAGAGAAACAGTCTATAATTGCTCACTGTTGCACCGGCCATTTAACTTTCTCGACAACTCAATGCCTGCCTTTACTGCCGATAATTATCAATTAACCTTACCATCGATCCTGATAGACCTCTTTGCAAGTAGTAACATGCCTCCTTTTATTATTCAGATCTCGCGATCTTTGTGAAAAGGTAGTTAGCGTTCTCTTATATGTATCTTTTGATCGATGACACGTGTGCCGCGATGTTTTTTAATTTTACGCTTTGACGGATGTGTACTTCGTAGCATTGTATTTGCTTCTGCATGTAGCAAATTATTATATACAGTTATATTTGGAAACTTTTATAACGCGTGCATAAAAATCATCTGACTATTTGCATGTGTGATTAACACGTGGTGCGATAGGTAGAAATAAAGTAAAAATGAGAAACTAGAGAGACATAAATAGGAGATGACAAACTGCTCATGTATTCAACCTCGCATATTTTATCGAATCCATGTATCTTTGTGATTTTGTATTTTTATAATATTAAAACCTCTAATCTTTTATAGGTAGAAATTTTGATATTCTACAGTTGATCTGTATATCTACATTTTTACATTTCTATATTCTTAAATTTCAGTCTTCTTAGATCTCTACATTTTTAAATCTCTAAATTCATAAATTGCAAGTTTTTAGTTTTTCTTGGTCAGATTACTAAATTACTAAATTACCAAGTTGTATAATTTGTGCAACTTTGAGTCAGATAGGCGGATTTTCCAAAAGAAGAGAACAATTTGTATCTATTAAAGGGTATTGGACGTGAAAGGGAACGTAAACGCATGCTTTTCCTTAATTGACTTGTCCCATATTTGCTTGGCCGCGATCGCGGTTCGTTCTTAAAACCTTTGCAGAATGTTATTAAGTCATTGACGCTTACTTTAAGAAAATTTTTGTTCAAATTTAATGCAAATATCAAGAAAGTGTAATGAAAAGAAAGTATGGATATCGAAAAGTATAAACAGTAGATAAAGTAAAAAGAGTAAAATATATAAATTTCACAAAAGAGTATTGCATCTAATAATTAATAAAATTACATTTGTTGACGTCACAACATCAATTTGTTCATATCGATAACCCAGGCTAATTTCTTCTTACATTACTCACCATCCTATTAGCCATCAATTTCAGATGTATTAATGGTAGAAGGCATATTAATGTCTCCATGATTATTGTAATTATGTGATTGATTGCGCAATTATTCTTCTACTTCTCAAGAAATTAATTGGTTCTACAAGTTCAGCGTTTCCTGGTAAATTAATTGCATCGTTGAACTTCAATACACACACACTGCTGCAGCGCTGGATATTTTTTTGAGATTAAAGTTCAAAATGTTACTCATTGGCGTAACTATCAAATAAGATAAATCTAATTTCGGTAATAAACAACTTTGTTATCTCACTACACTGCACTTTCGTTATATTGCCGATGTACACTGTACAAAATTACAACTACATAAAATTCCTGAATTTGAGAATATATTGAATTATTCAAAGAGTATTCGTTTTTTACTGAAATGTATTCACTGATTGCTGTGCGCAAAAACGTCTGTAAAAATAGCAATATAAAAAAGCTATTAAAGTAATCACACGTAAAATTTACATCAGAACTATGTCATTTATAGACATTTAACGTTTTTAATAAATACAGAAAACTAGTTTCACTCTAGAAAAAACAAACAGTGATGCCAATGATACATCATGGCATTTTGATGATGAGTTTTATTTTGTGAGTGAGTCTTATCTTCATTTTTTTATTATATATTTTCATAACAAAACATTTTGATTTGTCAATGTGTTTATGGTTTAAAAGTTATTTGAATGTTTACAAATAATGTCAGTGTTATCTTTCTTCTCTAGTTATTTAATGTTTAAACTTTCTTCTTCAGTATTTATTATCATAATTTTCTTATCAAACTTTGATTTTATATTTCCCGCACTTTTCGTTCGTCTTCTACCGAATTTAACGTATCATTCGACGACTTTCCATCCCGGAAATACCGCTTTTTATTTACGATCGTGTAAAATGAACTCGAATGAACTCGGAAAAAGAAGATTACTATGATGTATTATCCGAATGGTACATTATTTCAGTAGTCTGAGCGCGGACTAAGCCGGCTCGTAACGCTCACAGCATACTTAAATGAAAAATCATAATGGTGGGGCGTTTCGCAAAACCCTCGGCGACCTTCTGCAACTAGTAAAAGAGAACTTGCGATCGAAAACTGGTAGCTACCATCAACCAGTCAATCAACTGGAGTAACATATTTGCAAGTTATTGCAAATCAACGACCCATACCGAACACCTTCACTATTAAAGTCCATGACGCAACATTAATTAAGATAAGAAAGCGATGCAATTAAAATAATTAATAAGAAGATATCACACGATCAACCGAAAAGTCAAATGTTATGTATATACAAATTTTCAACAAACTGTAGAAATTTATTGACACATGATACGCACTGTTTATACGATAAGAGACGCACCGTGTGCGTCTAATAGTACGATCAAAATTAAAGGAATGAAATGTAATCTGATATAAGACGTGGCAATATAACGCGTAGTAATATAATGCATGGTAATACAACGCTTTGCTTGACTTTACAACACGTTACAACACGTCATTATATTGCATTAATTATTGTTAAGTTTTAATTAATATTTAATTAGCTTTAGAATCACTGTCAATCGTTACCCAAAAAAAAATAAAAAATATTAGCTTATCAATAAATCTAATAATGTGAAGAAAGATGAAAGTCGACATTGTTCCACAGATAGTACTAATTACAAAAGAGAATACCAAGAAACGTGTTACGGTGAAATCGGTAGAAGCTGATAATCGAGTTATTGACACTCGTTATTTTCACATTAAATTCAATCGACCTTCGTTTCGTCGCTGTCACATCAACTTGACCTTCCACCATGTAAATCAAAGGGAACTGATTTCTTTCATGTCTTTTATGGTGATTAACGGGGACTCTCGACAATTATGTTTACATTGAATCAACTTCGGCACGAGTTAGGTTTTAATTTTCATCAACGATGACTCACGTCACTACGTGAACTTTGATTGAACGTCTTCAAAGTACCTCCTCACGTTTGATCGAAACGAGCATTCTTTCAGAGTAGACGGTGTTTCGTAATATTTATCGGTTTCCTGTTTCGGAGTTGTAGGATCTTTGCTTGAGAACTAAGTGAATCCTTGATCTTTTCTGTTTTCTTGAAACACTGTGAGACCCGTTGCAGCTTATGGTATATTCTTCTGTTTCGTTAATCGTTTGTTCATGTCTGTTGTGTTAATCGAGGGAAATTCATCACTTGATTTATCAGAGCTGCGTTAAAAAATATGTAATTTCATGAAGGAAGATACATTCGCCATAATTTTTTCGTCGAAGTCATATAACTTTTGTCTAGCAATACAACATTTGTAGGATCAACATTTTCGAGTATATTTGAGTGTGTCGGTTTGAATAGGAGACGTTGTATATTTTTGACATTCGGAATGTTTCCCCTTCAACTCGAACATTTTCATCGAGCCTAACTCAACAACGAAGAACGCAAGGATTGCACCATCTTCTCGAAGGACGAATGGTATGGAATGAAGAGTTTTTCTTGGAGAGTGATGGTGTTGCAAGTTTGCAAATACGAGGACGATCGATCGCCATCTTTAGCGCTAACTGCACTATGTACAATATATCTTAACATGTCCTTACATAAATTAAAACAACGATAACTCCCCAAATTATTGGTGAAAAGATTGCTGCAGACCGGAGTTAATTTTACCTCGTCGATGTATGGACCAATAATATAATTAATAAAATTATCAGTGTGATAATTTTATATTTGTACACATGTATGTAAAATTCTTACAGTTTATATATATTTTTATATCTGACGAACGTCACATGTTATCAACAGTCTACACAGAACGCAAAACGATAATTAAACAATTCTTTTCACATTATTTACTAAAACGTTTCGACGCATTCTTGCTTTGCATTCTATAGTAATCAAGAGCTGTTACTGCGTCACAATTACATATGTAAACCACGTACATTCGTGAAGTGTTTATAACCGAACGTAACGCATGCATTATACGAATGGCATTGAAAGCAAAATTAACTAACAGCGAAACTTTCGATGAGTAATTAGAATGCTCAAGATGTTACGGCTGCGATTGACTTTTAAATTTCAGAATTGGAAATTTACGAAATTTCGAATTCGGGGACGCGTGAATCGTGAAGTTTGGAAAGGGAGGTTGCGAATTTTGTTTTATGGGTTTGGGAATTAGGGAATTCGGGAATTTAGAAATTACGGAATTAGGAAGTTCGGAAATTAAGAAATGAGAGAATTGAGGAATTTTGAAATTTCAAAGATTGGGGAATTGGGAAATTAGAAAATTGGGAAATTGGAAAATTGGAAAATTTGGAAATTAGTTAATTGGGAAATTAGGAAATTGGGAAATCGGGCAATTAGGAAATTGAGAAATTGGGAAATTGGGAAATTAGAAAATTGGGAAATCGGGCAATTAGGAAATTAGGAAATTAAGAAATTAGGAAATTGGGAAAGTGGAAAATTGGGAAATTAAGAAATTAGGAAATTGGGAAAGTGGAAAATTAGGAAATTAAGAAATTGGAAAATTGGGAAATTAGAAAATTGGGAAATTGGGTAATTGCAAAATTGCAAAATTGGAAAATTGGGAAATTTTAGAATTTGAAAATTTGCATCGATTCTACAAAAAACCAGATCCATCCGCTCCTCAACCTTCCCTAACCAACAAAAACCGAAGAATCTTAAAGCATTTACCAAGAGATGCAACCGAGTTACGCAATACGATTGGACAACTGTATTATGAAATTCAATTTATCTCAATCGCATCTCTTATTATGTCAGAATAGTTTCTCGAAATAGGTAAAGTGTATGATTACCCGAAGCACGCCAATAAATAAAAAAAAAATTATTATGGAGACACAGATCGTTAAAACGAGTTTACTCTGATCGATATAATTAATACACATAAATGTACTTTTTTTAGCATTCAAATTACCGAAGCAGTGAAGCGTTTCATTAATTTGTTTTTTTAAGACGTCGTTTAGTGTCTGAATATTTCAAGTATTATTTTTGTGGGAAAATAAATAAGCTTTGTCTTTCTTTATAATTCTTGGTCATCGGATTCGGACCACTATAAATTCTCAGCAATTTACAGGGTTTTTAAATTAAAAAACCTTTTCGAATTGTAATTATATAATTTATTAGCTAGTGACATGATACACTACTACTGTACATAACATTAATATATGTTAATATTTTGTATTTCCACCCTTTGGTCACAACTTATATTCAGCATGCTCCATATACATTAACCACATGTGTTAGAGTGCGCTCGAGCCCTCGTATTGCACTACGTGCCGTCTAAATTCTATGTTGTACTGGTGAAGGACCATCCAATTATATATCGGAATGGGGCCGGTATGGAGTAACACACGTGGTTTATATTAAAACTATACTTTTTAATATATATATGTGTGTGTCTGTGAGAGAGATACTGTGTATATTCTACGTACTAACTATGTTCTAACTAAAGTATCTGTTCTATACTGTTCTCTATCTGTTTTGTGATCTATCTATTACTATTATTACGTTATGACACCTCAAAAAAGATAATAATAATTATTACAAATGATATGATAACTCTAAATACCTTTCGTGCAAAGATCAACTGTGTTTTATGTAACGAAATCATGTGTCCGGATACTTATGAACGGTAGTGTACATGTGTTTACATTGATCATACCTAGGTATTGCATGTAATCCTAATTTGATAGTCAGAGACTGTATTTGTTTTGATTATATCTCTATTCGCTTATTAGCGATCTTTATTTATGTGATCAGGTCATCGTAGGTCAGAATGTTTATGTTATTAATCAGTAAAGGCAAGAGTAATAGTATGGAATTAATACGATGTTGATAAGTGAACCAAAGCCCAATTAAGGCTAGCGTGTATTTAAGGATAAAATCTAGCAATAAAGACAACATCCTGAGTTGAATGTTCTCATGCAATGACTTGCGAAATCCTGGAGAACTCTGTTTATCTCATATTCCTTTGATTAGAAGCGACAATAGATTTTTGTATCTAATTTTTTTTAGCAAAAAAAAACTGACTTCGGAAGATTTTAATACCAAGAGGCTACATTGTGTCATGCACTATTTTCAGAGATATTTTTTATACAATACCTAAAAAGTATATGGAACCGGATTTTGGAATTTTGCTTTTAAAATTTTATAACCGAACCGAATCGTATTAAAAAATTTTTTTAATAAGTTTTTAAAATTGCAAAATCCCGTTCTATTTGAGAAAGAAGTATGATAACATCTTGGTTTAAAAATCTTGGAATTGCTCAGACGTAGTTTTGCATTTTTTTGTAAGCCAGATGTCTGGTGTCACTTTTGGTTAAAATAACAAGATAATCAAAGATCAGAGCTTATCAATTTCTTATTGCAAAAATAATATTGGAAGTACACGCTCGTTGCAATTGATTCTTAATCCATTCACTGCTAACGAGATATCTCGTAGTAAACATCTGCACCGAAAGTGTCAACAACGAGATATCTCTACTCTTTCTTTTATTAATGTATATCTATTTTGGTACTGCATTTGCAGCTAAATATTATATTTTGCAAAAATCTGTTTTTCTTAAAATAAAATGATAATGTTCAGGAAAGAACGCTCTTTTAACTAGCAAACTCTATGTGTTTTTGTTATAATATAAAATAATTTTTAGAAAAAAAATACACCGACTTCGAAATACACTAAAAAGTATAAAATAATTTCTATTTCCTAATGAAGTAATTTCTATCTCATTCAATCATACAATTACGTAACAGATATGAATGAAACCTATTTTCTCGTTAGGTAGTATATTAAATACATTTCAACCTTTTCGGAGGCGGCGCAAATTTGGTAATTCCCGCGTCGTGGGCTCCGTTTATAGGTTCTTAGATACCACAATCAACTGGTTATTGGGAGCAACGTTTACTAAGGTATTTTTAATTTTGCGCCGCCTCCGAAAAGGTTGAAAAATGAATGATGTCTTCGAAAAAAGAACCCTAAATTTGACTAGCAGAATATATGTATCTTCTTTGAAATAAAATAATGACACCCCTAAAAAATGAGCTATAAATTTGTCTGACAAAATCTATGTATTTTACCTAAGAATAGTATCATGATGTCCAGGAAAAAAGAACCATTTTGCCTAGCAAAAAATCTATGTCTTTTTCTTAGAACAAAATCACGTCTCCCAAGGACAAAGTCTTCAAATTTGACAGGCATTGAATAATGATGGCAGTCGATGGCGATGACTCGCAGCTTCCCTATTAGTAATAATACGATCTTCGCTTGACCTCGAATTTAAAAATTGCTACGAATGGAACTCTATATCACGCAACGAGTATTTACAAGCTGTTTAATCAACAATAATCGTGTTTCGGCGCGGTAATGAGACAGGATCAAAAAAATAAACGTCAAAATTATGGAAATGTGTCACTCGACTTTTTACTTGTCCCGAAATAATTTCGGTAGAATGTTTCATGCCTTTTATTTACATATGCGTGTCATTAAGAGAGGATTAAAGTGTAATTTGGTCGTTTTGAATAATTCAGAAGTCTCAGAATATATTTAGTGGTATTGGCGGTGTTTTTTAAACGATGACCACAAAAATTTTGTAGGAGGTAAAAAGTGAGAAACTGAGTTTTTGCGGTTCGAACTGGTGTTGTAATTGTGTTGCGAAAATGTTGATTGTTTGAGTGTGAAATTGCATGTTGCAAGTGGATGTGAATGATAATGTGAAGAATATTGAATTTTACTGCTCTCTTTTTTGGATTCTGATTACACTTTTACCTTCTACTTACGGTTGCAAGCTTCTTTCTTTTGCTGCAACTTTCTTTCACTACAATACGACATTATTGTGTTTTTTTTTTAATTATAGTATGTTGATAATTATATTATATTATATTGTAGTATATTATGTTATTTACAAAGTTTGTAACATACCCTTGACTGCATTTTGCCAGCTAAGACTCCTATCTTCCAGTTTGTGTGATCTTCCAACTCTTCAGCACTCGATGCTGACCCTTCTGCAGCCCCTCTTTAGGCTAACATACCTTATACAAATTTTACAAAATCGCAAATCTAAAAATTCGAAAGTTCAACATCAAAAAATTCTGATGCCTCACGGTTCGAAACTTCCAAAGTCTCACACTCGCAAAAATTCCAAAATCTCAAAACCCCACTGACTCAAATTTCGAAAATTTCACAAATGCAAAATATTTGAATTCCACGGTTTCTCACAAAGCTTTACAGCCACAAAATTCTGAAAAAACGATTCCAAAACGTCAAAATTTCTCACTGACAAGATTTCTACATCTGCGAGGTCGAAACCTTACAATCTGGCACTCGCAAATTTAAAAATCTGAAAGCCTACGGTGCCGAAACATTCGCTCAAAATTCTAAAGTTCCAAAGCTCCACGATTCCAAAATCTCAAAGCCCCTCAGAATTTCAAAATCCGAAAGCACCACAATTTCAAAGCTCCCAAAACTTCAAAGTCACAATTGCAAAATTTAAACTTCCGAAAGCCCGCGATTTCAAAACCTCGAACTCCCAAAATTGAAGACTTGCAAAACTGTGAATTGCCACGGTCCCAAAAGTTATGCCTAACGATTTTTCACTCGCGGAGGAATCCCGAAAAATGAAATCTCTGAGCAGTCGCAACTTTCTCGACAACCGAATTTATCATCTGGGCCAACTGTTCGTCCGTGTCGCTTTCTCGAGTCTCTTCCGGCCAAACTCTCTTCTCCCTCTCTTTCGCCGGCTGGTAACGTCTGCTGCTCGTCGCGTTTTGTCGCGCGAAAGAGGAAAGTAGAGAACAAATTCGGAACCGTGAAAATAAGACAAACAATTTCCTCGATTTGCGTTGAATAAAGCGATGCAAGGCAATTGTCATCGGTTCTCGAATACGATTAAAAAAGAAGATACAGTAGAACTTTGATATTTGATGTCAAGTTTTAAAATTGATATACACGATATAGATGAAAGAGGCATACAACATATAAATGAAAGAGATATACACTATATAAGTGGAATTGATGTACACGATACATAGACGAAATATTATATCTATCACTGAAGGAAAGATCAGAAAGACCCTATCAGAAGGAAGACCAGTAACTTATCAAAGCAAAGTTCTCGATATACGCGAAACTCTCGGTACAAATATATATTCCGAATTACGTCGTGTTTGACCTCGTTTCAATTAAAAGAGCATCACAAATGTGTTGATGAATGTAAGAAAAGAATTAGAGATGAAGTTTCATCTTGCATTAGGATTGCACCACCGATATGTTACTGTTTGTTATGTTCGGTAGTCGAACGTTTCGTTTGCTCGTCTTTATGTTCAGAATAGATGTAAGAATTATATGACATAAGCGAAAGTTCAGGTTCGTTTATATCGAGACTTTACTTTATCCGATGTCACGGTGTCCCCTGAACAGGAGCGATGGGACGCGATGTCGTGGTGACCGGATACGGTGAACGGTAAATCCGAGACTAATTCGTGAACACCTCCGACGCTTGAATACAAAAAGAAAACGGTTTCCAACGTACTATAGAGTGGGGTAAATGGATTCATGTTGGCATTCGTTCGGATAAAGACAAAGGTCTTTCTTCTCCTTGATAATAGCTTGAAAATGAGGTTGGAAATAACATGCGAGCATTGGGACTGTTGTAACGCAGAAGATTATCAGTCATGACTGACATAATATTTCTGTGGCGATAAGTCTTGCAATTAATGCATTATTATCGATATGTAAAATTACAGTCATAAGTTATTTGTATAACGTCATATGTTATTTATATAATATATTAAATTTTTAAATTTGCAAATGTTCAGATTCTGCAATTGCATCATTACAAAATTTGATACTTCAATATTTTAATTTTCACAGTTGGAAATTTTAATATTTCAACAGAATCTTTAGACTTTAGAGTCTAGAGATACCTCGTACAAGAATAGGGCTGAGAAACAGTACGTAGAAAAAAAAATTAGTATAAATTAGCAACGTTTCCAGTAACCAACGTGCTCAGTTACCGAAGTAATTAACGCACCGTCGGTTTCGCTTCATTGTCACCCTTTGAAATTTACATTCGAACAGTTTCGCTGACGAGATTTCTAGCTGGCTGGTTCGACGAACAATCGGTGTCGGAAGGGTTCCTTTTGCGCGTGCAACTTTCTGTTCCTCGGCAGGCGTAACGCTGAAAATTGCGCGCTAACGTTTCGTAAAGCTATCAACAAGATCGGGAAGGAAGTTGCGAATGCACGTTGCTCAAACACCGTAACGTTGCAAAACATTTCATAAAATTCTGTAGACTTGTTCGTTTGCCGAACTTTTAGTAAATAATTATTTCTGGTGGGAGTCAGATTCTTATAACATCTTCGTTGGTAGCTTCAATATGATGAAGTTGTACATCTTTGTTCAAATAGTCTTTTTATTTGGGAAGTCATCCTAGTAAATCTAAGGATAGTAACTTTTAAGGTTATAGGAATAATCTGGTTTCCATCCTTTATGTCATTTTCCTAGAGAAATGTGGATTGCACATAATTTAACACTGAAACTACCAAACCGGTCAAATGACCGCTCCACAAGTTTCTTATTATAAGGTACACATTTGAAGTAAAATCTGTTAGAGTACATTCCTTGAAATCAGCATTGATTTTCATCAAGATAAAGAATAAATGTGTGTACTAATTTATGGTTCGTTGTTTGTATATTTATTCTTCAACTTCATTTTTAATTTCAAAATAAGTGTACATTATATGCCGTTAAGTTTAGTATTAAAGAAAAGTCGAATTAATAAGAATACAATTGGTTCCTGGTTATGCGTGAGCTTTCGTTTATTTGAGAAAAATATTATTTACATTGCACAGATATATCACTAGCGTCGTTAAAAACAAATGGACAATCGATGTTCTGAAAGCTCTTCATGTTAAAGTTCTTTACTTTTTCTGGAAGAATAAAAAGACAGGAATCAAACTCATCATACACGCAAATCAGCTTTTCTTGTATAAATTATGCAAAGTATTGTTGAATAATTACACGAGCGAATAACTTGTTTAGCTACACTGCTTTCAGATTATGTAATTAAAAGTAACTTGTAGGTATTAATACGTTATAATTGCTGTGCTTATAAGTGTATTAAAATACAATGTATATTTATGTTTGATAATCTTAATATGATTCAAATTTCAGCGCGAGGGACTGGAGCGCGTATGCGCATGCGCAAACGTGGGCGCAGTTTATAAAAACGTACGCCTCCCGTTTCTTTTTGCAGTTAATAACATTCATCAAACGCAATAATCAAATCTCTTGTTTCGAATTATTACTACATATATTTTAATAATTCAACCGTATAGAATTCGTCATAATTCATTAAATTTTAAAAACTTGTTAAATAAATATTTTCCGAATAAAAAAGACGCTCGTGTAATCCTAATGAAAGTTCCTTTATCTCACTATCAAAAGAGCCTTCAGTAAATAAAATAAATCCCTAAAAACGAAACAGCGTATAATTTAAAAATATTAGATTTACAAAAACTCGATCTAAATATAAATAATGTCGATTTGGCGGGAGAATAGGATTTGAATGACCGTTTCGTTCTGCGCATGTTACTACGTTTCTAAATTTTAAATTTCTGTGTTTCTCCGTGGAAGCAGCTGCCCTCTAGCTCTTTCTCGGGCACTTGATCCCCCATGCATCTTCTCATTATTCGTCTACTTTATCCATTGCATACGATTAATAAAATGGAAAGCAAATCCTGGAGTAGGTCACTTGAGATGCCAAAAATGACTATTGCTCTCTCCAAATTGACAATACACGAAAAAAACAGAAACAAATTTCTCTTGCGATTTGTCCAAAAACGTAACAAATATCAGATTTATGTTTTTTAGTCAGGAATTATTAAAATGAAATGTTAACAATAATTTGTTTAGCGCTGTGACACGGTACATCGTGTAAAAAAATAGTACAGTAGACTCTCGTTATATTGCCACCTTCCGACTTTCAGGTATAATAGAGTTTCTCTGTATTCAAATTTATTAATTTCTCAACCTCTGAATTGAGAAATTTAAATTTTTAAAAGTTCCACTTATATTAGCCCAATGTATGTTCTCTATACTCCCATCTCTGTGTAGGACCATAAAGTAAAACTGCAATATATTGCTAACACCAAGAATTCCACATTACTAGTTGGGTGGCAATATAACAAGAGTCTACTGTATATCTATAAATAGCAATAAAGGCGTTAGCGAGAATAATATTAATAATACTAATCGTAATAATAGTAATAAAAGTAATTTATAACAGCATTACACGCGTGTAAAATAATTTCTAATTGACAATGCTATTCAATGATCTCCTCTCTCTTGTAAGAAAAAAAGAAAAAGTTATTATAAGGTACGCAACTCTCCGGTCCTCTTATTAAGTACTGAATACAATATTATCGTCGATACGAGCCATTATTATTGTTAATTATATACGTTTTACATTCAACGTGACTGTAAACACCGCAAAAGGCATCCTAATGACCGTCCATCTTTCTGTTTTTTTTTTTCTAACTTTTCTCCCTGCTCTGCAATCGGTTAAATATCGTTATGGAAAAAGCTATTCGTTCGTTCTTCTTTACGTTGTTTATAATAAAATACATCTATATTATTCAATCCTGGACCTCGTGAAATTTCTCATTGATCCTCGCGATTTACATGAAAAAATTGTATCACATGAACGTTACAATGGGCCTCGTCTCTTGGTATTACAATGCTGAAAGACACAAACAGAAGCTTCCGGTTTCCGGTGCGTGAAAGTTTCGTTTTAAAAAAATAACGTGTTTTAGATCTACCGCGATTTCGGGTTCTTACGTGAACTTACAAATTTTTTATAAACATAAGGCTGAGCCATTGTATTTCTTTAAATTCGCAACTTTCAGCTCACTGGATATCTAGCCGGTTTACAGATAAGTTTCGCGTTTACAGATAATTTCTTAAATGCATAAGAGATACAAAGAAATGCTTCCGTTAAAGATTCTCTAAGTTTTTTATTTTACAACACTTAACGTTGCTTCGAAATTCTAGGAACAATATTTCGAATCTCAAAAAGTATACTGTAAGTAAATCTAATTCATAATAGAAAGATGTTCCAATGGTTCTTATAAAGACTTTACATATGAGAAATATATGTTAATAAATACGATTGAATTTTATATACAATTAACAATAATGATTTCTAAATGTCAGATAAACAATATCAAAAAGGTATTACTACATTTCTTTGTATCTGTTAGGATTCAGTCATTGCGTTATGCGACACTTATCTTGAGACACGCTGTCCGTTAAAAGCAAACTTATTTTCTATGATGATGCGCAATGACCTCTCATCCTTCTATCATTGTCTTCTTTCGAATGACTATTTACATTAATAGCGGTGCAAAAGCTTGCTTATAATTTATTCCTCCCCACATAAAGATATAGCTCTTTACACAACAAATGCAAACTCTGATCAGCAGATCACAGCGAAGGGCAGAGTGTAAACAGAAAACGTGTGAAGAGTATTTCTAGTTACAAAGCGAATACAAATGCATCCGTTTAATACTTGAATGCAACAGTGCGGTTCGCCGTATATGGAAACAGTAAACATCGTAATATAATATCATATATATTAACATCTGGTCTCCTAAAAGCGAGGAAACTATCGTACGTAGCTGAACGCGCTATAAACGAATATGTATCCTATCTGATATTTTTATCAAATTACTCTTATTAGCGAAATCAATCACGAAAACGTGCACACTCTCATATGTTACCATGTGTCACGTTTGTGTATATTGTTATGTATATTTATATGCAAAAAGTTTGCCTTTTGCGTTTCTCCTGGGATACCCTGTATCCATCGAATCGATTCGAAACCAGTGATGGACAGGTCAAACGCTGAGCTTGTAGTCACAGATATGAATAGTGCGTGCAGTGTTGAAATGTAAACAAAATTTAGAAATTTGATAACTGAATAATTCAGTAACTTGAAATTACTAAATTAAACAATTTTTAAATCTGAAAATACAGAAATTAAAAATTTATAAGTTTTTAAATTAAGAAATTGACTTCCCATCGATGCCTGCACTTGCACGGCCCTGCAACCGCGCCCTCGCATGCGCTGTTGCCCATCACTGTTATAAACCATAAAAAACTGCTTGATCAAGTAACAGTTGTATCTTAAAACAAAAGCATTAGAAAAATCTTGTGCTGCTGAAAGAACGTACAACTTTGACAAAATGAGAGTTACTAAAATACATGAACAATTTTTCCCAGTAATACAACGCAAACGGCTCAAATATAATACGCACTTCTAAAGTAGAATAGACTCAAAACTCACTCGTACAAGGGTGTGAATAAAATCCCTATCTCTATAAATAATTTCTATCAAGCGCTTAACACGATAATAATCGTCCAAACTAATTACATAGTACGAAATAATGTAGTATTAACTTAATAACTTTATGTACCAACAATGTTAGCAATGATATAAACGTTATTTCCTGATTGTAAAATTTATTCGATAATAAAAACGCAACGTTTCAAAATTGTGTCGAGTGAAAACGGCTAACGGTAGCATTTTATTTCTCGAACATTTACGCGTACCTCGTTTCTACCTATAAAGTAATGATACTTTTTAATGTTTTACAATAAAATTATATCACGTAACAGCTCAAAATAGTATTAACAAACGATGAGGATAGAAATGTGAGACCGAGTATCATCGTTGTTTAAACATTTTTATAAAGCTACATCTGTTCCATAGCCGATATGAATTAGTCTTTTTGTGTGTGATCCACGCTGTGATTTGCATTTTTCAACTAGAGCGCGTTTGGAACGTTAACTTTTAAATATAAAAATTGACTGCGTATAATAAATTATAATTTATGATGAAACACTTTGATTAATTAAAAAAACAACACTTTCTGTTCAAATTATGAAACAAAGCGAGTACTATGATGTGTACTGGATGTATAACTATTTTACAAAAGTCTACATTAATAATCTTCACCCCCCTAACTCCTAACCATCTATCAATTCTTGCTTCGCAAATGGTCAAAAATCTTTCCTTTCCGAGCATTATTTTCAATCGAATGTCCGCAATTTGTTATAAAACGTATCAGTCACTTCTTTTCTTATTAATGAATAAAATATGTTGTATTATAACCAGTAAATCCTGGTCCGAGGCATAATAATCACGTTAGCAATGATTGGGTTAGATAAATAACATGCGCGGTTACACGTTCGTTAAAAATATAGCACGGGTGAGATTCTTTGGAGGAGTTTTAAACCGATGATCGTGATCGTTCATCGGGCATCTTTCGCAGTTAATTTCTCTATTAGTTCTTGCAACGGCGCTAATTCTCTTCTCTCTATCAAGTTAAATTCCTGCAATAAAAGCAAATAAAATAAAGACATTAGAAGAATACCATTTAAGTATTCAATATTTTACATTGATTTGATTATAGCTGCTTTACCTGTACAAAAAATATGAAATGTTTGAATGATGTATTTAAATGTGCCTCTTCTCCAAGTTGTACAACTTCACTGAAATGTTGGTGGTAGATATGTGCGTATACTCTAAACAACCGTTTTAGTATTGTCTTGGCAATGGACAAGAAGTTTTTCGGGAAAGGGACTCCTGTAGAACCAAGATTTTTATTGAAACATTAATAAAACACACTTTATTGTTAATAAGATAATGCATTATTTACCAATTTTTGAAGGAAATAATGTTTCATCATCTAATTGATCCTGCACCCAGGTCATTAAATAATCAATGTACTTTGGTGCAGAACACTTAATTGGTTTCTTAACAGTATGCCCATCAGCCCAATGGTATTCATATTTTGGCCCTGCAGACATGATTGGGCAACTTTCTTCAGTGCAGAACTCCGTAATAGTACCATATAACATGTTGATTTGATTGAAAAAATCAACAGCTGAAACAAAAAGCAAATTGATTAAACCACTGTGGAAATAAAATATGTATATCTTTGCATATGTTAATTACATACTATTTACTGCAACCCATTCATTCAAGTCTTCACCCTCTGGAAGCATTACTGCTAGTCTTAGGTTCCCAGAACCAAGGGTGGCAGCTGCATGTTTCATTAAGTCATATTGATGAGTTCCCTCAGGAATATTCTTCTTTGGTTTGAAGGTTTTCGAGGACCTGCTTCCACTTAACAAATTTATACAAATATTTCTCAGCAATAGTTCATTTCTCAAAAATGCTATATAAAAATAGATTACAGATTAAATTAGTAGATAATAGATTATCTCTATACATGAGATAATATCATGCTTCATATTACATTAATACATATATCTTTATCTGTAAATCAGAATGCCTCACCTACAGAGTAAAATGATAAAAATTTATATCCTAAAAATGTGTTAAGAACTGTTGGTTTGTTTGTATACTGTATAATAAAAGTGAAAGGTATGTGTATACATCAGAACATCAGGGTTAGGTTAGTTCAGTGTTAGGTTATGTCAGGTCGGGTCAAGTTGGATAAAGGTTGGGTTAGGTCGTGGTTAAATTACATTGCAGTTAGGTTAGTATCATATATAACTTTGTATTTATACATTCAGGACTGATACGTACATAGTAAATTATATTTATACCAAAACTTGAAATATATAATCGATCATACGAATCATACAGGGCAAGATGAACATGATAAACGAAATTGAATTGCATAAGTAATAAAAATTACAAAACTAAAATAATTGTAAAGATGTGATTGATTCTTAGGAATCACTAAAAACTTTCTCAACGTCATATTATCAGTATGTTGCAAATACATTCTACTTCCTTAGTGCGACGTAGATAAGAAATGTCTGTACTGATAAAGTTGACGTGCGATAAATATGTGCGCGTGCAACGGCCGCGGGTGAAAGCGGCGAGAATAAGAGAGCAAGATCATAGAAAACGAAGATTTTTTAAAAAGAAATTATGGCATCGCGCTATTTTTAGGTATCCAGCGATTGGTCGATCGTGATGTACACGAATTCAAGTACATCGGGTCGAGAACCTAAATTAGCCAACGGGCAGGCGAACGGGACTGGTCAAGCGATTTCTGTCAATATTTGTTCTCATTGTGACCGGTTCACGGTAATAAATTACCGATTCTCCATCGTTGTCATTTGTCAATCGCGGGCGAGAGCATTGAACGATCGGATGATTAATCGGCAGGAAAATGTTTGCGAAAGAGGATGTTTGTATAATTTATTTCGTAGCTTAGTCAACACGGAATATTAACGAAGTTAAAGTACACTAAAGGATAGTTGATCTTCATTTGAAATGAAAAAAACACTTACAATAGGAAGCTCATCGTGCGCTCGTGGATGACCTGTCGATGAAATTCGATTTACGGCCACACAACTGTACGTGTCGTTGATTTATCTTCGTACTATACAACACTACAAGATTCGGCTGTCGACGAATTTTCTTAAAATCAACCATGCATTCACCCACGACAGCACTGTGTAGACGGTTTGTCAACTACCTTCCCTACGATCTCTCCCGACTTCAATCCTTCCAGTACCGAACGGGATTCTACTTGGATTCAGTCACGACCTCTGTCCAGACGTGACTGTAGACACACTTTATTTTTCTATCACTTAATGATTTATGCTATCTCTTTATTCATATATTTAGAAAAATATGTATTGAATTCAACCGATATACTGTTAAAACACCTATAGTCTAAATGTTTTACTATATTCAACACGATCGATATAGTATACTTTGTTCTACGAGAGATGCACTAACTACGCTACGAGTTTTCATCTGTTCTGCGCATTTATATTCGCTTCTATGCACTCTGCAATCTATGGCAGTGCACATGCGCTTTTATGACAATTGTATCGCTAAAGATATATACCCAGTGGATAGAAAGTATCATGATTTTTAATTCTTGTTAGTCACATTATATTTTGAAATATTTTCCTTTAGCTGATTCGTTTTGTAACAAAAAATGAATAACAATTGTTAACCAGATTTGCAATCGAATGTACATATGACTATTTATTACATCAGAGATTATTGTTATCCAGTTATTTTTTCTCACCATGTACTTAACCACGAAACCAAAAAAGATTGTAGACAGACTTCACACTTGTGATTAGAGCAGTGCAACTCATTGTGTACAGTTAGTGCAATCTCTCATGAAACAGAGAGATTGCAATATAAGTAATGCTATTGTTTGACGTTGCATATATGATGCATTTAGGAACATTAAAATATTCGTTCCATGAAAGATCGTACTCATCAGATGCAAGTTTTTGTTCGTTCTGCACATTTCAACAGTGTAACCAGGAGTAACTGCGCATGTGCAGTTACACCATCCCTGCCATTGAGTCTATATACCTAGTGATCCTATACTTTGTATATTCTTTATTTTGGGGTTTACATAATCTATTCTCTCTGCTCACATATTTTTGTCTTCCATGTATATGATTGAAGAAGTAAAAGTCGTATGGTAGTGGAGTAACGTTAGATAGTGGGAGTCTACTGAAATCAGCCTAGTTGCGCAAAGCAAATGTAATCTATCATTTTCCGATTAACTCTATCGATAATGAAACAAATTTATATTTTATATGTTCATATATATTTGTTTTTATAATTAAATAATGCGTTATATTTAGTTTACGGTATTTGTCAAACTTTTACTTGGATTAATATTTCTGTTGAATTATCGAGTGCGTTCCTAAATCAGTACCATTTAATAATTTATAAACACTAATTTTCTTATTTTGTATTATAAAGAAAAGAAGCATTTAAATATTCCTATTTATTAAAGTATTGTATTAATTTCTACGGTTTATAAACTATTAAATAGCCTCTACACTAATACAAATCAGCAAGTCAATTATTTTGGTAGATGTAAACTAGCTTTGAAGTTCGTTGAAGCGGACGCCATTTTTGCGCCATTTTACTGCTGGGTTTGGAGAGCGTGGTGGCGGATCAGCATTCCCTGTCAATTAACTTAATTTATAATTTCTCTTAAGTAATATTTCAACGTTAAAAGTCCGTAAGTAATCATAAAATATTTATAACTTGAAAAGTAAATAATTTTTTTTTATAAAATTAACAGAATATTAATGATATTAAGAATTTCACATCAAGATTTTTTCCGACGTTTTTCAACGCTGATTCTTCATCTATCTATTTTTTTTTTATTTTCTATGCAATTTATGAAGTGTAATGATAATTTTCATAATATCTATATTTGCATATATATTTTAGTTTCATTGTGTACTTAGGTATGACCTTCAAGTTTACGAATCTCTATTATTATCAATAAAGTTGTACATAACAGTACAAGTTATGCAAAAGTAATTAGTTATAATAAAATAATTTTAAAATCATTAAATTAATAAAATGAAAATCAAATTTAAAAAATAAATAATTATTTAATAATATTATTTTGTAATGAAGAAAAGGACATTATAATATAATTATATTATTTACAATATAGTTTATTATAGAAAGAAGCCATGTCAAACGGTAGTGGAGATCACGAAGACGAAGGCTATGTAGTCAAATTGCGTGGACTTCCATGGTCCACTACTGTTGATGAAATTATGAAATTCTTCAGTGACTGTTCCATCTCAAATGGTAAAAATGGTGTTCATATGACTATGTCACGAGAAGGTCGTCCTAGTGGAGAAGCTTATGTAGAAATGGATACACCAGAAGATATTGAAAAGGCTTGTAAAAGAGATAGAGATCATATGGGTCATCGTTATATAGAAGGTTAATCAAAAAAATATTCTAATATTTAACTATTTGGTTATAGCATGCACTGAAAAAAACCATTAGCACATACAATATGGCATTTTAACAAGTAGAACTTAATATAACTGTGATGAAAAAAAATTTAGTAAGTATATGTATGTGCCTTTTATGCATACCAATGTTTGTATATTCTGTGTGCATTGTATTATTATTTTTCTTATAAATACCAGTGCTTGCTATCATCATAAGTATAGGAATTGAAAGGGTTTGAAGTACAAATGTTTGACTGCTTTCTCTCATTACAGTCTTTAAAGCAAAAAGAGGTGAGATGGAGTGGGTAGTCAAAAGAAGTGGTTTCAATCTGGAAAATGCAATGGATGATGCTTGCGTGAGATTACGTGGTCTACCATTTGGATGCTCTAAAGAAGAGATAGCACAATTCTTCTCAGGTATTTTGTACAATCTGTACAAATTTATATTTATATCTTTTACTACAATATATTTCTAGTTCATTTATCAACCTTGTTGAAGACCAGTATACCCTTTTTTTATAGTTATATTATCTCCTTGTTGTATTTTATTAATTAATAGAAATTTTGAATCACAGAGACTTAATGTTTTCGATGACTATAATGCATGTATGCAATAGTGTTATCAGTAATTACAAATAAGATACTAATTTTGCACTAAAATTCATAATATTTAAATAATGGCTGAATAATATTCACAAAATTTCTGTTACATTTATCTTAAGCATTGTCTTTGTGTTTCATTATTATTAAATAGCCTGAGTTAAGATTTAAGATTGAAGACCAAAATTCCTGTTATGCTACCCTGTACAGACTAAAAGATTTTTGTTATAATTTACATGTACTTTATATTTTATTTATATAACATATCTTTGTGTTTTGAAGGTAGAACTTAATTCTTAACTATGGCGTAGTAACATCTTTTTTCTTAACTTATAAAGTATATATTTATATATTTTTTTTCTTTTTTTTTTTTTGTTGGAGCGAGAAGTTCTGCACATAATGTGCAAAGGATATTTAAATCTTGCTTCTTTATAAGGGTTTTAATAAAACTGACGATACTATAATTAATAATGGGTGTTTCGCTACAATGTCGATGTTTGATTATGTGTGGGTCAGGGTTGGAGATATTGCCGAACGGGATTTCACTACCGACAGACTACACGGGCCGCAGTACTGGGGAGGCTTACGTTCAGTTTGTTAACAAAGATGTTGCGGAGCGCGCTCTGCAGAAACACAAGGAAAAGATAGGACACAGGTGGGGCACTGACGCTAGCTGGGTTTGGGTATACTTATGACTTTTCAATATCATTTTATGATCGTAGTATACGTAGGTATATAAATTTTGTTAGTAAATAGCGGGAACGAGTTTTTAAACGGATGCAGTTTCTTTATTATCTTTTAATGCACCTCATTATTAAAGTCAATTTACTATAAATGTAACTGGTAGTCCGTTTACTCATTGATTACATTTATTGTTATGTTGCAATATTATATAAAGAAACTGCTTCTCTGTGAACACGAATAAAAAAAAGTTAGTCGTACGTAAGCGAAAGTACTGTTGGCCCAAACGGATACCTGTGGGTGGGTGCCGGGCGGGAGGTACCCCCTTACATCGTCACCAAATCCCATGGGAGTGTGGGTAGGGCTAACCCAGGATGGGTGGGCACTACAGAGGTGGTAACCATCGATCTAATTTGGCACATCAGTTTGACAATTGCACAATTGTACGTTTTATGCAAAAAAGTGGTACCAATTTAAGCTGAGAGGCTTTGCACAGTTTCATAAGATCACTATAGTAAAATATAGCTTGCATTGCACGGATATATTCGTTGTAATGATATAGTAGAATCTATACCATAGAAGCGATACACGAGTTTGTGTTGTATCGAACCAATTGTTTTTAAATTCCTATGCCTTATTACACTATATTTAAATTTTCCTGTTTTCAAATGTTTCTAAATTCCAACTCTTCTAGATCTCTAGATCCTTATATTCCTAGTATACATTAATTCTGACATTTTAGCTTTCCTTAAGATTGTTAGACTTTGTTGATTCCAAATACTTTGTTTTAATTGTGTCGCTTCTCGATACTTGCAATATTATTTTTTGATGAAATTAAAATTGCATAAAGTGCAATTGTAATTGTCATATACCTGAGGATCATCAGCGTCTCAAAGGCTAGGGTGACATAAATACATCAAAATGCAATGTCACCGAGGGAGGGTATCTACACAGATTTAATAAATACGTGGAGGTGTAGTATGAACAGTTATCTGTTATAGAATCTTCAATATGGACTTTTTCTTCGGATCGTTTCTTTTTCATATACGTATACGTCGATTACTATTGTTACGCGCAGATTTCTTTTGGATATTCATATTTCCTCTTTGTTTGTTTAAAAATTCGGACTTGTGCTCACTTATACTTTTGCATTGAATTCTCCAGTTTGAAGGCAGCCGGCATAAGCGGCAATAATATGATACGAAGATTTCTAATAATTGATATCAACTCTTAACAGATACATCGAAATCTTCCGAAGCACTTTGTCTGAAGTACGAGCTAGCATTGGACCTAAAATGCGAGGAGGACCAATGGGCGGTTTTAATCAAAGACCCGCTCCCTATGACCGGGGTGCTCGTTTCGGTGGAATGAACCGCTTTAGCAATAATGGCCGAGGTTCTAGAAATAGAGGTAATATAAATCCATAAACATTTAATCTTACAAACTCTGCAAAAAACGAATTCTGATTTAGATTCCCTTTTTTTTTTATACATTACTTAAAATTTGAACATTCTGACTACTATGTTATACAGATTTTGATGGTGGCCCTTGGGGAGGTAATAACTTCGACTCACGTGGAGGCGGTATGGGTATGCGAGGTGGTATGGACATGAAAGGAAATTTCCGAGGCAATGGTGATGCATGGGGTGGTGGTTCTGGAATTCATAGCATACACATGCGCGGATTACCATTTAAAGCTACAGAACAAGATATAGCTGACGTAAGAGTCTTATATCAAATAAATAATGCAACCACGTTTAACATTGTTATAACAAAAATTTTATTGTGATTCTAGTTCTTTAGACCCATTGAGCCAGTAAACGTACGAATTATTCTTGAAAATGGTGGACGTCCTTCTGGGGAAGCTGACGTCGAATTTGCTACTCACGAGGAGGCTATGAAAGCCATGTCCAAAGTTCGTTTAATAAATGTTCACTAAATTACTGACTAGGCTATAACTTTTAATTAATAAACTAAAAATTTGTTACAGGATAAGAGTCACATGTCTCACAGGTACATCGAATTGTTCCTAAATTCAACTGGAGGTTCAGGTGGAATGTCATTAGGTGGTATTGGTAACTTCTGTGGAGGTATGTTTTTCACAAGAAAAATCTGTTACATATCCTATTTTTTTAATTTCATCTTTGTATGCTTTAAAAAATATATTTTTATTATACTAAAAGAAATATTTACGTTATTAGGTCTGGGCAATAACTTCAGGCCAGGATATTCCCCAAATAATAGAGGATTCGGTTCTCAGTTAGGAGGAAGCAATTACAATAGTTTTTGAGGCCGGGTTTCGCGTTTCTTACGCTACCGACGATAAAGTGTTTCGCAAATCAAAGTTTTGACACACTGAATTATACCAGCCGAACCTTGTTTTGTATTGCGTTCAATTAGACATTATTTTACAAATTACTTACATATTACTCGTGAACAAAACATAAAGATTATGTTTCGCTTTTGATAAAATGTTCGTAAACGAGTTTGGTAGGTCACAAGTTATGTTCCATTTCTTTTTTCATTTTCATTCGTTTGTATAAAAATTTATAATTATAAAGAACTTTCTCAAACCATTGGAGTAATGTGTATTTTAATTTATAAATTTGTACAGCTTTATAAAAGACATCACACTTTCATAAAGTATCGTGAAAAAAATGTCGTATAACTTTTATGACTTACATTCTTCTGCTTTTACATATTGTACATTGTACGTCTGCTGTTTCATTAAGATTTCATAAAAGTGTTCCAAATTCTAATAGTACTAGAAAATAAGCATATTTATAAATTATATAACAGCTTCAACACCAAGTTATTGATAAATTTAGAGATAACGATTGCATTCGTACAGGATATAATTAGATTATATTCAAAGGAACCTCAACGATTATGGTCCATTCTGTAATATACTATTCGAATAATAATTCACAGTTACATTTATAAAGTTTACGTTAACTTTAATCAAATACTATTATTCTAAATGATACACGTGATAAGAGCATAGTTAGGTAAAGGAAATATTTAACAATATATACAAAGATATGAAAACGAGTATGATAAATGATTTAATGTACTTTAAATACTATTGGACTATATTCCACTTTCGGCATTTAAACGAGTAGTTCTGCTTTTAAATGAATTTCAGTTCTCTCGTAGCGTGTTTAGCTTCACAAGTTTTTTGAAGACAATTTAAACATATTTCACTATGCATAAGTTAACAAGAATAGAATACTCTTTTTTCATTATGGAAATGAATGTTGTAAACAATGTGGGGATGCTTGTACCCGTTTAGGACCTTATATTTTGTACGTGAGAAGGGTCTATATTGAAAAGGTAAAATGTATCCTTAGAAGTTATTAACTTGTGCATGAAATTACTAGGAATGGAGTATGTTTGATGTGATTCATGTTTTATAAAACGTAACAATAAATATTATCTTGATAACTAAAGAACCTTCATTATATCTTCTTTGTCATAATCAATTTACATATAATACATTAAGAACTGACATGCATTTCAATCATAACTGATTAAACTCTGTATACTCAATTATAAATATGATTGCGAATCCATTGCTAAACGTAGTTTCAAATTGAGGAATTAAAAAGTTTTGAATTTTTGAATTAAAAAAATAATTTGCAATTCCCGAACTACAGCACTCATGGTAAGATTGAAAATCAGGTCTCATGGCCATATAAGAAGATTCCACTGTACTGACACTATAATTTAATTGTTCCAATAAGTTCCAGCGCTAAACGAAACAACGTTAAATGAGGCAGCTTAGCACGTACATATGTAAATACATATGTAATGGGGATCAGTGAAAAAGAACAGAGAGTAAGAAAATTTATCAGTTCAATTTGGTGCATGGCCGTTTCATTTGCACCCATATACAACAAGTATCAATACAGTGTGCGATTTAGGGGAATCCCAATACTACCGCGTAATACTGAAACAGCGTTAAGCGGGGTCTTACTGTATATTAAACTCTGATGAATATGATCATGAAATAAGGAGGGTCGTCGTACACAATCAGTATGCCACACTATATCAAGTAATTCTAATTTATACGTGCGTAAATACCTCGTCGCGCAATTCACGCTATTCAAAAATGTATAAGGTATATATGAGCAAATAAGTAATCTTGATATGACTGAAGATTATTAATGTTATCTAAATTAATCCAACTGAACCTGTAATAACAGATTCTGTACGACAGCTCGGAAGAATTTAATATTTTTCTTAAATGAAACGTAAGTAAATTTATTATTTAAATACGTGTTTGTAATAAAATAAGTTTCTTAAATTCAATTATTTTAAATTTAATTCCAATATTAAATGTGTTTAAATATATTATGAGAATCTGTATTGAATCACGAAAGAATAATACTCATTTCTCATAAAGCTATCATTACACTGATATGACGTATGCGTCTTTAATATTTTTCTTTGCAAAGTACTTCTTATGCTTCTCTGTTTTTATTGTTTTTCGTACTTAAAAACACTAAATGAAAGCATCATTAGTTCGCTTAAGTCAAACATTTAAAACTTGTCAACATATCAGGTTAATTTATGATCATTACGTCACGTGCATTCATGGAGATAGAATATAGAAGAATAAAGTGCGTGAGTGACTGGAGAAAGGAATATTTATATCCTTGTTTACACGCGCGTGTTAGCACAATAAATGTAACCTGTATTATAAATTATATTATATTTATATATTATTAAGAGAATGCAACTATGATATTTTTATATTTCCCTCTATAGAGTGTTTCGTGCGCAGCTTACGAGTACGCATTCCTAATTTTGAACATTTGACATTTCTAAATATAAAAATTCGAAAATGTATAAATTTAAAACTTTGAAAATTTGTAAGATCAATATTTCTAAATCTTATGTATTAAAATTTGAATCAATCAGTACTTTATAAAACGATAAGTAACCAATTACATTTGGGCATCGTCTCTTATAGTCTCCCTCTCATATTAACTTTTACTCCTCCTCCTTTAATAATCCTACATACACTTAAATATTCTGTCCTTACGTTTCCAATTCATGTATATGTATTTATTTACGTACACAGCACTCACTCACACGTTATCTTGTATAGTTCACGTGAGTTCAACTGTGAGTTTTCAATTTATCATTAGAGGGCAGAATTTTACGCGGAAATTTAAAAGCAGTTATTTGTTCAGTCTTACATATTTTGATCTACCTGTTGTTGATTAGAAAAGATTAGATTGTCTATCAGCGTTACAACGCAAGTAATATGTGCCATGTATGTCGGATATATTGTAGTGTGTTCAAGTAAGTTATACGATACGCACGTAGCTCTATAAATTAATTAAATTTGATTGTTTTTTTTTTTATATAAATGTAAACAATAACTGAGGTACTAATTTTTCATACCAACACTGTAATTTAATTTCCATGTATTCATAAATTATAGTTATGTACTATTGAAACTGTAATTGTGGCTGATAAGTTTGTCAAAGCATATAATTGAGGATGTGCATTGTATTGATATCTATGCTGACATGTGTTACAGTGTTATGTTGTTTAACAAATTGAGAGCTATTAAATATCACTTTACAAATTTGTTTCATGTTATTTAACTTTTATGTTTATTACAATTGACTTTTACAATTGTATTATATACCTTTAATTTGTATATTTAACTAATACGCAGTGTTACAAGGCAGTAATGGAAGTAAAATCAGGAGACTCCACTCTTGTCAGTTACCAAAACAAAGATAATGAGAATCAGTATGTTACCAATGAAAGCTATAAAGTTATAGTTTTTATAAATTTTAATGTTAAGTAACAAGTTAACATTTTTTCAGATACAATGATACGGATGGACAACATTTTTTACTTCCTGGTGTACATTCACGTTCACCAAAAATAGCTGTAGAATATATTCGAAGATCTGATATGAATAGATATAATCCAGCTTTGAAGAATCTTATACCAATACGTTATGGGCAACAGTATGTATATCTAATAGTATAAATTCCTTAGGAGAACTGTGTTTTTAAGTATAACTTTATTGTATACTTCAGGGGCAAAGAAAGTATGCCTGCAGATAGTGCTGGTTTATTTTCATACATTTTTTATACATGGATGACACCTTACATATGGAAAGCATACAAAAAAGGCATTGATATAACAGATATACCATATATCTCATCTTATGAAACATGCAAATATAATGCACAAAGGTAATCATACAGTTTATTCTAAAATAATTAATAATAATAAATTTTTTAAGATAATAAGTTCATGTTTAGATTGGAAGTACTTTGGCAAGAGGAATTAAGTAAACATGGTCCACATTCTGCATCATTTCCGACTGTTGCTTGGAAATTTGTGCGAACAAGAATATGTATAGCATGGCTGTTGTTAACTTGTTCTACAATTCTTGGATTCATAAGTCCTGTAGAGTTTTCATTTATTCATAAAACAGTGAATATTTCGTCACTTACAAATTCAGTGTTAAAATTTAATTTATTAAATTGTATTGTTTAGATGATACTGATGAAAAGAATATTAGAACATGTTCAATCACCTGAGGAGGATATATGGACAGGTATAAAGTGGGCATCCTTATTAACTTGCTGTGATCTTTTACGAATAGTATTTTTTACTTGGACATGGAATACAAATATTAGAACAGCATTGAGATTAAAATCTGCTTGTACTACTCTGTTGTACAAAAAGATCATTAGATTGAATAATCTTGGAAATAAAAGTACAGGAGAGGTATTATTTTAAGCACAAACGTTATTAAACAATTACTTTTCAGCTGGCATTTATTATTATTAACAATTGCAGTTGATTAATTTATTTACCAATGATAGTCAAAGACTTTTTGATGTAGTCATTTATGGACCTATGATAATAAGTGGTCCCATAATTGTTACTTGTGGTGTAATTTATATATTATGGGTGTTAAGTCCATGGGCTCTTTTTGGAACAGTGGCCTTTCTTTTATTCTATCCTTGTCAGGTAAGTATTTCTTCTTTTCAAACACCTTATATATTTCATATTCATTAATGATTTTACAAATCAATGTTTACTTCCACAGTATCTAATATCTCGTGTAGTAGGGTATTTTCGTTCCAAGACTGTTGTAATTACTGATACACGAGTGAAATTAATGAGTGAAATCTTAGAATGTATAAAACTAATTAAAATGTGTTCCTGGGAGAAATATTTCAGTGACAAACTTTTTGGTATGATTGGTATTTCTTAAACAAACTGTAACGAATGTTATTATTAATTTATTTATTTTACTATATTGCGATCATTATCTTTCAGATATACGAAAAAAAGAAGAATACTGGTTACATAAAACTGTATATTTTCAAAGTCTCGCTATTTCTTTAACACCTGCTGTACCTGTTGTATCAGCAATTATTACTTTTTTAGCTCATTTATCTTCGGGCAGTAGTTTGACTGCAGCACAGGTATAAATTAATCTATGAATAGTCACTGATTAATTTTAATATTTAACAAGAAATTATTTTAAACTGTTAATTTAAGCGGTGTCGGAGGAATATTGGAATAAGTAATTTTAAATTTATCAGCATTTCAATGATCAGAAACATTTCTTCCACAAAATATAAATATATTGCAGGCTTTCCCAATTATAACATTTTTTGGAAATATGCTGAGATTGGCACTTGCATCTCTTAAGGATACCACACGATATTTTGTCGACGCTCGTATTGCTCTTAGAAGATTCAAGGTCTTGGAAAGTTTTTACAAACAAGTTGTCGTATATTTTAAATGAGACTAATTTTTTTCTAATTATTGTGCAGTTAGAAGGGAAATAGATATAATTTGCACGGGAGTTGTTTCATTGATAACGTACGGTTAAGGAGCTTTTAATAACAGTCGCAGGTGTAAAGGGGAAAGTGCTGCATGTTGTGTAAATAAGTTTAGAAGAATTGCTTTTTCTCTTACTCCTCCTTGTGATAATCAACATATACAGTATAATTTAGCGATTTAAAAGTAAAATAAGGCTATAACAATATACATGAAAATGTTTGGGAACAATTCATTATGAAATTAATATCTGAGCTATCATTTTAAATTGTATTACTTTTCCAGGTGTTTCCCCTCGTATCATTACTCAATTCTCAGTTCCGTTCCTCTTTCATGTTTTTACAAGTGGCCTTAATTAATATCACTGAATCAAAAATAGCACTCAACAGAATTCAGGTGTATATTTTTGCCTATTTTGTTAATCATTATTATTAATCCTAATAATAGAGTATGAAATCACTTGTTACTTCAACTAACATTTATAAAATATATACAAAATTAAAAAGTTAATCTTATATTAACACGGTGCATGACACATTATAAATTATTTGACGTTTCTTATTTTATACTCGGTATTTGTTTAAGAAATATGGGAATATTGTAATAATATGTATTGTTTTAATATGCATGTTTGTTGCATTCTAATTTATGTTTAGTATCTGCACATAGCTATATGTTATGCTTCATATATTAGCTTGATGAATATTATGTTTTACTGTTAATGGCTTTCTATCACAATTAATTTTTATTTGTTACGTCTGAAATAATATCATTTATAATAAAGTCATGACTATAAATTTTTATACTAAACAAAATTTAACATGTTGATACTAATCAACTGCTTTAAACTGTTCAAGTTACAGGGCACTGCATTAAATGTTAAATAGCTTTTGCTGAAGGAAGTAGTTATTTGAAAAAATATGTTTGAAAGATGCTTTGATTTGAATAATAAACTATTTTGATTATAAACATCTATGTACACCTCTAATAATTAGTAATATTTGTGCAGAATGTATTGCTTTTAGAAGAGCACACATGCCAAATATCGAAACCAATTGTGAAATCACAAGCTGTAGCTGTTGCTAATGGTACATTTGTTTATAAAAACTCCACTTTAAACACTAACAAGTCAAAAAGTAATAAAGATAAAAAGTAAGTTTTTTTACTTACAGACATTTTCATGTTATTTTTTATCCTGTTAATTAATACACTTTTACATTTGTTCTAGAAAAATTGCTCGCAGTTCAAAAGATAAATGCGAATTAGAAAATCTCAATGAATCTTCTAAAGAAACAGAACACGTGGAAGTGTTGACTGATATTAAGTTTGGGGCAGCAAAAGGTGCATTAATAGGAATTTGTGGTCTTGTAGGAAGTGGAAAGTCTAGTCTATTGCTCGCAGCTTTAGGGCAATTAAAAATGATAAGTGGTCATATACTGAGAGAAGGTTCCTGTGCTTATGTTAGCCAACAAGCATGGATTGTTAATGCAACTCTTAGAGAAAATATATTGTTTGGAAATACGTTCGATGCCAAACGATATTACCAAGCATTAACAGTTTGTAATTTAAAGGAAGACTTGAACGTATTACCAGGGGGGGATGAGACTGAAATTGGAGAAAGAGGTATAAATCTTTCAGGAGGGCAGAAGCAAAGAGTTGCTCTTGCCAGAGCACTTTATGCCAATAGGTGAGAACTTTTTTAACATCTTCTGGAAATTGACTATTACAGTTTCAAAAATGCCTCTTTTTAATTAAAGAGATATTTATTTTCTGGACGATCCATTGAGTGCAGTGGATGCACATGTAGGTTCTTATATTTTTAAGAATTTAATTCTTGGAGCACTTAAGAACAAATGCGTTCTTTTTGTAACACACCAAGTTCAAGTATGTATTACATAATTTAATATTTTATTAACATATATAAAGTTCAGTCACAGATAATTCATACAATATTTTATTAACAGTTTTTAAAACACTGTGATCAAATTTACTTAATGAACAAAGGAAGAATTGTGGAACAAGGTACACATGATGAACTGATGCATTTAAGTGGGGAATATGCTACAATGGTAAACAGTGCAGTATTAAAAACGGAAAATAATATGAAAGAGTATGCTATATTCTGTAAACTACTTCTTAAAATTATAATTTTCACGATGTAAGTAATCTTCCTCATTGTAAATTTATGTAGCGAAAATTCTATGATATCTCGAACAGATAGTGGACATTTTAATTTGACAAAACAAATAGAATTCAACTCCGCAAATAACGGTGATGTGTCAAAAGAAACACATGGAAAAGGTACGTATCATAAAACTATATATTTCCTTAAAAATATTAAATTTCAAAATATCATGTAGGAGTATCTCTTACAACACAAGAGAAAACGGAAACGGGTACGGTAAAAGCACATACGTATCATACATATGTGAAAGCTGCGGGTGGTTATTTTGTGGCTATTTTAGTATTTTTTACACTTCTTCTAAATGTTGGAAGTTCTGCATTTAGCACTTGGTGGTTAGCTGTATGGATTAAGGCTGGCGGTGGAGTAAATATGTTTTATATTTTCACGAATATATGCAAAATATATTTACGTATATTATATATTTCTTTTATGTGCTCTTCTCTTTAAGAATGTCACAAATCTCGAAACGAATGAAACTACAGTATCTGATAATTTGAATGACAATCCTGACTTCACATATTATCAAAACGTTTATGCTTCTTGCATTGGAGTTATTTTGTTTACAAGTCTATTACGTGGATTAGCTATTACATACACTACAATAAAGGCTTCAACAGCATTGCATAATAAAGTTTTTAACAAAATAATCAGAACCACGCTAACATTTTTTGAAACGACTCCCATTGGAAGAATACAAAACATTTTTAGCCGAGATATTGATGAAGGTAGAGTACTTGAAATGATTTTATAGGTATTAATGTTTATATACTTATATTTGTTTTTTATTGTAGTTGACAATTATATACCAATTTCTGTAGAAAATATGGTACAGAATATTTTTACCTGCAGCTTTGCAATTATTTTCATATGTTCCATACTACCTTGGTTTTGTTTGCTATTAATCATTGTGGGTGCCACATTCTTTTATGTCAGCAAAATTTTTAGGTAAGATTTTTATAAATGTGTTATGTTATATTATCTAATAAATTAATATAATAAATTATTGTAGGGTAGCAATGAGAGATTTCAAGCGCATGGAAAGTACTTCACGATCTCCTGTTTTGAGTTTCATCACAACCACAATTCATGGATTAACTACAATTCATGCATTTCAAAAGGAAAAAACATTTGTAACCAAGTATGCTTTGTGAAATAATGTATATCTTTACTTAAGAAGGATAAAAATAAGGACATTGTTGTATTACAATATTTTAGGTTTGAGGAATTATTTGATTTAAACAGTCTGTGTGTTTATCTGTGTCAATCAGCAATGAGATGGTCTGCAGTGAGACTTGATGGTTTAGCAGTCGCTTCATCTTCTATTGTTTCATTTCTTGTAATAGCATTCAGAAATCAACTATCTCCAGCTCTAGCTGGTTTAGCAATGGCTTATGCTACGCAAATGACGGGCGTTTTTCAGTACACTGTAAGATTAATGGCAGAAACAGAAACACGATTTATAAGCATTGAAAGAATAAGCTATTACTTCAGGGTAAATAAATGTGTACCTCTATGTAACAATCATAATTAATAATTTGTTGCAATATAATCCCACAAATAACCGTATGTACAGACTTTGCAAAAGGAAGATATTCCCAGAAAAGATGCTGTGAATCCTGCAAACGACTGGCCTGCTTATGGCAAATTGGAATTTCGCAAAGTTCAGTTAAAATACAGGAAAGAGTTACCACCAATATTAGATAACATTTCATTTGTTGTTAAACCTGGAGAGCATATAGGTATCACTAACATAAAAATATTTTCAAAGTTATAAAAATGTTTTTTATATAATCTAATAAATTGTAGGTATCGTGGGAAGAACAGGCGCTGGAAAAAGTTCTCTGATTGTTGCTTTATTTCGACTGGTTGAAATATCCGCCGGAAAAATTAAAATTGATGACATAGATATATCAAAAGTGAATTTAGAACTACTAAGAAGCAAATTGTCTATAATTCCTCAGGATCCAGTTTTGTTTAATGGAACTATACGGTAGAAATAAACAGAAAGATTGTAAAATAAGAATCTGGGTCAGAAACTTGATAATGTTTATACTTATAAAAATTGCAGATCAAATTTAGATCCTTTTAAACAATATAGTGATTCTGAGATCTGGAGTGCTTTGGAAAAAACTAAGTTAAAAGAAAAAGTGAAAACAATATCAGGTCAATTAGATGCATTCGTTGAAGTTGGTGGAAACAATTTAAGCGTCGGGGAAAGACAACTACTTTGTTTATCAAGAGCACTTTTACGTAATGCCAAAGTACGAAAATGCGAAGTACATTAAACTTGCGAACTAATTGAAAAATTTTATATAATTAAATAACAAAATTTTAGGTATTGGTATTGGACGAAGCAACAGCTGCTGTTGATCCTGAGACTGAAACTGCTGTACAAAGTACAATACAAAACGAATTCTCAAATTGTACTACGTTAACAATTGCTCACCGTCTAAAGACTGTTGTATCGTGTGATCGTATTATTGTAATGAGGAATGGTCAAATAATTGAATTTGATGCACCGTCGGTACTTTTATCGAACTCAAGCTCGGAATTTTCAAATATGATGGCTGCCACAAATAAAGCTATATAAAACAATTAACAATATTAACAATAGTATTATAATAATTAACAAGAACTAATTCCGTTTTACAAACGATAAGTATTTTTGAGAGTATATTGCGCACATTTTATTGCATCATTTTTTTTAAAAGAAAAGCAAATATTTTTTAATACTGAATTAATGCTATGATTTAAAAAATATATATATTTTTTATATACTATAATTACAATATATCATACTATAAACTTATACATATATTATATAAAGTCATTTAAAAATAAAAATGATAGGATGTATGTGTATGTAATTATTTACATCAAACCTTGAATGAGTTAGAATAAGCTGCTTCAAATAAGAAAAATTATTAGCAGTAAATATTGAAAATAAGATGGTGCAATGTTTGCATTACAATTTGTTATTTTAAATAAATTACTTGCAGCAAGTTGGATTATGTCGAGCAGCGCGCGTTTCATTCAAGATTTAAAATATTGATTTGCTCACGACGATGTCTCTACTGCTCATGCTCGTCAAGCTTTCACTATCGCTTGAAAGCTCGAAACTCAACCAAAAAAATGTTCACCATGCCGCTAGCTTGTTGTTACTAATAAAATGTTTATTACGCGTTAAGCTTTATTGTTGCTTTATACTGAAATGTAGTCTATATGAATTGCCGTAAAGGCAGTATTCGTCGTCGTCCAAATTGTTAAAAAAAGGTAGGTCAATCAGATTACATTTATAGACAAAATAATTAGAACAGTTCGATGTTTCAGGTCACACATTTTACACATCTTCAGTTGTATCATAGGAATGTAATTGTAAAAATTGAACACTGCATTATGTAAACTTTATATATTCATTTAATTTTTCCATTATATAATTACATGCAACATGAACTCATGTTTTTATTACTTTTTTGTTTAAATAAAATTTGTGTACATTATTGTGCACACTTAATATCAATATAAAACTATATAATCATTTGTTTTAATGCTAGTTACTGTCAGTATAATTTTATGTTTTACAGTACTTCATTCCATAATATTATTTGTAAATATTTGCAATTACAGGCCTCACCATTGCGAACATAATTCCTATTATGATGTTGGGGCGCAAGCAGAGCCTCAAAGGGGAACCCGTCTTGGCCGATTATGGGCCAGAGGAGTCCCTCAATGAGAGCGCTGACATAGAGTGGGTGAATAAGGTAATTTAAATTATACCACTTTATCTTACTTCATACCATAATTATCTGATCATTGCAGCTATGGGTTAGAAGGTTGATGAGGTCCTGTGCTTTAATGTCTTTAGCTTCTGTTTGCTTAAATACTCCAAAGACTTTTGAAAAAGTTCCACCTCTTCAGTATGTAACCTTTGTTTGCGATTTAATTATTACATTCTTATTTACTGCTGAAATGATTGCCAAAATGCATATACGAGGTATACTGAAGGTAAGTAATGTGCACCATAATTCTAGTACATGAATCTTAATGTTGACTGATTAATGTTCCATTGCAGAGGGATAAATCTTACTTAAAGGATCACTGGTGCCAATTTGATGGGAGTATGGTTGTCTTCCTTTGGTTGTCTGTAATTTTACAAATGTTTGAAATGTTAGGCTTTGTTTTGAAATTCAGTTACGTATCAATACTACGAGCACCACGTCCGTTGATCATGATACGCTTCCTAAGAGTCTTCCTTAAGTTCTCTATGCCGAAAGCTAGAATCAATCAAATTTTCAAGTGAGCAACTTGCATGCACTTTTTAAAATATACATTTTTCCTAATTTCACTTACTGTTGTTTATCTTTTCAGACGTTCTGGCCAACAGATATACAATGTTACTCTTTTCTTCCTTTTCTTCATGTCCTTGTATGGTCTGTTAGGTGTTCAGTTTTTTGGTGAATTAAAAAATCACTGCGTTTTGAATACAACAGATCCAAAACATATAACAATTAATAGTTTAGCCATTCCTGACACGTTTTGTTCTACTGATCCTGAATCAGGATATCAGTGTCCAGAGGGGATGACTTGTATGAAACTCCAGTTGTCCAAATATATTATAGGATTCAACGGTTTTGATGAATTTGGTAAAAATACGTGTTTTGCTTCTGTATACTTATTGGAAAGCAAAAGTTATTAACAGTAATTTTATTTTTCAGTTACCAGCATTTTTACTGTTTATCAAGCTGCATCTCAAGAAGGATGGGTTTTTATTATGTACCGTGCCATAGATAGTTTACCTGCTTGGCGTGCTGTTCTCTACTTCAGCACAATGATATTTTTTCTTGCATGGCTTGTGAAAAATGTTTTCATTGCTGTTATCACAGAAACATTCAATGAAATACGGGTACAATTTCAACAGATGTGGGGAGTCAGAGGACATATCAGTAATAATACAGCATCACAAGTCAGTAATCATAGACTATAGATCAGCAAATCCAAGCTTTGTTTATACCAATCAGTTAATTCATATTGTTAGATATTAACTGGTGACGATAATGGTTGGAAATTGGTAACTTTGGATGAAAATAAACATGGAGGATTGGCTTCACCAATATGCCATGCCATCCTTAGATCTCCTCACTTTCGTATGGTGGTGATGTGTGCAATCTTAGCAAATGGTATCACCACTGCGACCATGAGATTCAAGCATGATGAAAAGCCACGCCACACTTACTATGACAACTATTATTATGCCGAGATTGCGTTCACCATATTCTTGGATCTGGAAACACTGTTTAAAATCTGGTGCCTGGGATTTCGCAGTTATTACAAGCATTCGATTCACAAATTCGAGCTGCTACTAGCAATTGGTACTACCATTCACATCATTCCACTCTTCTACCTTTCTGGCTTCACATATTTCCAGGTTTCTATATCAACTTTCATTCAGACCTAGAAAAGAACAAATTTAATCATTACTATAATATAAGATAAGATAGAAACATACAATTCTAAATTGATATATTACTTTTATATTAGGTTCTTAGAGTTGTCAGACTCATAAAAGCGTCTCCAATGTTAGAAGATTTTGTATATAAAATATTTGGCCCAGGAAAGAAGTTGGGCAGCCTCATCATTTTTACAATGTGCCTACTGGTTATATCATCTAGTATTTCTATGCAGCTTTTTTGTTTTCTGTGCGATTTTACAAAGTTTGAAACATTTCCAGAGGTAACATATAGAATACTACATAGTTAAATTGCTTAATATTTTTTGCATAAACAAGATACTAAATGTTTCAGGCATTCATGTCCATGTTTCAAATTCTAACACAAGAAGCTTGGGTTGATGTTATGGATGAAACAATGCTACGTACACATGAGACAATGGCACCTCTTGTTGCTATGTACTTTATTTTATATCATCTTTTTGTCACACTGGTAAAACACATATATATTTTTATATACATATTTTCTTTAATGATAGTGTGTGATTGGGAACTGTTTATTATTTAAGATTGTGCTCAGTTTGTTCGTTGCTGTTATTTTGGACAATCTTGAATTGGATGAAGATATCAAGAAATTGAAGCAATTGAAATTTCGCGAACAGAGTGCAGAAATAAAAGAAACTCTACCATTCAGATTAAGAATTTTTGAAAAATTTCCTGACAGTCCTCAAATGACATGTCTGCACAAAGTACCATCAGACTTCAATCTTCCAAAAGTAAATATTACATTTTATTATTTGTGTATATATATTTCATCATGAATAGTGGAATCACATTTTTCTGTATGTTGAATTAGGTACGCGAAAGCTTCATGAGACAATTTGTGTTTGAGATGGAAAATGAAGAAAATGAGGGAGTGAAAAAAATAAATGAAACTTTTGATTCAAAAATGATTTACAGGAAACAACGTCCAGTAAAAATTTTAAATAATCCACCAAAAGTAAGAAATGTTGTTACAAGTCTCAAGAAAGCAGCCGTTATTTATATTATAAAGTAAGTAGAAATTAAAATATTTATCACTTGTTAGAACTGGCATGTAGCAATGATTTATATTTTTTTATAGTGATTCCAACAATCAGAGGTTATTATTAGGTGATTCTGCTATGATACCAGTACCAGGAAAAGGTCTTTTGAAGCCACAGGGTACTGTCAGCAGTGCCAAGCAGTTACGCATAGATCAGAAAAAGTAAGATTTCTAAAAATTTAATACATTGCCATCATTTATCAAATTATTTAACCTGTTAAACATTTTCATTATTCATTGTTAACAGATCAATTAGAAGAAGCGTTCGTAGCGGA
This sequence comes from Megachile leachella, assembly GCA_963576845.1. NCBI lineage: Eukaryota > Metazoa > Arthropoda > Insecta > Hymenoptera > Megachilidae > Megachile > Megachile leachella. Next base: position 7,070,264 of record OY756248.1, on the reverse strand, counting down.
TCAATCAAGTTAAAACAAACGTATGAACACTTAATGGAAAATGGTGATATTGGAGGTATAAATAGAGTTAGTTCTTCTCGAAGTAGACCGCATGATTTGGACATTAAATTATTGCAAGCTAAACGGCAACAAGCTGAGATGAGAAGGTAAGAAACAATGATCTATCACATTAGTTTCAACACTTGCATTTGTATACAATTTAATGCTTACCACATTGCACTTATGTAGAAACCAACGCGAGGAGGACTTGCGTGAAAATCACCCATTTTTTGATACACCATTGTTCGCGGTTCCGCGAGAGAGTAAATTCCGTAAAATTTGCCAGTCGCTCGTTTATGCAAGATACGATACGAACGTAAAAGATCCGTTAACTGGAAAAGAGAGGAAAGTTCAATATAAAAGTTTGCAGTAAGTGCTTCTACGTTTAACGTAGTTGCTTTATATTATGTGGTCTCAATAGACTACTATTGAGTACATTTTTGAAATTTGAGAATTTATTGATTTGAGATATTAGGGAATTGTGAATTTAGAAATTTGATAAATTAGGAGTTTAACTTCTGGAAATACAAAAATTTGAAATGATCTGAAAATTCTCAAATTTGGATGTCAAAGAATCTTGCAACGTCTGCTACAAAGCTTGAACTTCCAAGACAGTATTAATAGCCAGTAATTACGCGCTTTTATAGCAATTTTCTGGGTTTGGTCACGTATCTCGATTGGGTAATGATCTTCGCAACGACGATGTCTTGCATCTCCATGATGTTCGAAACCCCACGATATCGCGTAATGGAGGTACCAGCGTTGCAGATTACCGAATACGGTTTCGTGATCTTTATGAGTATCGAGTTGGCTCTAAAGATTCTGGCAGATGGATTGTTTTTCACGCCGAAAGCGTATATCAAAGACGTCGCCTCCGTTTTGGACGTTTTTATCTACGTCGTACGTTGGCATTCAAAGAATTTACTAGTAGTTTTTGACTACGTAAACTTAATCATTAATTCAAGTAAACATTCAGGTCAGTCTTGTGTTTCTTTGTTGGATGCCGAAGAGCGTGCCACCGAATTCTGGCGCGCAACTTCTCATGATTTTACGCTGCGTTAGGCCGTTAAGAATCTTTACTCTTGTACCACACATGAGGAAGGTTGTTTACGAGCTGTGTAGAGGCTTCAAAGAGATCTTATTGGTAACTAATCCTGATTAAATGTACAGGGTGTCCCAAAAGTAGCATACAATTATTTCTCAGTTTTTGATTTCTATCTTGACATATCCTGTTCTTGAGATACCCTGTATATTCTTTAAGTATTTATTATTGATAACACTTGATGCGTGAGGCTTGACGCAAAGTTCAGACAAAAAATGAATAAGAAGCTTTTTAGGTGTCTACTCTGTTGTTTCTGTTGATGTTTATATTTGCGAGTTATGGTGTACAACTTTATGGAGGTAGATTAGCTCGTTGCAATGATCCCACCATCCTGAAAAGGGAAGATTGCGTTGGAGTATTCATGAGAAGAGTTTTTGTGACGAAAATGAAACTACGACCGGGCCAAAATGAGAGTTATCCATCTATACTAGTGCCACGTGTTTGGTAGGCTCATTAATATGAAGATACAATGGAGTCTCGCTATATTGCCCTGGACAATTTCAATATTTAGAAACTTGAAAATTTCTTTGCGTGAAATGTAGCGAGGCTGCATTGTATATAAAAATGTCACTCGTTAGGTGAAAAGAACATTTTTAAGCAGACAGTGAAATATTTTAGGGCTAATCCTAGGCGGTTTAATTTCGACAATATCGGTGATGCATTGATGGCACTTTTTGAAGTACTGTCCTTTAAAGGTTGGCTCGACGTTAGAGACGTTCTTATCAAAGCACTTGGTCCCGTAAGTCAATTATAATACCTTAAATCATTCGTATGATGATATAGTTTGATCAATTTTTAGGTCCATGCGATTTATATCCATATTTATATTTTCCTGGGCTGTATGATCGGTTTGACGTTGTTTGTTGGTGTTGTTATTGCTAATTATTCTGAAAACAAAGGAACTGCGTTACTCACAGTCGATCAAAGACGATGGTAATGCGTTAATTAATTATTGGGCCGATCAAAACGTTTTGCCACTTTTTAAGCAGATGTACGATTACAAACATACGAAATTAAAATCTTACTTTAATCGTTAACTGATAAAAATGGCATAACTTTTTGGTCCATTTGATATTTCATATCTTAACACATTGGAAAGATAAACAAATGTATGTTGTGATGTGACTAGGTGTGATTTAAAAAAACGATTGAAAATTGCTCAACCATTGCACTTACCACCCAGACCAGATGGAAAGAAATTTAGAGCCTTTATCTATGACATCACTCAAAACATCTCTTTCAAAAGATTCATCGCAGTCATGGTACTAATGAACAGTGCTCTTCTGTGTGTTTCTGTGAGTTGAATAATTTCTCATTCCTTTTTGTTTAATGCCACAATAACAATACACGACACAACCAATTACACCACTTCTTCGTACAAACATGTATATACTCTTCGCTGAAGAACAGGATTCAATGACTGTTACTCTGAATCATTTGTTCCTTGCCGGCTACCATTAGACCGTGGTAAAAGTAAACCGTACACTTACTGTTCCTTTTTTTTGCGTTAATGACTTTTTTTTACTTTTTTCCCCAAAGTGGAGAATCGAGGAAGAACACACGGAAGCACTCGCTACGGTGTCCACGATTCTGACACTGATCTTCCTCGTAGAAGTAATTATGAAAAACATTGCTTTTACACCACGTGGCTATTGGCAGTCCAGAAGAAACAGATATGATTTGCTGGTGACAGTCGTGGGTGTTATTTGGATCGTCATTCATTGTACAATGAAGGTACGTCGATAAAGTTAGTCATCGTCCAATGACTGTTTCAATTAAATTATTAAATGTGATTAAGCAGCGTAATGACAGGAGTGCTTTCTTACAGAACGATTTGTCATACGTAATCGGCTTTATGGTTGTGATACTTAGATTCTTCACGATAACTGGCAAACATACGACTCTCAAAATGTTAATGTTGACGGTTGGAGTATCCGTTTGTAAAAGTTTCTTCATTATATTCGGCATGTTTCTTCTTGTTTTCTTTTATGCGCTAGCAGGCACTATCATCTTTGGAACGGTCAAATACGGTGAAGGTATAGGAAGGTAATGTTACGTGTACCTATGACAAAAAAGAGAAAGGGTTAAAGTGTACAAATTTAAGGCCGTTTTTGCTGTATATATGATTCTAAGATAGACGATTATCATTTAGGCGTGCCAATTTCGAATCACCTGTAACTGGCGTTGCCATGCTCTTCCGTATTGTCACGGGAGAAGATTGGAATAAAATAATGCACGATTGCATGATACAACCGCCGTATTGCACTCCGGCTGCTAATTATTGGGAGACAGATTGCGGCAATTTCCATGCTTCCTTAATTTATTTTTGTACTTTCTACGTCATTATTACCTATATCGTTTTAAATCTTCTTGTGGGTAAGTATTGAATGACCCTGTCCAGCAGACATATTACCAGCACATTTCGAATTGACACTGTAAATGCTGATCTTCCGCAATAGCTATTATCATGGAAAACTTCTCTCTATTTTACTCCAACGAAGAAGATGCATTGTTATCCTATGCTGACATCAGGAACTTCCAAAACACCTGGAACGTTGTTGATAATCATCAGAAGGGTTTTATACCAGTGAAACGGGTACATCGGAGAAAATTGTTACAGTTTAATACATTATTATAAATTGACTGGAAATAATGATGCATTAGTTTGTTTCAGGTAAAGTTTATTTTACGGTTATTAAAAGGTAGACTGGAGACGGACCCACAGAAGGATAGGCTTCTTTTTAAGCATATGTGTTATGAACTAGAGAAGTTGAACAATGGTGAAGATGTTACTTTCCATGATGTTATCAAGTAAGGTTTTATTCTGAGTATAGTATAACACCCATAGAATATCATTTGGTTTACACAATACTTTCTCTTCAGTATGTTATCATATCGTTCAGTTGATATAAGAAAAGCCTTGCAACTTGAAGAATTGTTAGCAAGAGAAGAATTTGAATACATTATTGAGGAAGAAGTTGCAAAGCAAACTATTAGAAATTGGTTGGAAGGTTGTTTGAAGAAAATTAGAGCAAGCGGAGTAAGTTTCTATGATAATGGTACTCATACAAACTCTCTTATTCTCTTTTTAATAAAACACCCTTTTTATTTATAATAGAAACAACAAAATAGCCTTGTAGCACGTCTGAGAGCTAACACTGATCAACCCACACCACAACAAGAACATACAGAAGAAAAAGGAAAGGAAGTAGCAAAAGAAGAAGAAACTGAAACAAAGGTAAATTATTTCATTGATTAATATACTTACCACAGTTAATTTAAAAAATATTGTATTTTTTATTAAATCTTCCTACATATTTGTTGTTAAACAGGATACTGATGGAGCTAGGCACAAAGCAAAAAAACCTGGGGTTCTTCCAAGATCAGATAGTATAGGCAGCGGATCAGGAAGAAAGTATTTGACTCCAACACTATCGGATCCTGCCTCCATTAGATCTGAAAAAGATAAGAATGCAGCACCTAAGAAGAGGAACAACAGACCACCACGTAAGTATATTCTTGGATTAAATATCCATACCTTTTATGTGGTGTTTTCCTCCAATGTGAGCTTTCCATTTGAAGCGGCTGCCAAAAATAATTTACCGCATCTCGCAGAAAGCACAGAGTCAAGCAGACAACAGCGAGAAGTTGTTAATACAAAGACAACTGTACCAAAACCTTCCAGCGTTATGCTAGAAGTTCGAGAATGGTGGAAAGAACAGTTGGCATACAGTAGTGAGTCCAGTGAAGACGAGGTTTAAATGAATTCGTGTCTTACAACGGGTATTTTTAATTACAAACATATTGCAGCAAAATATAAAGATGAAGCACATGTTTTGATATTTTAAATGAAGTACTAAAATGATCCAAACACAGATCATCTTTCATTTTTACTTTTCTGCAAGTATCTGATCTGTCAAGTTTTGCTACACTCATATTCCAAGAAGAAAGACCTATATTAAATATTACAGTACCTGTAAAACTGTCAAACGTTTTAGAGTATAGCTATTTTTCTGTTAGCGTACCTTCCTAGTCTAATCATATAATTTCACAACATGATTTCATGTGTCAAACTTATATAAAATTGATTATATAGAAACATGATTTGCATTTATTTTTGAACTATTATTTCAAATTAGAGTATTTAGAAAATTTAGTAATAATACATTGTATTGGAACGGTAACAAACGTTATTCTATTAATGCACGAGGGAATTGTAATATACAGTTTTAGTTTTTGAGCTATTTTAACATATTATTTGATATCAAGCTTTACGACGATTGTTGATTTTCTCCCCTCATGTATTGCAGCTTGCTATTACAAATGCTCAGGTTCCACGCAAATTAATGTTTTGTAGACAACACAGCGTGTTTCTTATTATATTGAAAATAATTTGTTAATTATGTTATATATATTCTGTGGTAGTTATCGGTGTTGAAGTATGAAATTTGTACAGAATCATAGATTTAGATATGATAGGTTTTATACAACAAGAAATGTTAAACCAAATTGATGTTGTCAGGTACAACTGTGAGTACAATGAATGTGAATGATAATTTTTTTGTAAGAAGTTAATTTAGTTGTTGAAAATTTGATATATTTATGTGAAGAAAAATTATCATAAATTTATTAATTTCCAATAGAAACATTACGTCCTAAAGGCCTGTATTATAATGATAAGAAAGTAGTAAATTTAATACTGGAAGCTGTAAAGCTTTTGCATATGATTGTAAATGTAGCGTTTTTGTTATACATATAGATATAATAAAACCTGAATAATTTGATATACTCCATAAATAATACTTTAAGAATACAAGTTACTTGGATAAAACAGAGTATATCATAATAAAATGTCAACACATATGTTAAGTTGAATACCATCAAACATATTGTGCATAGATTCATTTGCAACAATTCAGGTGTATAAAGTTGAATGACAGGCAACCAGTTTTTATAACTTGATTGAACAGTTATGAAAATAGTATATGTTTAAATTTGTCATTAAACTTGAGCCAACTAGTACACAAAAGAAAAGTGTATGATGTTATAAAAGTTAAGAATTTTTTTAACTAAGTGAAAATGTGAATAGAAGAAACTGTATATAAAAAAAAATGCCTAAATATTAGAGATATATATTTAAACAAAACAGCACAACTATTTATATCTATGTGATATGAGTTAATTTTATATATATATTTAAATATAAAACAAAAAGCCTTAGAAACATAAATATTGTTTACAGTATTGTAATAAATGTTGATCACTGTTGCTAGTTTATGTGCCAATGTGCTATACTGTAATATGGAAAGATAATAAATGTTGATAGACACAATTAATTTCCAACCATAAAAGACTTATTTACTTTGATAAAAAGGATAAAAAATAAACTGAACATTTCTATGGATTTTTAAATAACATGAAATGTAATGAGCAAATACCATGGAATGGAAAACGTGTAAAGTATAAATTATTGAAATACAGTTTTTGGTATAAAAAATTCTTTAAAATATTTAAAATAATATAAAAGTCCATGACAACTTTATAGCTAAGCATAGTAAAAAAATATAAAACGGCTTACATACATAATAGAAGAATTTACATAAGAAAAATGTTATCGTCTGCAGCCATAATTTGATTAGCATCAGACATTTTGTTAATTGCAGCGGTAATTTCCCCTGATGTAAATTCTTCAGATTGTTGAGTATTAACGTATTCACGTACTCTTGATAGCGGAAGTGATTGTGCCCTTTGTTGTTGGAACAATTTATGTAAAAGTGTCCTAAAGACTTTCAGCCTAAAATCAAATGACATATGTATTTTCATTAGTAATGAAATTTAACAAGAGAAGCAATTCAAGCACTCACCTTTCGTCGGTAATAGTTGTGGGTGTTTCTGGTATAACAGTTTGTTCAGAATCTGTTGTTGACTTTTGAGAACTAGATACTTTTGATTGCGATCTAGTCATTTTTCTTGTAACTTCTTGCATCTGAGAGTCATCATCACTATCAAAGTCATATGGATCATCTGAAGGTCCATCAGTTTTCTTCGTACGCTTTTGCTTTTTCTCGGCTTCATCTTCTGCGAGTGCACTTTCTTCACTATCATGCCGTCTGCGTTTCTTCCTTTCCTTTTCTAGTACTCGTTTAAAGTAAGCAAATTCTACAAGTTCTATTGCTGCATGCGCATCTTCAGCAGTAACATTTTTTGATAAACGAGCTTTTGCATGTGCAGTAGACAATCGGATCAATGTTTCCAAAGTACGAGCTGTTACGGGTTGTGTCTAATAGCGGAAAAATAAAAAATGTATACAAAAAGAAGCATGATGTTTTTCTAAATAAATTTTGAACAATATATACCCTCGCTACATCGGAATCTAGTGATTCTTCTGACCGCAATTTTGAGTATTCACTAGCAATAACTTCACTAGCTTCTTCTGTGAGTTTTGGTTTCATACAACGAGCTATGTGAATGTATTTCCTCATAAAACTTATAGTTAGAAGTTGATCACTGAAATATTATATAATATGTTATATTAAAAAATATTTTATATTTATAATACTTGACATTATACCTTTTTGAACGGGACAAACCATGCAATAAAGGATCATATTTCTGATAAATTTGAGTTTCTGTGCCTTCCGAAATTATTTCATCCGGATTTTTCGTAGTTAGTATATCTATCTTGCTACCTAGTGGTAATGCTTCTCCATCTTGTTCCATAGGATTCCTGTATCTATGCATTCTCACAACATGGTCACTAATTATTTGATCTTGTTCAGAATCAACTATATCCAACATGACAAACAACAGATCAAAACGTGACAACAGTGAGTCTTGTAGACCAATATTTTCCATTGGTGTTTTATACTGATCATACTGCAAGACACGAACGTATTGTATAAGAAAAAAATTAGTATTACTTGGATTAAAGAACCATTCTCAGTAAGTAACTCTTACCCTTCCATAAACTGGATTTGCAGCTGCCAACACAGAACACCTAGCATTTAAGCTAGCATGTATTCCAGCTTTAGCAATAGTTACTTTTCCCTGTTCCATAACTTCGTGTATTGCTGTTCTATCAATGTCTGACATTTTATCAAATTCATCTATGCAAATGATTCCTCTGTCTGCTAACACCATAGCACCAGCTTCAAGTCTGCGTTCCCCAGTTTCATTATCCATGCTGACTGCAGCTGTTAACCCAACTCCTGAAGATCCTCTACCAGTAGTTGGTATCGCTCTTGGTGCAGTACACAGAACATAACGTAAAAGTTGTGACTTTGCAACAGATGGATCACCTATGAGTAAAACGTTAATATCCCTACAAAAGTTAAGAATTAGATTTTGTTGGACAATTTTCCTTTCATACATCAATTGTGTGTATGAATCTTTACCCTCTTAATCTTGTACCATTCGGTAATAGTTTCTCTACACCACCAAGTAACAAGCATAAAATTGCTTTCTTCACATAATCATGACCATGTATAGAAGGTGCCAGTGATTTACTGAGCAATTCAAAAATATTTTTACATGGATTATTTTTAGCAAGTTTTTTACACATGGCAACATCATTATGAGAAATAGTTAAATTGGCTTCTTTACTTAATTGCATAATATTATTAGCAATTAAAATTGTTCTGTAGAAGAAAAATTTTCATATTAAAGTAACGTCATAAAGTGAACAATGTAGTCATTTATACTTGTCATACCTAAAAGCTCCTGTTGTATATCCACCTTGTTTACCAGGAAGACATCTGTAACTTCCAACAATCTGAACTCTGTCTCCTGGTTTACAAACATCTACTAAATCATTGTCGCATATAATATCAATGCTCCTTGGTAACTGACCAGTTGGTGCTTTTTCAGGCATTTCTTGTATAGTTAATGTCTGATGATCTTTGTATGTAGAAAGACCAAATTCTGTTTCTAATAAATTGCCATCTTCATCCTACATTTTAAATATCAAAAGTGAAATAAGAAATGTTTAAATCATCCTGAAATAAAATATTATATTAAAAATATTTACTGTAGTTGGATATACAGCAGATTGTGGAAATGCCTCGAATGAGGTAAAATCAGTATAAGCTCTTTCCATTACAGTTTTAGTGGCACTGCAATAATGAACACTTTTTACAACTTTTGGTCGTACTAAAGAGCCTGCAAAAATTTATAATATTTATTTTGTAAGATTACAACAAAGTTGAGATACAAAATGCATACAAGATAAATTTAACTTACATCTTGTAACAATACCCTCCAAACACACTAAGTTACTTAAAAACCGTGATGTAAGGGTTCTTGGTGTAACGTGTCTATTTCCGAAACTCCCTTCAAATCCTATAAATAAATCTATATTTTCTTTAGCATATTCAGTATCAATACTTGCAACAAATTGTTTTAATGCTAATTCAAAAGCATGATGTTCTTCAAAGGCATTATCCAACAAACTGTATGAAAAGATATGTATTGTAAAGTAAATATTAATAAGATATAAACACTTTCATGGAACATATAAAAAGAACATTACCTTGCTGCACGAATAGGATTTTTCCTTCTCAAATCGTTAATATTTACAAACAATCTACGTCTATTGTCTTCAATCATATTCTTTACATAGGTAGTATAAATTCCTTGATCCTCCTAAAGGGTAATTGCACAAAAGTAATTCAATGCTTGATTGTATATTTATTCAACTTACCATGTCATCTAAAAAATCCATGTATTCTCTTTGAATTTCTTCAAATCTTTGATCTCTATCGATTGCATCCATTTTAATTTCAATTACACTATTTTTTTTAACACAATAAAATTCTTAGAAATATCTTTCACAAGTGCAGAATCAAGTTGATATACATATGAACGATCAACGTGCGTTCATTATAATTTTTCGCGGGAAAACAGGAAAACAGAATCTCTCGAGATTCAACATACTATCGATATATCGTAGATCGAGTGACAATTTCGATATTCGAACAAAGTTGTGGCTTTCAGTAATAGATGTCACTCCGGCAGCCCCAATGCATGCTCAGTAAGCTATTCGTAGAAGTCCTCACTTGCGTATACACTTTGAAGAAATACAAGGTATCATTAGGCCCTAGCGAGGAAAAATAAATAAATCTGAAGAAAATTACAGGAAAGAGAATAAAAGGATTAAGTAATACAACAGATTATACATAATAAAAGTAATATTAAATTTATTTATGATTATTATTATTTTTTACGTTTGCAGCCGATTTGTTATATGAATACCAATATTTGATGCAAGAGCAAAGGAAAAAGATACTACTCGATTTTTATCGGAACTATGCATGTTAACAAAATAAAATCCATGTATTTCTTTGTTATTGTTTCTCTGATATTATAATTTTCACACGTATAAAGTATAGTTATTCAAAGAGGTCCTTCCAAGTCGTTTTTCTTAAATATTAAATTCATTTAGTGTTTTAAAAGTTATTGTGCTTTTGTGTTATTTTAAATATGATAATCTCCCATATTCCATCATGTTATTCTCATTATATTATATTATGTAATTCACGATATATATATAGTTGTATAGTTTTATACAGTCATATATATAACTACCCTAACCCAGCCTAATGTAATCTAATCCAACCTATACATTCATAGTTTACAGTGCAATTATAAGAATGTTTGAAAAATTATGTTAGATCATTAAGGTGCCCTCATCAGTCACCACTGCGTGTACTGGCTAGATACGGCACCAGTGATGAGATATTGGACGGTTTTTTTTCGCGCATGCGCGAGCAATGCAGGAGCGTACGCAGCGTATGTATTTAGTGGCGCCACTAGATTTTTATATTATATATTTTGCTTACAGTTATTTTAGTGCCCTTCCTTTCCATCTGCTCCACAAATATGAAAATATGTAGATAATCCAATTTTATCCAATCTATACATTCATATTTCACAACCAAATTATAAAAATTTTTGAAAAATAATAAGGGGTGATTAAGGTACCTTATTTTATTGAAACTTGTACTTCACTGAGACTAAAATTGCCGCGCATGCGCGAAAAAAAACCGTCCAATATCTCATCACTGTACGGCACTAATAGCAAACTGTGACGTCGCTGACGCATGCGCAGAAAGCTCTCGTGTGAGATAAAATCTCACGACTGCCGAACACTGATGTCACTAACTGTATTTTACTTTCGGCGGTCTTCTTAAAATATAGATTTATAGCATTTTGAATTTATTCATAAACGGAGATCTATAAATATTGTTATATCAAGAGATAAAAAATATTATTAAAGAGGAAGGAAAATAATAGGGTATATTTTATGCAGTAATAATACAAATGATGAAAAACAACTAAAATCTCGAAGTCTTTGTATTTCTTTTATCTGTATTCGATGCATGTTAATGTATAATTACTTTCCATATGGATTTCCCGATCAAACTTTTACAAGTTTATATTTCAAGGGCACTTAATTACGTATATAGATACAATCAGAAATTATAGTAAATGATATGTTTGCTGACAGAGTTTTTATGTGCTATCAATTACAAAGGCTGTGTGTTCTGTACGTGTATAAACAGAAGGTAAACACTACCTCCTTACTTTCAATACGTTTTAAGACAAGCAGAAAGTACTGTGTACATTTCCCATAATCTTTTGATCCTTTTACATGTTTTGTTGAATTAGAAGCAATCTATGTTGATTATACAACTTGGAAGTTCAATGTAATTTTTTATTTTGGTATTGCAATCTTGCAATTAGCACTCTTAAGTTGATACGCATAAGAAGTGTATACAAGAGTGTCTAATATATGTACAATCAGACAGGATTCAAGTATATATTTTGACCATAGCCGATGTTCTCGTGTAAAAATTAACGTCATCCATTTTGTTTTTCATTAACACCATTCTCTTGAGGTTTCAGTGGTTTAATCACATCAATTGCATTTGGCTGTTCCATATCTAATTGATGTTTCTTCTTCTTCTTGGAAGTTTTCCTGGAAGAATAGATAAATACAGTGAACATACAAACTATTTTAAAGCCATTAAAAATGTTATGAAACGTACTTTCCAAATAATTCACCATCCTGTATAGACTCAGGAAGTTTCTTGTTCAATGTTTCTGGTAGTAGCAATGACAACATTCCACCAAGGAGTACACAGGTCCCAAAAATAACGAAAGGCAGAGGCATCCAAATTTCAGACTGTAAAATAGCATGTTTGACATTAAAAATATCATGGTTAATGCTATATTGCAAGAAAAATTTATTTACCAGATGTATAACACATGGAGCAATGACACCACCAATTCGAGCAAAAGTAGAACTGGCTCCAAGACCGACATTTCGAATAACCGTGGGAAACTGTTCGGCAGTAAAAACATAAATAGCACCATAAGACGATGTGATCGTGAGTTTGCCAATCATTGCTAGACATACTACTACCCATGGAGCATCTGAAAGCATTAATTAACAAAGCAATTATATTTATGTCATTAACCAAAGTTTAAATGATTGAATTGTATGTTTTGTTCTACTAACCAGCAGGTACAAATAAAATGCCCAGCAGTGCTACTCCAGATACTAACATACAGCCACACAAAATGATTTTTCTACCCCAACGATTTAGAGTAAAAATTAAAAACGTATATGCTGGTACTTCCACCAACCCAGAAATAAGGAAATTAATGTAATCATTTCCACCAAGGTTGGCCACGTGCCAGGATAATCCATAATATGTACCACTATTTACAAGCCTGCAACAGGTAAATTGTGATATTATACTTGTGTATTGGGCTCGTTGAATCCAATAAAGAAAGAAACACAGAGGTAGAGAATATGGTTTCTTAAAATGCTATACTTTAAATTCCAGAAAGTTCATATAGCTTTATGTACTTTTTTAACGCATTTACAGTCCCCTGATTCATACATAATATTGGTTAGAGTATTTTCATCCATGTATGGGTCATAGAAAACAATTCAATCTCAGTATACTTTGTATCCAAAATCGTTTTCAAACACCACGTGAATTTTCTGGAAATATAAAAAAATGAAGAAACGTTTAAAATGAAAGTTACCAATTGAAAAATAGTAGAATACTTTTCCGCCTCAAATTTGGATAACGGAAAAGGTCAAATAACGATGGTTTCCTATAGTCTGGTGTGCTATCTTCGCTGTTATTGTTAAGAAGCGTTTCCAAAACTTCACTCGGCATTTCCACGCCATTTTCTAGGGAAGCACGTTGCAGAAGATCTTTAGCTTCTTGCGTACGACCTTTCGTTAATAACCAGCGAGCGGATTCAGGAATGAACCTGGAGAAGATGAGAGGTTTTTGTAAAATACAATTCAGCTTAAAAAAGTGTTTGATAAAGTAATTAAGTCTCACCACCAGTAAAGGAGGAATACTATGCTTGGTATAGTGATTGCCACTTGTAGCATTCTCCAATCTCTTATAAAATACGCGAAACCAGCAGTAAGGATGTAGCCAGTCGTGAAAAACAATTGGCAACCGACCCCAGCTACCAAACGTTTCTTTGGACCTACCATTTCCAGGGCTGTAAAATAACGTTCTCATTAACAGCAGTATTGCATACAGAGAATGATATTCTGTTGATCAGATTTCTGGACCTGGATTCGAACCCGGTTCTAACCATTAACTCTAACCATTAAGCTATCCAGGCAGTGGACGTATATGCTCTCCCTAATGTTTTAAGGCTCAAATAGCTGCCTCTTACAGTATCGAGTAATATCTGCAAGGTACTGTTTATTTATCTTATTCGATTGATGCATTTCATTGAGACTTACCAATAACATAAGCCACCAGAAATACTCCACTGGTAGTCGAGCCGACTATCAATCTGAAGATAACGTAGGAAATAAACTCGGGTGAAACTGCGACTAGTATACCACCGACCAGCTGTATGACTAAAGACAGGAAGAAAATTGGTCTACGTCCAAACTTATCGGACAAACCACCGAATATCATCGAGCCAAGCATGACTCCTACCATGAACAAAGAGTCCCCCGTAGCTCTCAGCCATGCCTTGTCACAAATTAAGTTCCACTGAAAAGAAAGAAAGATTAATATTAACTCCACAAATTTGATAGAATAACAAGTACATTGGAGTCTTGATATATGGTCTTGGATAGAGTTACTTGGTCTTCCATGTCCATATAGCAAGACTGCAATTGAACAGTTTGAACTTTGCAGAAGAAACATTTGTATCTAATAGGTAAAAATTTGTAACAGGACTTAACGTTAAAGGATAGCATGCGTCAGAAAGGCCAGGTTCAGTACCTCAGAAGTAGTGGTACTTTGATATTTGCTTCTGTCGTAGACGTATCCTTCGCATGGCTTGACCCGTTGAGCATTAGGACTATCCGGGGATTTCTGGACGAAGGTACCGTTGGCCGATGCATCGACGTACCTCATCATCGTTTCGTTAACGATACTAGGAACGTCGTATCTGAAACACTGGGACGGTCCTCGTTGCTCGTCGTCCCAGGGATAGCTAGCGTTCATTATATGATCAGGTAAACAATATGTTGCGTTTTCTATGTCCTCGTGTGGCAGCACGCATCTGAAATGGACATTTGTATCATTGATATGAAATTAATTCATAGGGTGAGACTATTACTAAGAAAGAAACAATTGTGATGCTGACCTAGCGTTCACTTTGGCGCTCAAAAAGACACCTCCGATCTTATGAAATGCGCAGGATATCGCAGGAAGACAGAGCATGAGGTAGATCCTGCGTTGGTAGCGGCCGAACTCGCCCATTCGCAGTATAACATCGTCGTATGCCATTTTTCCTTGATTCCTCTTATTCTTCTTCGTTTACGTCTTCGAATCCCCGTGGTCCTTCTGCTCGGGGATACGCTCCTGAAGCAATTTCTTTCTGTCGTCGAATCCGTCTCGATGGAAATAATGATTTCTTGCCACGAATAGGTCCTCAGACCTATACTGTGCGTCGAAGAATCAAATTACTGACTCACAAACTTGAAAAATATCTTTCCTCTCCAACTGTTTTCCTACTCGTATTTATCCTTGAAGAACTTTACAGTCACTACTTTGAATCTTTAAATTGTGCAAAGTTATTTCTACCTGGAGCTCGAGTAAAACTTCTCTCAGGATTTTATGTCATTTTAGATAAAACGGAGATAGTGCTGAACAGCTTGTGTGATCTGGGACACAGTTTCTCGTACTGCATCGTTAAGAGAGCTAGTTGAATTAACTAACAATAATATTGTAAAGAAAATATCTTCCTGATGACGTGTTAGGATTGCAGTTTCTTCCTGGTGTTTTGAGCTGACGTTCTTCTTAGCATATACAAATTGACATGGTTGGTTTGGATATTATTGCAGCTTTTTTTTCCTGTTTCAGTCTGAAATTAAAAAAAATAATATTATATTAGATTCAAGGTTTAAGTAGGTTTGAAATAGAAATACTTTTAGTGTATTCATTTGATGTACTGTTAATTGTAATATGCGACGTGTTACGTTGTTATCAAAGATGGGAGATTGTTTAGTTATCTCGAATGTAACACGGGAAGTCCTTAAATTAGGCGATTAGGCAATTAGAGCAAGTTATCAAAATAGAAGCAGAGTCTTATAAGACAAAATTAAATGATTCAAGGTTTTCTATATTCGTCTTTTAACATTTGTGTACATTTGTGCAATTGTGCACATTCTTTATAAAAGATTGCCACTGTTTGGATAGAATTAGCTTTAAAAACAATTAAGCACACGTGTTTGGCATTTCATATTTGATCAAATATTATTTTCACAGCATATTTTCATTCACCAAATTTTTGCTTCGATCATATATTTTACTCGATCAAAGTTTCAATTTAATAGCATGTTTTTCTTGGCGACGTTTTCATTTTATCAATACTCTGTACTCGACTAAATTTTAATCCTGATTGTACTTCGCACCAATACTATTTTTACAGCACCTTGTACTGTCAAATTGCTAATACATTTTCGTGATACTTCGGAAGTGTACGTACGAACGTGTTAATAGAGCCTAATACTATACTTCGTCCAAAATTAATTAGCCATTCAAGGTCGACTACACAGTGGTCCTCACCGAACAGCTTTTCCTTCTTATTACCTTCGTCAAAGGCCGTGGCCGGACAAAAGGGAAAAAAGGGCCCTAGAATCAAATTCGGCTTGTGACATTCAATACTTTGTCGAGAAAGAACAATTTGTGCCAAGTTTCAACTGGGGAAATAGTAAAAGGAAATCATTATTGCGTAATTTTTCCCAGTTTAAAATTTGTTAAAAAAAGAAATTTCAATTAATAAAATTATATTGGAAGAATTGAGGATATCTAAATTATATTATCACGCGTTATATTGCCATGGATGGTATTGTGGTTTGTTAATTATTACGCGTTATATTGCAATAATAGTACTACCTCGCGTTATATCGCCGCATATTATATTATAAGCGTAATACTACTACACATTGTATGGCCAAGTGTTAAATTACCACACGTTATGTTTCCTCGCGTTATATCGCTATGTGTGGAATTGCCTCGCGTTATATCGCCATGTGTAGAATTACCACGCGTTATATCGCCATGTGTGGAATTGCATCGCGTTATATCGCCATGTGTGGAATTACTACGCGTTATATCGCCATGTGTGGAATTACTACGCGTTATATCGCCATGTGTGGAATTGCCTCGCGTTATATCGCCATGTGTGGAATTGCCTCGCGTTATATTGCCATGTGTAGAATTTCCACGCGTTATATCGCCATGTGTAGAATTGCCTCGCGTTATATCGCCGCCTGCTATTAAATAAAATTAAATTACCAAACGTCATATTTCCTCGCGTTATATCGCCGCACACCCTACTATCGACTTCGAAATATAACGTGTTGTATTAATTCGTGTTATATCGCCATATTACTATGTGCCATACTATTATGCATAGTATTACCACTCGTTATATCGCCATTCGTATTACTATAACATTCAGAAACTCTCATTATTTCGCCATAATTTTAAGAGACAAGATTCCTCAATTTTCCAATTTCTAAATTTGCCAGATTTTTTAATTTAAAAGTTTATAGCCACTTTTATGCGTTTAATACGATTGAATGCCAGTCATGTCACAAATATAAACCGTACAAGTGCGAAGAAATATAAGTGGTAATTCGAATTTATTGAATCTATTGAAGAGACGCTTCGGTAATTGAAAAGAAGTTGAGTCAAAGGTTCATCAAGCTTTGAAATGCTTCAACGTTGTCGAATTTCAATTGATGAATAATAAACCTATGATCTTGAGAAGATGAAGGCGATTAAATTAGCTGGATAATTTAGGGAACGTTATGAGTTATTCTGGACGATACCAAAGATCTTCTCGTTCAACGGAGATAAAGCTTGTAACGTCACAGGAGGCAACAAGCATTGCGACACGCATTATCCAACCATTACTAATGCAAATGAATTTTACACGCACTGTTGCTTTTACCGGCTTCAATTTAATCACGGAAACAACTTTTTCGAATGATCACGACCAAACGCGTATCTGTACGTAAACTTTACAGTAAAAGTGTTCGTGTGTGTGAATTTGTTTACATGGAATAATATGTAAAGCGATTGTATCGCATAAAGATATGAGTCAGCCAACATGTTTCAAGGAAAACTACATATGCTATATTGTCTCTAATTAGTATAATGACGGACAAGAGAAATGTCTACTTTTGCCAGAAATATTTTTATGATGTGTACAACATCAGTTGAAAGTAATATTAAATATGAATTACCGAAGTTAAGCACAAAATTATAATTTTACGCTTAGCAATTGACCTGCTGATTTACGAGGCGCCAGACATTTAATTAAAAAAACTAATCTTTTAACACAATTGAATAATTATTCCTGAACAGTGTACGAGCACCTTGTCCTTGAATGACCGAACATAACTAACGGTCAGCCAAGAATTACGATAACGAGCGAAGGTGTTTGAAAACGATTTAAAAAACGATAAGTCCCTCGTTCAGCAAAATTGAAAACGATATTAAATAAGTCCTTGACTGGCATTAACTGCACATTTCAATGTATGTAAATGTATATAATTTTAATGAAACGTATGCAAACGAGGAAGCATTTCTTCGAATTCTTAAGGCGGACCGCGTGCGCAATATTTTTTAAATTCGCGCGATAAATCACGAACGAAACAAACTCAATTGGCTCGAAATTGCAGCTTTGCGCATTGACTGATAGATCGTAGATGTTAGCACGTAAACGAGAGCAAATTAGATTTATTGTGAAATGCATAAGCAATTTACACGAATAGCGGGTCGTGGCCGATCTGTATGGAAACCTTATGCAATTTCATTTAAATCACCCGAAGAAAGTGCACGCGAAATAGCGTGCCGCGTTGAAGAACTGTGAGATAACCGTTCCCACCTTTCATTCAATGAAACGTGTGAATCGAACGTATAAGTACTGTCTACCGTGATTCTCATTCCAGATTTAACTCATTAGTACTCAAACTTCTATATACCTAACTGCTCCTAATTTAGCGCAATCGTTGCAAACCCGAACGGTAATAACTTTGCAAAATAATGGAGTGTGCTTTCCCAAAATAAGGAAATTTATGTCTACACTTCAGCATAGAACGCTGACTTTGTTAATCCAAACATAATTTAGATTTTACAATTTATAAATTATCATATTCAGAAATTTTGAATTTTTTAATGAGACCATTCGGAAATTTCTAATTGCCCAATTTTCAAATTTACAAATTTTACAAGTACGAGTAAGCAACAAATGTTAATTATTTAATTGCGCTTGAACTACAAAATGTATACTAATTTAAAATTTACATATTTTTTATCTGTAAAAAATTAACGTTACATGAAAATTTAATGCGCTGTGTATTTACATAATGCAATTACATCTTTATCTACTATACATTAATATTGTTATTAGCAAGTGTTGAAACTTCATTTTATAACGTTCAATTTTTTCTAAATACTTCCTAAGCATAAATTACACTAAAATTAGAAAAAACTGTGAGACTTTAGAACTGTAAAACTTTAGAACTGCAGAGTCCTCAAACTTTGGACCCCTAGTATTTTATAATTCTAGATCTAATACTAAGCCTTTGAAACTGTAGAACTCCAAAACCCTGTAGTGCTCTAAAATTTTGAAACTACAAAATTCTAAATTTTGTAAACTTCATACCTCTAAAATTCTAAAACCCAAAGCTCTAAAACTGTAAAATTACAAAACTTAGCTTTAAAAGTCTAAAACTCTAAACTTCTAAAAATGAAAATCTTAGAAATTCTAATACTCTGCTTTTGAATACTTAGTATTCACTATCTCTTGACAAGTCAGAACACTACACTATGAAATAAGAATGCAGTCCCTTAAAGAGAAACGTACACTATTCAACCACTGAATGCAGTGAATAATTCAATGTCACATGCTATTTGATTACAATGAATACGCAGCGTCTACTTTAGAAAATAGTTTCTACTGTTTTTATAGAATTTATTGACGAGTTGCATACTTGAAAAATATGAATTGCAGAAGAGTGAATTCCCAGAGAATGTTTCCTCGCGTGACGAATTCACTGAGCTCGCGGTCTCACACTTGTCAAAAGAGCATCGACGTTGAATGGAGGAACGCAAAACGATCCCACACGCACGAAGGACGGACGATGACTGCCGGCACTTTGGCTAGCAATACACGGGAACAGAAGTATATGACCCTTCCTCGGAGATAGCAGTGGCGCCGCAGCCACCACCATCGGTTCTGCGAGTCTACCCTCCCCCTACTTCTTCTGGTTATCCCTGATGGTCAACGTTGCTGACGATCCAGGCCCCCATCAGCATTCTCCTACCCCCAATTGCAACCACGGTCATCTGTCCCAAATGGGTGTCTGAATACCAGCGACTCGTTGTGGCTGAAAATTCTACATTTCAGCTTTTAATCTCGTCTCTGCCTCTCTTATATTTTTGCCTCTCTTTAACTCGTTTCAAGCAAAATGATGGTGGTTTCGGTTCTACCTTCCAGTCTGGTGCTTTGTAATCATTTAACATCCTCAAAAACCCTAATTTTTAATCCTGAAGCTTCTTCCATTCTTGGGTTCTTTTGTTTCTAATGGGACTCTACTTTTAGTATCAAGTAGGTAGTATTTATGGTGGCCAAACCTCTTGAGAATTCTACGTTTTATTTTGATGTCCTTTGTGGTTATTTCAGATCACCAGAAATTCTACCTCTGATCTTGTGGTTTCTCTGGTTCTTTACTTCTCCTGTTTCTAATGTTGACGATGAGTCCAATTCTACTTTTAATACTGGGCATCTATGTAATGTAGTAGTTTGAACTTTGTATGATTTACCTTCCATTCTGAATGCTTTGTGGTTATTTATAACTTTTACAGATTGTACCCCTCATCTTATATTTCTTCTCAGGTTTTCTTGCTTTTAATGTTAATGATGGATGAAATTAATTTCTGATTGAAACATAATGTCTATCATGATTGGAGTTTTTTGAGAATTATTATCTGATTGTTATCTTCATGACTAGCTAATAATATTGAATGTATTACTGCACATGATATACACTGGTCAAGTTTTCTGTTAATGAAATCAATCTTTATAGACTAGTAGTTTCAAATTTCTGATGTTTGAAAACTCCAGTGATTCATTGTTTTTTCTTAGAATTACTTCTTTTTATCATGAATTAAACATACTAGTTGTTATTCCTGTTTTTGTTTCCTCATATTTATCCTTACTGTTTTCTAAAAATTTTAACTTTCAGTTGTGGTTTTTTATGATTTTTTTATTCTTTTAATTGATTTTTGTTAATAAATAAAGATATTACCTTTCATTTTCAGTTTACTACATATCTCCTACATTAAAGCATTTCATACTCCTAAAATTATAGTTTTTATTAAATTCCTCTTGATAATTAAAAATTCTTTGTCTTCTCTGATTCTATCCATCATCATTAAGGTTTAAGTAAAAGATCATTAATCTTTAGCTCCTCTCTGTAGATCATCCTGATTGCTTTTGATTAATCATCTGCAAACCTATTTCCCAATATAGATTCATTTTAATTATATTTTACATGTATTTCATTTATACTTTATATGTATTTCATTATGATACATACATCAGATAATTTTTAAATACAAAAACTGTTTAATTGACAAGTGTCTATCAATTAAATTTTATTTTAAAATATTTTAAATGTTGGTGTTGCCCAATCTCAACTTCAAGGTTGAAAGTCAGTCATTTTTCTAAATCCAACCATATAAACTCATGTCTCATTTATCATACACACACAAACCATAAGCAAATAGTAATTTTATTTATACATACGTAGTCTCTGAGATTATCTTTAAGCAAATATTTTATACGCTAACATCTAAAACAAACGATTAGATTGTCCTTCTGTTGGAAGCATTACTGCCAAGTGTCTTATGTAAAACTAATTAGTACAACGAATACCGTTAACACCATGCAAACATCTTTTTGCTCAAAAGCAGTCAGTATACTTATCAGTGTTTTTAGCCTGACTTAAGGTGATCATCATTCAAAATCCATAATCGTGGAAAAGAAAAACTCAATTTTGAAATAATGTTTACACCGTTCACCACTGTCACCTATTTGCATGATGGGAAACTTCTCTTTCCGCCTGTATTCTTCGCGTTACCAAACTATGTTGCAAACACGATATAATATATTAATATCAGATTCACTTTAATATTAATATTATATATCATATGATATTAAATATTATATTCACATTATTTAGACAACGAGTTTATGCAAAAAATGCAGCTCAGGATTTAATTAGCATCTTCCAAGAAACTCCCTAGACTTTCCCTAAGATTCCTCAAAGTTTTCCTTATGAATGTTGACACTCAAGTAGCAAACCTCCTTCCACAATGTCGCAATTTTTTCTAAGCAAGGCTATCATGCATCAACGTATACATTGATATAATGTGACGTATGAGAGTGTAACGGTTAAACAAACGGTGGCAAATAGAAGTAGTACAACTGAAAAGGTGTGAGAAAAAAGAACGGTGTTGCACGGATGACTACCATCGCCGTTCTAAACGAGCAAATAAAACCAGTGCAACGAGCCGTCGCGATTATGCGCATTGAATTATGCCGGTTCTCGGATGTAAACGGATCGCGTAGAGGCACGCTGATAATACAACGAGTCAGCGAATTGATTGCACCGCGTATAACGCGGTTGAAACGATGACAAGGTAAAAAGTGGTCGTTTGCATTCGCGGCATACCAAGCGCGATCCGGTCGCGTGCTGGAAGAGGGACTCGACGCGCGATCCAGAAGGCTTAGGACCGCTCGAGAATGCGGCCCAAACAGGGCCCGCCGACTTTTCGTTCCTTACGAAATACTACCACCTCTCCGAATATTTATGATAACCTTAGGACGCGTTTCAAACGCGATTAGTCTGCGGGGAATTATAAATCATGCAGGGCCGCATAAGGACAGCTGTTTAAGAATTTAAAATTGTCTAAATGCTCAAATTTCTAAATCTGAATTCCTACATTGTCAAATTCCTAAAGTGACAAATTTATGAATCTTTAGAAGTTTAAACTATCAGAATTTAATTTCATGAATTACTAAAATACTAAATTCCTGAAAATTTAAATTCTTTGATTTCTAAATTTATGAGTCCCTAAATCCATAAACATCTAGTCTCTAAATTAGTAAATCTCTCAAATCAACAAAGCCTAAAATTTCTATATTCTTATATTCTTTGTAGATAAATTATTAAAACCAATTTCAACGTACCTATATCCCTAATCATCAAATTATTAAATGTACAAAATACTAAATCCACAAATTTCCATTTTCAAAGTCCCTAAATCCCTAAACCCCAAATTTCTAAATTAGTAAATCCTCAAATTCACAAAGTCTAAAATCTCTATATCCCTATATCCTTTACATATAAATTCCTAAATCTAGCAATTCCAACATACCTATGTCCCTAATTCTTGAATTACTAAATCCATAAATTTCCAATTTCACAAGTAACCAAATCCCCAAATCTTAAAATTAACAAATTCCAAAATTTGCAAATACTAAAATCCATAAATTTCTAAATCTCTAAATACCTAAACAGAAAATTTTTTAATCCACAGATTCCTGAATTGCCAAATATCAAAATACGAGTTAACCAATGGAATAAAGAAGTATAGAAATATATCCTAACGCGCAGGAGAATAACAGCACGGTACCGGCCCTGATCCTGAGCAGCAGTCTCCTTTCATATCGCCAAATCCTCGAGCCAAAAGCGATATTTATGCTAGCGAGCGTCTTCTATTGGCACAGAATAGATGTGATCCTTGTTGCGAAATAAATAATTCAATGTGTACTGAAAAAAGAAAGAGTGAACGTAAATTATTCAAAATAGGCGATTGCGAAAAGAAAAAGAAAGAAGTGGGACGAGATCTGATAAATTACGAATACTTGGCGCATCCCTCGAAGGACGAGCACAAAAGAGATGTAATTTGCAACAGGTTTCGTTCGTGGAAAAACGTTGGCCATCGTGAGCGAAACAGTACTCGTTCGGTTGGTTGGATTATACGTACATCCAGCAACATTATGGACTTTTTTGTCATAACATATAACTTTTTTTCTCTTGTCGCCAGCTTCCCATTTCTCTCCCGCTGTACCGGTGTATTAAAAAGAAACGTGTAATTGCACGTTCTCTGCGCTATAACCGGATGCCTGATAGTTACCCTAATTCTTGGCAAATTGTGATATCCAGGGACGAAATTGAAGTAATTAATATGTACGAAGCCTCGTTTCATTTGTTCCAATTGTTCTACGTATGCTTTTCAAATGCAGAATTAGCTTTTTAGTACATCATATTGCGGTTACAACATACTTTCAGCTTCTACATGTTCTATGATAAAGGATGTTTCGAAATTATCATTATTTCTACATCTTCGTATCGCATATGAACTAGTATCTACAACTTACGTGGAGAGACCTTTTTAGGTAGATGTATAGATACACTTATTCAAAGATGGAATTTAGACCAACTTGGGATTTAGAGGCGTTTAAGGTCTCTTCATAAAGATACTTCATAAAGATGGACATAAAGATACTTGAAATGTAGAAGAATCTTAATTGGAATATATAGACATTAATTGCAATCTATAGACATTTCAGATTTAGTAATATGAAGATCTACTACATCTGAAGATCTAGTAATGTGTTACAGAAATCATCCAATTTAGAAACTACAGATAAGTTCAAGAATTTCCCAATCTACCATATTGGCAATATAACGAGAGTCTACTGTAACACGAGTTATAATCCCATACGTCTACGTGTTTAATGACGCCGTTGCTTTATAGTTCTACCGTGACATATGCGCTGGTAGTACATATGTAGAACCGAAGACGAGTAAAAGAAATAATCAGCCTTGCGTTATCTATAAATAGTTTGTGTGCGTTTATGCGAGTTTGCAACGAGTACCGAGAGGTCAGCGTGAAAGGGAGAATCCAGGCTACAGGTGCATTTCCCGGCGAGTGTGAATTGACTCGAAAAACATTGTGCTTCTGTCCAACTGGTTTTTCTGTTTGATTGACCTGCAAATCGCTACGTTATGCGTGTCGATTGCAACCTTCTTTCAGCTAACATCTTCACGTTTCAAAACGATTTTAAAAAATTAATTGTTGGATTGAAATCCTCTATAGTGAAACTTCAGAAGAGTTTTGAAGAACTTGAAGTTTGAAGTAGATCTTCGTTTTGTCTTAAGATTTGTCTTGGAATGAGATTAAACATTTCAGCTGACTGTTTTCTGCAATATAAAATTAATATTTATTCAAGTCTTTCTACTGACAATGTTTTATTTGAAATATAATCTAATTAAAATTTTATAAATCTCTGTATTAAGAATCTTGGAGAACCTTTTCATGCTTGAGATTGAGTGAATAATTTGAGATTTGAAATATTTTTTTGTATAAGTTAAGATGATAACCATCTATCAAGTATTGTCTTGAGATATTTGTAATTCTTAGGAAGTTCCCAAAATACCATCTTGAAAATAGTATTACCCGGTTTGAGTAAGTTCATTATTTTAAGCAGCTGGAGTTCTTGATACACTTTCTCGGAATAACTTTCATGTTCGAATAGATTTATCAGAATGAGTGATCGATTTGAGTGTATAATCGAGACTATCGGTTGCAGAAATCTATATATCTTGGAGTGAATTTATTAAACACCTACTTAATACGACAACTTGTTTGTTGATATCTACGTAATCTTGTGTCGACAATTTAAGTCAGCGGAAGCTAATGATTTAATAACAAGCAATATTTTATCGAAGACGCAACTATCTCGTATCAACTAGCCGACAGGTGATTAAATACACAACAAACTGAAAGGATTTCGTGTAATTAATCTCGAAGAATAAATATACACGATAAAATCACTGGATGATCGTTGAACAAGCAATTACGAAAGATTAAAGCATCAACAAGATAAAAAAAAATAATTAAAGTTATTAAACGATACCGATCAAGCTGATTGAGATTCAACGAACGGCATCGCATAATTGATGTTAAATAACGTGCACCGATCATACGCATCTGAATGGACTCATCCCGCTTAAATTTACATCGGTGAAGTCAGTTCTATACACAACAAAAGAAATAATTAAACATGGCATGTAGACGTACGTGACGGCGCTATGTTTGCTAGAAGACTATGCACAAACCTACGAGTTTTCTAATAAAGTAGTACAATTATGTTATATAACGCTACAACCTGATGTTTTGCCGCGATTTCAGAGAAACGATCTTATTAGTGTATCGACTTGTATGCCTTTTTAAGGCGCGATCATTACAGAGTGTTTCAAAGTTGAACAATCAAAACAAATTTCAAATTTTAAGCTTTCAAAAATTTGGAGATTCAAGGATGTGGTTTGAGAAATTAAAAATTAATTCTTTTGAGCAACTTGAGAAATTAGGAATTTTTTAAATTCGCATTTTTAGAAATTTGGAAATATAGAAGGTTTATAAATTGAAAGATTTGAAAATCGGCAGTGGTGAAACTTTTGGAACACCCTGTATATATAATTTTTTCTCCGAGTTATCTCGCTTCGTCGATGGTTCTGATGGCCATTTCTTGCGTTCACCGCCCTGTCAATTAGTCGCAGATACCAAGCTTCCTTTTTTCTTTCATAAAAACTCCGACTCCCATTCCTGTTTTCACTTTCTCATGACTTACATAGCCGTCGATGGGATTCTATTCAGAGAAGAGGCCGAGGGTTGAACAGTTCTTCAAACACGCCATCATTTGCAATGAGACCTATTAAACTTCCCATAGTCTAAACTACACTTTCTAATCTAATCAGCATGAACTCCTAGACAATCTGTACAATCTATGTAATTAAATGCTGCGAACTTCATCCGTCTAGACAAACATCAGCTTCATAACTACTGTTGTCAATTGTATAAGACTCTGAAATGTAACATAACTATGCTTAAAAAATATTTTTAGTTTCACTCAAGATTTAAACTGTTAAATATACATTAGTATATATTAGTAATAATCAAACTTTTAAACTTTCAAATGTATAAATTTTAAATAAAAAAAATTTTTTAATTTATTTTAAAATAAATTTAAATTAAAATTTTTCATGTTTTGAATGTTCATTAAAATCTCAGGACGAATTAATGAATCATTCATGAAGCATTTTCTCTGCGCAACATTCCGTTTAAAAATCGCAGGAATGATTAAAAGTACATCAACCTGATACGGGTGTTGTGTTGCATAGATTCGTATGAACCACGCCTTCTCCAAGCGCGTGATTCTGCGACCCACGTGGACATAGTACATTCTCTTGGAACGCTCACGTTTTACAGTTACCGTGCATACTACGGAAACTAACAATTTCTAATAGCGCCGTTGCTTCCTCGAAGTAAGGTATCCTTCGAGTGATACGAGTAGGGAATAGGTTGGTTGTCCATCTTTTACCAAAGCAAATATCCCTAAAATATTTAAAAATGGTAGAACAGCGTAATAAAACAATAGTATAATATCATGGTTGTATAACAATAAAAGTAATAAAATAATAGCATAATAAAACATATAACTCTAGTTAGTCTGTAATTTCAATACACTAATTATAATAATTAATAAGATTCTCTAAAAATAATTGAGAATTTTGAGTTTGACAATTCATAACCTTAACGAAGGAACAGCCTACATATATCAGACACTTGGTCCCTTTCAACGTGCTACTTACATTATCAATAAAACGATAGTATTATCCAAAGTGATATTTTAGGTATCTTTTATATCATTCGATTCCGCCTAATCTACATTATGAGTCATAGATAACAGCCATACAGTAGAACGTGTCAAAGTAAAATGTAAAGTCGAAGGAAACGCAGGTGATAAAAAAATGCTAGTGAAACGTCAGTGCGTCGGCGCCCATGGATGGCTACCCCCTTTTAGCTACTCCCATCGCCGTTGGAGGCCGAGAGCAGAGCTCGAGAGCGAACTCGAAGGCTATTTATAGTAGGGAGCGGCTTCTAGTTCCCACCGCGTGAAAAATCGCGACTGGTTTCCTGCGAGCCAGAGAGAAGGAAAGAAGAGAGTGAATACGAAAGAAGAGAAGGGAAGCGGCCGCCTTTGGAGGGAGGTAAACGAAAGAAGAGAAGAATTAGTCGCTCAGCGGAGAGACAGAGCGAATGAAAAACCGAGAATCGCCGACTCTATACTTGTCTTGATTCTCTTATCCGTTCGCATCGTTTATTGCGTTTACCCCGAAAGGTTTGAAAGCCCTGGAAGGCCGCTGTCCTTGCAAGGGCGTTATCGTGAACTATGTATACCCGCCGGGGGGACAAGAAAGCTACCGTTCATATCCCCCCTGTGGAATTTCAGCGCAGAAATACAGCGGCCAAGCTCGTTATTGGCGGGAAACTGAGTGTCCGCATCGTTCGATGTACCAACACCATTTTCAACTACCAACGTAAAATTTTTTTCGCATGAATATTATTTCGAATGGACAGATCATTTCTAACTCGATTAAATTTTACAAAATCATGGTAGAAGACAAAGGAGAACAAGACAAAGGTAGAAGATAAAGTAAATTATGATCTAGAAATTTAGGGATTTTCAGATCTAGGAATTTAGTGATATTAAAATTTGACGATATTGACATCTAAGAATATCAGGATCTATGGATACTTGGGTATCGAGGTTAGTAATCTCGGGATATAAGGACAAAGGAATCTGGAATTATAAAAATAACATTCAGATACAACACATGTACATGTTTTGCTTCTGCAGTATAGATAAATATTTTATGCGATTTATCAGTAATTTCCTCACTTGACTGACTTCAGAAATGTTTGAGTTATTGTTACACGACGTAATATGTAATAAGACAAATGTTTGTACAAGAATAGAAACCACTTAGAAAAAAAATCATTTTTCATTATGCAACATTTCTAGCAATACAATACCCGTCATAATTGTGATTAAAGTATTAAAAATGAGAATATAAGAACACAATGTTTATTAACCTATAACTTGAATCCTTAGTTACCGGTAGTACTGTAAGGTTATAGTTACTATTGTTTAATAAAATTATTTACTTAAACATTGAGATAAACAATTACTATGTACCGTCACAGAGTTTCATTTTACACAAAGATATTTATAGAAGCTCAAGATATTCAAGGTTTAAACGGTGTTTTAACCCGACACGACAACTATAACATTGACAGTTCAGAACACTTGTGATGTCTTTCAATGAATAATATTGGGAGACGACAGATGGCTTTTATGAAATTGATTTCCTTATTAACATGTCTCTGCGCCAGGAAACACATCACTCCTCTGCATGCAATGCACAGGCTGAATTGATTTTTTGCATTACACGTTGTGGACATTGGTTAGAGCTGTATTTACGAAGAGGATATTAAAAATGAGAATTTATCTTGACCATAAAGAACAACGTCTTCGGCGTAGTGTTCAAACAATTAAAGTATGTTTTACCGCCGTTTATATCGTATCTCATACTTGAGTAATATGTCAGTTTAAATGGTATAAAAGATTGTAAAGTCACAAGTAAATTTGTTAATTAACTGGATAAATATTTATACCCTTAGTACTAATATTTTCCCGCGCCCAATTTGTATCGCGCGCATGCGCATTGCCAACTGCAGTGAGCAGACGCTCGCGCATCGTTCACATGCCAGTGACCCAAATTATTAGGGAGAAATGCTCAATGATAAATGTACTTATTTCACACTGAATTTCCTGAAATAATATCTCCTGGCACGCTGAACGTCCGAGCACGTGTTTCTATGATTAAAGATCGAGGCAATGATCGTTTGTAGAAGAGTTTAGTAGACGTTGACTGGCGTCGACTGTCTGCCGGCCGGCCGAATGTGCAAGATAATCGATAAAGCTAAACGAACTGAAGATGAAGATTTCACGACAGGTGAAACGATCTTTCACCTTTATCGTGCACGAAATGTATGTCAACCTTTTATACCTGTCTGTTTCTGTCATGGAATTGTAGATTTCTTGATAATTCACTGGCAGTTCGAGGGGTTCACGTCGTGCAGTAAAACGTCAAACACACACATGCACTCTCCCATACACGAACGAGAAGAAGGATAGGTCGAAGACCCTCCAATACTGAATGCTTTCTGAAGCCATCGAAAGATGGCAGGTCACTCAATTTATGAATTATCGAACACTTGACAATTTATAATATACCCTATATAAGTAGGATGCTCTTTGAACTTTATATTTTATGCTAGTACCATTACAATGGCGGTCAGCTTGGTCTATGTACACAGCAAATATTTCTTTATTTTAATTATTTCGAACGTCTTATTTTAAACATTTAATTTGAAAGGTTCTCAAATTTTGTGTAACTTTTTAGTTGTATCATTGCATCGCGTGAAGGTATTCATTGTGTTCCTATGAATATCATAAATTACTCAATAAAAGCGAGTGATGCGTTTCATCCACTGCACTTTGATGTTATGCATTACACTTGCACTTGACCTCTCGACGAGTTCCATGCTTACACATACATAGTTGATCATTGATTCATACGGATAGCATCGCTTGATACCATTCAGAGGAATACATATGAAACATTGTTCATCGTTTTAACCAACTAAAGATCAAGATAGCAAAATTACTCTTTATTCATAGAAATATTTTTTAACTTCAGCAAAGAATTATGTCAACGTATATTAAAAGTTAAATGTGGCAGTAACTTTATACTTAGAGCATCTTAGCTTACATTTTATTGCGTCTTTTTATTACATAGAGGGGTAGTGGTATATTACCATACTTCAAAAAGCCATTTTATTCAATATTTCAGTAATTGTAATGGATACCAGAAGAAATTTTGTAAATTCATAGCAACTGTGTTCTCTCCTTGTAATTGTATTTAACTACTTAAGGATAATATGTGATAAAAACATATCACTTTTGTGTGAGTTTATAATATATTTTTAGCTTCATGTTTTGAAATGTGTAATATTACACAGTTGGGTGTGAAAGTGGTAAAGCGCAAGACCGACTCTCGAAGAACGTTTTAAATGCGTCTCGTGCCGGCCCTGATCTTATGGCATTGCATACAAAATAGGACTATGTTCAGCATTAAATACACGATTCTAATGTAAACCACATACGTGAACTCATTTACAATCCTAATCAGGGTACGGTAATATGTTCATACACCGTTTCTTGTGAGATCGAAATATCTGTTTATCATAAATAAACAAGAATGTAATCGCATGTTTATGATTTTACACCACGTATCTGAAAGCACAACCGATTATTTTAGTCCAAAAATAATTATACAAAATATGAAAATAATTTGAAATATTTTTTTGTACTTTTACAAAATTTACTGCATAGTACAGGATAAAAATATTGATTTGTATTATTTACTTTGTATAACGTATTACATGTGCATGTAACCATTACTCTTACAGTAAAAAGATGAAAAATTATTTTCTAGACGAATGTACTATTGTTTGGAGGCAAACGTCGATACTTTTAAGTCGTATTGCACTTGCAGAACACGTGTTCTTCCTTTCTTTCGTGTAGGTTAGCGTGTTTGGTTATCATCGCGTCGATTTATAAATGTTAATTCGTAATGTAGAACTCTGCTGACTCTACTCGAAACGATTGGCATTGACCGGTGACAAACGCGTAATCGCTTCGCATTAACAGTATATCTTCTGAATGAGACTACAGTCCAGTTGTACGACAACATTATAAGAGAATTGTAACAAATGCGTTGTATAAGAACAAGATTAACTCTTCAGTAACAATTGTTGTCACATATAAGATTTTTGTTTATGATATCAAGCGTTGAACTTTCAGTTAAACACCTTTCTCCAATATCGAAGTTAACAATATTACCGGTAAGTAAACATTTGATAGTGATAATTTATCTGCAAGGTTTAACTAGCCTGTGAACAGGAAACTATTGTAGATAATTATGTGAATAATTTAAACACTAACTCATATTTGTTAAACTATGTAAATGTAAATAAACAATTAACTATAACATATTGTAATTATTGATTATTAATGAAATTCCTATATATAGAACAAATGAGCGTACGTGTTTACATTGTCATTTTTATTTATACAGCTTATCTTTTTCTTTTAAACTTTCATTGTTGTAATGATAAAGTTACAAAGCATTGCTATTTTACCATACATAATATCGTATAACATTAAACAGATGTCGTGTTCAGATAACAGTATGACCAATAATTATACCAATTTCTGAGAAAATTACTGTATACAGTCATTTATCAATGTCCCTTCCTATAAAAATCCATAAATTGAATTGTATGTCAAGGACTATTCAGTAAATGAAAATGTATTTCTTTAAAAAGATAATTCAACCGTGTGACAATCAAGTACATGCTGCATTATATGCATAGCCGAAAACATTGATATGCGATGGAACGATGTTAAGCATGTACCAAACCTTACCTAGATTGTTACTCCTATGGAATTTAATTGTCCCCGTTGTACAGTCATCGATCATATATTCTGTAAGTATTGATTATTGTACACGTTATTTCACTTCGAACAGCGCACAATATAAAATCTTTTTTGCAATAAAAATTCGGTTGTCACATTGTCTAAACACTTCGAATGCACCTAGAAACATACACGTACGTATTTCAAATAATATATGACACCGGAAATAATAGCACAGTATTATAGAATGTAATCTCACTATATGGCCTTTTGCACGGGTCTCCCCTTACATAGACTTCCACACTACAGTGACGCTTCGTTAAATGTAAATTTTCAAATTGAAAAGTTTAGAAATCATCAAATATTTATAGCATTCAATTTTTGTTAAAGTATCAAATAATTCTGAAATTGCAAAATCACGATTAGTACACAGCTCACTATAATCCATACTTCGTAGAATTTTTTGTACATTTATGTAGGTTCACTACGATATGCTCCTGTTTGAGAGGTCGTACGCGCTTAACTGACAATGAAATGAGGCTTTGTAATTTCCAGGTCGTATGCACCTATGTATCTATAGTTGGTATGAAACGCATACTATCAAGGACATGTCAAACATAGTCTATTTGTAATTTTGTATAATACGTATTGCTACTCACCATATACAAATTGTGGGTTTCAAATGTCGTGCATATCAATGTGACGTTTCATGAGTACGCCGCTATAAACTGTCGATAACTGATACCGTTTTTTATGAACCTTAACTGATCAATAGAACAATTATACTTTTCTAGACACAAACATTTATGTGTACATTTTCCTTTAAGTAATGGCATACAATTTAATCTTAAATTAAACAAATGTATTGTGTAAGGGTTAAGATGGTTGATGTAGTTAATGACTGAATTGAGAAAAGTAATATGATATTTGATACCTTAATAAGAGGCAATGCATTGTAAAATTTACATAGTATCCCGTTACTTTTTTTTACCTTATATTTGATAATATAGATATATATTTGTTGACATTTCTTGTTGTTCCATTCTAAAGTTTGAGAAATTCAAATTAAGGGTTGCGCAGGTAGCGATCTCTGCCGAAGATCAACGAAATGGTTCCGGGTGAGCTATCGATTCTTGCCGAAGATTTCCGGAAATAACCGAGGTCGTGAAAGTGACGTATGTACGTCAGTAGTGTGGGCCGACCCGCGTATCGTCGGTACAGTTCTACAATTTTTTGCACTTGATTTCTCGCGAAAAGATTACTAACTTCGCGATACACGATCATGAATTTCCTTTAGTACAGTTGTAGGAGGACTCGCGAACAAGGGAAACGACTCGTTATCGTATGTTCGTGTAACTGGCGTGAGACAAATTTCAGCTCTCATACGTGTGCGTTAGGGCCCCGATCAATCTTCAAGTTCACGACCCCACGCTTATTCGATTAATTGAGTTTATCCGTAACAGAATTCACGCTAAATTGATAGTGTTTCGACAATTCTTCTTTTGTGAGGTACATCACGAGTCATCGGAGTTGGGATCGATTACCGTGACCTAACCTTGAAATCGCAAATCTTTTCCCCCAACTTTCCAAAGAATTTTCCGGAAAGGATTACAATTTTCTTTCTTTACAGATTTAGTTCGGTGGTCACCTACGGGTGAATAGAGATGGCCATCCTTCCTCCAGGTAAGGAACTGTTTCTTTGTTCACAATGAAACTGACATCCATGTACCAATTCTTCTGTCATGTTGACAGTAATTATCTATAGAAGTAACCAGAAATTGTTGATGATTTTCTGTTTGACAAATATTATCAAATAAATAATAAGTTGTTGCACAATAACTGTAACTTTCATTCAGAAAAAGTCATTTAAAAAAATATTATGGAAATAGAAAAGAAACATGTATTGCACTTTTCAGGTGTGGATCCCTGGATAATTCAACCCAGAGAACGTGCAAGATATCAAGAACAATTTGACTCACTAAAGCCGATTAATGGGGTTGTCACTGGAGAACAAGCAAAAGAATTTTTACTCAAGTCCCAGCTTAGGCCAGCCGTTCTTGGAGAAATATGGTATTTGTCTTTTCTTTTTATATTATTTCAATAATATTTTTGTAATTATTATACTTATAATGTATTTCTTTTGATACAGGGCTTTATCAGATACAGACGCGGATGGCAAAATGGATATAAATGAATTTAGTATTGCATGTAAATTAATTAATTTAAAGCTACGTGGCTTTGAAATTCCAAAAACATTACCAATTAGTCTAGTGCAGAGTTTACAGATGCTTTCTGCTGGTTAGTATCAAATGGCTACTTCTATTTTATGAAACAACCATAATTCATATCGTGTAACTCTACTCTCTATGTATAGATGATGCTAAGGCGACAAATTTAACGAATGGGGCTGCCAATATTCCACCACAAAATAATGTTGCTTCCTTAGTGAATTTAACTGGTTTGCCACAAGTTCCAGTACAACCAGTACAGCCAGTACAACCTTTAATTGGTGGAGTACCTATGGCTGGATCTGTTCCACGTCCTCTTATAGGTCCTCCACCTTCAAATGGACCATTGCCAGGGCATGTGATTAGACCTGCCTCACCCATGAATTTACCAGGTAATTATATTATAGATTTAGTGCTTAATATATCTGAAACATATAAGTAGGTACATATTGTGAAAAGGACATACTTTCATAGGAATCATCAAAATCTTACACTAATGTTAAGAGTGTTATATATTATAACAAATATAACGGTATTATAGTAAAATTTACAGCTGGTGCATTTTATGATAACTAAATATCGCACTATCAAGACTGAATCAAAAAAATTTTTGTCACTGACAATATCTACATCAACTATTATCATAGCTCATTAAACAACATTTTAATTAACAAGTAGCATTATTTAGCGTTACTTTATTTATGCATCATACTACACAGCATCACGACAAAATAGACAGAATGTGGCTGCCACTACACATGCCACAACTCACACAGCGTCAAAGCCACCTGCTCGACCTGCACCACCCTCTGTGGGTATGTTATACGACGTGGATGTTCGTGTATGAATGGTTATATTTCGGTTTCCTTCTATTCAATTTCTTCATTCCGGCTTATTAAAATATTATTCTACTTCAAAATACATTTTTTTATATTGAATGACATAATCAGCTATTCTAATATCATGTTATAATATGCTATTTTTAACATTTTGAATGCAAATTCATTTTCGCATGAGAACTATTGCTATATTTTAACTACTTATTTGTTGTATTATACTTAATCTGACTGATGAAAAAGAAATGATAAAAAGTTATAATATTCTCAAGAACAAAATAAAAATTACAATGTAATAGGACATTCATAATTTTAATGGAACGTATAAAACAACAAGTATATTTTAAGCTATTATTTTTTTATATGATGTTTCTTTGTATAAAATATTTATAATTGTATAAATGTTTGCATTATTATAGGTTTGTCTACTCTGTGTTTTTGTCTACATGTACAATTTTATGTCACAGCAAGGAAGATCTATTAAAAATACAATTTTGTTAATAGTATAAGTTTACTATTTTAAATAAGTATATTGAATGGGAAATATGTAACTTCGTATAATCAGTATTTCAGTGGCTTCGTTTTATAATTACACATGTACATTTTACTTTAGTACTTTTTCTTCTACATATTTATGTTTACACCAATACAACTTTTTATACAATAATATAATATTTGTGCCGCAAAAAAAGGAATCGTGCCTTCTACAAGTACTGCTACTACCACTACTTCTAGTGGTGGTCCTCCTCAAAGACCTGCACCACCCACAAATATTGGTATGTTTCAAAGTGCAAGAGAAACTTGGAAAATAGATACCATCCCCTAAAAGTATAATAGATAATACCGCATGTAAATTTAGATAGTATTTTCTCATATTTTAGAGTTCAATTTTGAAATAAAGAAATGATTCCTTTTTGTATTACACCAATACAAAAGGTACATTATTTCCACTGTATTACATACCATACATTTGTGTGCAATTTTAAATTAATTTTGCATTTACTGTAACATTCTCCACCAATTGTAGCTTTCATATATGTTGTTTCTTCTTTTTAAATTATAACTTTTACTTTGCTAATGAATATTTTATTTGTAGCCTATTTTTTTTAGCTTCATTGAATAACTGGAATAATATCATTTCAGGAGCAAATTTTTCACCTGTTACGAGTATCCCACCACCAAAGCCAGCACCTCCATCATTTCCTAATAGCCCTGTTGCGGCTGGGATTTCACCACTGAAAGCTCCACCTGCTACTGCTGTTGCTCCACCAGTTCAACCTATACAATCAATGACTACATCTTCTGCCATAGGTAAAACAATAATTTATTATTTTTATATTCTTTTCTTTTTTCTCATTATGTATTTATGTTTTTATTCAGTATCATACATCTGTATTAAAAAATTTGTTCAGTTGTGATTGATATTCTATTCTTTCTTTACAGATTTACTTGACTTTGAGTTGTCAGGTATATCATAACAATGAATTTGTAGAAAATATAATTTTATTGTTTTGTATATAGTTTTAACTAATATGTAATAAGATTTGAATATTTTTTCTGATTTTATTATGATTAATTTTTTTAATGTAAAATTTAATTTATGTAACATTTATGATTTTTCGTAACATTAATAACTATGCGTAATATGTAGCAGGAATAATTGTTGATTTAACAAAATATTAATCAAGTTATTTACTGTTGATTTGTGTAGGTAACATAAGTATTGAATTTACTAATTTGAAACTCTCACAATAACAGCATTAAAAGAAATCAATTTATGTAATCAGTTTATAATTTTAATAAGAGCCTTTCCTTTTTAATACAGGTATGCCTACGGTAGCACCAATTGCACCTTTAAATACAAATCCAGCTCCAGTAGCGGCTTTTGGTATGGGACAAACAATGCCAATGCAACCATTATGTACTGGCATGGTTGCACCTATTACAGCTGGTTCTAATATGATTCCATCTGTTGCATTAATGTCTACTGGTATACATATACATATTTCAACATAAATTATGCTAAGTTTAATACAGATTTGATATTAATTGCATATTATTTTAGAAACTGGTGTCGTATCAACACCTCCAGTTGTAGGTTTACCTTTAGTATCAGCGACTACAGCAAATAGTGCATTAGTAAATGGTGTAATCGCTCAAACTCCGGTATCCACTAGTACTCCGTTAAGTACAACTGCACGTCCACCAAGCATAGATAGGGTGGGCTCGGTTGATTCGCAACATAGTCAGCATTCAGTAGGCTCTCCACAGTCTGTAGAATGGGCTGTACCTCATCAAACAAAGTTAAAATATACTCAGTTATTCAACACATGGGACCGGACCCGATCTGGATATTTGTCTGGTCCTCAAGCAAGAAATATTATGGTGCAATCGCAGTTACCAAAGAAAGTGCTGGCGGAAATATGGTAAAATAATATAACAATATATTTTAGAAAATAACTGTTAAAAGAATATTTCTTAGCATTTCTATAGAATGTAATTGCATTATTAGGGCGTTAGCAGATATGGATTCAGATGGTCGTCTGAGTTGCGACGAGTTCGTGTTAGCCATGCATTTATGTGATTTAGTTAAGGTTGGCGAAAAAATACCCGCTACACTTCCAATAGAACTTATTCCACCTGCGTTCAGACGCCAACGACAAAGTAGTTTAACGCTTTCACAAGGTGGAACAGAAAATGTAGATCCATCAGCTGGCATGCCACAGGTAAATTTGTTCATTTTAAGATTTTAACTTAAAGATAACATTTCATACAATACGACTATTTTGTTTTTTAAGACCTCATTTGAAGACAAACGTAAAGAAAACTTTGAAAAAGGTCAAGCTGAGTTAGAACGCAGACGTAAAGCATTGTTAGAAATTCAACGAAAGGAACAAGAAGAACGTGAACGGAAGGAGAGAGAAGAAGCAGAAAAACAAGAAAAAATTAGGTAATTAAATCTAGTTTCGCGTTGAAATTATTTCAATTAATAAAAAATGATTATGCAGACTGGAACAAGAAAGACGTAGGCAAGCAGAAATTGAGAAACAAATGCAGAGGCAAAAAGAAATTGAACAAGAAAAGGAGGAACAACGAAAACGAGCTCAGGAACAGAGAGAAGCGGCACGAAAGCAAGTGAAATTTTTTATAAACTTTTGCAGTTCTGAGTTGCAAGATCATAAACAATTGTAATGAAACAAATTCATTTTCTTCTATAGAGAAATGGAAAGGCAACGACAGTTAGAATGGGAAAGACAAAAATCACAAGAGCTCCAAACTCAGAGGCAAAAAGAACAAGATGTATTACTTAAGTTGAAAGCAAGGAATCAAATTTTAACTATTGAGCTTGGATCACTTGTAAGTATTAAACAAATGATAATTAAAATGATTGATTTGTATAGAATACGTATTTGTACAGAACGATAAAGTAAAAGAACTGTCACAAAAAATTTGTGACACCCGAGTGGGTGTTACTGGTGTAAAAACAACAATTGATGGTATGCGATCAACTCGGGATGCACAGTTGCAAGAAATGGCTGCCTTAAAGAATAAACTTCGAGAACAAAACCAAAGATTATTAGCTTTGAGCCAAGAAAAAGCTCGCATTGAAGCTAAAAACAAATTAAATATGGCTATGGAATCAGCGGGTCAAGAAGCTATCAAAATGGCATTTGACAATAAGCAAATTACTCTCAAACAAATGAAAGATAAAATTGCTGATTTACAAGAACAGGTATACATGAACGTACCAAGATTTGTATAAGTACATTGTGAATAGAATAACCTTCACTATAATTTTGTTATATAGATTAACGCAAAGATGGCTGATATAGAGAATAACAATGGTCAGCTTCAAGATATCAAAACACAGTTGACAAATTTAGTATCTGACTGCAAGAATCTCTACGTTACTTTCGAAGATAAGAAATTAAAGGTGTTAGAACTTAGAGCTAGCGGTGGTATTGGAACTGGCACTGACTACACAACTTCTGCATGGGGCGATAGTGCATGGAATGATACTACAGAACCAGTTGATGACACTGCTTGGCCTGTTACTGATACTACTACAACGAATGCAGTGGAAGAAACTACCCCTGGTGTTATGAAATATAGAGCTCTGTACGAATTTGTAGCTAGAAATCAAGACGAAATATCATTTCAACCCGGTGATATTATCTTGGTAATATTATAAACCTATATAAAGTACAAGAAATTGACGGAAACAAAAAATACAAAATTATATTTCAAATAGGTACCTCCCGTTCAAAATACGGAACCAGGTTGGATGGCAGGAGAAATTAGGGGTCATACCGGTTGGTTCCCTGAGTCTTACGTAGAACCAGTAGATGCTGGAAGTACAAATGACAGCGCCTTTATACAACAAGATAGCGTAGAAAAGAGGACCTTAGAGTTAGTCAAATAAACCAAAACTTTGATCAATAATTACTGGAAGAACATACCATTAATTTTTATTTTTATTCATTATAGAGGAATCGCGGAAGTCCCCGAAAATGTATCTGACGCAGGTTCATTAGGTGGTGAACCTCCCATCGTTGAACCTATTATACCTACCCTTGGATTAGGTGTAGCCTGTGATGTACAGGCAACAGCTTTGTTTCAGTATCGTCCTACGACGGAGCAGCATCTTCCATTTGAAAAGGGTGATCTTATTAAAGTTATTGAACAGCAAGTTAGTATAACAAATGTTATGATATTTAATGTCTTCTTAGTCTGCTTTATATGTGCTTTACATTTTATAATTCATTGTCTAGGGCGATTGGTGGTACGGTTCATCTGACGCTGGAACTGGTTGGTTCCCTAAATCATATGTGAAAGAAATTTCTGTTAGTCAGCCTGCAGTAGTCGATGGTCTCAACGAATATTACATGGCGTTATATCCATATGCTTCGACCGAGCCCGGTGATCTTAATTTCAATCAAGGAGAGGTTATATTAGTTACTAAGAAAGAGGGCGATTGGTGGACTGGTACTATAGATGACAGAGTTGGAGTATTTCCAGCAAATTATGTAGAAAAATGTGATGCCCCGAGTCAGGTAAATTGATAGCTGTCTCATACCTTTTTGTAATTGTGTTCTAATTACATTCGGTGCGGTGGAGTTTCGTTATATGGTCCTGAATGGGACATTTTATAAAGCTCTTAGCGGGTCTTATAACGAAACTATACTGTATTCGTGTGATGTGAGTGAAGTTTGATGTATGTAACGTTAATTAGGATGCCCCTATAACCACTAACGTGTCTGAGACAATTACGGATACTACGGTAACAACAGATACAACCACGAGTATTCGTGACACAGGTGCTTCAGTTGCCCAGGCAACATTGGTTTGTAATATTTTAATCCTAATATTTTGTAGTCGTGTATATAAAAATCATATTTATCTTATATTGTAAATAGAAGTAACTTGTTTTAAGATGTATAGTAAATTTAACTTTGCGAGTATCAAGTTAGTAGATTGTAAAATATATAGTAAGCTAGACGCATATGTATCATACGTTTAGCAAACAGAAAAGACTGCTGAACAGCTTGAAGATGAAAGAGCAGCTGCAGAAGATAGAGCAGAATTGCCAGATTTTACAGCAATGGCTGCGCAGCAGGTAATATTATATTTGCTCTCGCTGTATGCATAACCTTAGAATGTATGTACAGTACTGTTTGATGAAATTTAATTGCTCCCTATTTGATTTTTATCGCTGGCATCCTGTTACCGCAGTATTACAAGGTACTTTCCCTTTTATAAAATGTAACTGCTAACTAGTTTCTTCCATAATTTACCTTTAACATTTGATCTTACAGTTTTGTAAATAACAATTTAAATTTTAATGTTTGTAGCGTAGTTGAATATGAAAAAATGTAGTGCTTTTTTATTAACGTGTTCTTTTTTTATTGTAGCGAGGAAGGAAACCTGAAATTGTACAAGTTATCGCACCTTACCAAGCTACGAGTTCTGAACAGTTAGATTTACAAAAGGGACAGTTAATAATGATACGCAAGAAGACAGATAATGGTTGGTGGGAAGGAGAATTACAGGTATAATTGTTGATTATGTTTCATGTTAATTTCAATATGATGTACTTGTTGTACTTAATCTTTACAGCTATCGTGTCATATGTAATTTTTCTAGGCACGTGGTAAAAAGAGACAAATTGGTTGGTTCCCAGCATCTTATGTTAAACCCTTAACTAGTGGTAGCAATAGAAGTACACCTGTTTCCCATGGATATCAAGACTCTCCCACAGATCCAAATGTTGGTAAGTAGCTTTCAAAGGCTGTGTAATTAATTATGTTTCAAACATATCAAATATGAGGTGAAACAACACAATTTATTTTATAGAACGTGTTATGGCATTATATCCGTATCAAGCACAAAATGAAGACGAATTAAGCTTTGAAAAAGGTGACGTTATAACCGTGCTTGCAAAACAGGAAGCGGCATGGTGGAAAGGCGAATTAAATGGAGTCTCTGGAGTTTTCCCCAGTAATTATGTATCTCCTATGTGTAAGTATTTTTTCTTTTTCATAGTTTCACAATTCATTTACAAAATTTATCAGACATCTTGCTCACAAATGTTCATTTAGAACAATTATAAAGAAATTGTATAACAAACTGATATATAAAAGTCAATTGAAATAATATGAAACATGATCGTTATGTAATTTCAACTTTTTAAATACGGATAGACGGACGACCGTCAGGTTTATTTTTCACCAGTAATCATAATATGTAAAGCAGTATAACAGTATCAATTTCCATAGTGTTGGTAATATAATAACTTAATACGACGGTCGTTTAATAAGATCAGATACTTAACAATTTCTTATACATCAGGATTTATTATCGAATATATATTTTTGCAATATATACATATGTATGTAAATAGACATATTTTTAAATATGTTGTGTGATTCACTACAAACATATATATACACATATTTATAATATTTGTCTTAAAATAATATTGCACATTTATTTACAAGTGAAATTAGCTATACAGGCATAAGTAGGATTTATTAATGTGTCATCACATTAAACTGTCAATTGCTGTTAAATACAAACATCAACTATTTACAATACATAAATAGTGTATTTAAATTGGAAACTATTATTATATGTATTATGATTTATGTCAGACGTTGCGTGTGCTTTCTGCTCTGATATGCCTGCATTAAAATCCGCACTTTGGCTTGGAAAGCGGTATATCTGTAATTTCAGATAATCGTTATTTCATTTCTGGTTTGTCTATAACAGATAGATTTCCAAATAAATCATTAGAGGAGTATACTTTCTCCATTATACAGCCTGCCTGTCTGCCTGCATGCCTGCCTGTCCGTCCGTCTATCCGTTTGAGGTAGCTGCTTCGTTTCAATAAACTATTTGCAAGATTTATTATATTACAAAATTTGAAATATTCAATACATTTATTATAGTTAAATCTCTAGCTATCTGTGTTTAAACATATACATACATAAATAATTTATTTCATATTTCAATATTAAGATTATAAGTTACAATTTCTATAATAAATAATGATTCGCTTTTAGTTTAATTTGCTTCATTTAACTGTTCTTAGTACAACTTTATAAGTTATCTGTGCAAAATTATATGTTGTAGTTTTTAAATTGATGTTGCAAATCGAAATAGCTACTTCGAGCAATTTAAACGTCTGTTATTTATCTACAACACTTGAAATTAGTCAAATCTTTTTACTAATTATTATCTTTCGCCTATGCTTAACATGCAGCATAAAGGATAGCAGAGCAGCACCGCAGCATTGCAGGCTAAAATAAAAGCATCTCAAGTGCAATAAATATGATAGCAGTCTCTACATCGAATACGACGTGTTACAACCAACAAGTCTCATTGGTGGAGACAATGAGCATAAAAATGAAAACAAAAAGAAAAAAGAGAAAGACTCAGGGCTGGTTCTTCGTTTCGATATTATTCTGAATTGTGCAAGTCTTTTTCTTCTGGTTCGGGATCCTACTCGTTCCTTTGTTTTAATTGCTGTTCAAATTGTTACCATGCGTCTTATTGACTATTATTCCCCAAGTTATTGAACCTCTGTGTACGGTTTCAACCCGAATATTATTGCGCAGTATATTACAAACATATGTTTACACAGGAGCGCTAAGTTGTGTCATGAATATAATTACAACCACCTGACATGTGCACCAAATTCTACCTCAATCTTCTACTTTGATTTAAGATAGAGCTTAAAAAATCGAAGGATACAATTTTTTTATCTACTTGTAATAATATTTACTACCACCAGTATTTAGTATTTAAAATATAAATTAAAACCAAATATGTATTTATTTAAGACATTTTATTGATAGGAAGAATGAATTATAGTTTTTGTTTATACTAGCACTTTCAGCCCGGACTTTTATTTTTTACGCATACAGAGAAAAATTATCAGAGAAATGTTAAAAAAAACTGTTATATTTGAGAACATAGTTGTAGTAGAGCTGAAGCATTTCTTGCTAGGGGCAAAGACAATAAACACAAAACTACGTATCTCTAAAACATTCATACTATTCTATGTATTTAAAGTCATCTA
Source organism: Megachile leachella (assembly GCA_963576845.1). Taxonomy (NCBI): domain Eukaryota; kingdom Metazoa; phylum Arthropoda; class Insecta; order Hymenoptera; family Megachilidae; genus Megachile; species Megachile leachella. Next base: position 7,026,503 of record OY756248.1, on the reverse strand, counting down.
AACAGCTTTGTGTGTAAATACAAAATACAAAAAATAAACCAACTTTATAGTAAGTATAATTATGTGTAAAAATCCTTATCATCGGGCTTAAAGTGTTAGCTTAATAAATAGATATACAAGCACTAATAATAGTCCTAAATTTTTATAATCAGTGTCTTCGAGAAAAATTTTTCAACAAATTTAGGTGCTGCCTTTTCCATTTTGTTTGTAGATTCTTTTTTTATTAAATACTGTAGTATATCATTTGGTGCGCAATACAGATGGTTTGTACAGTTATACTGCGCCAAGGCCTAGGGAAATGTTTCACAGCAATTTAAATGGGCAATCGAATATCATTTTTCTGCTTGCCTTCAATGTAAAGGGAGAAGGAGTTGTTAAATCACCTATTGAATTTTTCAATTAGATTTTTTTCTTTACCATAAAAACGGGTAAAGAATCTGTTATGACATATAAAAAAAATATTTACTTAGTCTTGAAATTATTAATAATTATACATTTTACTTTTTTTTTTAGATTCAAAATTTTATATTCTTAAAAAAAAAACTGAGAGATTATGCATAATATTTGCAAGGAGAATTAAAATATTGCTCTCTTTAAAATACAAACATGTTTAACCAAATCTGTTGTTCCTATTTATTTATTCTATATACATATATATATATATACATATATAGTTATTATTTGTTTTATTTTTTTTTATCTGTCTAGTAGTGATGGAAGATGATGTGCTCCTTCTTCGCAGCCTTTTATTATAGAGCCTAAATCATCATTAAAATATCAATCATTAATAATAAAAAAAAATCATAAAGTTATAGATAGATATTATTATCACTGGTGGGAAGAATTTGTTAATTAATGTTATATGGAAACCAGTTTTTCCATCAATTAATTCCTGAATACCAGTTTACTTTATTTAAAAATAGGATATATAAATATTGTAAACATATGTAACGTTTAATGGTTGATTTATTTTTATCCTTATTATTTATATTTATTATCTTAATATAATTTTAAAGAATCTCAACTGAGTATAAGATATTTGACTACTTGTTATTATAACAATCATGTGTGAAACGATTTACTGTTTTTCTATTAAATTTTGTTTTGTGAATGAATTTGTAAAATATTCTCTATTTTTCTAATGTTTTTCATATATTTTGTGAACAGGTGCTAAATATTTATTTTGATCAAATAATTAAATCTGTTGTATTTATTGTCCATTCCATTGAATAATTCAGGAACTTGATGGAATAACTAGTTTCAAATATTTGCAAGAACCAAGCGCACAGGAGATCAGCATATTTATACACTGGTTGATCCTTTTACACGTTCTATATAACTCTTTGCAAGCAAGGTGTATAAATATGTCTGATTGTAACAATAAATATTGTGTGCTTAATATTAAGTATTCTAGATGCGCCCATAATCTTGTAATCTTTATCTAAACATGTTGACAACGTGTAAAGCAAGTTATGCAACTGGTTATTCTTAGATGAGATACTTGTGTAGAGTGCTATATCCTTAAGATTGTTACTATTTGCAAAAATATCCATATTGTTTGTTTGTTGTAATGTCGGAATCTCATTATGAATCTCGATTGTGTGTGATGTACTTTGAGCGAAGGACACTATAAGGGTGTGAACAAGTTCAGACTATTATGTATTTATTACGGATTTTTGTTCACACTTTTATGTGAATATACTCTAAATTTCTCACATGCATATACACGCCGTTCTTATACATATGTACACATATCCATACATAATATACAGAGGTGTTCTCAAAACTGCTGATTAAAATAAAGTATCTGTCTGTTGTAAACTATTGTTGTGTATAACAATTTTGTATCTTTTAGTGTAACCCAACGACCAAAGTAAATATCTAAGTATTATTTTCAAAAACAATTTAATTTTCACCTTATTGTGTTTCACTCCTGGCAATTCACTGTAATTAAAAATTAGTCCCTTAGTCTACGTTAAACAAAAATAAATTCTAAGTGAATTAAAAGATATTTATTATATAATAAAGATAATATATATCTGAAGGATAATAAGAATGAAGTAGAAAAAATTCCTTGTGTACATTTTATGTGTAGCTAATGAGATGACAACTGAATTGTTAATGGCTGGATTGGATACTATGGAAAAAAAACGGCAAGAATACATCAAAGAACTTATCACAACAGAGCAAGCATATATAGAAGATATGAGACTTGTTCATGAGGTATTGACAAATCTTTGAAAGCAAATTTCCTTTATTTTGTATTTAAATTTATATTTAATAAATGATATATATGGTTATAGGTATTTGAGAAACCTCTTCTTGAAAGTTTAGTTTTAACTGTAGATGAAGTGGACAAAATATTTGTTAACTGGAGGGATATTATTGCCTGCAATGACAACTTTCTCAGGTACAATATTATTATATATTATGTAAAAAAAATGTATTACTAGTAATCGTGATTATTCATCAGTGGATATTTTTCAGAACATTAAGAATACGACGAGATAACAGTGAAGGAGGAATAGTTAGAATGATTGGAGATATTTTATGTGAAAACGTAAACCAACATTTTTATTATATTTTTAATGTTACACTGTAGTTTTGTATACATTTTTCTTTTATGTTTTAGATACCTAGAATGTCAGCTTATATCAGATTTTGCAGTTGTCAGATATCAGCTGCTGTTTACCTTCAACGATTGACCGAGACTGTACCAGAATTTGTGAAAGTAGCGCACACTTGTCAACAGGATCCACGTACGAAAGGAATGCCTTTAAGTTCATTTTTAATAAAACCAATGCAAAGGATAACAAAATATCCCCTTATTATTGGCAAAGTACTTGTCCTTTTTGCATCATTTATTTTTTCTTATATCTGTTATTATTTCATCATCAAAATTGCTTCAGATTCTAGAGCACACTCCTGCTGATCATCCTGACAGACAATATCTTCAAGAAGCTCTGGCTAAAGCAGAAGAATTTTGTACCCAGGTACAACTTCTATTATACTTCTCATTACTAAAAATACATTTTATAACATTGATCTAAATTTGATTTACTTCACTGTAGGTAAATGAAGGAGTTAGAGAGAAAGAAAATAGTGATAGATTAGAATGGTTACAAACACATGTGGCTTGCGATGGACTTGAGGAACCACTTATTTTTAATTCTTTAACTAATTCTTTAGGTCCAAGAAAGCTTCTTCACTTCGGTATACTTCATAAGGTACAGAATTTCACTTATTAAAACTATTCATTTGACATTATAGCTTGTATATTATTTTAGGCAAAGAGCGGAAAGGAACTTGTTGGATTCCTCACAAATGATTTCTTATTATTTGCTCAACCAACAATTACCAAGAAGTCTTTATCTAGTGGGCAACAATTCTCGTTTGAGCGAAATGAACATCAGAAGTTTAAAATGTATAGAAAGGTATCTGATAACATGTTAGTACCCATATTAGAATACAAGCATATTAACTTCATTACTTTTTTGCAGCCAATCGTCTTAAATGAATTATCCTTCTTAGGGGATTCAGATACAAATGGAACTCTTAACTTAAGTTGGGGAGAAGGCACTGAAAATTCATCTAGGTTACTTAGACTGAGGGATCAAAAGAAGCCAATAATATTATTGGCCCCGTCTCCAAGTGAATGTTCATTGTGGACCAGAAGACTTACAGAGGCAAGAAAGAAATTTATAGAAAACGAGAAAACACGTTTACAAAGACAACGATCAAGTAAGTCGTATTTTAATTCTTTTCCACCTGTTAATGTTCGTTTAAGTGTCTTTTTCAGTGTAGTATGTCTTTATGATTATCTACGATTAAGTATAATAAATTTGACATACAATAACATATAATGTGTGTGAGTAAACAGAGCAGGCGCAATTTGGAGCGTGTGGCAGAATTCTCGTTACGGTGCTTGAAGGTTTCAATTTAAAGACAATACCTGGTAAGCGAATGTGTGCGCTTTAAATGCTTGTTTTCTTTTTGCATGTGTTTTTAGTTTGCTTATGTTTGCTTGCTTTTCTGTATGCGCTTAAAACAGGAACTAGGACAATCTTATCTATAGAGAGGAACAAAATCATCGATGATCATAGAAATTACAAAGTTATTAACACACTTATGCTCATTGCACGATGCATTTTTACTAACAAAAGTCTGGCATGATTATAGTTCGCAGGAGACCACCTCAGGGTAGGCTTCAATTAGTAGTTGTGGAAGCTGAAGATATTATGATAAAGAAAGGTAAAATTTTCTCATTGCGTTGTCAATTTCAAAACATTAATACTTCAAAATTTAGCAAAAAGACAGATAAGTACATAAGCACAAAATTTAACTTTTACTTGTTTTTATTTTTATTTAGTTTTTTATTTGTTCTTTTTTTGCATGCACTTCCTATGTAGTTGTAAGATTTAAAAGCAGTATACTTTTTAAATAGTTATGTTTTCAGACTGTAGTATTTAGCACATTAATACAGTAACACTTTTATATATTGGCTTGGATTATAACAACGCTTTGCAGCTGCAATTTACAAATGCAACCCATATGATTTCTAACAATATACACACTAAACCTTTTCCATATACTTGGAGAGTTACAAATTAAAGAAAATCTTTTTAACAGGCAAATGCAACACGTTTTGTAAAGTGAGCATGGGATCCCAAGAAGAGAGGACAGGTGTGGTATCAGGAACAGATTGTCCTATGTGGGATACATCAATGCAGTTCCAAGTAAAGGATTTACTTGAAGATACTCTGTGCATTACAGTGTTTGACAAAGGCTATTATAGTCCAGATGGTAAATTAATTTTCTTGTTTTAAGTACAATTACGAAATAGATTAAAAATTTTACAAATATTATTTATAGAATTCCTTGGTCGAGCGGAGATTAGAGTTGCGGATATAATGAGAGATAGTAGAGACTCGTGTGGACCAATTCAAAAACGCATTCGATTGCACGAGGTTGAAAGAGGCATCGTTGTCTTGAAATTGGATCTTAGACTGTTTGGCAATCGGTAGAAAGACTGAATTATTTAAGTACGTGATTACAGTATACAGCTACTCTTATTACTGCCAATACAATTTTATTGTTCTAATTGTACAATCATATTTCAATCGAATTACCTAGATTTATTCATTACATACCATTAATAGGGGGCACAAAACGACCATTTTTTGATACGAGGGTATTTATTATATACTATGAAACCTGTAAGGATAGATATTACTTGATACGCTTTCTTTTTAAATTACATGGGACTGGTATCCAGTGTAATTCTGGAAATTAATTTATAAGAGAAATATTATTTTAATTTCCAAATCGTACGCATAAAAAAATCTATTGAATCATTTAAATTCTTGTCAAAGTACAGTATTATTGTTATTGTTATGATATTTATAGTATGTAAGTAAAAAGCATTTATTTTTTTATATAAAAATATGTACAAAATATGTTAGGTGGGCATTAGTATAAATAAAAGGGCATAAAATAAATAATTTAAAAACGATTTATTACATAAAATACTTAAAACATAATTGTAATTATCAACAACAAAAATAGTTTTAAGTACGTTAATGAATCTAAAGCGAAATAAATAATGTATACATTTTTCATGCTGACTGATGCGTGAAGATACTTAGAATACCTAATATGAACAAGATACAAATCTACATATACATGAACATTTATAATGTATAGGTGAAATTTTATAAATTACTTTATGTAGCCTATTAATAAAATACATAAATTAATATAAATATAACAATTGTTTAATACATTGAATATTTTTAGGCATTTAAGAGGATTACATGCAAAGTTGTGCAAATACAACTATAAAAAAAAATTCCTACAAAATATTGTGTTTTAAGATTGTTATCAAATTTCTTTTGAGGTTTACTTCAAAATACTTGCACCTCGTTGCATTTAATCCTTCGCTTGAAGCTCAACGATTCAGAATCATTAAGAATAATGTAGATGTTCAGACTTATGATTACCCTTTGAGGACGATATATTCTTAAAGACACTATGCACACATACTTGATTTTTGTTTTATATAAGTTAAATAATTTTGTCTTCAAATTATGCAATGTCAAATATTATAATTTTCATTCAGATAAAAGTTATAAAAAGGTATCAAACAGGTATTACAACAAGTTATGCATTTTCTAAGATTAATCATTATTTTTCAGAAATTTGTGAAGAATGTTTTAAACAGAAGTTAGTCCTTAGATACAAATGCTGACAAACTGCTGTTTAGAACATTTCTTTAGCAGATTATTGTGAATGTCTGCAAATGGTTAATCCCAGAGAATACTCTGTATACATCTATCGGCCTCAAAGGGTTAATTTGCCTCTCCCAACGAAGACAATAGATCATCCCAATCACCAATGTACGAATTCTCTAAATATTTAGTTCTTACTTGGAAGAACGTACCACCCAGCATTATTTCAGTACAATCAGATCTAGCTATGCATCTTCAAAAGAACAATAATGCCAAGAAGAACGTAAGAACAGTCAACAAAATATTCAAAGCTAAGCTTATCATCTTCGTTCAACGTATCCTCTACATAACAAAAGTCCATCAAACCGTCGAATTAACAGATTGTGAATCAGACGTGGATACTTCCGAATTAGCATCGCTGGACTCTCGACGTTCCGGCTGGTCCTCATCCTGCGTTGGAAACTCGTAAATAGGTTTGAATCCACCAAACAACTGTGGTTTGAAGTTCTCTGCATCGAACTCGTTCTTTTCAGTCTGAGACTCCTCCGTGTCCGAGGGATTCTCCATGGAGTCGCGGTCCTCGTCGGACTTCCTATTCACCACAGGTTCTACCATGACGACGCTCCAGCCGTTCTTCGAAGGCGCCTCAGCGCTCACGCTGGCAACGAATGGCGCCATGAAGTTCTGCGGGGATGGCGCAGAACTGGAGGAACTCGACGGTTGCTGAGAGGGTAACAGAACTGGCTTCTGATCATTTCTATCGATCTTCGAATTATCTTTATCGTCCCGTACGTCCACGTCCAGTCGATGAGACGCTTGCGCCGTCGGTGTATAAACAAATGCGATCGGCGTGGATGTCGGCGTAGGAGGAAGTCGATAAAGAGTCGCCGATATGGGCTCGTTCTTCCTTGCTGGAAAAGGTACAAAGTCTTGTAAATAAGGTATAACGTTCACGCTAGAATCCTTGTCGTCCTTCTCATCGCTGCTTTCCTTCACAGACTCCTCTCGTCGCTGGTCACTGGGTACCAGCAACGGTGTTTCCCTCATTCCTGTAACGAGGACCGAAGGATCTGGACGTTCCAGAGGATACGGAAAATCCGACGCAACGGGTCGACTGCTGAATACGTTCTGAACAACTGGACCTTGCTCTTCCTCCATCTCCTGCTCCTCGTTGTCCTGGAGAAGCGTCTCCGGTGGCAGAGGTCGATGAGGACCTCTCGTTCCGACTACCACGCTCTCATCCTTTTCCCTAGAGTCGTCAGGGTGGATATTCACGGCAGTATTCACGGGGTATACCACATAAACGGGTGCCTCGGCTATAGGTTCATTCTCGTCGAACTTCCTCTTGTCCGCGTTCTGTTCAGTCACTATTCTATCAGACTCGTCGTCGGTACCTGCAGACTCTGTAACGTCTTCCTCGAATTCTCCGTGATGTTGAATCATCTGAAGAGTCGCCACGTGATCCGCTGTTCTCCGTTTAGGAAATAACGGAGGTCTTGGAGGCACCTGGGGTGGCTCCTCCGAATATCGTTCTAACCTCTCCTCCTCTTCCAGACGCAGTTTCTGACTGGACAACCGTTGCGCCAGCTTTACGTCGTCCTCTCCTCTGGAGGTGGCTGGTATCGGCGGAGGTCGAAACCTTTTGACTGGCTCCGTGTCTCGAAGAGGCATCACGTTCTCCGTTTTCGTGGAAGCCGCACCTGCAAGTCGGAGCGCGTGAATTGGTGGTGGTGGAGGATTTAGCCTTTGAAGATAGGACGGCGGTGGAGGCAGGGGTCTTCTGGTTGGCGGATGAGATTGCACAGGTTGCCTGATTCTTGTAGAGTAAGTTTGACCAGCAGGAATGGTGCCGATGGTTTCTGAGCCCCGATGACCGTGAGACGTTTTAGCGTTTGGTCGAAACTGTGGAAGAATATTTGGCAAATTAGAGTCTGGAGAGTAAGGACGTCTTCTTATCCCTGCAGGGTCTGCAGGAGGAGGAAGAGGTGGTGGAAAAGCAGGTGACGGCTTTCCACGAGGAGGTACCGGTGGCCTCTGAGGTCTGAGGTGATCAGGTCTCGTTATACCACCATGATGGTAGTGGTAATGAAACTGCGAAGGTGGCCTAGGTCGCTCCGTCGGTGGAGTCAAGTCTTCAGACAACTGTGGAAGATGTTCTTCATTAGGAACAGGTGGATTCACTCTCATAGGTTTCATAGTTGAAGAGGAAGGCGAGATCTCGTGCACAGTGCCATCAGCTTCGTTCACAATGACAATATGCTCCTCCACTGGTTGTTTGGGTTCATCTTTAGGGAACACGACGAAGTTGACATCCTTATCGTCCTTCTTATCGTCCATCTGGTCAAGAAGCACGGTGCCCTTCACGAAGGAACCTTGGGGCCTAGAAGGTTCTATTTCATTGCCTAATTTCTGCGTGGCAGAGGGATTCGGTTGTCGCCAGGTCTGGGCAGCGTAACTGGGGTTCTCCGGAGCGGGCACCAAAGGCAGACCCATAGTACCTCGATGATCCGTTGGTGGTTCGTAGTTGCCCTTATCGGATTGGACACCATAGAGTGGTCGGAACGAGGTATCGATTCCTCCACTATAGGGATTCTCTCCGATAGCGGTGCCTACCGAATAATATCCACCCTCAACGTTCTGTCGATTGCCAAGGACGAAGGACACCGTGTCCTGGTCAGGTGGTATAACGATGTTGCTCGTACTTTCTACCAGAATCCCTCCTAATCCGCTTGGTCTCTGACCGATCATATTTGGTCGATAATTTTGATTAACGATGACGTTGTCCGCGACACCTTGTCTTCGGCTGTCGTTGTCAAAAGCAGACGGCAATCGGTGATCATTATCCAAGGGCATGGACGTCACTGGACGTTGCGGCAGACTTTGGAACGGTACCGAGCTACTTTGATAAGCGTCCTCGTGAAGCATCGATGAAAAGTGCATATTCGGTGACAATGACGTTGTTGTGCTTGCAACAGTTGTTGTTGAGCTAGAAGTTTCCGGGGTCCCAGCAGTCGTCGCAGTCACGTTCGCCACAGTTGACGTCGTCGCAGGTAAAGTACTAGTCTTAACAATCTCATTGGTCGAGTCTTTCGAAACATAATCCTCCCCATCGTTCATTTCATAATCTTCGTAACTATCTACATACTCTTCATGATTGGCAGGAGGTTCACGGTTGTGCATTATGTTATTCGCTCCCTGGTGATTATTATTGTACATGGACGCTTGAAGCTTCTCTATCGGAAGAATATCATCGTACTCGTCCAGGTGGTCCATGAATCGTTTGGGTGTGGTGCTTGAAGGTTTCCATGTGGTTACAGGAGGTGTCTTCGTGGTGGTGGACGTAGTACTCGGTGGAGGAGTGGTTGTGGTGGTCGTTGTCGTAGTCGTTGTACTTGTAGTTGGTTTGGGAGTTGTAGTAGTGGTGGTAGTAGTACTAGTAGACGTAGTCGTACTCATCGTTGTCGTAGAACTTGTTTTAGGCACATACGGTTTTCTCGTATGGTAATAAGCCACGGTTTCTCCATGATAAGGTTTATGGTTGTAAGTACTGTAGCTGTTCGAACCACTTTGGACCTTCGTGTTCGCGTAGGAGCTCGATATCAACGGGTACTTGTCCTTGCCATACTTATCGGACGAGTAATGAACAGGCAGGTTGAGGAAATCGTGAAAATTTGGCGAGTAAGGATTGATTTCGTTGGGGCTGACATCTACACTCTCCTTGTTCTCTTTCTTCTGAGTGTTTTCTTTTAAGGGTTCTTTATCCCCTTGCTCTTCACTGTTCGCGTGTTCCTGGTAACGACTGCTGTAGTTCAAGGCTTTTACTGGCGGCGCCTTCTCAAAGTCGATTTTCCCACTGATAGGATCCTTCTCTAGGGAGAACGGCCTGCCACCGTTGAAGGCGAAAGGATAAGGAAGATGGTAACGTGGCGCTTCCTCGTCGGTGGACGTCGACGATAAAACAGTGCTCTCTTCAGCGTCGAGATCCAGGTCAAGGTCATCCAGCTGCGCCGTCCTTGCCAAAGTCGGAGAAGATTCCATCTCTTCCAGCAGGGACTTTGGAGCATTGTTGTCCATGTGGCCGCCCATCAGGTACTCTGAAGATACACCTGCTATGCAGGCCAAAACCATCAGCAAGGTCCATGGACTTGACTGCATCTTACTTGACATATCTGAAATTATATTTTGTATTAAGTAATTTATACAAGACATTATAATAAAATTGTTTCATACTCTAAGTGAAATATATTATTTTACTGTTTATAAACAACTGAAACTTTCATTTATCTTAAGTACCTATACCCTCTTCTATTTTAAATAAAATACTCAGTGAGGTTTATAGAGGTACATATGAATATGTGCTTTGTACATTTAGCTAAAATGAAGAAAAAACCTCTTGAAGCCTCAAAGGTGGTCTAGCCATATAACAAGATTCCATTATTAAGAAAAAAATGTTGCAGTTACATAGTACCGCTATATTGAATTATGAAAGTTTCTTCCTGAGTTAAAAGTGTATGGAGTGATAAAGTAAACTGCCGGAAAAGAATTCTGTTCTTCGTGCCCTACATTTAATATATCTGGACCTGGTTTCAAGCTTATATGCGGGATACATGTATGGCTTATGAAACGCCCACCGGAATTGTATTGTACTATCGAAGTTACTGTAAACGCGTCAGCACGCCTCTTGCATCACTGTTGTCGAATATGAATATAAATTAATTAACTGTCACTACACGAGTGAACAATTTGGAATACTCAATTTAAATTGTTTCTTGCCATTGTGATGTTTAGATTTACTGGCATAGCTTTCTTCTTTTAGTTGAACTTAAGAAATTAATATTATTCTAAATTATTATTGGTAGATATTACTGTTAATTTTAATATTATTGTACTAAGTGCTGATGTTACTGTAAATTAGTATTCTAGTAACAAGTGTTACCATTGTATATAATATAAATTTATAAATACTAATAATACATTATACTAACAATGCAATAATACATTATTAGTATTTACAGTATGAATATTATTTGCACCACCACTAATAAAATAAATCATTTACAATAATATTAACTTCTTAAGCTTCCTCTAAGAAATAAATTCACATGATTCAAAATTAAAAGTAGTCCATCTAGTAATAGCAATTAACGGATCCCTGGATCGTAGAGAATCATCTTCACAATGAAATGATAAACAGGGACAAGTTGCTACATCTTTCATCGAGCGGAATCGCGTTCCAACGCCTAACGGGTTTCTCATTCTCTCCCTCTTTTCCTCTCGTTCTCTCCACGCTCTCTTGTTCCTCTGTGCTTCTTCCGTGACATTCCAGCAACTTTTGTCGAGGCTGTGCCACAATCTCGGTCGCTGTATTTGGCATTAGCATTTCGTTACTCGCACTTTCGTGAGAGCTTTCCTTGTCACAGACCGAACACCGTGCGATCCGGTGTTTTGTTACTGAAGAACATTTCCGGGAATGCTTTATCATATACTACTCTTCGTTTCTACAGAAATCTTTACAAATTGAGACGTTTATTACAAACGTACATCGTTCTGAAGTTTCAAATTTATAGCTCCATTGTTGTTGCTTCTTGTGCGTGTGATTGTACTCATTAATTACGGCACTTAACTTGAATTATTGGATATCCTCGCGTGAACAACATCCACCGTTAAATGACCGCTCACGACTGCGTTAGTTATCTACGTTTAAACATTACTTAATAAAAGTACATTTATCTCCAAACTTTACCATCACCTGTAAATATTTAATAAAAATAAATACTTGACAATATACTCAGTAAGGTATAAAATCTTGTGTATTAACTTTACAATGACTTTGTAACTATGTAATAAAAATAAATACTTGACAATATACTCAGTAAGGTATAAAATCTTGTGAATTAACTTTGTGAGTAGTATATCGCAGATATTAGATACTTGTATTGTAGCGGTCAGCGTGAGCACACTTTCATTGAATAAGTCCTCTCAGCCTTCGGTTAGTTCAGGGACCCCTGAAGTCGTCCAAGGTCCATCATATCGTAATAATATTCGTTCCTAGCCTGTGTTCGTGACCGTGACCGGCTACGGCATTTCCTAACTCGGTGACTGGTACACGAAACAGAAACGTTCTGTGTACTGTTGGTCAGGATGACCCACTTCGACGCTCGTTTCGGGGTTTCATCCTCGAGAGCAGTTTCGGCTATAGGCCCGTGAATCATTCGCTTTTCCGTAACCAGCACCACGGAAGCGGACCGTAATGTTCCGTTCCTGGAATTCGTGTACGACCTCTTTTTTTCCATTCTTCGCCTCGTGAATATTCAGACGATAACGGAGCTAACAATCGTTAGATTGTGTGAAGTTTTTGGAGAAGTTTCGTACTATAGAATAAATGGCTTATAGCAGTTGTAGTTACAGTAGACTGTTGGAGTACAATTATAGGAACTTCTCTTCAGTATGTAATTTGAATAATTATTTTAAATAGTATACTTGAAGGACTAATTTTTTAATTTGCCACTATTCTTCTTTTTAATCCATTTCCATGTATAGTTGTCTTGACTGTACAATTATGATATAAATGAGATGTTTATAAAAATGACTAGCAAGTCCTTAGTGATTCAGGAAATCTTGAAAAGCAATTCATGCAATTTATCTTATGTATAGAAGTATTGGAACTATCATGTAGTTCTCAGTGACAACAATCATATTCTTCAGTCATGTTCTTATTGACATTCAAATGATTCCACTTCCTTCAAATTATCATAGTGTCTTCAACGCCTTATTCTTCATAGATTTCTCTTTTCTTCTTCTCTCGTAACTATATATGTAACACGTTGCTCGGTTAACAATGAAAACCGTATCTGTATAATCAATCTTTTAACAATTTGTTTTAACCTAATCAATCTTTTAACAATTTGTTTTAACCTAATCAGAATTTTAACAATTTCCATTAACATTTTATAAGATAACTAATAACATGATTATTAACAAAATGTCCTAACAAGTCTTCATAAAAAGTTTCATGTACACTCAAGAAGTCTTTCACATTATTCTTTTTTGTTTAATTAAGTTGCCATTTAATACAAATCAAAACAGGTAAGTTAACCGGTTTCAGATTTAATTTTTGACGTGTTGGAACATGGCTTATGTTTTTCCACAGCGAATGGTCGGAGGGGCTTTTAATGCAGCGCAAACTCGGCCTAATTATAACGGTACAACGATTGCAGAATATTCTAATTACTGTCTACGTGAAATTCCTAGGGTAATTGTATCATCTTATTCTCGATCGCCTTAAGCTAAGCGCAATAACTATTATTTTAAAACGTTCGTTGAATTCGTGCTTCCGCTTACGTTATTGTAACGTATACTTTAGATATTTTAATTATATATATTTTTATAGTAGCATTTCCTTCAATTTTCATTAATGAAGTTAAGGTATATATCTTATATTATGTTTGTCAATGAACGGAAGTCTTCTCTTTAAAAATTTGAATGGCTAATTTTGGTTGATGTACCGTTTACGTTTCACATGTTGGGTCACTATTAGGGCCGACGCTAAGGTACTTAGGATCCTCATGGAAAATTTAAGTGACATCCTACAATTATTATTATTAATCTATCCAAAATGTGTTCATCACCTTTGAACGCTGGCCTTAGTTATTATTAACTTCATTCCATCAAAATTTCCAGTAATCATTAAAAACGTTTCCAAAATATCACTCAAAATTTCAATCTCCTGCAATTGAATGTCACAATAATAATTACAAATAGTAAAGTACATTAAGAAATTAAAAAATTGATAAAGCATAGCAACCTTCCTATCACTGCAAAAATGATTTCTTCCTACCATCTACTCATGTGAAACTTGCAATTATATTATCCATTTTAGTATTAAAATTAATTTCAGTATTCAGTGTTAAAAACAATGACCCACGTGGAATACATCAACCTATAAATCACCTTAAAACTTAATTAAGTGTAATGAAAAGTTTACCTGAATGAGATGAAAGAATTAAATATCCTCCGGACGTAAACGCCTTGGCCTCGACTTGACGGTCACTCACAGCCCCATGTGAGAATTTCAATTATGTACCTCTCGGCTCGTTACTCTCGGTTTGTTTTTCTTTTTCTCACGAGAAGAAGAGAGATCGAATCGCGAGTACGACGAAGGTGATTGAACGTGCGACGAGGCCACGGAAGTTTGTAGCCTTGCCAGAGAATCACTCGTCGACTGAAGAGCTTCGACTTCCAGGTGGTAGAAGGAAAACGACGAGGTGATGGCACGAGGACGAAGAGGTGGAAAGTACAGGGACATGGATGAAATGGTCGCAAGAAGCAAGAGGAAAGTACGAGGAATGGGGATACAAGGAAAAGGGAACCGGGAGATTCTCCTGTGACAAATGAAAGTACAACTTCATTGAATTTTAAAGGATCATTTGAGCCACTTTGATAGCTAATGAATTAAGCTACTTTTATACTGAAAAATTTTCATAACGTGTACTAAACTACTTATAACATAAAAATATTGTTACAGGTAGTAATTTTACTATCTTTTTTCTTTCAACATGAAAGTGGAATCTGTATAAATGTTTTTTATAATTCAGACTCATCTCAGATTAAGTTCTAAAAGGCTTAAAAAGAATTTTTCATTGAACTCCATTCTATTATCTTTTAAGACAAATTATTTATTCTTCTACTATTTACTCTTATAGAGAAATAAAATTTAGTTCATATATGTTCTGAAAAAAATTGTTAAAACTAGATTAATCCTTTAGCAGTGGAATGACTTTTCAAAGTGTGAACGTGGTAAAGCTGTTGAAAGTTGCATTACTATGAAAATTCAAGCATCAGTAATTTCAAATTGAATGACTCCTTGTTTAATGAACATTATGATGATGAAACTGAATGCCCAACAAAATGAAGTTTCCTCTTTCTTATGATTGCACTGAAAAACAATGGAACTTTAGTATTCACGAAACATTAAATAAGTACATAGTTGATATTAAATAATTTTAAATTACTTAAGCATTTTTTGAAAGATTTCCTGTAATTAGCTAAATGTTTTTCAAGTCTTGAGCGTGTTTGTAACATTGACACAACTTGCAATATCAACAGATCAGGGACAAACTTTCTAAGATTTTCTCAACGTGTATCGATTAAAAAGATTCCGGGGAACATAGTAGCGGTCGATAGAATCAAGAAAGAGGAGAGGCAAGATGCTTTTCCGTTTCTTGATTGCCAGTGGTGGAGGTAAGAAAGAGAAGGAGTTGGACCTGACTAATGGACAGCACAGAGTCGACGGAACGGTACGTGGAACAGTTAGACGACGACCCACATTGCAGGGAGTCGCTCAGGGCCGGCCAACGTGCCAGTTTCTTCAACCTTACCCTCCGTTCAGACACGCTAAATGCTCTAGGATCATTATAAACTCTTGTAATCATAGATTATATTTTCCACATATTAAATCGTTTCAGCATCAATATCCTTTTCATCATCTTATCTATTGTATTTCGCCTTCTTATTCCCAATGTTCTTTCATACTATATTATAAGGTTTATATTAAATCATTAAACACCTTGTTTTTGTGCTATCTTTAAATCTTATATTTCCTTTACTTAAAAATTCAGATGCAATTTTATTTTTGACGCATTTACTTAAGATTAATAGTCTTATTTTCTAATCTCTCTTATAGAAAGAAGTATTGTATACATGTGTTAATTCATTGTACGAGGTATATGGTTGCATAATTAATCATTTCATTTATCATGAATGCAGTGAAAATGGTAGCATTCTGTAACTGTTAACATGAATGTAATATACTATCCATATAACAAAACATGCAAAAACAAATTATAAAAATAGTATTTATTTAGAAATATATCTTATTTTATGTTATAAATTCATCACCTTCAATCTTAGAAAGTACTAAATTGCTTAAGTATATATTATTAGTTATAAACCAACGGCATATTAAAAATTGTACTGCTCTGACAATTATTTCTTTTTCTTCTTATTTACAGTAGACATAGGTGCAGGTAATGGAACCTTCAACGTAAAAAATCTCTTGTCCTCTCTGTTAGGTAAAGCACCAATAATTCTGGCAAGGTGCACTAACTTTTTTTGTCCAACACGATAGCTAAATATTGTTGAGTACAATTCTAGATCTAATACAAAATTGCAAATTACCAATGTTAAAATCATGCAATGTATCATTGCTTTATCTTTTACACTGTTTGGCCTCTGCCTGTAAATTATTCTAAATTAGTAACATACAAATATTTGTAATATATGGGTTATCTATTAATACATACCGTCCACTACTACTTTGAATACTATATGTATCTATTATATGAGTGTTAACAACTGAGGAAGATGAGCAAACAACAATATTACGTCTTTTAGTCTCTTTTATTGGCATATTTAGCCAAGACATAACTGCTTGCACATAAAGCAATAAGGCAGTTTTCTTAACATTATCTGGATCATATTGTAACTGCCTCAGTATCCGAACAAAGAACTTCGTCTTTCTACATACATAATAAATATTAAAATGACTGATGGCAATACTAAAGGCAAACTAAATTTTGAATGGTAAACATACCCTTCAAGTTCACTGTCATTATCATCCAAAATTTCTTTAGCTTTAGGATACAAAGTTTCTAATTTGTCTTCCGATATAATATCATACACATTGTATACATCTGTTACGTTAGTTGCATCTCTGTTACAGGGTGGTAAGGCTGTGTTTATAATATCATCATTTTCTGCTAAGTCCAGAGATAAATCTGATTTATCAACTTCAATATCTGTAAAAAGAATAATGCTAAAATTTAGAATAATGCTAAAAAATTTTATATATTCCATTACAGAAAAAAATTCTTACTTGACACAGTTTCTTCAAGTTGTTCTTTAACAGTGTCTACATTTATTTTCATTCTTTCATACTGTTCTATTTTCCGTTTCGCTTTCTTTGATCCAAATTGTCTATTCAACATAAGAATCTTGTCACTTTCTGCACTTTTATTTTCCTCCGCTGCTGGCTTTTCTAACACTGCATTTACTTGCCAGCGTTCAACTTGAACCAATCTAACTTTTCCTGTTTTTTTGTTGTGAAGTACAAGCATAGTACGCATCAAGTCTTGACTCGTGTCGGGTTTATAACCTCTATAAACAATTTGCTCGTTTGATAAAGCCAATAACGTCTTCTGCTTCTTTGGGTCATAAAATAGACCGCATGACATTTTACTGGCTTCTTCATCTTTAAGCTCACCATTCTGAAAATTCACTGTAAAATAATAACGGACGTAAATAACTTAAAAATTGAAATCTATAAATACAGAATGTGGACTGACAAAGTTACATTTTCTTGATTTGCATAATATAATTGAATCTTAATAATAACTGTAACTGCAGTACATTATAATTATTGAAATCATTTCAAAATAAGTAGTTTCAAGGTATAATTTTGTTATTTTGTTCAAAAAAAGTAAGCATGAGTATCTGAAGTATTAAATAAGTTTTTAATGAATATACCAATGATCGGTTGAACCTTGGATGGGTTTATAATTACTTCATCGATAACTGCTTCAATCGGTCGTTTCATTTTTTATAAACAATATCATTTAACCGTTTTGTTTAAAAAACTACATTCAATGCAACTTAATTTTAAACACTTCTGAAAGATATCAAAGCGCCACCGGAAGTTCTTCGTATTTGATTTACCGGAAATAAGAACATTTTGGTCGCATTTCTATTATTCGATATACGATGTTCTCCATGTAACAAGAGTTGTACCATATTTGCGCAACTCGACTAACTTCAATAGGCTCCTCCTGTTGTTTTTTATTTCGTTACTCATATACAGTGTGAACAAAATATATGAACAAGAAAAAGAGTTGAAGATATAGAAAATACAGAAAATATAAAACTACTGGGTATATACGTTTAGCGTCGTGAAAGTCACAAACGCGAATGCGCGTTGCTATAGGCTACAAGGCGTACAAGACCAATTAGGGCTAAAATGCGCAGAATGAATGAAACTTCATTGTCCGATGAGTGTGATTTTCTGAGGAACCAAGTATTGTTACTGGTTCGTGAGTTGTAAACGTATTTTTGAACGCAACTCAAAGTTCTGTTCTAAACTTACTTTATGCCATAATTTTTGTATCAACAATATACGTTGCCTCAGCTTTGAATATATATCACAATTTTATCTTTGAAAAGACTAAAAAATACAATGCCTATTTTATTCGAATACTCGTATCACTTGTTACACTCCTGACTTGTCATCCATACGAACTTTCGAGAAGTGTGGTGTACGCGAATTTTGTTAAACTTCTGAATGATTTGTGTTTAATTATTGTAAGAAAATCGATTCAATGGCCACCGAAGAAACTACAGCCCAAACGGGCAATAATGAAGTAAGAATTTTAATTAAATGTCATTAAAAAAAACAAATTATAACGATGTTTTTATGTTAGACAAATTTTTATATTTTTTACAGATGCCAGTTCCAAAAATAAGACACGACTGGTATCAAACTGAAACTCATGTTATTGTTACGATTCTTGCAAAAAATTCTGAAAAGGTTAAGGTCGCCTATGAAAAAAATACTGTAAGTATATTTATTGTCCATAGAGCAAACAATTTTTTTTTGCTAAGGAATTTATTATTAAACAAAAATAACATTAATTTATGTTTTTATTCAGTTAAGCGTATCTGCCTTGTTACCCTCAGGAAATGAATATACCTTGGAGTTAGATCTAGCTCATCCTATTGTACCAGATCAGTGCTCACACAAAGTAGTTCCATCCAAAATAGAAATCAAACTAAAAAAACAAGATGGCATTAGATGGAATACTTTAGAAGGGAACCCAGTTGTTCAAAATCCAGTGCAACCTATACCTCGAGGTAAATTGGATCATTCTTTTTGGCCTAATCAAATTTCCTATGTCCAACAATGCTTAGAAACATAAGATGAAAAAAGAAATAACTTTTTAGAAATTCTACAAGCTGGCAGTCACCCACCAAAATATCCTAGTTCTAGTAAAAAATCAAGGGACTGGGATAAAGTAGAAAAAGAGATAGAAAAGCAGGAGGCAGAAGAAAAACCAGAAGGAGAAGCTGCTCTTGATGCTATGTTCCAATTGATATATGGTAGTAGTTCAGATGAAGTTAGACGTGCAATGAATAAGTCATTTGTAAGTAAATTGATTATAAGCAGATCTAATGAAACTCTTATAGAAGTTTGATTCTGGTTTTAATATTGGATTATTTTCAAATACAGCAAGAGTCTTGCGGTACTGTGTTAAGCACAAATTGGTCGGAAGTTAGCAAAGGTAAAGTTGAAAGAAAGCCACCAGATGGTATGGAGTGGAAACCTTGGAATACATAAGAGAATTAATACAATCGATATTTAAGTTGTTTTTTATTTAACAAACTAATTGTATTTTGTTTTCACTGGGAAATTGTTTCATAATTATTTGTAATACTAAAAACTTGTCTGATATTTTCTATCCTAAGGATACATTTTGTCTACTGTAAAGTTAATTAGTTAAATAATTATCTCTATTTGAGTATTATGTTATATTTATCCAGTTTATTAAATATACGTATGTATCTTTTGGACAGTTTATAATTCCTTCTCCTTATGTAAAAAATATTAGATGATAAATAAAATTACATTGTACAACAGTAAACTCGTAATACAATTCTGTAAGTGTATATTAATATCTTTTTATTTTCATATACATTTATTTATAAATTATATGTATAAAGATCAGTAAAATAATTACAAATCATTGATAATTTATATAATAATTTAATGCACTACTATGTAAATCTTTAACTTGTTAGCCATTTAACTATGGTATATAAACCAGCAAAGCATAGCCCTAATACAATGTACGTTTTCTTCATTTCTTCTAAATTATTTGTATTTGGTTCTTCATTAACAACACTTATTTTTGGTCTACTGTTACTATTGTCATCTAATTTTTCAAGGATTTTAGAAAACAATGTATTCATATCGTTTTCTAATGAATGCAAACTATTTTCAAGCACACTTTCATTTCGTTGTTGTGCTTCAGATATAACATTTCTAATATTTGATATTTTACTATAATTATATGTCATTGAACCAACCAACGATATAATTGCTAATACAGCAGATGCAAGAATAGATAAATATTTATATTTCTGTGCATTCATTGTTTGACTATCATGATACTCTTTAATAGCAGTTGCTAGTAATGTAAAGTAATCTTTTTCTTCTTTTTCTAATAAATCAAGCTGTGATATAATCCTTGTTTGATCCTGAAGACTTTTGTTTTCTATTATTGTTAATTGCACATACTTTGGATCATCTCTTTTAGTTTGAATAAGTTCAGAATATACTTCGTTCAGTTTATTATTTATTATTGTTGCTTCACGATTAAGTCGCCTTCTTTCATCTTGGCATTTGAATAACTTATCTTGAGCTGAAATTACTTGTTGTTTGGCCAACTCAACCGTATCTAAACCTGTTAATTGTTGATACCACTGCCACCATTTTATAACTCTCTTTGGTAATAGACTTGGTTCTAATTGCGAAGCATTTAAATTTTGCATTATTGTTATATCCTTATTGATTTGCTGAAACATTATATCAATACTTGTAAATAGTTTAAACAAAAGTGGATTTTGTTCCCTTTTTTAATTATACAAAAAAAATAATATAATACCTTTGAAAGTACATCATATTTTGCAGCAAAAGCATTTTGCACATTAACAATTTTTTCTTGTGCTTTCTCTGTGGCTGTATTGAACCTTGTAGTTGCATTATTGAACAACCGCTGTTTATTTATTTCATTAGTTACAACCTTAATTAACGATCTAACTTTCTCTGCCATTATGCACACATATTTTTACAGTAGATAAGAAATTAATGATAAGTAAATCAACAAATTTACTTAAATTTTATTTGAAATTATAAACATATTGATTAATTTCTATATGTTTAATACTTATCACAAAATACAAATCATTTTTCAAAACACCTTATTAGTAAGAATCATAGTTATATAAAATACAGGATTATTCATTATTGCATATGTGAAATTTCTAATGTAAAGTTAAGTATGTACACAGTAAATTATTTAAAATACATGTAGAAATAAAAATCAAATATTTAATAAATCTGAAATTTATATTTCAAAAAATCTCTTTTAATATATTACAGATTTATTTTAAATATTCAAAACATATTATAAGATAACGAAAAACATGACATTTTCCCGGTTCGTTAAGAACATTTGTAAAAGGTTATGTCACAAAAGTTGGCTAGGGCTAGGATATGCGCATGTATCACGAGATCTGACGTTTACCATATATACCCAGTGATCTTTTATTTAATACACGAACCTACATCATTTGTTTTTTCTATACACACATTTTTGTCCACAGTATATACAACCGATAGAATGAAAAGTGAGCTATGGAGGGGATAGTGTAAATAGTAGGGGAACTTTCTGACTGAAGATGCATTAAATGCTAATATTTGTAACTGCATGTCAGGTTTGGTTAGGAATTTTTGTTGACACCTACCATGTATAAAGAAAACCACAAAAAAGTATAAGTGAAAAAGTATAAATGATTATACGATATTAATTTATGTATATATACAGTCAAGAGCTACTTTAATGTATGTAATGTATATTATTGCATGTGTTTAAAAAAATTATGTAATCATTAAATAATTGACATGTTATTTTTTAGAAAGCTGCTTGTCTTATATTTAAACTAAATTTCATAATGAAAAGAACTTTACGTAAAACACGTGAAGTAAAAACAATAATTGAGTTAAGTGACTCTGAGGACGATAATCATACTGTTGTAAGTGATGATGAGTATGTACCGGAAAAGAAAGTTTCAAAAACAAGTCAAGGAAAAAAAAGAATTAAGGAAGATAGCGCAAATACAGGTAACAAAAGGAAAAAACTTAAAATAGCAAAGGAGGAGCAAATAAAAATAGAATGTAAGGATGAAAGTATAGAAATAAAGCCTACACATGTAGATGATACCAAAGAATCAATAGATTTAAAAAAGAAGGTGCAAAGTAAGGGTACGAAAAGTAAGAAGGTAGCAGCACAACCTATTGATAAAGAAAATATTAAGGAGTCATTAAAAAATATACATTTTAATTCCACTGAATGTCAAGAATGGACTGATGTAGATTATGTTTGTGAGACTAATAATATTGATAGGCATATTGCTGATAATGTTATAAAGCTTTTTAATGATAGCAACACAATACCATTCATTGCAAGATATAGGAAAAATATGACTGGTGGTATGGAACCAGATAAACTAAGAGCCTTAAAAGAGAGTCTTGAATGTGCTCGATTAATTAAACAACGTGCTGCTACCATATTAAAAAATATAGACAAAGTAGCAGGACAATGGTCACCAAGTGTACATGCTGCCATTGTATCTGCTAAATCCATGGATGATTTAGAACATATATATTCTCTTTTTAAACCAGAGTCTAAACAATCATTAGCAGAGAAAGCTAGGAAATTAGGTTTGGGTCCTGTTAGTGATTCTATATTACATGGTCAACCATTACCTTACTTATCATCTCTGATTGTTCCTGACAAAGATGGTTTAAAAACTGAACAACAGATTAAAGATGGTATCATACATATAATAGCAGATATTATAAATAAAGATAAAATGGTATTTGACAAAGTCAAGGAACTCCAAAATGCAACAGTAATAAAGATAAAAACTACTAAATGTAAAAGCCATAAATCTACAGATGATAAAGAAGGAAAGGATACTGACAGAAAATATGAAATGTATTATGACTTTGATACAAATACTACAATCATTAAACCTCACCAAATATTAGCTATTAATAGAGGAGAAGCACAAAAAGTTCTAAGTGTAAAACTAACTTTGCCTGATTTTTTTGAAAGAGGATTTCATACGTTTTGCTATAAATTATATAGGCAAGCTATGGCAGTATCCCAGCTACACAGTGAAATATTAAATAGTAGTATTGATTATGCTTATACAAAATTTGTTAAACCATTAGTAATACGACGCGTCCGTAATGAACTGAAACAGAAAGCTGAAACTGCATCCATAGAAGTTTTTGTAACTAATGTTAAACAACTACTTCTCACTCCACCAGTTCGTGGAAAAATTATACTTGGTATAGATCCTGGATTTCATCATGGTTGTAAGTTAGCAGCAATTTCTGAACATGGAAATGTACTTGAAACAGGTATAATTTATCCACATAGCAAAAGGAAAAACTCCTATGAGGAAGCTACTAATGCACTAGTAAATTTAGTGAATAAGCATAAATGTACAATTTTAGCATTGGGTAATGCTACAGCATGCAGAGAAACGGAATCTTTCTTAAATACATTAATTAAATCTAAGGCTTTTGGTCCAATAGATGTTTCATATACAATAGTTGATGAATCAGGAACATCAATTTACAGTTGCAGTGCAGAAGCAAAATCAGAATTTCCTGACCTTGATGTAAATGTAGTTTCTGCTATTTCTATAGCAAGACGTTTACAGGATCCACTTGCTGAATTAGTGAAAGTAGAACCTAAACATTTGGGTGTAGGAATGTACCAACATGATTTGCCAGAGAAACAGTTATTAACAGCTTTAAATGAAGCAAGTATCATATTCTATGTATTGAACCAAAGTAGAATTAGCCATTACATTTTTTTAATAATGAAAATGTTTGCAGGTAGTTTCAGAGGCTGTAAGTTTTGTAGGAGTGGATGTGAACACTGCATCTCAATGTCTTCTAAAAAGAGTTGCCGGTTTAAATATAGCCAGAGCAAAAAATATTATACAATCAAGAATTGAATTAGGAGCATTTAAGAACAGACAACAGTTGCTGGACGTCAAAGGAATCGGAAAGAAAGTATTTGAACAATGTGCTGGTTTTATTAGGATATTACCAGAAACTTCAATGATAGACAACACAGTGAAACCTAAAAGTTCAAAGAAATCTGAGCATGCTTTTAATTTATTGGATCAAACGTGGATACATCCTGAATCATATGGAGTAGCTGAACGATTTTTAGAATATTGTGATTGCAATTTGGAAAATCTTGGAACTGCAACGTTTATTGAAAAGATAAAGTCGCGTGCTGAAGAAGGATATGCCGTACTGGCGGAAAAGTTTGATACAAACGAGACAACGATGGAAATAATAGTGAAAGGCTTGTCTATGAAAAAAGATGAAGATATAAGGTTCAAATCCGCTAGTCCCCTGTTTCGGAAGAACATGCTTACTATTAATGACATAAGTGTCGATATGGTATTAACCGGTGCGGTGCGGAATGTCACACATTTCGGGGCATTTGTAGACATAGGAGTAGGCAGAGCTGGCCTCATACCTACTAAATGGTTAAACAATTCTTCTGTTTCTGTAGGTCAACACGTAGAAGTGAAGGTAGTTTCTATAGAGCTGGCTCGTAATAGGATTAGTTTAAAATTAATTAATATTTTATGATCTGTTACCGCATGTTTGTATATGTCATTTTACATAATCTCTAAGTATGTACTTAATCTTTTTTGTAATCATTTTGAGAATAAATTCTATTTTTGACATAAACCAATTTCTTTCACGGAACATAAAGCTAAATATGAAGGATGGCTCGATGTGTATCGGTAATTTACTGTGCTCTTCTTATAGATTAAAGTTTTCCGAAAACTATGAATAAACATTAGCGCAAGAAATATTACGTTCTGGATCTATTGTGTGCATAATATTTCACGCACGACTCACTGCGAGTTGACAACTAATAATAAATTGTTCCTCATTGTTATTGCGCGTTGACCTGGAATTAATCAATCCACCGAATAATATACAATACATTTATGCAAGTGTTTGCTTCGATCAAATTCAATGGAAATTTATTCTAGTTCCATTCGTAATACATACTGATGAGCACACCAAATTTTTTTACGAAAACGAAAATTTTTTTATTATATTATAATAAGAATTATTTATATATATATATATATTTATATAATTATTTATATATAATTATAAAATTATACAATTTTATTATAAAACATTTTGTTACTTAATTATGTATTCAAAAATTTTGAATAAATTGCGCCAAAATCATTTGATATTTCCGTAAGTGTCTTAAATCTATAATCGATACGATTCATATCGTACCATATCGATGCTTCAAACAGAAGTGCGTTGGCTTGTAACGGCCCGCGGAATCTTGAGTGTGGAAATATATTTATCGAAGCAACGGGATTCAGGTTATAAATTTCAAATATGGTCACGAAGCAGTCAATGGGACAACCATCCGAGAATCTATTCGGCAACCTGAAAAGATCTAACGATGAATTCTGTACACGTTTCGCGGTGTTTCTCCCAGAGGAAGGAATTCAAGGTTTCCGTGGGTCAGATGTTATTCTGCATCGGATACTGCAATAGTCGCAAACTGCTCCGATAACACAGGGTTAGTTAAAATTATTAATAGCAAAGGAATTTACTCTGAATTTTATAACAAATATTACGATGATTAATTACCATCGTATTATACTTTCAATACATCGAAGATCTTAATTCTACTTGTATTGCGTATATAGACGCCATATTACTTATCGAGAATTTTCGATGTTATTTAAATAAATATAAATTTATAAATTTGGCAAAGTTAATGCAATTTTAGGATTAAAAAAATTAGTAAAATATATTTTCATAGAAAAATATATATATTAATATTATTATTTTGAGAAATACTTGTAAGTATACATGTATCGACTTTGAATAAAGTAGTCGTTTTCCCGCGCGTTTTTCTGCAATTGCACAGCGTTTTCGCAAAGTGATCAGTAGCAGAAATTGTTGTCTATCAGTTAATATTGTCTTCTTATTTCTACTAACAGATTGTGTTCTTCATTTGATTTACTAGATAAACCGGAAAAGGAGGTAAGTTCTTCAAAAAATTAAAACGTTTGTCAATAAGAATAAAAAGTAGCCTATCATATGCATTATGTACCGTAATGTACATGTCATTGGTACCTTCGTAAATTATCAAATTCGTCATTTTTCGAAACTATATTATTTTGACTATTCTCATTTTGTTAATTAAGCAATTAACAAATATAAATTAGATACGAGGATAATACAACATAATACTTTGTACTAAAAATGGTGAAATAACTATTTGAAACATTTTACGTGGTTTATTACGATATATGCTACAGCATAACATAACCTCCCACCCTTTATCCTTTTTTGTATGCATGGCATGCCTACTATGCACATATTAGGCAGACACATAAAATTCAGGAAAACTAACAGCCCTGTAGACGCATAGAATAAAGTTAAATGAAAGATAGTGAAAAATTTAATCTACAAATAGTAAAAGTACGAAATGATAGTTATGTACTGAATCATTAATGCTGATTATAATCGATAAGAAATTTTGTGCTCTATTTCACGATTATATCCAGCCGCGTAAGTTCAAATTAAAAGTAACCCTTTTCACAGGCAACGTCGCGGTCTATGGCGATTCTACTCTGTTTCTCATTTCTCTCTGTCTGGGATCTCCCGTCAGCTTCTCTACAGACAATGGCTTGCCCGCAGCACCGGCTGGTAATATCCTGGAGTTCACCTATGGCCTGTGCTCGTCCACGCCAGCCTCGGAACCCTTTTACTGAAAGCGGTAAAAGTGACGGCGTCCTTGGATCCCGATACGGTGAGTCACACACGATGATCCATAGATAACCAGCTGATGAATCGCCTCTAGTTTACCCGGTTGCGTGAAACAAAAGGACAACGGCAAAGGATCACGGCATTTTCTAATAGAGTCAAGGAGAGATAGGATTACCTCTGCGAATGGGTTTCTCGATAAAATAGAAAATAACAATCGTCGTAAATTCACGGACTTATACGACTGAAATGAAATAAGCGAAAATAACACTAATTGAATAGATTTGCGGTTTTATCGCTACGTGTCTAGAGTCTCGCTTATATGTCGTAATTACATTGATTGAATTATGCGCAATTTAATTGCACTGTACTTTAATTATATAGGAATTCAATTATGTTGTAATTTGAATTGCATAATTTAAACCTTGTAATTAATTCAATAGCTAATTACTGTAGTTACGAGGGGAATTCAATGATACTCGTTTCTGTTCAGATATAAAATTAGTAATATCGTATTCATTATTATGGTATAGTTATACGTTATATTACCACCTGCCGTATAGTTGCACGTTATATCACCATGTGTGGCACAATTGCGTACTATAATATCGCGGTGTATATACCCTCATGTTATATCATCATACATTGCGTAATCTCGCGTTATATTGCCGTCGCAACGTATTCTCGCGTTATATCATCGTTGTATTGTATTCTCGCGTTATATCACCGCCGTATGGCACTCTCGCGTTATATCACCGCCATATTGCATTCTCGCGTTATATCACCGCAATGTCATATTCTCGCAATATATCGCCACGCGTCATATCATTTCGTATTATACCACCATATGTGATTTAACCTCACATTTCTCTCGTGTTATATTACCTTTCATCTATGTCAAGAGCGTACCACGTCCAGTATCTTTAGGTAGATGCTCATAAAATAGGTATACGCCGACATTAGATCAGCATATATTTTACGAATGGATGCACGAATAAAAAGAAACGAAGAACCGTATGATTCTCTCGAGTACAATGAAAGAGCATTGGTATTAACGCGCTCGGTTCTGCTCGGTATGGCCTTTAAATATTTAACAAATTCAATCTTGCCACGGCGGTCGCGGTTGTCGAGACTCGTTGGCAGACCGCCATCGTGGTTGTATTAAGTTCTCGCGTTGTTCGTCGTGGGCTGGGATAATGCATGTAGGATCGCGCGAAAGGTTGCATAGTTTTTAATTTGTCGATGGCACAGCTCGTTGCAGAGAGCCTCGAAAAGAAGACACGGAGGATTCGTGGAACGTCGCTGGAACACGGCCTCTCTTGTGTACATTGAACAATGGTCACGAAGCTGAAAACCGTGGATACCTACACTTTGACAAGACATGTTTACTCCATGAATGTATGTGTACAGGGTGTAAAACAAGTTTTGTGTCATTCGTTTCTAAAGATGACTTTATCGACATTCATATCATAGTGTAACACGTAATGATGTGCATATGATGTTTCAGGAATAGTGTGGCAAACCTGGTTGTTAGAAATATTTTGAATAACAGGATTATTCTGAATATCATGTATCATATGATACATGTTATAGGACACAGCCATATACGTTACAGGACATAGAACAGATAATATTCCTAATGATGAGGTAATTAAACAAATTATTAGTTATTAACTGTTACACAAGTTTATAACGAAATAACAATGGATGTTAATTTTTCAGAAAATGTTGGAGAACTTTGAAGCGAGGAAATCATATGTCACGGAACATTTCATACACCATGTACCGATGTACGACCAGGAAGAGACATAAGGTATGTACACATATATACATATACAGGAGGTCTCATCTGCAAAAACACAGCGTGCTCCACGGCTCTACTTCGTTATTGTATTCTTGTAGTCGGGATGATTTTCTGAAAACAGTGGATTTCGTTTCAGACTACGCTGAAAGTTTTAGCAAGCAATCTGCTGTTTCTATGTCTCTATCGAGTAACGCCTAAGCTCCTTCCATTCCGTGTCTGTTCGTTGTCTCTCGAATTTCGAATCAATTTTGCAGGAGATGTGAGACCTCCTGTGTCAAATAAATCGCCTTTGCCGAGTTTAAGAATGACACTGTCTTTTGTTCCTGCTTTTACGTTACTCTTCGCCTATTCTTCGGATCTCGAGCTTTTTTGCTTCTATCTCGTAGGTCAATACGTGCGAAAACAGGATTGGAAAGTATATGAGCTAAATTTTGCAGGCTTCAATATATAGTTGAAAATAGATGCGACGTAGACAAATTATTAAATTTTGAACTTGTACGTTTTAAACTTTCTACGTGTGTAATTCAGCTTGCGGTACTCGTGCATAAACACAAATAAAACTGCACGAAGCTCACGACCATCAGAGTGTTAACGTGTCTCCCTGCACTGTCTGGGTGACAGTAGATTTTCATGTTACTGGTCGCGCATAGCCGCAGATTATAAAATCTCTTGTGCGCGAACGAATCATTTAGGTATTAAGAAGAACCGCAAAGGCTGGTAGCAGGGGAAACAAAGAACTGTACCGTAGGTTGTAGCAGGGACCACAATGTCGTAACGACAAAATATAGGTAGATATTGCAGCGAGATGAGCGTGTAGGTGCAGCCCCGGGTGAAAAGTAGTTTCAGATCGTCTAGTCTAACAATGGCGCGTATGAAAAGAGAAGAAAAAGCGGGACGCATGAAAAGCGTACCGGAAAATAAAGAGAAGATAGCGAAGTCAGAGAGGAGCGGCTGTGGAGGCGAGAGGAAGAGAATTCAATGCCAAGGTTTCAGCCTGCAGTTAAATCGATATTCGATATTTTACGCTCGCCAAAACGTTACGTACACATACATGTTGTGGTAATATTATCGCGTTTCGTGTATCTTTTCGATGACAATGTACCCGTATACATTCTCTTTTGTGAATAGTTAATGTATTGTATACATCGAAACTTATTGTTAGATACTTTCAAAGAGTTGCGAAGGACATTCGATACTATGCAAATTTTTTTAATAATTCAATTATCGCAGAAGTTTTTGCTTCGATATTTACTTGGAGGTCTTCTTATTACCGTCTTCGCTATTTTATTACTTCGATATTGTATTCTATTATTATTCGTCCCACTTTTTCATTAAGTTGATATACAATAAATTTTACTGTTGTGTATTACTATACCACTGCACTATTTTGCTATTTTACCAATTAATAGTTTTACTGCATTGTTGCTTTACTACTACTTCACTCTAACTGTGCAACACAATTTTCATTTATTCAGTAGCCCATTTCATACGAATTTATAAAAATTGACACGGTCTTTTTATCCCCTTTTTATCAGAGGTAGAAGTTTCGTACAAATTCTTTTCAATTTTCGTCGCCCAGTTCGAGTCATGACTCCTTTCAGAATTCATAGCTATCCGAGAATAAATAGAAAACAAGGTTCTTCTTTTATCGATATATTATTTTCCTCCTCCCTGTTCTGGTCGCCGGTTACGTTCCCCCCGGAAAAGTGTTGTCAAAGATCATAATAAGTTTTCCCTGACAATTCGAACGACGGATGCGCGTCGGTGGCTACGGTCACGTACAAACGATTCCCTTCTTATCGTGTATAGCTCCTAGTTTTCTAGATCGTTTCACCGTGGCGTGTAAGCGAGCTTTCTATTTTCTATCGAAAACACATTCGCCGTCGCATTGTGTGTACGTCGCCTCGAATAAGTATACGTCTGCTTGATCGCGAGCGTTCACGATTCCGCCCACTGCAATCCGATTTATACGATTGCTCGCAGGAGAATCAATTGGCCCGCGAAGCTGCGAATTGTATTGTCGAACTTCGTTCAAGATTTTTCCTCATAAATATTGTGATGTTGATCGATCAAAAGAATCACTCTCTCTATTATCGATTTATCACTCGAATGAATATCGTTCACAATCTTTAGCATTGAATAGTTCTTATTTGCTAACTATACAAAATGTATATTGTAATATATGAATATATAATATATGGTAATATAACATGTGCTAATGCAACGCATAATGTACTGATAGCATAATGCACCGACCATGTAATACTCTTATCTAATCGACAAATAGCGTTTACACAGTAATTTCGGTTCAATACACGAGTGATTTGTAAATAAAACGGGAAGGTTTAGATACGGAAGAAATTGATAGCAACCAGTCGACTGGCTTTAGCAGCATGTAACTTTCGTTCGTACAAAGCGCTCTTCCACCGAAGAAGCTTTTCCCACCCCGATTTCTTTGCCGCCCTGCCATTTCGGCGGCTTAAGTTCTTCTGATGCGACAGCCTCGTAACAGGATACAGATTACCACGAGAAATACCTTTGTCGTATAAATACGAGGTCGTTTCGTTAAACAGCCAGTGTAAAAATCTGCTGTGCAATTTCTGAAATGTGCTTTGCTAAACGATGCTTATTAATATTGATGCGCCCTTAATGATATTATTATACAACATACATGTCATACATAGATGTAGACACACGTCATACATAGATGTACGTACACATTATACACATTATACATTATAATACACGTGATACATGGATGTACATACACGTCATAATATGTTCTACACATGTGATGTAATACGTGTAAAAAATCATACACGTACAAAATTTTGATGTGAGAAAGTATTCACGTTCAAAAATAAACTGCGAAAATACGCGTTGAATTAAGAATTTGCCTCGTTAAACTATTGAAAGTTGAGGTACTCCAGAAAGATCTCATGCAACGCGTATAATTATTGAAAAGGTGTGTGAATATTTTTGTTCGAAACGCATAATATTATGAATGAAAATCCGGAAACTTACGTGTTCGTCGCAGTATCTGGCAGTATCACCATAGTCGCGAGTCATAGGAGCTTGGTGATCCAATTATAGCGGTGCACCACGAACGTGAAGCACGGGTGACGGCGGCTCGCAACCCTTCACCTCTCCCCCTTGTCGAAGGGGAAACTGGTGGTACCTGCAGTGGTAACGATCCTCAAAAGCAGAACGGATGATGTCTCGCCGTAGGCAACGCGAGGGTCACCGTGGATTCGACAGACGGATATCAATTCAAACGCCGCGTTAAATCGCGCCATTCCCGCGAAACATTTTTTCTTCTCTTTCTTTCGCGATCGTTTCGAAAGAGAGGAAATCGAGTTCCCTCTCTGTACGCTCGTGCGTTCGTATTTATCGCATTATCATTAACGCTCGCATCGTTGTTGTTGAATCCTTCTATTTATATCGTACTTTTGTTTAATATTCTTGTTTCATGGTAGGCTGAAAACGTGCTTGTTGAAATAGTAAAATGTACTTGTTGATAGTAAGAAGAAAATAAGATGTTTGTTTAAATAGTAAGATGGAAAGAATAGTAATAATGTAGCAGTAATACAATAAGATGGATGTATCTAATAGGAGAATAAAATAGATAAATAAAAGAATGACAAATATATTTTGTATATTGTAATATGGTTAAGTATATTGTATTGTAGTATGGTTAAGTAATTGTAATAAGCAGCAATGTAATAAGATGAATATATCTAGTAGGACAATTAAATGGAGATATCAAAGAATGACAAATATATTTCGTATATTGTAATATGGTTAAATATATTGTATTGTAGTATGGTTAAGTAGTAGAATTAGTGAAATAATAATATATTGGTATTGTAATGTAATGATGTACTGGAATTGTAAAGTAGTACGTATGTCTAGTATAATTGGTAGAGTAGTGGTACAATGGGATTGCAGTATAGTAGTGTAGTAGTATAGTAGTATAGCAGTATAGTAATACAGTAGTATAGTAATATAGTAGTATAGTAGTGCAGTCTAA
This sequence comes from Megachile leachella, assembly GCA_963576845.1. NCBI lineage: Eukaryota > Metazoa > Arthropoda > Insecta > Hymenoptera > Megachilidae > Megachile > Megachile leachella. The sequence goes on along the minus strand of OY756248.1, from coordinate 6,993,762 downwards.
TTGTTGAAATAGTAGTATGATAAAATTGTAAACTAGTAGCACAGCAATGTATAACAGTATAGTAACAGAACAGTCAGTAGTATAGTAAAATAATACTCTACTACAACAGCAAACTATGTGAGTAATAGTCCAATAAAAAGGTGAAGTAATGTCTTACTAAAATGATCAAACACCAATATGCATAATTCAGTATGTAATATAATAGCACAGTAGTGCACTAAAACAATAATATAGCACAAAATGAACAAAAGAAAATTGATTTCCAAGTATAACAACGGACATCATGAATGTTCACCTCGATACTTCACATGTTTGTCGTGCAAATTTGACCGCAGGCTTTTAACTACAAAAGGGACAAGGAAGACAGAGAGGGCGTATCTATATCATTTTTATGACCCCATACGAGGGTGAACAAAATTTGAAAGTTGCCTGGCAAAGCCGTTTCAATAACTGCAAGTTTCCAAGAAACTTTTGGCACGATCGAGCCGCGGCGGAAAGGAGACACTGAATTCCTCCATATTCATGGCAACCATTCCGAATAGAATATATACGCGAAATGCATAATATTCGTAGCGGTGTATGAACATTGGACGTGAACCAACACTGTGTGTTGTCCTTCCGCAAATATGTACAACTGAAACGAACTCGATTTACCTTTCGGTCCTATGGTTTTGTTATCCTCCCCGATGACTCCCCCCTTACACGCGAATCGCGATGAAATACAAGTTAATATTTTATATTTGTAGCGTTTTTATGCTCTTCTGTTTCGTTGGACGTTGTCTTGTTTTCTAACAAATTATGATTTATAATTACATATCGAATTGATTTATTATAAGGACTGTCACGACTGAAATTTATAATACATTTGATTTCTTGCTTATTACTTCGCTATTAAAATACAATTTTATTCTTATAAGGTAAAAAGGTCGAGGTGAAGGCTCGCTGTCACATGGGAATAAACAGTTATTCTTGCATGAATATTTATTCGTACTGAAGTTTAAATTAAAATTTCAAATAGGAAGATATTTATAGCAGAAGACAAAATATGGTCAAGCTTCAAATATGTCCTCTCAAAAAATTATCTAAGGTTACCAAGATCGAAGTTTTCACAAAGTCGATGTTCCTATTTCGTTAAATCTTGCAAGTAAAATCAATGTCAATGTTTGAAATAAAAATTTGAAGTTAGGTGTTTGAGCACTCTTGAGTGTACTTTGATCGCGTGAATAAGCGCCTAGAAAGAACCGCGTAAGCGGTTTTTTATCGCGTAAACGGAGGTTCAAGTTCAGTTTCGTGGTGATCGGTGGTCGAAAAAAAATGAAAGCTCTATAGCGATTTCATGTAGGGTAGCTCGGTAGGTATAACGCGAACGTGCGAGGGCCTACGTAAGGGTTGGCTCACGACTGGCGTCGACTGTAAGAGTCTCTTTGCACCCCGTCGATCAATATTCCGTCCAGTGGCGTAGCACGAAAAACTATTTCTTTTTCCCCCCTCAACTACTTGGTAACTTCGGCTGGTGGTCGGTGTGACTAGACTGGCGAATAAACGACTACCTCGAAAACCGGCGATAATACAGCTTGCACGCCGTCTGGGTAATTCTGGAACTTGCGAAAACTACGGACTCGCGTGGAGCCATCGTTCAAACTGTTCCTAGACGAGACAGCTCCGAATTCCCGGCGATTATTTTGATTCCCCGTACAACTGCTTCGGACTTTAGACATTTACTGCCACGGTACAGACAGACGTACTGAATCTTCTAATAGAGCAGTCGTGCTGGAATCGATATTTTTAATTAATTCCTGATTGCTTTTTAATTATACTTTTCAAATATGTATGAGTATTTAAGACATTTATTTATCGTATACATATATTGGTCAGTTGTATTAAGATTAATAAAATGTTCACTTTATGTGAATGTAGTTATGACTATATAATTGTGATCGTGACTATATGATTGTCATTATATGGTTGTGACTATAAGAGTGTGATTGTATGATCGTAACAGTATGTTCAGGATTATTTGTTCGTAACTATATGATACTTGTTATATGATTCTTACTATATGATCGTGACTATATGCTCGACTATATGATCTATACTATACGATTTTTATTATATGATCGTGACTATATGATCATGACTATATGACCATGACTATATGAGCATGACTATACGACCCTGACTATATGATCTTGACTATATGATTTTTATTATATGATCGTGACTATATGTTCGTGACTATATCTTCATGACTATAATGTCTTTAATTTATGATTGTGACTATACGATCCTACTACGTGATCATGACTATACATATGGTTGTGACTATATGATAGTGACTATACACGTGGTTGTGACTATATGGCCGTGACCAAATGACTGCTATTATATGATAGTGACTATATGTCCGCGACTATAATATCTTAGCTCTATGATTGTGACTATATGATCCTTACTATATAACCATGACTATACACTTGTAGTTGTGCCTGTATGTCCATGACTATATGATTATGACTCTTTGATTGTGACTATATGACCATGACTATATGACCATGACTATATGATTGTGATTTTACCTGTATCTTTCTGATTATGACTATCTAATCGAGAATACAATTCTGACTATATAATTGAGCCTCTATAATTGCATTTATGGTTTAGATTGTCAACAATGCAATTTAGATCGTAAATCATGAATATAAAATCGCGAATATAATTACGAGAATGTGATTACGATATCAACCATGTTCGTAATACTATCCGCATGATTGCGATTGAAATTGCAGCTCTGTGAGCCTATAACTATAATTAGAATTGCACTTCTAATTACCATTAATATTTCATAAAATTTGAACTCGCGTGCTTGATATTAACTTTATGAAAATGTTAATAAAAATGTCTACATCTCTCACGTGTTGCATTTCTCACCCTGCACGCAAAACTAATATTGCCACTTGCAGTTTTGTAGTGGAACTGTGCGGTAATATTTACACCGTTGATACTCGAGTGAAGCATCAGTTCGAATTAATGTATTTCTCTCGGATTCTGGATATCCTGCAATTTAGAAAATCAGATTTGTAATCTTTACTAATGGTAGTTTGCCGTCTCGTTAAGCGAGGCTTCGTTTTCAAGAAATGAAATATTTTGCAAGAAAATCCACTCGTCCGAGATCGAGGCGACAACACCGCCACTGGTATAGCGTTTTTAATTAAAAATGTCGAGCACGCAGTCGACGTCACCGTGGGAACTCGAAATTTTAATGGTGTTTCATTAAATGTTACGTTGACTTTTAACGTTCAACATTTACCAATTCGCTTTCTCTCTTTTTACTCAAATCGATACCACATATTAAACTAGAAATAGCGCTTCGATAAATCGTTATCTTCGTAGACGTGACAAATTCGAAACACAGTAACATGATTTACAACCACTAAGTTAATAGCTGCACCGAAAGGAAGATAGATAATACGTAACAGGATTCCGTATCGCGAAAATGAATTTCCTATTCGCTTATCGACATGTTTGTTCGAGAAGTTTTAACTCGAGGTTTGCCATTAATTCCCTGGCGAACAAGGCTGTTCTAATAGAGATTTCGCAACGTTCGGGGATTATTGTGTTCGGGTGGCCCGTATTCGTCCGATAAATCGGACACAGCCGTTCGTGATATTTAATTGTAGTTGCACGAGCGTGAATCGACGACAAGCAATTTCCCTTGCAGTGGCGCAATTAATTTTACTGATCAACGCTTCGGATGCTAAGCGAACACGTCTTCGTGAATAAACATTGTATTCCTATGTGTCGATGATAAGATTCGTAACGATTCAAATGAACATCTTGTAGTTTGATAGCTTTCATATTTTAGACAATTCAGATGGTCTTGATAGGGAAGGTTTAACTAATTGCAGTGTTTACTTTCTTAAGGGACAGCTGATTCGTGTTGAGTTATGTGGTGATTGGAATAGAAGCTAGGTACTATCTCTAGGTGTACGTATTGTTAGTAATTACATCGTGTTTGACTTCGTTCGAAATTAGTTATTCATATAGGAGCTTAATAGTTCTTCGAACCTTAATAGGTTCCATAGTTATGTAAGTTCCATAGTTACATAGTCACATATCTACATATGTACATATCCACATATTCACATATCTATATATCCACATATCCACAAATCTACATATCCACATATCCACATATCCACATATCCACATATCCACATATCTATATATTCACATATCCACATATCCACATATCTATATATTCACATATCCACATATCCACATATCCACATATCTACATATTCACATATTCATATAGTTACATAATCATATTAGTCACATACTCAGACAGTTATATGGTCGCACAGCCACATACTCATATACATACATATTCACACATGCACGTATTCATATAATCATATAGGTTCCATAGACATATAGTCACCTACCTACATGTTCATACAGTTACCCAATCATATTAGCTACATACTCAGACAGTTATATGGTTGCATAATCAGATGCTCATATACACACATACTCACATATGCACGTATTCATATAATTATATAGGTTCCATAAACATATAGTTACCTACCTACATGTTCATATAGTTACACAATCATATTAGTCACATACTCAGACAGTTACATGGTTGCATAATCACATGCTCATATACACACATACTCACATCTGCACATATTAATATAATCATATAGGTTCCATAGACACAAAGTCACATACTCATATGTTCATATAGTTACACAATCATATTAGCCACATACTCAAACAGTTACATGGTTGCATAGTAACATACTCATATATTAATATAGACACAAAGTCACATATTCATATGTTCATATAGTTACCAAACATATTAGCCACATACTCAAACAGTTACATGGTTGCATAGTAACATACTCATATATTAACATAGACACATAGTCACATACTCACATGTTCATATAGTTACAGAATCATATTAGTCACATACTCAGACAGTTACATGGTTGCACAGTTACATGCTCATATATTAACATAGTCACATAGTCACACAGTCATATAGTTATATAACGACATAGTCACATAGTTTATCATATAGACATATAACGATATTGTCACATAGTCACATAGTCAAGGTACTTAATAAGTCATGAAAGAATGACGTAAATATTCGTACAACCTTCCAATTCTCCAAGTAGAACACCTACAATGGCTCTTATTTATCCGAATTATTCGATTACATCAAACCGGTGGTCCCGATGATCAACAACCCTCACGATAGTTAAAGCGTTAAACGGAAGCTAAGGTTGAAGTGTGCATACACACCGTGTACGAAACGCGTGGAACCACAGGGAGGGCCAGAAGTTGCGGTCATTGAAATAAACTAGTTTATCTTGTTGACCAGCCGGTCGGACGTTCGATTCCCTTGTCTGTAACCTCTATTAGAGGAGCCGAGAGTTTCCTCCGTTGTCGGGCGGAAAGCTGTAATGCAATAACGACTTTATTAGGGTTATCGACGTACGCACGTGCCTCACCCTCTGACATTTTAACTCTTGGCATGCTCGTTACGCAAACCCTCGCCCCAACGACCAACCGACGTCGTCCCCTGTCTAGTCCTAGCAGAAGAGACCGCTAATTGCTAATTATCTTACACTTTTAATTAATCACGCGTCGCCTGGTCAGGCCAGATGCGCATTCGTTGCTTTACGTTTTAAAAGCTTCGATTGAATTTCTCCTCTATGATAGATTAAACTTGAGTTAGCACACGTTTTTCGCGAGAGTTGAAGAGTCGTAAAATGTTCGTTCGACGCTATCTCATATCCATCGCGACAGGTTATGGCAAGAATTATCGAGCTTGCGCGAGATTAGAACATTGGCGGATATAACGAGAAATGCGTAAAATAGTGGGACAATTTAATACAAGCTATGAAATAAATTCGAGTAACGAATGTATCCAAACACGTTTATTGCAATTTCGCTGGAGTAGTTCTTCGCGACCGTGATTGAATTCTACATATATATTAAACTTCCAATTTGTTTGATACGATATTGATATTTTAAACTCGGAAGAGGTAAAGTGGACCAGCCATGTATAATTCAACGCGATTTTTCGTCGGCGACCGAGTCCGTGTATCGGATTTTAATTAATACCAACGGGAATCGTTATTCGCAGATGTGGAACATTGATTAATAACTTATCCTTTTTCGTAGCCACCCCTGGCCTCTCGTATTGTAAATTTACGGGTTATTTGGCGCAGACTATTCGCCAATACCCTCTTTCTTTCTCCCTTCGCGCGCTTTAAAACGATATTTTAACATACTTCAATTCGATCAGCGATTGATGACTCTCACGACATTCAACGTGTTAATAATTAACGCCTGCGACGTAACGACTGGGCGTCGATCTCTGCGTTTCATTTACAAATTTTCAATTTGTCATGGTTTGGGAATTTGGTAGTTCAAGAATTTATGGATTCGAAGGGTTTTGAGTTTAGAAAGGAGACATTCAAAGTTTTCTAGTTATGTCTCTAGGTCTGAATAATTTCGATATTAATAGATTCCCTGGATCCTAATTTCTCTAATTCCAAATATCCCTAGTTCCAAATCTCCCTAATTCCAAATATCCCTAGGTCCAAATCTCCCTAGTTCCAAATATCTCTAGTTCCAAATCTCCCTAGTTCCAAATCTCCCTAGTTCCAAATATCTCTAGTTCCAAATCTCCCTAGTTCCAAATCTCCCTAGTTCCAAATCTCTCTAGTTCCAAATCTCCCTAGTTCCAAATCTCCCTAGTTCCAAATCTCTCTAGTTCCAAATCTCCCTAGTTCCAAATCTCCCTAATTCCAAATCTCCCTAGTTCCAAATATCTCTAATTCCAAATATCCCTAGTTCCAAATCTCCCTAGTTCCAAATATTCCTAGGTCCAAATATCTCTAATTCCAAATATCCCTAGTTCCAAATCTGCCTAATTTCAAATATGCCTAGTTCCAAATCTTCCTAACTCCAAATATCCCTAGTTCCAAATATCTCTAATTCCATATATCCCTAGTTCCAAATCTTCCTAGTTTCAAATCTCCCTAGTTTCAAATCTCCCTAGTTCCAAATATCCCTAGTTCCAAATCTCTCTAGTTCCAAATCTCCCTAGTTCCAAATATTCCTAGGTCCAAATATCTCTAATTCCAAATATCCCTAGTTCCAAATCTGCCTAATTTCAAATATGCCTAGTTCCAAATCTTCCTAACTCCAAATATCCCTAGTTCCAAATATCTCTAATTCCATATATCTCTAGTTCCAAATCTTCCTAGTTTCAAATCTCCCTAGTTTCAAATCTCCCTAGTTCCAAATATTCCTAGTTCCAAATCTCTCTAGTTCCAAATCTCCCTAATTCCAAATATTCCTAGTTCCAAATATTTCTAAATCCAAATATCTCTAATTCCAAATATCTCTAATTTCAAATATCCCTAATTCCAAGCACCCCTACTTCCAAATGTCCCCAATTCCAAATGTTTTCAGATTCTAAAAATCCCTATATTCCCAAAATCCTTGGATCCTAAAAATCCCTAGATCTTAAAAATCTTTAGATTCTAAAAATTCCTAAATTCCTATATCCCTAAATCTCAATATCCCTACACGGCGATATATCTAGATCTTGATATTTCCACACCTCGACACCACTAGATCTTTATATTCCTATGAACCAATGTTCTCACATTCCAAAATTTCTAGGTTCCTAGATCGTAGTACACCCAATTCCCCATAGTCATAGATTCCCGTACACGTAGAGGAAATCGCAAATGAAAAACGACGAAAGTACACAATATTGTACCAATTACCATTGTCCTCGCATTCGAATTGTTTCGAACGCACAATTACGTTCCGTTATTAATTACGTTTGTCGCCGCGCGTGAAAGCGTGAACGGTGAAATTCGTCGTCGATCGTTCGAACGGAAATGGGAAAAAATGGAAAACAGCAAACAAGAAAAAAAAAGAAGAAAAAGAAAAAACACAAAAAGAGAGGGTGAAAAAGTTCACTAGTTATTCGTACGTTGGCCATTGAATATCTGAATCTGGTCGAAGCTTTATTTTCGCCGGGTTCGCGGCAAGGGTTGAGAGGGCGGCGAGGGGTGGGGGCGAACAACGGGGGTGGTTTTCCCGCCGGCGTCTAGACGCCGCGGCGCCTGTTCTCAGGCATCAGCTGCTTACGGAAGTACGGTCGATGCTTGAAATTCGCTTTTTTTTCTCTGCTCTCCTCTTTCCTGCTCGCTACTGTTTCCTCCTTTCTTTCGGCTCGTACTCCTTCGTTAACAATTTCGATCGGACCTTTCGGTTATTAGAGGAACGCGAACTTCGACGATAAACTGGCACGAGGGCTCCCAACGAATGGTAAACGACGTTCGAGGTTATTAAGGGAGGAACTTTATTAAAATCGAGTACCTTCTCGGATAAATCGAAGGACGCCGGTGACTGGTCGCGAACGAAAAGCAACAATTTTCTTCCTGTCTTTTCGTTTGTACTTCGTGCTCCAACGAGAACATATGTCGATAAAATATTCACATATGTCTACATTAAACATAAAAATTGTAACAAAAATATTGGACTATTTTCATTAATAATGGCCACTTTATACATTTACAAAATTACAAATTGTATCTGTCTGGTTACAAAAATTACATTTCTAAAATTACAAATATTCAAAACATTGAAATTGAACTGAACTCAAACAGTCCTTTTATTCACCAAATATTATAACAGCGAACTGTGTATTTTATCAAAAAATATGACAAAAATAAAAGAGAAAATTTTATAGCATTTAGCTCCGCAATTTGAAAGTTTTGCGAATCGACGATAAAGTAGAGTGTAAAGCAAAGGTAAACTGTGTCCATCCCATTGGCCCGCTGTTCCAATTTGACTCGGATATCCGATTGGCGGGTTGTATGTAAAAAAGCGTGCCTAAAAAGTTTGCCGAGGCTCGCAATTTTTTAGGTGGAACCAATATTGGTATCTTCGCGAAACGACGACGCACCCTTTGCCGTTTCTTCTTGTCTGGTTTCGGAGCCGGGCTTAATCTCGTCGACGAAATCGCTTCCAATTTTCGTGGATAAAAATGAAACGATGTCGGAGGTCGGTTTACGAAGGAGGTAAGGGTGACACGCACACGAGCATACGGCCCTGTCATCGCATCCAAGGGAACGGATTTTAATCAGTCGATGGCTCATGCGAATTAGAATGGGCTAAGGGTGGATCGATTTTTAATCTCTGTAAAAGACTCACGGGAGCGCGTTGCATTCCAGTCGTGGAACTAACTAACCGGAATTTAACTGACAACGGCCGATCGTGCGTTTCTATAACAACGCGTCGATTTATAATAAATTTAATAACAATACATTGATTTATAATATATAGACGTACTACACGTTTGATAATAGTAGGTTGATTTCTAAGGTGTTAATTTACAACGCATTGATGTATAACGCTTAACACTAAAACTACCAAACCTGTTAAATGACCGCAACATAAGCTTCTTATTATAAGGAATTTTGTTAAAATACATTTCTTGAAATCAGAATTGATTTCCATCAACATAAAGAATAAATGTGCGTACTAATTTATGTTTCGTCGTTTGTTTATTTATTTTTCAACTTCATTTTTAATTTTAAGTTGAGTACACATTACGTATCGGTAGGTTTAGTGTTAAGTTTATGGCGTGTCGGCTCGCAACATATTGATTTACAATGGATTAACTTGCAACGCGTAGTTTTACAGCGCGTCGATTTACAATGCGTAGTTTTACAGCGTGTTGACCTTTAGCGCGATAGATTCACAACGCGCCAATTTGCAGCGCATTCAGTCCACAGCGCTCCAATTTACAGCACACTCGAGCTAACAACGCTCCAATACACAACGCGTCAATTCTCAGCGCTCCAACGCACAACGCGTCAATTCTCAACGCTCCAAATTACAGCGCATTCGGTCCGCAGCGCTCCAAGGTACAACGCGCCAGTCTCCAGTGCTCCAATTTACAGCGCATTCAGTCCATAGCGCTCTAATTTACAACGTATGAGTTTACAACGCGCCAACCACTAACTCTTAAATCCACAGCGCTATAATTTACAACGCATCAACCAAGAACGCCCCAATTTACAGCACATTCAGTCCACAGCGCTCCAATTCACAACCCGTCAATTTACAACACCTTAACTCACAACGCAAATTTTACGTGTCCGAAAATAGAATCACTTTATGTGACGTTAGATCTTGAAAACGGAATATATCTAACAGAACATACGACCTTAATAGTTGACCATAAAAAGTATAAGTGATTGTTGCTCTTACCATAACAGCAGTAATCGTTCTACATACATTAGTCCCGCGATATTTTAACGGGCGTTAAGTGATATCCGGATACACGCAGTAAGTAAGCAGTGTAAAACAGAAGAAGTAGCAGTAATTCGAGTTAGAGGAGAAAGGAAGAGAGCAGGAACGCGTTTGACGAGGAAAACTGGCCACTGGAAGTAAGACGAGCTCTCGAGGCGAGGAAAGAAGAAAAGACGAGAGAAACTGATGTAAGGGAGAGAAGGAGAGAGTTTATTACGCTTTCGCGAAGTTTTACGCCCTTTAATCTACGCGACAGTCCCCGGAGAATTGTTTTACGCCGATGTCGCACCCGCAGGATTTTACGGGTCACTTTGGATAATACTGAACGAACCCTTGCTGAAAGTTCGAACGAGCGAAAGCGAACGCATGGATTAATGCGTCGCTGAAATTGAGCTGGAAGTTCGCGCGCTATAGAAGAGAGTATAGCTTGCCGAAAAAAGAGAGAACGTAATTTTCTGTCTGAGAATTTTATGAGAAATTTGACGAGGGTCACCGCCACCTCGCACTTTCGTTCGTATCTCTATCGTGAACTCTTCGATCCCGGGATACTCCTTGCCGAACAAAGTTGTAATTAAATACGGGAACGTCTTCGTCGGCGAAACATAACTTCTTTGAAATTGGGACAGATATTGGGAATATTTGGATTAAAAGTTTCGATGGAAGTTTTAAAGATATTTCAACCGATTCGGGCTACTGGGCTGAGGATCGAGCAAATCTAATATATCTTATATGATAGTTTGCGACATTTAAGCGCTTGAAAGTTCAAGCTACGTATATATGAGGTTTCTTCAACTTTCATTTGATTTATACTTGTGACATTTATAAACTTTCATATATGTTGCATTCTTTGGTTTGTAAATTGATGTATTATTAGTTGCGCTGTCAATCGATGAGCTGTGAACTATTTCGTTGTCAATTAACACGTCATAAGTTATCGACCCATGTATACTTTGCTGAAGATATGGATTTGATACTCAAGCGTTGTAGAGAATATATTACCTTTCATTATATCGCCAATTTCGACATTTACCAATTTCCACAACCTCCTTCTATTTAACATACTTAATCAAACTCTACCACAGTATCAAATCAGAATCCCTCTTGATTCTAAGAATTAAAAATTTTATCCTCCAGAAGCAACTATTTTCAAGTTCCATGCTAACAAGTACAGCGTCACGAAACTATTACGCATAAACGAAGAATGCTGAGTGTCACATTTTCTGTTATTACACAGCGAAATTTTCTCATTAAAGCTCCGCAAAATTTGTTCGAATATTAATTGTTATTTTACCTCAACATCTCCTTGGCCGTCTTTTGTCATGCTTAGCAGGATTTAGTGGTCCATTGTGTCAGGTAACATTAATGTAACCGGACTAAACGCGGAGTTACAATGTAACAAGCTGAGACCGAGGGCAACGAACGTGAATTGCGAAAAATGATACGTCTTCTTGCGTATACTCCAGTTAACGTGGCCCTCGTTAAAAGTAACAACAAACTGGCTCGTTAATTGTGTTATACTATGCTATAGAACGCGCAAGAAACAACGTTCTTTTTCTCTCTAACCGGTTCATTTATACATCTACTATTTCTTCGTTGTTATCAATTATCGAGAGTATAAAACTTCTTGTTTCATGTGTTTTTGCGGGGAGCATTTCTTTTATTGTTTTCGTTTATTACTTTTTAATCGATACGAAGTCGATGGATTTCAGAACTCGTTTCATTAGGATTAAAGGTAATTTTCTTGCAGGATAACAGGATCGTAAACTAATCCTTCCTGGTGTAATTAAACCTTCGTATGACTTATCAAACTACCATTGTATCTTCCACAAGTTCTACATAATCTTTTTCTGGTTAACCTAGAAAAATTGGCAGAGGAACTATCTTTTACTCGAAAATTTCATACTGTCAAATTTCTATAATACTTTTCAAAATCGTCCAATTTAATTATTTAGAAACTTGAAATATTTTACTGAAATTTTCAAATAACAAATTTTTAAACTTGTAAGTTACTGAATTAGCAAATTTAAAAATGTTAAATGTGACATTTAAAATTTACAATGGGTCATTTATAAATTTAGAGATTGGATAACTTATAAATTTATGTAGCTGGTGATTTAAAAATGCAGAAATTTTTACAGGATGTCTCACAAGTAGTGTAGGTAAATGGGGTGGTAGTTGATGTGATTCTGAATAAAATTTCCCTTTGCAAAAATTTGGTTTGAAGCTTCGTTTTTGAATTATCAAGGAAAAACACGGACCAATCAGAGCGCGAGGATTACGTCCACTCCGCCATTAGGCTCGAAGGCGTCGCTCTCGCTGCGCACGCGCCCTCGCGCTCTGATTGGTCCGCACTTTTCCTCAATAATTCAAAAACGAAGCTTCAAACTCCATTTGTGCAAAAGGAAATTTTATTCAGAACCACGTCAGTTAGCTTCCATTTCAGGGACGTATACTAATTATAAAACACTCTGTATATTTGCAAGGTCTATAAATTCACCACTTTTCATGTATAAAATAAAATTAAACCGTGTTTCTCAGAATCGTTCATTTAATAAATCTAACACTACACCCAAGCAGGGTCAAATAAAAAATATCGAACAACACATTCTCAACAATAACTAAAATAAAAATTGAAAATTAAAATTTGACTATAAAAATTTGAAAGGTTTGAATAATTTGAAAAAATTTTATAGAGTGTTTCTGAATACGACACAGTTACTAAAGTATCCGTTTCGAATAAATCAGCAGCGCAAATAAATTGCGAATGGGAGTAATAAAATCGCCTTTAAGCAACCGTCTCGAAAGGATAATAGGGATTCAATCGGCTTTCCCGTTGGCGATCGTTCGGAGTCGTGTTTCTCCGCAATTTCCTCGGGAAGGCGAACCTGCATTCGCCAACCCTCGTAAAACACGTAGATTTTTTCTTGTTCCAGCTCGATGCTATGACGGATTTAGTGACCATGGTTCCAGCCAAGTATCCTCTACTCTACTTGGATCAAGTCATTAAACTCTGCAACCTTTCAACTCCTTTTTCCAGCTGATATAAACCGCGGTGAGTACAACGTGGCTTACCGTTATGTTTTTCATCCCCTGAAAACAATTCTGAAAAGATACTTTGCTGATGTTGCTGCTGGGACTTCAAAACTGTGAGTGGAAATTATTTTTACAAATTACTTTTCTTTCTTGCTATTTTTATTACTGGATCTTGTTATTATTCATTGATCACTTTTTTATTAGTAATAAGCTTGTTTTTTATTATTATTTATTGTCGTTCACTTCTTGTTAGTAATAACCATGAATTTTTATTATTGTTAATTATTCATTTCTGCTATAAGTAATTATCATTTAATTTTGATATGGTTAGTTATGATTCATTTTTAGTATCATTGATTATCACTCAATTTTATTACCAATAATTATTCTTCAATTTTATCATCATTTATTATTATTAAATTTTATTACGTTGGTTCATTTTTATCAGAATTAGTTATCACTTTATTTTATTACCAATAATTATTGTCCAATTTCATTATCATTTATTATTATTAAGTTTTATTACTGTTAATCATAGTTCATTTTTATCGCCATTATCATTCAAATTTAATACTATTAAATATTTAATACTATTAAACATTTTTATCATTGCCAATTACCATTCACTTTTACAACTATTATCATTCATTACCATTTACCAAAGTCTTGAATTTTCCAACATAAATTAATATCACAAAAAGTAGATGAACTGTAAAAAATCAGAAAGGCAATACCAATCCTTTAAACTCTGAAGTTTAAACAGTGTCTGTTTATCACCCAAGTCTACAAAGTTCCGTAAGATGACATATGTTATAAATACTAGCAAATAAAGCTACGTGCCCCGTTATTTGTGTTTTGTGTTGAACTACGCGAACAAATCATGGCGACGTTCAGCAACCGTCTCATTCCCAGTTTCAAACTAGATACGTGTATGATTTAAACTAGTTGTTAGGAACAATGCATCTTCAAAATATGCTATAGTTATATAATAGTACACTAGCTTCTAATCTTTAGAAACTAGATACAGATGCCAACCCATGTGTTAGCGCGAGGGAAGCAAAATAAAAGAAGCTGACAAAGCCGTAGTTAGTTGAGGACGTAGCGATTTGGGGATGTGAGAATTTTGGGGTAGAAAAATTTGGGAATTGAGGAATTTGGAGGTGTAGGGATTCGGGGGTGTAGAAATTCGGGGGTATAGGGATTCGGGGGTATAGGGATTTGAAAATATAGGAATTTTGGGGCGTGGGGATTTGGTCACATAAGGATTTGGAAATGTAGGAATTTTGGAGCGTAAGGTTTCGGCCACGTAGGGATTTGGGGGTGTTAGAATTTGGAAATGTAGAGATTCGGGGGTGTAGAAATTCGGGAATGTAGAGATTCGGGGGTATATGGATTTGGAAATGTAGGAATTCGGCCACGTAGGGATTTGGAGGTGTTAGAATTTGGAAATGTAGAGATTCGGGAGTGTAGGAATTCGAGAGTATAGAAATTCGGGGGCGTAGGTATTCGGGAATGTAGAGATTGGGGAGTGTAGGAATTCGGGACTGTAGAGACTTGGGAATATAGGGATTCGGAAGTGTAGGAATTCGTGAGCATAGAAATTCGGAGGCGTAGGTATTCGGAAATATAGAAATTCGGGAGTGTAGAAATTCGGAAATATAGGAACTCAGTATTACAGACATCCTCGAATACAGAAAGAAGATATACCTCAAAGATACGAAACCTCAAAATACCTATATACCTCTTCTAAATACCTAGTTCAGCTCCACCTCAACACCGCTACCTACAATAAATTAAACGAAATTAATAAGCTCACCCATAAGTTATTTAATTTGCAGTTCAGCGAGCAACAGCTTTTAAATTTTCGATTGCCGTTGAAATTTTAATATGCAAGCATTCTCGAACTAAATAGGTCCCGTCGGATAAGAGAGTTATTAATTTACGGAAACGGAGTTTATTAATTTATTCTGGGTCATGCATCGGTTCGAGCGCAACCGATATTCCGATACAACGGCTTGGCTTAGTTTCCATATGGTTTAGGCACAGATCCGAAATTCACCTGTATCAAGTTGGCTCCCGTGCTTAACGAGGCTATCGAGCTCGTTACCGAACCGATAATTAGATACGAACTGATCTCCGATTCCACTCGTCATCTTGTTTCAAATCTGTCACCTTTACAGACGTGTTGCATAAACCGCATTTTCGTAATCAATATTTTTCACGGTGTTAATTGGGGAACATTTATATACGAATATGTAGAACTTCTCTAGAAATGTAACTGAAAGGTCTAAAAACAAAAAGGTCTTTTAAAAATGTACAACAGAGGTGTTAATAAATTATTTATTACAGTTAGAAGGAATATATACAATCTGTTCTGGTTGAGGAAAATCATTAGACTGACTGAAAATCAAATCATATAGATGCATTTTTTTTATTGAATAGTTGCTTGTATCACAGATTACTGTCTTCATATTAACACGTTGACTGCCACGTCACCCTTATATGGGTGACACTTAAATATGTATACTGATTTAACATGTATGTTGTTAAAAATTTACTCATTTTCCTAACCGCAAATTCTCGCATTAATTACATGAATCTATGGAAAATAAATGTAACAACATATTGTGCAAATATTTACAAAAACTGATCAAGAATTAAAGCACTACTGAATGCCATTGAAAATTAATTTAGTGTGGCAGTCAGCGTGTTAAAGTAATTTGACTAACAAAAATTAGTTTTGTATGTTTAAGGAAATGATTCAAAGAATGATTCAACTGAGTGTTCAGATTCACTTGATGTTCAAATTTGACTGACTTATTGTGTACATTATACACAATTCAACTGACTTCATGTTTTATTTATATGTATTTGATAAAATTATGTAGGAAGAACATTTGAAGAATGCATTGGTTACAAATGTATATAACATTTATAAATTTTTAAAGTTTGTGGAAAAAGTCAAGTTAAACTTTTTGATTTATAACATGTTACACTCTGATACGTTACACCCATTGTCAGATACATTAAAAGTTGCAACACGATTGAGTTTGGAGTTTAAGACCAATTACAATATACATACTCAAGGATCCTTAAATTTAAAGTGTACTTAATAGTTCAAGTTTCTATACTTGTCTTAACATTGCAATAATAGTTAGTCCTAACTGCTGTAATTGTTAAAGAAATCATAAATTAAGAGGTTGACATATGATCAAGTCGAAGACCCAATATGGCGGTCCGTAACGTACCTCCTCTTTCGAGGTATATAGAGTCTTTCTAAGAGCCTCACCACGTTCAGCAAAAATAAGAATTTATCTAGTGAAGTGATGTATCTAGTGAAGCAAAACTTGGACATTAGAGAACACAGACTACCAGGACATTAGAATACAAAAATATGAACCTCAAATCCAAATCATCCGAAGACGTCCCACACTAAAACACAAAATGGCGGAAAAGCCCGTAGGTCGAAGAATCAAATCCTGCAGGAGGTAAACGAACGGAAAGCGTAAGCTCAGCGATTCAACGATGTGCATACAGAACGTAAGGTTTTCACGAGATCCGTCGAAGCGACGGGACCCGATGGGACGCGATTCGTGAGCCGACGTCTAGCGACATTTAAAAATAGGAAGAATGAGCTAAGCTGCTTGGGGCAGCTTACGCGTGCAGACGGTGTGTACGGTCATCTATGGATGTGGTGGAAAGGAAGTTGGACCCACACGCGTCCCTGGATACCCTGGCTATGTACACATAGGAGACACCCTCCTGGCTCCCTGAGGACATGTTAGTTTCGCACGTGATATTCCCAGCCTACCGTCTTTACGACGAGAGCTCTCGGGCCGCCTTCGGTTCCATGGACCCGCGCATCCTCTTCAAACGCGCGCGGGCGAGCGAGTACAGTCACGAGCAAATATGCCTACTCGGAAAAATTACTATGATGTACTTCTGTTAATAGCAAGTGGGGATTTTAAGGGATTATGAGTTTTAGGAGTTTGAGAGTTTTATGATTTTTCGGAGGGTTTTATGATTTTGAGGATGAGGTGATTTGGGTATGAGGGAGGTAGGAATTTTGGGATTTGGCAGTTTAAGATTTTTGGGATCTGGGAACTAGGGGAGAGATTTGGGGATATAGGAATTGGGTGACATGGAAATTTGAGGACGTGGCAAATTTGAGATGTGGAAGGCTGGGAACATAGCAGTTTGAGGAGCTAGCAATTTGGAGATATAGAGATTTGGGGATGTAGTAATTTGAAGATCTAGCAATTTGGAGATAGAGATGGATCTTAGGGATCTAGAAATTATTGCAGATAGGGACTAGCAGATATAGCAATTTGGAGTTTTGCAAACTTAGAGATGTAGGATTTAGGGATTTAGAAATTTGCAAATACAGGAATTTGCATACATATGAACTTGAGGATATAATTTGAAGTTCTATGGATTTTGAGGTTTAGCAACTTGAGAACCTAGGAACTTAAGAAACATTTTTAAATTGAGATTTTTTTAAACTGAAAAATTTGAAAATAAGAAAATACACAAATTTAAAAGTCTGAAAATTAAAAAATCAGAAAGTACAAAAATTTGCAAATCTAAAACGTGAAATCTGAATAAAAGTTTGGGTATTTAAAAGTCCTGAAGTGTACGTGTTCTAATCCAATGGAGGCCATTGCACGAGAGTGTACGTATATCTGCTCTCTTTCCCTCTATGTATGTGCCCCAACTAATATACGTGTACATGCGTGCACGAGTGTTTGCGTACACGATCCTTTGCTCCTCTTCTCCATCCTTTCCTTTTGTGCTTCCGCTGCTGGAATCACGAAATCTCCGTCTACGCTGCGAATTTTGCATTCGCGAGATTACCGCGTGAAATATTGAACGATTGTCGGATGTCGAAGGAGAAGTAATTACATGCAAAGCCGATTGCACGTAACGCGGTGTTTTGGATGAATTACATAGTAGTGAAAAGAGGGATTCGAATTTAAACTAACATCGATTTAACCTGTTACTGACCTAACCTAATGTTGATATAACATGAAGTATTTTTAGTGCTTCTAGCCTAACCTTGATTTAAACTAAATCTAATCTGACATAACCTCGACTGGGCCTCAATTTGACTTAACCTAACCTCGACTTAATTTGACTTAATCTAACTTCAATCTAATTTAACCTCGAAATAATTATTAACGGAGGCAATTTATGATTTGAACCTAACTTGACCTAACCTTATATTAACACATCAGAATAATTTTGTACATATGCTGGCATGATAAAATAGCGAAATAAATTCAGTGAGTGAAGGAAAAGGAATAAAATCCCGAGCAAATTACTCGGTTGCTTTTTAAATTTGTTTGAACGAACGGTGGCCGGTATCAAAAGATATAAAAATGAACGTAATCTCCTCTCTTTTTTTTTGAGCTTTTTATTTTTTGTTTCACCAGCGTTGAATCCCTTTTCGGTCTTCGAATCTTAATTAAGGCAAGGATAACGAATAAACCGGATATAGCACAAAAGCGGAAAAAGAATAATGCGCATTGTCGACCGTTATAACAATGAGAAAATTCATCGCGCTGTATTTTTATCTCGCTCGAACGGAAGATCAGGAGTTAGTCGTTTCCATTCATTCGTTTCTAAATAGAAAGTAGACGATAGAAAGGACGCGTCTCCGTCAAGAGGAGGATTCATTCGTTGAAACAATCGATCCCGATACGAGACGCTCTTCCTTCGTATCGTTTCTACCCGCGAATATTCTTGTCGACACTCATTAATTATTAATTCTCGTCACGCTCGCGGTGAACACAAATCCCCGATGATAATCACCTCGTACTCTTTCTGTTTAAATTATAATATTCGCTTTTTAAGACGGAGCCGCGTTAATTATCCAGGGACAACAAATTTTGTAATTGGAATTCAAAGGGAAGTTGTTTTTTTATTATTGCTGTGTATTTGATTGAAATGTGTGTACTTTACGTACAGTAGGTTTTAGGTATGTTACCATTATGTATATTGCCGATTGGGGAACTTTTTCTATATGTGGACTTTTTCCACGCGTTATATTGCCACGTATCGAATTTCCTCGCGTTATATAGCCACGCACCAAATTTCCACGCGTTATATTGCCACGTGTTACATTTCCACGCGTTGTATAACCACGCATTGAATTCTCTCGTGTTATATAGCCACGCACCAAATTTCCACGCGTTATATTGCCACGTATCGAATTTCCTCGTGTTATATAGCCACGCACTAAATTTCCACGCGTTATATTGCCACGTGTTACATTTCCACGCGTTGTATAACCACGCATTGAATTCTCTCGTGTTATATAGCCACGCATCGAACTTCCACGCGTTATATTGCCACGTGTTACATTACCACGCGTTATATAGCCACGTATTACATTACCACGCGTTATATAGTCACGCATCGAATTTCCTCGTGTTATATAGCCACGCATTGAATTTCCATGCGTTATATTGCCACGTGTTGCATTACTACGCGTTGTATAGCCATGTATTGATTTCTCTCGCGTTATATAGCCACGTATTACATTACCACGCGTTATATAGCCACGCATCGAATTTCCTCGTGTTATATAGCCACGCATTGAATTTCCACGCGTTATATTGCCACGTGTTACATTACCACGCGTTGTATAGCCACATATTGACTTCTCGCGTTATATAGCCACATATTATATTACCACGCGTTATATAGCCACATATCGATTTTCCTTGTGTTATATAGCCACGCATCAAAGTTCCACGCGTTATATCACCACGTGTTACATTACTACGTATTGTATAGCCACGTACTGACTTGTCTCGCGTTATATAGCCATGTATTACATTACTACGCATTGTATAATCACGTATCGAGTTTCTACGTATTATATAGCCGCACACCACTTTTCCACGGATTATATAACCATCTATTGCATTATAATGCGTTGTATAATGTATCGAATTGTCGCGTTATATAGCAATACATCAAATTTCCTCGCGTTATATAACCACATGTTATATTACCATGTCATAAACTAACTTTTTGCTATACAACTACTTCAGTCTTATGTTTTTCCATCGAAAGTGTGTTGAACACGCAGCATGATCTTAGTTTTAATAAAATGCGACATTTATTAGCCTCCATGGTTCACAAGCCAGCAAGACGAGACTCAAAGTTTATATTCCCGTAAGCAGTAAAATAGACGGAGGTTCCTTATTCTTGCATATACTTAATCCTATTTTCTAAGATTATTCAGAGACGTATAAAATTTACGTACGCAAGGATAATATAATCTGCTATAATCTCCTTCATTTGAAAAATTCTGGCGACACGAGTTCTCCTCATTTCCATAAACCGTGAATCTTGCGGCGCATCGTATACGGCGTGTGTTATAAGCTCGTAACTTTTGTCGCGCTAAGAAGACGGAGTGGAATTCTTCGTCAAAAAGCGTAGTACATTTGTTGCTATCGAACGGCCACAATTCGCAAAGCTTGTCACGTAAAGCATCCGTGTTTCTCGTTTCCAAAATTGCATCGCACGAAGGAAATAACGCGAGGCAAAAACAGACGAACTCCATCCAAAAAAGAAATGTAAGAGTATCGTTGGCGATAAAACAGAGAACTGGATTTCGTGGAAACGTTACATTATGTACAGTGACGTTCAAAGATGCTTTACATATAGTTGCAAGTTTGGGAATTTTTGGGATTTTGGGGATTTGGAGATTTGGAGATTTTAGAATTTGGGGAATTTGGAAATTGGGGGGTTTTGAATTTGGAGGATTTAGAATTTGAAAAATTTGGGGTCTAGGGAATTTGGAATTTGGGGACTTTGGGATCTAGGGAATTTGGAATTTGGGATGTGGGGAATTTAGAGAATTTAGGGAATTTGGAATTTGGGAAATTTAGGATCTAGGGAATTTAGAAAATTTGGGATCTAGGGAATTTGGAAAATTTGGGATCTAGGGAATTTGGAATTTGGGACCCGGGTAATCTAGGGAATTTGGAATTTGGGGGATTTGGAATTTGGGGAATTTGGGATTTAGGGAATTTGGAATTTGGGAAATTTTGGATCTAGGGAATTTGGAATTAGGTACCAAGGGAATTTAGGAAATTTGGAATTCCGTGAATTTGGGATCTAGGGAATTTGGAATTTGGGGAATTTGGAATCTAGGGAATTTGGAATTTAGAATCTGGGGAATTTGGGGAATTTGGAATTCAGTGAATTTGGAATTTGGAAAACTTGGAATTTGAAAAATTTGAAATTTGGAGAATTTGAAATCTGGGGAATTAAAAATTTGCAAAATTTGGAATTTACACCCATTTCCAAATTTAAAAAACCACAATCTCAAAACCAGAAAAATTCCCAAATCCTAAAACACACAACCTTAGGACTGCAGAACTAAAACTTCCCGAAACCTAAAAGTTCCCAAGTACCAAAGTTCCAGCGATAAAAATCCCTTTAAAGTTGGTAGTTTTATCGACGGGGAGGTTCAGTTGATAGCAAAGGGACGTAATCCTTGCACCGGGTTGTACAGCGGAAACGTAACGAAGCGCTTTCGATTCCGCTCGCATTTCGGTCAACTCTGAAAATGTATTCTGCATCGCGGCTTTAGCGCAACCTTTTCGCTCGAACGTATGCAGAATTCTCGACGGAAGAGTTCACCGGCCGGGATTCCGGGACAAATAATACACGTGAAACGCTCGATATCCAGCCGAACCGTACATAAAGATACACGTTGGGATCTTCTTTTTCTCTATTTTACCCTGTTGGACGCGGGACATCACCGAAACAAAGAACTCCCACCACTGTGGAGCTTACGACCGTGGTGGACTACTACCACCGCTTAAATGCTTGATTTCTACGGCTTCGAAATTTGGCAATTTGTCAGTTTTTCAGTTGGAGGATATTGGTGTTTAGGGATATTGATGTTTGGATTTATTTGAGATTTAAGGAGGGTGGAATTGAGGAAGGTGGAGACATGGGATATTTGGAAATATTTAGGGAGTTTCAGGGGTATTTAAGTACGGTTGGTATTTGGGGGATTTGGGATCTAAGGATATAGGAATTTAGGGATATTGGGATCTGAGGATACTGTACTCTAGAGATATTGGGATATAGAGGTATTGAAAACTAAGGATGTGGTGGTTTAGGGACGTGGAGGTTGAGAGATGTGGAGGTTTAGAAATGTGACGATTTAGGGATGTGGGTCTATAGGTATGTGGTGGTTTAGTGATGTGAGGCTATGGGAATGTGGAGGTATAAGAATATTCAGATCAAAGGATATCATAACCTAAGGATGTTTATATCTAAGCACATTGAGTGCTATCTATACTGAAATTTGACAATTCAATCATTCAATAATTTGAGAATTTAAGAACTTCATAATTTTGAATTTATAAAATTTAAGGATTTGTAATTCTGCTGTTTAACCGTTTAGGCATTTAGAGACATTTGAAAATTTGAAATTTGAAATCATAAAGAAGAATAAAGATTGGAAAGTATAGGAACACGGAGACGTTGAAAATTCGTGACTTATCCGAAAAGTAAGAATAGGAGAACGCGTACGAGTTCGAGATCCGCTTGGATCCACTTTGGTCGCGCTAGCTCGCGAATTCAGGCCTCGACTATCGATCCGAACGCGGTTCGAGCTTCCTTGGCTCTGCTGATCGAAGATTAAATGTCGTTGCCAACTGCAATTTCAGCTTTCTCTCTCCGTTCCCAGACTCTCCCTGTGTCTCTGAACGCACACTTTTTCATGATGCTTCATCTAACTTGCGTCTTCTGTTGCTATCAAAGGTACAGAAAAAATATTTCTACCAAATTGTTTTCTTTTCCTTTTTAGTCGATATTCGCTGGGTCTTCAAAGCGAACAGTTTTCGATCAAGGTGTTGCTACCAAATCAACATGTAGCAAGCTGAAGTACCACCTTCAGTATTATTGTTTAAAATATTCGAAGGAGGAAATAGTATTATGTGTAAAAAGATAAACGTATTAACTGGAAGATGAGCATTGTGTGTTTTACAATATAGTCTCGCTATATGGCCCTAGATATACAGGCTGTCCCACAACTAGTGTACATGTGTAGAGTACGTAGAAGTATATGTAGTACGTATATGAAGAAGTGGAAAGTATTATAAAATGTACTAAATAAATGGAACTTATTGACCATATATCGAAACCATACTATATTAGTAACAGTGCAATATTTAAATAAAATGTCCATAAAAGATAACAAGCTGCGAGTAAAGTAGTAAACAATACATGATGAGAAGAGAAGATGAAACTCCTTAAGGTAAACATCTATTTAAGTAAATTTCAATGTTCGCAATTTATGGCCAATTAAAAATTAACTTGTATCGTGTATCAGTTCTATCCGACAGGTTACTGAAAGTGTTTCAACGATCGTAGATATCCTTATACGGGTTAGTACGTACAGAGTAGGCCATCGAAAGCTTGTTACTAGTCACCATTAATGTAAGCAGTAGTTATCCGTGGAATTTGCGATCTCCTTCTAATTAACGTCCAACAATGTTAAACTATGCGAGACTTTCCACGCGACAACTCGATAAAACCAGACAGAAGACCCGTTCCGAGTGGTTTCCTTCATCCCGGTTGCTTGTGTCTGACACGTACCACAGAAGAAGTCTTTCCACTTTGATCGCGAACCGTTTAATCATAAATTGTGCACCATTGGACCCGCATTATTCGACAATTTCCACGGAAATGAATTTCACTCGCTTTCAACGAGAACCAATAACTTTGAATCTGGTTTAAGTAACAATCTCTGGGTAGTCTTTGACCGATTATAATTTCATCGAAACGGTGGATATCGTTCCTTCTGGTTAGGATTACTCTTGGAACTAGATAATCTGGGTAATTGACACAATTTCGTATTTGGGGAATTTTAAGAGTGCAAAGGAAAATTGGAAACTCTTTTAATTGGTAGGTTTCAAACTTCGGAATTTGGGGAATTTTGAGTCTTGGGATTGTGGAACAAAGGGAATTCTGAGTTTAGAGATTTTTGAATTTGGGGAATTTGGAATTGGGGGATTTGGAATTTGGGGAATTTAGGATCTAGGGAATTTGGAATTTAGGAAATTTGGAATTTGGGATCTAGGGAATTTGGAATTTGGGGGATTTGAAATTTTGGGGAATTTGGAATCTAGGGAATTTGGGGAATTTGGAATTTGAGGGAATTGGAATTTGGGGAATTTGGGATCTAGGGAATTTTGGAATTTGGGGAATTTGGAATTTAGGGGATTTGGAATTTTGGGAATTTGGGGAATTTGGAATCTGCGGAATTTGGGGAATTTGGGATCTAGGGAATTTAGAATTTAGGGAATTTGGAATTGGGGGGATTAGAAATTTGGGGAATTTGGTAATTTGGAGGATTTTGGAATTTGGGGAATTTGAATCTGGGGAATTTGGTATTTGGGGAATTTGGAATTTGGGAAATTTGGAATTTGGGAAATTTGGAATTTGGGGAATTTGGAATTTGGGGAATTTGGTATTTGGGGAATTTGGGATTTAGGGAATTTGGAATTTGGGGAATTTTGGATCTAGGGAATTTGGAGTTTAGGGAGTTTGGGAAATTTGGTATTTGGAAATTTTCAGATTTGCAAATTTTATAATTTAAACATTCCAAAATTGAAAAAACAGATTCATTAATCTAAAAATTTTGCAGTGTACTTGAAAAACTTAGAAAGTTCAAAGGGAAATATAGCGTGTAAAATTTTCATGCATCATTTACCAAGAGTCGTAAAGGCACGACATTGAACGCGATTTTAATTAAATGCAAGCTTCCCAATTATTATGCTATTAACGCGAAAGCAATATCACGGTGTAGTTGAAATATACATGTATGTTGTGATACTGATTGAAATTCCTGTTTTTCTCTTGTATATCATGCATGGTAATTATTCGAAAAGCTACGTTATAAAGTGACGCAGCGAATAATATTGAAAATTCTATGAATAATATTTCGGAGAATCGTACAGGATGAAATTTACCGCCTATCGAGTGTTAACGATATTTTAACGGGTTCGTTGCGTGGCCGCAATTTAATATTTATGTATCATTAACTCGCATTTCGGTAGCGCTATGAAGTTTTATGAGTACAGTTTTAACAAAATTTCGATGCTCTATATAATTTATATGTACATGTAGTTATAGCTATAGTCATCTTAATAGTAGTGATTATAGTAACATTAATGTATTGTAACGCAACATTAAATGTCACTACGACTATAAGACAGTTATTGAAATAATGTTACATCTACATATTGGAAGGAAAATACTGAAACAATGAAACAGTGACACAGTAAAGCAATCAATGATCAGAGCAAAAAACAGTGAAATAAAAGAATAACAAAAATAGTAAAACAGTAAAGTAACACAATAACAAAATACTTGTATAAAACTACCGTCTATCTTTTTAAAAATGCATCTCTAGAATTAAAATTTTAAAGGCTATCAATTAACAGCAAGCTCCTTCGAATGACACGATAAGAAAATGTGTACACATTCTGGGAATGCACTCGTCACAAATTACCGATGTTTCTGCAGCTCTTAGGTACTCCGTAAAGAAAAATTGTTAACTCGGCTAAATCCCCGGCTGCGTGCAATCACGGTTCTTTTCTAGTCTGACTGCGGGTCGGTAGAACGGTAAAACAGACGGGAAACAATAACGATAACTTTTTAAAAATGCATCTCTAGAATTAAAATTTTAAAGGCTATCAATTAACAGCAAGCTCCTTCGAATGACACGATAAGAAAATGTGTACACATTCTGCCAATGCACTCGTCACAAATTACCGATATTTCTGCAGCTCTTAGGTACTCCGTAAAGAAAAATTGTTAACTCGGCTAAATCCCCGGCTGCGTGCAATCACGGTTCTTTTCTAGTCTGACTGCGGGTCGGTAGAACGGTAAAACGGACGGGAAACAATAACGATACAGCGTTCCATAATGCATATCAACGGCTGCCGGGCTCTCATTTCCCGCCACGTTTCCCTCCATTCACCCCCTCTTGTCTCGCTGGTCGGTACATCATTAAGCTCGCGACGCAGCGTCCTCCAGCTATTCTGCCCTTCGAATACGCCCGTATTCCATGTGGCGCGATACGTGTGCACCCATAGACTGATGCACACCATCGCAGCGAACCCCCGTAGTGATGGCCTCAAGACGCTCTCCCTCCAACGCGGAACAATCTCGATCCCCTCGCTAGTATCGATCTCCCCAATTTCGTTACGTTTCGGAGAATGAGATTTCCATAGCATTGCTTTGCGTGGAAACTTCGGATACTGGCCTGTGCGTTATTAAACTTTGAGCGAAGGGTTTCCTGCTATCGAATAAAGTCTGACGGGGATGAACACTGGTACATGGACTGTCGACGACGGTACCACTGAAGACTTCTTCTGTATTACTTGTTCTGAGCTACTTCTTGTACGCATTGAAGATATAATTTCTGTGTGACTATTGTAGGGTTTGTATGAAAATTATATGAGGTGTCTTGGTCATCCAATTAGGACCGTTATCAATTTTCTACATTTTACACCTTTACGCTCGAAAGGCGCCTCTCACGCGATTTAATACAATTATTTGAAATACGCATTATTTGATTAATTAATAGTGCTCATGTGATACATAAACACAGTGAAATAGGCAATATTGGAAATTATCAGTAGAGACATAACCTCAAAAGAACTCTAACACTTTAATTAATATTTTAAGGTTGCAAAGAATAAAATTATCTTCGAGTGCAGAGGGTTAAGAATAGCACATTTCTGTAACACATTCTGTACTTCTTGCAAACGAAACGCATCGTAACAAGTCTCCTGCATAATTCCCATTCTAAATTCGTACGTATATCATTTAAAAATGATCAAAGCAACTATCTTGGTACATTTACGAGTCCTCTCCTTCTCGAAAGCATATTTCTTCGTTGCCGAAAGTACGACACTGCCTGCGGTTCAAACTGCGGACCGATGGGAATAACCTACGATAGATATAGCCCTCTGGAAGACATGAACTAACGCGAACCCGTTTCGCTCTTGTATTCCCCGAACCATATCATTATAACAACGTTCTAGACATCGTTTATTTGTTACGGCGAGAGATTCGGTTAACTTATGCGCAATTTTATACGACCCCATGCCCCGATGGGGGTCGTTCTCGTTCCACTAACCAAACGGCCACGCGACAGTTTGCTCAAACAACGAGTAGACGAGTTTTACTTTGTTCGATACTGTTTCGACATAACGGTGGAATGTTACTCGACCACATCAATGGAAACAATTTTATAGGCATACAGTTTCGTGCATACCATCATTTTACTTTCAAATTTGATATTTGGGAATGTTGGTTATTATCTCATTGACACAGATTTATTCATTTATTAAATATTTGATTTATTTTGCTGTTATTTGGGGATGGGGTGTTTGTAGATACGAAACCATTGGTTTCTATATTTACACGTTATATTTCTCTTCGAATTTTCTAATTTTCGGAAATATCCCAAATTCCAAATTTTTCAAATTACAAATTCTCCAAATTACAAATTTACCGAATTCCAAATTTATCGAATTCCAAATTTACCGAATTCCAAATTTACCGAATTCCAAATTTCCCAAATTCCAAATTTCACAAATTCCAAATTTCCCGAATTCCAAATTCACCGAATTCCACATTCCCGAAATTCCAAATTCCCCAAATTCCAAATTCCCCAAATTCCAAATTCCCCAAATTCCAAATTTCCCAAACTCCAAATTCCCCAAATTCCAAATTCCCCAAATTCCAAGTCCCCCAAATTCTAAATTCCCCAAATTCCAAATTCCCCAGATCCCAAATTCCCCAGATCCCAAACTGCCTAAATTCCAAGTTCCCCAAATTCCAAATCACCAAAATTCTAAATCCCCCAAATTCCAAATTCCCTAGATCCCAAATTCCCTAAATTCGAAATTCCCCAAATTCCTTGACGCTTGGGAGATGGATCAATTTAACACAATAATTCGAAATTAGTAAGTTTTAACAAATTCTATAATTCTGTAGGTCGCGAAGGTCGCATAATGGTCCGTAAAATATTTGGAAAAATAACGAAGGTATAAAGCATATGATCAGTACGGACCATGCCAGATACAATCTGAGACCAAAGCAATACATAGCATGTGACATATTAACAACTGTTAAATTTGGTGGTTATCGTAAAATACTTATTACTGTTACTTCTGTGATTATTGGTGATGGCGATGGCGCGTATCGTGTGACTATAATTACTGAGTTAGTTAGTTATAGTATTGGTCATAATTATAATGATAATTATACAGTCATGGCAATAGTCATAGTGATAGTCATAGATATAGTCACAAATATAGTCACAGATATAGTTACAGATATAGTTACAGATATAGTCACAGATATAGTCACAGTGATAGTCACAATTATAGTCACGATAATAGTCATGATGATAATGATAGAAACAGTCGTTGTAACAATAGTCGTGATAGTCACACAGATAGTCACGGTAATAGTCATGATGGTAAGCATAGTAATAGTCACAGTAGTACTCATAGAGATAGCTACAGAGATAGTCACAGATATAGTCACAGATATAATTACAGATATAGTCACAGATATAGTCACAGTGATAGTCACAATTATAGTCACGATAATAGTCATGATGATAATGATAGAAACAGTCGTTGTAACAATAGTCGTAATAGTCACACAGATAGTCACGGTAATAGTCATGATGATAATGATAGAAACAGTCGTTGTAACAATAGTCGTAATAGTCACACAGATAGTCACGGTAATAGTCATGATGATAAGCATAGTAACAGTCACAGTAGTACTCATATAGATGGCTACAGAGATAGTCACAGTAACAATAATAGTCATGATAGTCACAACGACAATCACAGTAACATTCACAGCAATAGTCAAAATGTTAGACGATAGTCACAACGATAATCATAGTGATGGTTATAACGACAGTCATATTTAGTGTAAATCTAAGAAGTTTGATCTATCCTAAACGAGAAAGACAAAATGACTCTAATCAACATAAAGACCAAACTTAAAATTAAAATTGTTCATATTACCGTCTGATCTATAAATATTTACGAAAATTAATTAACATTTTGCAGCGGAAATTAGCAATTAATATGTACGCATTATTCATGTTCATAATAAGCAGTTAATATTTACATATCATTTCAATATACCTATTTGCACAGGTATATCGAGCATCATGTAACCGAAATGTTGTTTAATCGAGAATCGAATTGTTCGAGATATTTAACGTCGCATTTTTATTTAGGCGTGTAATCGAGACTCGATGGTCGTAGACGCGAACGAAAGCTTCCAATTTAGAACGGTAGAAAAATTACGAAGCCAACAAATTGATGTTTGCATGCGATCGCGATCAAACATCGGAACGATTATGAAATATTTGTCGAAGAGGGATGTTACAATTTTACGAGCCGAATTTGTTGCATCATTTTTTCCACGTCAACATCCGATTCCATCGAACTTCAAATACACAAATATGCACGCGTGTTCTCTGTACACGACTTTATCAAATAATGAAACGGATATTGAAACTCGTGGAATTTTTCATACGCGGATAATATTTTCGACGAAACGCGCATTCGATGGTCGTATGACTCGTGGAAAAAAGGTCGACGCTTTCGTATGGTTGATTAAATTAATTTTTGCCAACGTGCTGTATTATTTTATTCGTACTGACAATTAACTGTGTTACTCGCAATTTAGTAGAATATCAAATATGCTGTTTGCATGGAGCTGGAGATATTAATGTTGTATTTTAAAAAATATTTCCTTTTGGGATGAAATTTAATATTTGGAGTGGGTGAATGTTAAATTAAATGGCAGGGAATTTAACGGTGGTATTCGACAATTTTTGTGTTTGCCAATTCCCACATTTTCAAATTTCTACATTTTTAAATTTCTACATTTTTAAATTTCTACATTTTTAAATTTCTACATTTTCTAATTTTCACATTTTCCAATTTTCACATTTTCCAATTCCTACTTTTCCCAATTTCCACATTTTCCAATTTTCACATTTTTCAATTTTCACATTTTCCAATTTTTACATTTTCCAATTTCCACATTTTCCAATTTTCACATTTCCTAATTCCCACTTTTCCCAATTTCCACATTTCCCAATTCCTACATTCCCCAACTCCCACATTCCCCAATTCCCACATTCCCCAATTCCCACATTCCCCAATTCCCACATTCCCCAACTCCCACATTCCCCAATTCCCACATTCCCCAATTCCTAATTCTCCCAATTTCCACTTCCCTCAATTCCAATTACCTCAATTCTCAAATCTACAACCCTAAATCCCTCAACTCCCAAATAACCCAATTCAAAGCTGTCGCTCTCACGTCTATGCACCCGCAATCCTCACCCTCCGATTCGTCCATATTTTTCCGTAATAATTCATAAACGATGCTACAAATCCTATTTTTGCAAAGGGAAATCTTATTCAGAATCACGTCAGCTATCCTCCACTTCAGGGATCTACACTAGTTGTGAGACACCCTGTATACGATCCATACGTGATCTCATTGATTATTGTTTTTGCTAATATATACCTTGAAAATGAAGTCTCAACGAATATTTTGGCAAAGGAAAATCTTGTTCAGAATAACATCCTCTACCATCTTCAGTAGTTACACCAGTTGTGAGTCACCCTATAACCATATCTTACAAGTTATAACCGCACTTAACGAAACGCAACCACTCGGAGAATTTAGACGCAGCACGCGTGCTATTGTTTCGAGCATAGTCTGGTGCACGCATCGCACATTTCTCATCGGTTCGGTTGCTAGCAAAGGTCGCCATTAATAGTTGAGGTATAGATGGTTATCCGCGATTCATAAGTTCTAGACGCGTAGCTGGGCACTTCCACAATACGTTGTAATATTATCAACGAGTACTGAAAGCGATACCGCCCGCGGGTTGGGACACAATGCGGCATTTGTGCCACGAAAAATGCCACGTGGGTGTCGTCGCCTCTTTCTTCGCCTCCCGCCTCTTCCGCAGAAAAATGGAATAGTGCAGCTAGTAGAAGCTTCAACTTTTGTATTGCAGCTAGCTCACAAGATCGCTCGTGAGAGCTGCTCGGGGTCACGAGGCAATTTTTCTTTAGCCTCTTTCTAACGCCGTGCTTTTCTGATATCGTCGGTTTTTTTAGAAAAATAATGCAAGGAAGGATAATGTTTGCAGGGTGGAGATTTTGCGATTTTAGGAATTTAGAAATGTGAGGATTTTGTTCTGGAGTTTTAGGTTTGGAACTTGTGAATTGAGAATTGAATAATTCTAGAATTTGTGAAAATTCTGAGGAGGAAAAATCCTTTTCAAATGTGAAAATTCAAAAAATGGAAAGTTGTTGAAAATAAAATTTAAAAAATTGTTAATTTCAAAATTATTCATCCAAGCTGCATCACAACAAAAACCTGAAAAAGTAAAATAATGTATAAAATATGTTCAAACATCCATATTTTTCCCAAAAATAAAATATAATACTATGTCCTTCCATCACATTACATATAACACTTGAATGATCAATAACGAAAGAGATATATGCAATATTAAAGTTCTAATCCTATACGTAGCACTATAGAGCAGTTTCCTTCAGGTAATTCATTACCTACAGAGAATTTTGAATTAGATTTCGAAATCGACCTCGGCTGGCCAACCACAAATCTGGTCTCAGACTCATTTACTAAAAGCCGCGTCATTAAAAATGCCCTTTATGAAGGAAACTACGTATCGGTGATACTGTAGTTTCGTCAATTTCACCACCGAGTTGTTAGTTCAAAGGAGAATGCGTGATAGAGTTAATGCTTTTGATCCTGTATGCGAGCTTCTTCGCTATAATGCATCTAATTAAAAGAAGCTGACTTTTATTTCGGTAAACAAAGACTGTAGCATTAATAATTTTCTTGCATGAACACTGAACTTACCAGCATGTGTACTTAATTTGAAATTAAAAATGAAGTTAAAAAATAAATAAACAAACGGTGAAACATAAATTAGTACACACATTTATCCTTTTCTTTGATGATAATCAATTCTGATTTCATAAAATATATTTTAACAAAATGTTGAACATAAAATGTTTCTTATAATAAGAAACTAAACCTACTGACATATAATGTGTTCTTAATTTGAAATTAAAAATGAAGTTAAAAAATAAATAAACAAACGACGAAACATAAATTAGTACATGCAATTATTCTTTGTCTTGATGAAAATCAATTCTGATTTCATAAAATATATTTTAACAAAATGTTTAACATAAAATGTTTCTTATAATAAGAAACTAAACTTACTGACATATAATGTGTTCTTAATTTGAAATTAAAAATGAAGTTAAAAAATAAATAAACAAACGACGAAACATAAATTAGTACATGCAATTATTCTTTGTCTTGATGAAAATCAATTCTGATTTCAAGAAATGTATTTTAACGATATTGTTTCTTATAATAAGCTTGTGAAGCGATCATTTAACAAGTTTGGTAGTTTTAGTCTTAAATACTTAGACTTCCACATCTCCAATATTTTGAAGCCGTACATAAATTTTGAAACTTTCATTTCCTAAGAATGAACGAATACTATTTTCCTTTTCGGTCATGTTTTCCGTAGCGAAACTAGATCCGCTGTTGACTGTACGCTAGCGCAGTTCGCAATCAACCATCCGGAGCATGTTCGTTCTCTAACTAATTAACGAGTAAAGCGAATTAGCGGACGATCTATCGATCGATGCCGTGCAAGTGTTTCCGGGGGGTGGAAAAAGTTGCGCGAGCAACGGAGCGAAGTTGGCGAACCCTCGAAGCGGAAGGCAACGACCACTCGACTAATTTCATTTCGGTCCGATCGTAAAACGAAGGCGAAAAGAGCCGGTGGCTAAGGAGCGGAAATAGTTGACAGGTAGGTCACGCGTCGAGGCAACGTCGGTTCGTCTTAATGCTCGCGGTTCCTGGGGGACGTGGTCAAAAGGTAGGCGAGCACCGTTGTTACGCGCCGCGAAGAAGAGAGCAGAAGATGTCGGGAGAAGGGAGACAGTTGGCCGTTCGAACAAAGCGGCCAATCTACCGAGTCTTCCTTTCTGACGACAAACCGCCTCTCGGCTCGGTTTCGCGAACGTGGCACGACCGCCGGTCGATCGCGATCCCCGGACACCGTTCAAATTCTAACAAGACTGCCGAACCTCTGCAAACCTGCGGGAGCGCAAGCTGTGAATTCCGCTGCGTGGGGAAATCGGAAAATAAGCGGGTGCATTTCGCTTTTGAAGTGTTACTGCCCTCAGTGGCAAAGGCTACTTTATGCAATTTATATCGAATATTTCTGCGAATTTTGGAGACAAAGGAAATCCTCTTAAGTGCACAGGAACATTCAGATTTGAGGAGTTTGTGATTTGGAACTCTAGGAATTTTTTGGAAGTAGAGGTTTAGGATTTAGGGATTTTTTAAACTAGAGACTCAGGCTATAGAGATTTTTGAAATTAGGAATTTGGAATCGGGTATCTAAGGATTATGAGATGTGTGGATTTTTCATATTACTGATTAGGAAATCTAAGAATTTTTGGAGCTAGGTATGTGTGAATTTAAGAATTTGAGAATCTAGGTAATCATTTGTCTTCAAATTGAAATCTGAATCTTCCAAAATTTCAAGCACTCGAAATCCAGTTTCGAAATTACAGAAGTCCACAGTCTAAAAATTTCAACTCTCTATACCTACTTATATACCTTTACCTCTACTTGTCACATGACCTTAAGCAAGATGGCACCTAACTTGATCACCTTGAATCGCTCCTAAATTATATGTACTATACAAAGAAATGTTCCGTGCATAATATCAAGGCTAAAACATTGTTGTAGTCGATTGTTTATGGGTAGAAGGTGCACCTACAGGAAATACGAAGGTGAACTTCATTCTTTTCCTTCTGAAAAGACTGCGCTCTTGTGCGTGAAATAGTATTCAATTTTGAGATCACGGCCGTCATAGGTGAAAGTATCGCGTCTTTAGTTTAAAGATCGCGGTTTTAGTTTGAAAATTATCGCAACATTCGGTTCATCATAATCTCGAAAGCGACGAACTCAATCGACATCTGGCTCGATTTGAACCCTTTCGTTGCTAAGGGTGACCGTGGACACCCATCGCCCTTTGGGTATCACGGGTGACTACGATCTTTCATCTCTCGGTGTACGAGGGTGTTTCAAAAATTACGACGCGGGAGAGGGAGACATAAAACCGCGTGCAAAAATAATTCCAAAACGTAGAGGGTTGTCTTTTCATTCGTACATGTAACGTATGTAGGAGATTCTTAGGCATATACAATGTAAGATTACGTATGTGCTGTGTACAGAAATAATTAAAAAACGTAGAGGGTGTTATTCATTTCGTATGTGTAATATGTTGGTACATATAGGTATGTGTAAGTAGTTTTTTCACATGTGTGTACTCACACGTACGTACATATGTATATGTAACTACTTCTTTCATATGTATATACTTACACATGTATGTACATATGTATATGTAACTACTTCTTTCATATGTATATATTCACACATACGTACATATGTATATGTAGCTACTTCTTCCACATGTATACACTCACACATACGTACATACATATGTGTAACTACTTCTTCCACATGTATGTACTCACACATACGTTACATATGTATGTGTAACTACTTCTTCCACATGTATATACTCACACGTACGTACATATGTATGTGTAACTACTTCTTCCACATGTATACACTCACACATACGTACATACATATGTGTAACTACTTCTTCCACATGTTGACAAATTCCCAAGTCACCTTCATTACCTTAAACCTAAACTAACTACAAATAAAAGTGATCACATCGATCGGTGCAAAATTACTCATCCTCTACGTGTGTGAACGTATCGCATATTTAAGGTGAAACTTCGAAAATTCTGCAATTCCAACAAAATGCAAAGAAGCTAAGGTTAAAACATCGAAAAGTCATTGGTCGATATCCGCAGCGCATTGTCGTGGACGAAAGGTCGGGAAACGGAAGATAGGGAGCGAGGAAGCCCGACGGTATGGGGCTTCAATCGGCGAACAGGACTGTTAAGCGAGCAAGTTCGATGCCACGGAGCCCGGGTCAGACGATTCGACGAGATTAGGGAAAGACGTTCGATCGGACGAGCGGTTTTTCTCGTTTCTTTGCCGCCGCGACTTTCGTAGAACTTCGCTCGTTTACCGAACGCGTCTCGAACGCCAGCTCGACGAGGCCACTTTGTAAACTGTCGCCGAGCACTGGCTACGAATCGACGATCTCGGATTCTGCTAGTCCACTTTATCGATGCCTGATACTTGCAACAAGTTGCGATAACGCGTAGACTGACCGTTATGTCCTACCAAATCTTCGTCCACTTTTATCGTCCGCGTCTGCTGGATAAATTCGACGACGATAACTCTTTTTACTTGTACAGAGTTTATGACTGAGGGGTGGTTTATTGTTGATGGTGTTTTGGAGATCGAGATTTTTATGGGGTTTGAGTATCGTGTTCAAGATTTTAGAAGTTGGAGGTGGCACGAGTGGAACGGTGCAATAGTAGAACAGTAATGCAGTAGAGTAGATAGTACATTAGTAGTAGTATAAGCAGAGTAGTGGTGTAGTGAAGTAATAAAGTGGAAGTATAGTGGAGTAAAATAAAATAGAATGAAGTAGTAGAAAAATAAAATACTGGAATGCGGGTAAAACTAGAATACTAAAGAACCATAGCATCAGTAATAAATAACAAGGTTAAAAGGGGAACTGATAAAAATATGTTTCATCCGAAAAAGTTTCCATGCTTTCTCCTTCATTCGGCTCCAGCGAACGATTTATACAGATGTTCGCTTAACTTCATTATTCAAAGAATTCTCGCCATTCTCGATGGTGTCGTATGGATAAAATATGTCAAGGAGAAACTTTCTGTTTCTGGAGGGCGAAAGAAAATTGGCCGGCAAACTTTTCTCTCAGACTTTCCCTTTATACTTTCGGTTATTACGAAAAATCTCTGAGTAATGACACTTCCACGATCTCTCTAATATGGAAAAATATTTGCATAATGAACTCCGCTCTATCCCATTATGATTGAACATCGAACGAAAAGTTTCTCTGCTTTGATACTTAAAATGGGTGTTACCACGGTAAAAGTAGACTGCCGTTTCGCTTTCAGTCACCCTCTGAACAAAGTCAATCCATTTCATTCGACTACCTACAGAAAACAAAACTTCAAAGCGACTTCGAGTCGTTTTTGTAAGGGATGTTAGGCGAGTTGGGCCAACTATTCATTTTCAGTAGTATTATTCACTGTTTCAGTATACCACTGTTTCACTAATTCCACTGTTTCACTATACCACTGTTTCACTATTCCACTGTTTCATTAATTCCACTGTTTCACTATTCCACTGTTTCACTATACCACTATTTCAGTATACCACTGTTTTATTATTCCACTGTTTCACTAATACCATTGAGCCACTATACCACTGTTTCACTAATACCACTGAGCCACTATACCACTGTTTCACTAATTCCACTGTTTTACTACACCACTGTTTCACTAATACCACTGTTTCACTAATACCACTGAGCCACTATACCACTGTTTCACTAATTCCACTGTTTTACTACACCACTGTTTCACTAATACCACTGTTTCACTAAACCACTATTTCACTAGTACCACTGTTTCACTAATACCACTGTTTCACTACATCACTGATTCACTAATACCACTGATTCACTAATACCACTGACTCACTCATACCATTGTTTCACTAATACCAGTTTCACTAATACCAGTTTCACTAATACCACTGTTTCACTATACCACTGTGCCACTATAGCACTGTATCACTATACCACTGTACTACTATACCACCAGTCTACTATACTACTATACTACTATACCACCGGACTACTATACTACTATACTACTATACTGCCAGTCTACTATACTACTATATCACTATATCGCTATACTACTGTACTACTATACAACTATACCACAATACTATTATGCTACTCAGCTAGTATATCTTCTTTATTAAACGCCTTATCGTGTCAACAGTTTATTTCTCGAGAACCACAAGTCGTAGAAAAAAACGGATCACAGATTTGGAATCAGCGTGATCGAATTAGTCTAAAATCAAATTTTTGTCAACCTGTAACAATTTTTTTTTTAAGCGACAAAAATTTTTTTTTTAATTTAAAATTTAAATTGCGCTAAATATTAATATGTACTTTTTTAAGTCTTGATTATTAAATTTTATTAATCTATCATTAATATGTCGAATGTTTCGACAGGCTTATCTAGTTATTATATTATTGCACTAAGTACGCGACTATATCACTATTATTACTGTTCCTCTATTCTACCATTCGTCCATTCTACTATTCTATTCCACTAGCAATGGCAGAATACTACTAAAGTCGAACCATAATCTCAATTTAAATATTAGCTATATGAAAGCGATGTTGATCGTCATTTTGAACACCTATAATTTTAAGATGACCAGCTTAAAGCAATTTTCGTATTTTCCACCTATTACATTACAAGCGTAACAATAAAATATTGTGTTTTCATGGAATGCCCTGTATCTTGTCTGAATACGGAGATTTCTCGGCTTGAATAGGGAGCACGTAGAGCTCGTCGGAATAACAATAAACACTTCCATTAGAATGATAGGAGTAAATAGCATAAAATACGTATTGATTAGGAAAACATGGCCACAGGTCAGGCCGTTTGTCCATTTAATGGCGAAGATCTCGAGAAAAGCTCTACAAATCCTGAACACAACGAGGTTGGCCTCACGGGACTAGCGGTAGCAATGAAACGAGGGCAGTAAATCTACGGAAGAACGGGATTCGGCTAGGAAACTCAGCGGGAAATTTAAAGTATTTATAGTTTATATACGTACGGTACGTACGAGAGGAGCCGTTGAACAAAGGTTACATCTTTTATCCCCCTTCGAGTTCCTCTTCTTGGTCAAGGTTTCTCCAATCTTTTTTCCGTACTATCGATCCTTCATATCGAAACGAACGCGTTCCCACGATGGAGATATTTCTGGCTCGTATGCACGCCCGGATGAGAATACGCGGACATTTTTAGACGTACGCAATCGCTCGACTTTGACCTTGCACTCTGCCTTTCGTTTTTACACGCGCGGTGCAGAAACGTGATGGAATCCGATATGCAAATTAATTGTACCACTCGTCGGAAGCTTAAGCTTTTAAGCCTCTTTACGCGTTACGCATGGACTAATTGAAAATTCATGTGATCCAGCTTTTTTACGCGTATTAACGACGGGTAGAGTCGTTTACCAGACAAAGGTAAACAGTGACTTTTGCGAAATACGATTGGGCTTTCAGCGTCAGCACACCTGCTAGAAATGTGTTGAAAAATGTGGAGTAAAACGGCAATATTTAAGTAGATATGTTATAATAGATGTAACGAATTGGTGGAATGATTTGGTGGTACGGTGAAATAGTAAGATTGTACATAGTAGTTCAATAAAATGGCAATATGCAAAGTAATCCTTAAATAATCCCAAAAAGAAGCATAACTCGTAACGTCCATTTTATTTCCCCAAAAACTGTAACGCGTTTACGCCGTTACCAGATGGTTCAGAAACGGTCGCAGCCACCGTGGTGCTAGGTTTAATGGATGTCAGAGTCTCGTGTTTCTCGCAGTGCATACTTGTATGTGGACGTCGCGTCGTGTCGTGTCGCGTCGCGAGATAGTCCATGGTATCGTGTTTCGATGTAACGTAAGAAGCATGAAAATGAAACCGGACATTACACTCGCGGAATAGAGACCATTGTTGTATGACATAATAAAGGGATTGCTTGAAAACACGGCCAAAGATTGTTGCTGTTTTGCGGTCGAAGACAGGTGACGCTTTATCGCTATCTTCATTCTCCTCGAAACTCGTCGTTCTTTAATTACTTCACTCTTCGTAGACACGCGATACCGCGTACTACGTGTTTGTATCTTCGAAGAAAAATCTCGTTTATCTACGTTTTTGTTTGTAATTAATAGTCTGCGAATTCCGTAATGGTTATTGTAATGCGCTATCAGATATCCGGATCGAAAGTTATATGTCAATAATTCGATATATTATCGATATATCGTAAATACATACATTCGATATGTTATGAAGGCATCATTGATAGATCTTAGTATTATTTTAGTAAGGTTAGTTGAAGTTAACGTTAGGTTAGGTTAGGCTAATGTCAAACTTAGGTTAGGGTAAAGTTAAAGATTAGGGTTAGGTTGAAGTTAGGCTGGTTAGGTTAGGTTAAAGTTAGAGTGAGGTTAGGGTTAGGTCGAAGTTAGATGGTTAGGTTAGGGTTAGGTCGAAGTTAGATGGTTAGGTTAGGGCTAGGTCGAAGTTAGATGGTTAGGTTAGGGGTAGGCCGAAGTTAGGTTGGTTAGGGTTAGGTTAGGGCTAGGTCGAAGTTAGGTCGGTTAGGTTAGGGTTAGGTCGAAGTTAGGTTGGTTAGGTTAGGGTTAGGTTAGGGTTAGGTCGAAGTTAGATGGTTAGGTTAGGGCTAGGTCGAAGTTAGATGGTTAGGTTAGGGGTAGGCCGAAGTTAGGTTGGTTAGGGTTAGGTTAGGGCTAGGTCGAAGTTAGGTCGGTTAGGTTAGGGTTAGGTCGAAGTTAGGTTGGTTAGGTTAGGGTTAGATTAGGGTTAGGTCGAAGTTAGGCTGGTTAGGTTAGGTTAGGCTTAGGTTGAAGTTAGGTTGGTTAGGTTTGGGTTAGGTCAAGGTTAGGTTGAGGTTAGGTTGAGGTTAGGTTCGACTAGGCTAAAGTTAGGTTGTATTAGGTTCAAGTTAGAGTTTGGTTAGATAGAAGTTAGGTTAGGTTCAAGTTAAAATTTCATTTTATTGAAGGTAGATTAGATTCAAGTTAAAGTTTGGTTGTATTGAAGTTAGGTTAGGTTCAAGTTAAAATTTCATTTTATTGAAGGTAGGTTAGATTCAAGTTAAAGTTTGGTTATATTGAAGTTAGGTTAGGTTCAAGTTAAAATTACATTGGGTTCATACTTTGATGGAGTTAGGTGAAATTGTAATTATATTCTGTTGCATTAGATTAAATTACAATTAGAATTCTGTCAAGGTTATGTCAGGTTTCCATTTCATTTTAGTTTAATTCAATTTGGATTCAATATAAGTTAGGTCGCAGTATAGCCCTCACTTATGATCCTATTGAAGTTATGTTAGGTTCAGTAAAGATAAGACCGGATCACCCGAAGTTCATCTGGAATTTCGAAGTTTGTTAGGTTAGGTTAACCATATATCGGTGGATTCGAGATATCCGTAGCGCATCAATAATCGGCAACAGCACCTCCGGTCCCATAAGTTTGATTCATTGAAGTAATTGCAAGTGGGTATCTCCCGTTGGTATCGGTCGGTAGGGCAGTGGTCGGACCTGGTGAATCGTAACACGTGTAACTATTGCTCGGAAAAGGAAATTCCTCCTGGCGCAATAACGATTCTCGAAGGTGGAGGCGCGTGGAATACTGTAACACTCCGTAGCGAAGGGTACTGAATAGACCATAACGGTAACCGTTATCGTTACCCACCTATGTTGCTATACGGCCAATCAAACGGTACCTGTCCGTACACCGTGCGCCTTCTTACTCGAAAGCTCCGTGTAAATTGAACGGGGTGTCCCACTTTGATTCGAAGATCGATATCGCCGATATGGCGGTTCCTTGTATGCGAACTCTCCGTGGAAATCGAACTGAGTGTCTCATTTTTGATTCCACCGTCAATAGCGTCGATATTGATTCGTGAGATTTGCTTGTTTAGAAAAGATTGTCTGGACAATCGAAAGTCCTATTTACCCACTCGAGTATCCCCGAAAATATTGATGACGTGTTTTTGATCGAGGTTGTTTGATTTTGACGGACTTTGGCGAAGGTAGCTTCTTTCTGTGTGGACGCGAAGGCCAAGTTTAAATAGAGATGTATATTTTTTAATATGTACACTGTCAAAACTAACTAATCATAACTGAGATAATTTTGTTGATTCTATGGAAGAAGGGAATGTAGTATTTATTGTCAATTCGAGGCACCTGGAGGCCATCCGAAATTACTACTCACATCTTCTACTGCTGCGAATTTTTATTTATGACCATACTACTTGCCAATCGCGCCAGAGCGTTCTAACATTTTATTTTTCTTCCCCTTTTATCGTCTCGCATCGAGGGAATGTACAGCGTCATTGTCGAATAGAGGTTATTTGCTAAATGCGAGATTCATGGGAACATGGATCATAATAAAAAGAGGGAGAACCTTTTCCGATAGAGGTTATAAGGTTTTTGCGTCAGATGGATTTTTCTGTTTCTTCGAGTCCGTAAGTGCCATAGTTTGAAGGAGAAAATTATTTCCTCGTGTTTTATGATGTATACCTTTATCACAATAACTCCCGAACAATCAAAAAAGTAAATGAAATAAGAGAAAATAATGCTAATATCGATAATGACACAAAGTACTTCTTACGATTGTACAATAATAGAGATATAATTAAAGGATAATTCGGATGAAGAATAATTCCACAGTAAGAAGGGAAAAGAAATATCGAAAGCGCGAGATTCATCTTTATACGTACTCGCGAAGAAAAGCTTTCGAAAGTTGTAGAAATTAAAGAAATGAAACGCCGTCCAACCAGAAGCAAAGAGAATGCAATTATGAACTTTATTTTATGCTCTCGCGGTGAGACCGAGCTTCGCAATTAACCCTTTGAATAAAAGTTTACCGTTGAGTTCCCGTCAGCGTGGATGTTTCGTACGAAAAATTTCTCTTACGGAATTACGTATTATTAGCAAACACGATGAAAAAGAGAAGCTCTTACGATCGTGCTTTGTTATGGAGAATCACGGTCTGATTGCGCACTCCGTGATACCTGTTCCATGACGGGCCAAAACAATAATTCTATCTTTTGATTCTACTCTCGGACGAAGTTATTAACGCGTTCCACGCGATACACTGTTATCGGTATTTCATATTTCCGCGTCATCGTTATTTCAAGTATGCTAAGCGTTTGCGATGTGAACATTTTTATTTCAAACATATCTACCAGGCTTACAACTTTTTTACTGAACTTTGTAATATTTTGTATGAGTTGCAGTATGTGGAGATATAACGGTATGATTATACAACAGAGAGATGTACGTTGATATATGAAAGTACACGTATGGTGATATAATACTAAAGAACAGAATGAGTGGTCATATAATATGCGGTGAAACAACGTGTGGCAATATAGTCTGCTGTGATATATCGTATTGTGATGTGATGTATAGTAATATGACGTAAGACAATATAGCGTGATGATATCATGTAGTGGCAATATAACACGCAGGAATATAACATGTGGCAATATAGTCTGCTGTCATATATCGTATTGTGATGTGATGTATAGTAATATGACGTAAGACAATATAGCGCCTGGTGATATTACGTAGTGGTAATATAATACGCGGCAATATAACGAGAGGCAATGTAACGCGTGGCGATACAACGCGAAGAAATACGACACATGCTAATATAGCGTATAATGGTTATATCACGCGTCACGGATGGTTATATAACGCGTGGTGATATAACGCGTGGCGATCTATCGCGTTGTTAATATAACGCGTGGCGATATAACGCATGGCGATACAACGCGTGGCGATACAACGCGTGGCGATATAACGTGTGGCGATATA
Organism: Megachile leachella; assembly: GCA_963576845.1. NCBI lineage: Eukaryota > Metazoa > Arthropoda > Insecta > Hymenoptera > Megachilidae > Megachile > Megachile leachella. The sequence goes on along the minus strand of OY756248.1, from coordinate 6,950,569 downwards.
ACGCGTGGTGATATAACGCGTTGGTAATATAACGCGTTGGTAATATAACGCGTGGCGATATATCGCGTTGGTAATATAACGCGTGGCGATATATCGCGTTGGTAATATAACACGTGGCGATAGAATGCGTGGCGATATATCGCGTTGGTAATATAACGCGTGGCGATATAACGCATGGCGATACAACGCGTGGCGATACAACGCGTGGCGATACAACGCGTGGCGATACAACGCGTGGCGATATAACGTGTGGCGATATAACGCGTGGTGATATAACGCGTTGGTAATATAACGCGTTGGTAATATAACGCGTGGCGATATATCGCGTTGGTAATATAACGCGTGGCGATATATCGCGTTGGTAATATAACACGTGGCGATAGAATGCGTGGCGATATATCGCGTTGGTAATATAACGCGTGGCGATATAACGCATGGCGATACAACGCGTGGCGATACAACGCGTGGCGATATAACGCGTGGCAATATAACGCGTGGTGATATAACGCATGGCAATACAACGCGTGGCGATATAACGCGTGGCGATATAACGCGTGGTAATAGAACGCGTGGTGATATAATGCGTGGCGATATAAGGCGTGGCGATATAACGCGTGGCGATATAACGCGTACCAATACAACGCATACTAAAACAACACATAACAACAAACACAAAAATCAACAACACAAAAAACAATTAAAAATGACCCGCGTGAAGGTTTCTATTCGTGCCTACATAACGTAGTCATAAAACTTGTAACAGCACTCCAAATTGTGCTCGATTAATCTCATTATTCCACCGCAGAAAGATTAAAAGAGAAAAAGAAAGGTGGGATTGCGTGAGATAAAGGATTAACGGCGACAAGAAGACGACTCGAATCGAGCGAGTATCACGAGATACATACATGATCGCAGCACGATGCAAAAGACAGGTGCATAGACAGATTCGTCCACGAGGGGTTGTATATTCCCATAGCTCGGAAAATAGATTGCTTTCGCGTGCACGCGCGACGAACGATCCTGCAATTTCTACCCTTTTTCCGCGGACAGACAGGCTCGTCGAGATCTCGTCGCGAGATTCACTTAGCGTGTTTCGATAACACGACACGATCTCGAAACCCCTAGACGATCGGCAGACACGGTACGTGGAGGTTTTCAGGAATATCGTTTGCCTCTCATTCGAGTATACGCACATTCGAGTGGAACGTGGAATTCTTTCGATTAAGAGTAATGGTGGATTGCTATCCATCGCTCATTTTGATTGATGAGAAATGATGTTGGAATTACTTTCAGTATAATCAAGTAAGTACTTTTTCAGGACCTTGAAATTTTGAAGAGTATAATGATACTCGAATATTTTGAAATTTCATCATAAGATGTCTGGGATCTTGTCCGAATATCCTTAGAATTTTTGTAGTATTTCGATAAAATGTTTTTAGAGTTCTCCTAGGGTTACGCTGAAATACATTCGATATTCTTATGATTTCACTAGAACATGTTTTCAGAAAGCCATAAAATATGTCTGAGGTATCCTTGGAGTATGTCTGAGACATCTATAGAATATTCTTAAAATTTCATCAGAAATGACTAGAGTGAAATTGTGGAAGTCATAGTTTGCATGAAGTTTGTCGAGGTGAAAATGTCAAATTTAAAAAGAACGATGGCAGACGAAAAATTTTCGCGCGCTTCCGTACACTTGTCGCTCCGTCGGGTTTTATTTGATAAATCAACAGAACGGCGGGCGACCACGCGAAGAAACGCGAGGCATTTCCGAGGTACGAGGTTTGTTCGTCACAAAGACGCTGAAAAGTGAAACCGGAGAGAAAAGTCGCGCATTCGGTTGCTCGTAATTATTTTGCACTTGAATTGAAGCGGGAAGAACAGGTGGCACACCGGTTGCAACAGTCCGCATCGCCGGCAATATTGTGCAAAACGTTTTTCTTTCAGTCGTAGCTAGCGAAGATTTCATTCGCAAAGAGATATTTTCGCCGGCTCCTCCTACCGGCCCCTTCAACGTTCGCGATAAAAGGGGGAATGAAAGAAATTCCTTGAATCATTGTCCCGCGAGTAGAAAAGATCGTAATAAGTCCGTCGTTAAAAGACGCTTCTTGAATACGATGGATTTGCCTTCGTTCAACTCGCCGGATCACAACGTTCTCTTTCTTTAACACGTATTAATACGTTTTTATTCATCCTTGTACCCCGCGTCTCCGCGATTCACCGCGCTCTGTTTCTTCCTTTCGTTCGTCTCATCTCGGCCGCAGTTAATTATTAATTACAACGAGTTTATTTAAACGATTCATCGAAGACTGTTTGGCTTACCGGATCAATTTTTCAGTTCTCGCCGCTTCGCTCGTATTTCTTCGTTTGAAAATTTAACGATGATAAAGCACAACCTTGCAGATTGTGGACTTTGAAGTAACGAATTAAACGGGCGAGAATGAACGAACGTGGAGGGTTCCTTGCGTTTTTTGTGTATCCCTTCGACGAAACTTTGCAGACCGCTTCTGGTGGTCTTAAATCAACTCTACCTTCGTCTGATTATAAATTACCTTCTCGCCACTGTTACAAATTGCAAGTCACCCTCGCAATTATAAATTATATCCTTATATTTTTAATAACATTACAAATTACTAGTTACCCTTTTATTTTACACAAATTATATTCTCGATAGTAATACTGATTTTGTAGGGATCTAGGGATATTTTGGAATCTATGAATATTTGAGGATCTAGGGATATTGGGAGATCTAGGGATATTGGGGAATTTAGGGATATTTGGGGGTCTAGGGATATTGGGAGATCTAGGGATATTGGGAGATCTAGGGATATTGGGAGATCTAGGGATATTTGGCGATTTAGGAATATTTGGAGATCTAGGGATATTTAGAGATCTAGGGATATTTGGGAATCTAGGGATATTGAGAGATCTAAGGATATTTGGGGATCTAGGGATATTGGGAGATCTAAGGATATTTGGCTGTCTAGGGATATTGGGGTCTATGAACGGGGAGTATAGGGATATCGGTGTCTACAGATGTCGGGGTTCAGGGACTCTATATCTAGTGATACCAATATCTAGGAGTGTCGGATCTTTGAGATATCGGTATCTGAGAATATAAGTATCTAGAAGTATCAGAACATATGAATATCGGTATTTAGAGATATGGATATCGAAATATGTTGGATCCTAAGGATATTGGTATATAAGCATATCGGTACGTAGCTGTAACGCTTCTAAGGTTGTCAGAGCCCAAGGTAGCTCCAGTACTACCAGAATTTGCAGACATGAACATTGGGAGCTAGAAATGAGCCGCTCAGTGCACACATTAATTAACTCCATTTTTTGAAAAATCTTAAATTATTATAAATATAAAAAGTTATGACTATACCAAATGCTTTAACACTTAAATTTAAGATGTTTCAAAAAATGGAGTTAATGTGTGCACTGAACGGCTCAAATATCTATGTCATACATGTACCATTCCTATTTCTCACTTTTACTATAACGAATGAAGCCAATTGCATCCACAAAAGTATAAACTGTTCGTTTCCTAAAAACCCATCTTCAGCCGTAATTATAATATTGCACCCCCAGCAGAATCCTATTATATCTCCTACGAAGTAATTCCCTGATCAATCGTACCCGAATGTCCGCGCTGGCCGTCTCGCTGTCACGAAATTTCTTTATTTTTTCTTCGATAAAGCGAACAAAACATCCGTTCACAAAGCGCTTACACGCTCCATTAATCTCTGGACGACGACAAAGGAAGTCGCCGTAACTGTGTCAATAATTCTTGCAGCGGACTTCGGACGGGATCGATTTTCGCGAGAAGGAGAACAACAATGGTGGCGGCGCGATCTCGTCGTTTCCATTGAATAAATGATAAACGCGGTAAACGGGGTCCTTTCGTCTCCTCTGCTGTTTCGCCGAGTCGAATGAATAGCGTTGAAACAGCTACCCGCGCTGGATCCGATGGAGCTTCTTTTTCTTTCTGTTTCCTTTTTTTTTACGCTTTCTTTCTATCCTGGCCTCGCGTGTTTTTTCAGTCTGCACGGATAAATAGAAGTTTTATTTTCCCCGCAGTTGAAAAGGTATAAGCTTGCCGGTCGCATTCATACTCGGGTACCGTTTAACGTAACAGTCGCGGAATGCGTGGAAATTGCGCCGCTACCCTCTTAGGATCAAGATCAGGATAATTACATGGCTGACGGAAACGTAGGACCAGACGTTTTCGTCTGATCAACGACGATTCTTCCCAGTGAAACCGAAACCCTTTGCAGTCCTCTCCCGCGCGAAATTACACCCTCTTCTATGTATTTCTCATTCGACGTCTTTTGTAATTCTTTTTATTGTAGTCGGTGCAAAAATAATTGCTGATCATATTAATATTCGATAGCTATTTGTACTAGCATACCTAACATACCTAACCCACTAACCAACCTAACCTACCTGCCTAACATACCTAACCCACCTAACTTACCCAACATAACATACCTAACACACTTAACTCACCTAACCAATCTATAATAACTTACCTAACATAACATACCTAACACACCTAACCAACGTAACTTACCTAACATAACCTACCTAACACACCTAACCAATCTAACTTACCTAACATAACATACCTAACACACCTAACTCACCTAATCTACCTAACATACCTAATCTAACATTAAAAACTTAAGTGTTCAGAGATTTTTAAATTTGACAATTTAGTTTATAAAAATATTTATATAGTGTAGTAGAGGCTTCACACAGACACACCAAAAAATGACTTTTGTATTTACATGTAAATATAGTGTAGTAGATAGTGAAGCAGAGAAAGGTTTAGTGGTCTTGAAGTATATTGTCAATGACATCATTTTAGATCATTTTTCTATGTACATATACCCTCTATTCTGTACATGTAGTATTCTGAGATATTTGCACAAATATTTTTACCATGATAATTATAACATGACAGCGATTTTAATGACATGTCTTGTAATGAAGTGAATTTTAATGAAGTGTCTTGTCAAGGACTTCATTGTGAAAGTTTGTATTTGTCATACTTTGCGCCAACTGTTAAACAATCCATCCCATTAAATTCACAAGCTAAAGAAATAGCGGTACACCCACAACGGGAATCCATAAAGTAAATCCGTGGTATTACCCCATTGTTCATAAAAACTTAACACGTGGATTTATCGAAAATAATCCGCACAATTCGGCGGACATAGGATAAGGTTTCAGCAGTCGGGGAGCCTGGCAATCTGCTGGCGAGATTTCCAACGTAGATGGCGAGTTTAGACAAGGGCTAAATGGATTCGAGTTGAAACACGTGCTCGTGAGAGCGGGTGAAAGCTATGAGAGTTCGACAGGCCACGGATTACAATTGCACTTGCAGGGCGACGCGTAGACGACGCTAAAAGTGGTACGCAACGCGTGATAAAAGCGTGGCGAACGCTTTGCTACCTCTCTCCTACCTTGGAAATCTTGTTACGCTTTGATACTAGGGAAATGTATGGCTCTTTTACGACCCTAGGCGTCTGCTTTTTCTCTTCTCTGGGGTTCGTTGGAATTTTGCGTGGGACTCTTGTTTGCTAGATTTACAATATCTGGAGACAGCGATGGCTAATTCAAAGTCTATAAATTTCTATTTTCTAAACGTACAGAAATTCGAAAGTTTTCAACCCCAAATTTTCTAGGTTTAAAATTAAAACAAATTTTCTGAGTTCACTAATGGCCAAACTTTGTCAAGTTCTTTTAAGATAAATAAATTTGTAAATCTCTGTAAAAACCAGAAGAAGCAAGAGACGTTCTCGATCACCCATATTCCCAATACAGAGATTTGCTATTGACTGTACAAGTCCTGTTCGCGATCTTCGAGCGTGTCGTTAAACGTAGCGATTTATCATAATTTATACGATGCTCGGCAGACTTAACGAGACGGTCATCCGATTATGTTATTACAAGCGTGGGTGCCATTTTGATGTACGCCTTCCCCGCGGCCTTCCAAGTCCTAAAATATGCATACAGTGTGCGCACGTTGTCGTTGATATCTCCCCGCGTGCCGGTCTACCCTCAAAATGTAAATTCATGCATGCGGCTGCGCCTGCCTCACGGTTGCTCATTAAACGTTTAATCGAGTAATTATTCTTGCGGGCTGCGCGTTGCTCGTTGAGTTTTTTCGCCGGAAGACCTATCAAGATTCATATTTCTGGTGCGGTCGATCGACTGGAACGTGCTATTTGTCCGGTGATATTCATCTCGACGTTCTCGTGACCGAGTTATTAATAACAATGTAAGTATATTTTGGTACGTTGCGTTGCTAACGTTATATTTTAGTTATAGCACTTTGGAAATTTAATATGTAAGTGGGAATTTGGGGATTTAGGGATATTGGAATTTAGCGATTTTGGGGTATGGAAATATCGGGATTTAGGAATTTCAAGGTTTAGGGATTCAGGTGCGTAGAGATTTCGGGGCCTAGGAATTTCGTTACGTGGAAATTTCGGGATATTGGGATTTCAAGGTTTTGGGATTCGGGTGCGTGAAGATTTAGGTGTCTAGGGATTTTGGTATCGAGGGATTCGGGGATCTAGGGATATTGGAATCTAGAGATTTCGGGGCTTAGAAATTTCGTCACATGGAAATTTCGGATTATTGGAATTTCAAGGTTTTGGGATTCGGATACGTGGAGATTTCGGTATTTAGATACTTAGGTATCTAGGGATTTTGGTATCAAGGGATTCGAGAATCTAGGGATATTGGGATCTAAGGATATCGGGACCTAGGAATTTTGTCATATAGAAATTTCGAAATATAGGAATTTCAAGGTTTAGAGTTTTGATATCTTTGGATTTGGGTGTCTAGGTTTTTCGATACCTAGGTCTTTGGGTGTCTAGGGAATTTTGCACTGAAAAACTTGGAGATATAGGAATATCGGGACCTAGGAATTTCGTCATATAGAAATTTCGAAATAAATTTCAAGGTTTAGAGTTTTGATATCTTTGGATTTGGGTGTCTAGGTATTTCGGTATGTAGCTGTTTGGGTGTCTAGGGAATTTTGCACTGAAAAACTTGGAGATATAAGAATATCGGGATCTAGGAATTTCGTCATGTAGAAATTTCGAAATAAATTTCAAGGTTTAGAGTTTTGATATCTTTGGATTTGGGTGTCTAGGTATTTCGGTACCTAGGTCTTTGGGTGTCTAGGGAATTTTGCACTGAAATACTTGAAGATATAGGAATATCGGGACCTAGGAATTTCGTCATATAAAAATTTCGAAATATAGGAATTTCAAGGTTTAGAGCTTTGATATCTTTGGATTTGGGTGTCTAGAGATTTCACTATCCAGGTATTTGGATGTCTAGGGATTTTTGCATCGAGGAACTTGGGTATCTAGGTATATTACGACCTACAAATGTCAGGGCCTAGGAATTTCATCAGATAAAAATTTTGGAATTTAAAGATTTCAAGGTTTAAGTATTTGGATATCTTCGAATTTAGGTGTCTAAGGATTTCGATATCTAGGTGTTTGTGTACCTAGTGATTTTGATATTGAAAGACTTGGAGATCTAGGGATATCAGGTCCTACAAATTTCATCATATAGAAATATCAGAATGTAAGAATTTCAAGGTCTAAAGATTTGAATATCATTTGGCTTGAGTGTCCAAGTATATCAGCGATGAAATCTAAAGATATGTGTCTAGGGATTTGCATATCTAAAGATCTGTGCAACTAAGAATTTAGATATCTAACAAACTTACGAACATAAAGATTTAAAATTGCTTAAATTCAAATGCATATACATAAAAAGAATTTCCAAATATAAAAACTTGAAAATTCGGAACATGTCCACATATATGTCCTCACCTAAAGCCAGCCTACGTTGTACCATTAATACCTGCTATCAACTACCAGCCAAAAGGATATCGAATATCCATCGTCAAAAGCCATTAACAAGTCATCGACACGTCGACAGTAAATCACCCGAGATCTTTATCCAGCCGTTCGAGATCAACAAATCAAACGAATTTTTCCGCGAACATCTGGCAGTAGGAAAACAATGTTAAGCGGTTCGCAGCGAACACGCGTCGGGTTATTACGCCCACAACAGGTTTGCGAGTCGCATCACGGTCGTGTGCATTTAACGCTTATTGCCAGAAACCGTGACTGTGGTCAGTGAATGTTCCCGGCACTTCCGCGGAATGATTCACTCGCGCCTCGCATGCATCGGCCTCGTTTGTCCGCTCGTTCGTCCACCACCGGTTAACTTAACGCCAACACTGTGCCACCCGGCGTGGAACGCTTCGAAATTTTCTACCCACGGCCAATTTGTTTTACCAACTGCCGCGATATGTAATTTCATCGGATTTATCGCGACGCGAATTACGAACGCGATAGGCCAACGGAATATTGCTCGGTGCGTAAAATACGAGCGTGATCTTCCCTGTCCCATCTTTTCCTCCTCCTGAGAGAAACCGACGGATTCTCCCCGAAAATCCTAATATACGAATATGCTATCGTACGATATGATTCGCTGGTCTAACAAACCTCTTTCGAGAAGTTTTATAAGACGGTGTCTAGAAAATTTCGCTGAAAATATGCGGTCTTAGTCGGAGCTTCCGATGGCTGAATTATGCGGAACAGAATGAAATCATTGCCCGTACATACATTATGCATACGCAGATTCCCGATGAATCTTGCAAAGGCTTACATCAGATGTGATTCATCGATTTGCGGAATTTGAGATCATCGTTAACGAGCGTAATTCGCTTTTGACCACCTACCTCCACTTCTGTCATCTTTTCCATAATTTGCCTGAGCGTAATTACTTTCGGAAAAGTAAACTGCCTTCGTATATCTCGAACACTGTGCGCCATTCTTCGAAGGCGTATCGTAAATCGCAAACTCTGAATTGTACATTATACCGAATATCGTAACATCGTTTACAGAAGTTCAAGAACTATAGACCAGCTGCGTAAGACACTTTAGTTCGGTTGCATTTTCTGCGAATAACGATTCGTTTCGGCTAAACTGCCACGAACATCAACCACCTCCCTCCGGTAGCTGCAGCATCAACAAAATGTAAGACGAAATGTAACGAACAGCCTTTAGACTCGTTACGTAATCTCGTTTTAGAGCAGGCTTTCGCACTGTGTATTTATGCTATGCAAATTTCAGCACGCGGTTTAATCGATTTTAGCGCGGGCCTGCCGCCCACTCGAAAGCCAAACTTTAACGCTGACGCACCAACAAATTCCACTTTACCAACCGAAATCAAGCGGTACATCTGGGATTCGTTCGATAACAAATACGGATTCGCTCTCGTCAAAAAGTTTCGTAAAATGAACGCGTGCGAACGACGACGCGGACGTAACAGGGAACACGGTTGAACGATTAGGCGAACGAATGCGGCGAATACTGCTCGTGCAGTGGAATGCTCATTTATTACAGAGCGTGGCAGGGCATTGAATTTATAGCAACTTAAAAATTTCTCTTCTCAGTTAGGGATTTTTTAAATCTTACGTTTTAGGGATTTTTGTATTCAGGTTTTTTTGAGGGATTCAGTGATTTTTGCATTCAGGTATTTTTGAGGGATTTGGTGATCTTTGAGTTTAGAGATTTAGAAATCTTATGATCTAGGGACTTTTGAATCTGAGGATTTAGGGATTGTTTAAATGTTGGAATCTAGGGATTTTTCGATCACGGTTTTTTCCAAGGATTTACTGATTTCAGATTATAGACATGTAGAAGTCTTATGGAAGTCATGTAGAATTGGGGAATGTGGGAATTGGGGAATGTGGAAATTGGGGAATGTGAGAATTGGGAAATGTGGGAATTGGGGAATGTGGGAATTGGGGAATGTGGGAATTGGAAAATGTGGAAATTGGGAAATGTGGAAATTGGGAAATGTGGAAATTGGGAAATGTGGGAATTAGAAAATGTGGGAATTGGGAAATGTGGGAGTTCGGAAATGTGGGAATTGGGAGATGTGGAAATTGGGGAAAATTGGAATTGGAAAAATTGCAATTGAGAAAATTGGAATTGGGAAAATTGGAATTTGGAAATCTGGAAATTTGGAAATTTGGAAATTTGCAAATTTATAAATTTGGAAATTGGGAAAATTGAGAATCGAGGAAATTGTAATCGGCGAACTATCACTAAAAATTAAATATTAAATCGAACTAACAAAACTACTTATCAAACTATTAAATTAGAGCACCCAGAACAGACCAGTTGTCTATTAAGCTGCAAGAAAAAGTAAATGGGGTTGAAAGACCTCGAAGTCATCAAGGTCAAATGCAATAAAAGCGTTGTGGGCGAACGTGTTAAACAGGATACCCCATTAACGATAACGCGAGACGCGTTTCATCACGATTCATGGGGTCATCGAGTTTTTGTCGGATAAATCGTAGCACGGTAGCTCGGTTGCTTATCTAAGTAACCGATCCCTGGGACTTTATTGGTCCCAGCTGTCTTCCGTTGAATCCCTCGCGGGTACTGCTCTCCATGCTTCTACGGGCAAGAGTTATTATAACGCGTTCGGGAAGAAAAAACAGTCGATCGAAGCGCATTAAAAGTTCCGTGGAGCACATCGAAGTCGCGGAATGATTTAAACGAGAGTGCACCCGAGTGCAACGTAGGCCTCCATCCGATAAGTAATCATAGCTACATTCGACGACTTTTAACTCTCGTAATTTATCTCCATTTATAAACTCTGAATATTTTTAGATGACCTCATTTTTAGGCTTTCAAATTTAAATTCGCAAATATTTCAATCTCGAATGAAATTCAAATCTGAATTAAAACATTTGTTTAAACGCCCTATATGTATGCAACGTAACCTCACCTAACATACCTAACACATTTAACCTACCTAATCAACCTAACTTACCTAACCTAACATACCTAACACACCTAACACATCTAACCTACCTAATCTACCTAACCAACCTAACTTATCTAACCTAACACACCTAACCTACCTAACCAATCTAACTTGCCTATCCTAACATACCTAACACACCTAACCTACCTAACCAATCTAACTTGCCTACCCTAACATACCTAACCTAACATACCTAACACACCTAACACATCTAACCTACCTAACCTACTTAACCAACCTAACGTACCTAACACACCTAACCAACCTAACCAATCTAACTTACCTATCCTAACATACCTAACACGCCTAACCTACCTAACCTAACATACCTAATATACCTAACCCATATAACCTAACATACCTAACACACCTAACACACCTAACCCATCTAACATAACGTACCTAACACACCTAACCTACCTAACCCGCCTAATCTAACATACATAACACACCTAACTTACCTAACCTAACATTAGAAACTAGAGTGTTCAAAGATTTTTAAATTTGACAATTTATTTTATAAAAATTTTTATACAGTGTAGTGGATATAAAACTCAGAATCACATCAGCTACTCCTCACCTGCACTATTTATGAGGCACCCTGTAGAACATATTAGACGATTTGCGATCGAAATCAATCGACGTTAAAAGCGATGTTTGCAAAGTTCACGAAAGGGTTACTTGGACCATGTTTTATAATTCTGTTCGACCGTTCACGCTTCGATCACGCCTAGGAACATTGAATAACGCCCGAACGGACCATGAACTACCATGACTGAATCGCTAATGTAATTCAAGCCTTAGGCGCACCGAGCACTTTCGATTTTAACTGTAGATAGCTTTATCGGTACTTCTTGACGGTATTTAACTTGGCTGTAGCGTGAAACATCGAGTGTACGTGTTTTATGACAGAAATATTAGTCTTGGAAACGTTATTCGTAAGTTGATTTTATCGGACACTCGGAATATTGCCTTCTTATCGGATATTTAGAATCGGGAAGGAAATTATTCAAATCGGATTTTTCATTGGCAGGTGGAATAGTTTTGTAACTGGACGATTAATAATGCGTACCGTAAATATTATTTTCTGAGCGGATTACAGAAACTGCTCTGACAACGGTTCGGGTTGACTGCTTGAAAATAAACTGATCGATAAAAGTTTATTTTCATTCGGTACAGTTAGTCGGCTCTGATTTTTAATTCGATTCAGTAAATAATTGTTTAAAAATGAAATCTGATTGTAACAGTTCTAAAATTATTGGAAACACGAAATAAAAACAGTTAACCATATTTCCGAAAGATCAACGTTTGGTTAAATCTATCATTCAAAAAGTACAAATTTGCGGGTGTGTTCCGTTTAAAAAAAAGCATTCGTAAAATATCTGCCGATGGTCGCGTCGCACGTTTGTAAATAATTCATTTGGTTAATAAATATTTCCTGCGCGAGCGAGAATGATTCGTTTGAGAGCGTTTCTCCGCTGCGTAAAATTGAAACGATGACAGCATCGTGTACCGCGCGAAGAATAAATTGCGTAAATTATTCGAAAATTCGGTCGCTTTGAAGCAGAACCTGTTGGTGACTCATCGTAACAAGAGGTGAGAGCAATAAAGTCGTGGTTTGTCTACGCACTAGTAAATTAGAATGCGGAACGAGCCGTCGATGCTCTTCGCTTGGCTATTGTTTCCGGATCCACTCGTAATTTCTTGCTCGACAGATACCATGATGTGTGGTTCAGCTTCTAACGTAACTTTCAAAGTAAAATGGGAGATCTTTAGTTTTCTCGTTATTTAGGGATCGAAAATGCAAATCCAATTTTAATTAATATTTCTTCAATATTTGGTTTTAAACAAGTATTTCATTTGATATTTCAATATTTTAATTATATCTGTTCTTTCAAGTATTTCGATTCTGTGAATTGTTTTGGTTCTATTAAACTTTTCAATTCATTCAATTCTTCCAATTCTTTACATCTTTCAATTTTTTCAATTTTTTTAATTCTTTCAATTCTCTTAATTACATCAATTCTGGCAATTATGTCAATTTTTTTAATTCTTTCAATTCTCTTAATTACATCAATTCTGGCAATTATGTCAATTTTTTTAATTCTTTCAATTCTCTTAATTACATCAATTCTGGCAATTATGTCAATTTTGGAAAATTTTAAAATTCTATCAATTCTGGCAATTATGTCAATTCTGGGAATTTTTGAAATTTTGTCAATTCTGTCAATTCTGTCAATTATGTCAATTATGTCAATTATGTCAATTATATCAATTCTGAGAATTATGTCAATTACATCAATTACGTCAATTCTGACAATTACGTCAATTATGTCAATTATGTCAAATCCATTAATTCCAGTAATTCCATCAACTCTGTCAATTCTTTCAATTATTTTAATAACTTCAATTACTTAAATCTTCTAAACCCAATAATGACTTGAATCATATAACTCACTTGAATTATTTGTATCATTTACATCCTTTGATTAACCTAAATCATTTGAATAAATCAACTACATAAATTTTATATAAAATGTTCATAAGTATTATAACATTCACTAATAACTATAATAATATACAACTAGATAAATTTGTCCTGTAAACTTCATTAGCATGTGAATATTATAATTTTTTTTCACACCATCAGTTTGAAGTAAGTCATCCTTTTTTTATATGTATGCTTATATCAACCATCATATATCACGTTTCTTATTCCAAGATAATTTTAATATAGTCATCACCCAATACACTTACACTGATCTCCACCATAAGTTATTTGTATATTAAAAATACCAGCAACGCCTGATGAGTTCATACGGCTGATCACTGATATACATCTTCGTAACGGACACCTCATTAGGAATTAATCAACGCTGTAGGAAGTGAAACTGTTATGGCAAGTAGTTACTCAACTACACTAACAAAGATACCTACGTAATGCGCATATTAATATTAAACCGTATACGGGAAACATAAAACGTGAAGAAATCTAAACAGAAGTTCATATCTATTAACGAAACTATTCAGGTAATGGCATATAAAATTATTTCTGTTTAATGTATCGTAGAAGCGATATCAGAAATGTCTATTTTAGCGTTTTCGTTTGTGGAGAATTGAGGAGATATGGGCAAATGATAATTTAGGAAGTTAAGGGATTTCGGTGTCTACATATTTTTAAAGGTTTTGACATGTTAGAATTTTGAGACTTTGGAACTTTAGAACTATAAAAGTTTGGAAGTTTTGGGACTTTGGAACTTTGAGATTTTGGAATTTTGGAATTTGGGAAATTTGGGATCTAGGAAATTTGGAATTTGGGGAATTTGGAATTTGAGGAATTTGGAATTTGGGAAATTTGGAATTCGGTGAATTTAGAATTTGGGAAATTTGGAATTCGGTGAATTTAGAATTTGGGGAATTTGGAATTTGAGGAGTTTGGAATTTGGGGAATTTGGAATTCGGTGAATTTAGAATTTGGGGAATTTGGAATTTGGGGAATTTGGAATTTGGGGAATTTGAGAAGTTTGGAATTTGGAGAATTTGGAATTTTGGAATTTTGGAATTTTGGAATTTTGGAATTTTGGAATTTTGGAATTTTGGAATTTGGAAATTTTGGAATTTGGAAATTTTGGAATTTGGAAATTTTGGAATTTGGAAATTTTGGAATTTTGGAATTTTGGAATTTTGAAACTGAAAGTTTAAAAAATTTGAGAAATTTAAATAATTTAATAATTTAAAAATTTGAGAAATATGAGAATTTAAAAATGGGAAAACTTGTAAGTTTGTAACACCACCGTAACACGCAACGGAAACGAAAGGTTAAAAGGAACAAGCGTGACCAACGGCTCACGGCATAGAAATAGCTGAAAGAATACGAAACGTGACTAATCTACTTTAAAAACGAAGGTAAAAATAGCAACGGTAACAAGTGGTTAACACCAATTGCAAATACGAAGTTCCACTTAAAAGCGACAATGAACGGAAAACCGGCAATTATATAGCTCTACTATGTATAAAAGCGAAGGTAATACAAAGTGAAAACCCGTAAAATAACTAGAATACAAGATAATTGCTGCGACTGCACCAACTACTGGTCAAATAAATGATCGCTGCTTATTACACGATGAAACAATATTACTCGGTCAGGTATAAGGTACTATAGTTTCTTTTTAGAACGATGTATTTCAGATACTTTCATACTTTTTAGGTTCTCTATATTTTCTTACAATTTCTGAACATTCAAACTTTTATATTTTATAATTTTCTTATAATTTTTGAACCTTCAAACTTTCATATTTTTTAGTTTTTTGATAATTTTTGAACCCTCAAACTTTCATATTTTTTAATTTTTCATACTTTAAAATTTCCTAGTTTTTAAATTTATAAAACCGAAATCCAGGACTCCCGTGTCTCTAAATCCACAAAATACCTAAATCCACAAATTCCTAGGACTACCGAGTCTCTAAATCCACAAATCCCAAAAATTTTCAAATTTCTAGATTCCCATATAGCTAAATCCAGAAATTCCTAGGACTCCCATATTCCTAAATCCCCAAATTCCCAAGTTTAAAACTTCCAATATCCCCAAATTCCTAAACCATCAAATCGCTAGATTTCCATATTCCTAAATTTCCAAATTCCAATATCCCCAAATTCCTAAATCATCAAATCGCTAGATTTCCATATTCCTAAATTTCCAAATTCCAATATCCCCAAATTCCTAAACCGTCAAACCGCTAAATTTCCATATTCCTAAATTCCCAAATTCCACTATCACACCAAAGAAGAAACCTTCACAGCACCCCAGAAAAACTGTCCAGTAATCTGTTTATCACCCATTCTCCCAACAAACAATACCCCCATCTACCTAAGTCCCTTTCCCATTCTCCAAACTTTGCACTCCAAACCGATACCAGTCCCATTCCAAAGAAACACTTCGCCTTAGAAACAGTCCTCTAAATAATCCCAAATAAAATAATATTCAGGCCAGAAATACCGAAAGCCACCCTGAAAAATATAATAACGTTATAAAGCAGCCCGGTTGAAACATTAATAGAAAAGAAATGGTGAGCAGGTAATGCGTGACCAGGCAAAACATGCGAATTTGTCAAGTTCCGAGCAGCACTTTAATTGCTGCAATTCCATGCTCATAAAGCTCGGCAAAGAAATAAAAGAATCGGTGGAGTACGTATAAGGCTGTCCTTAGTTATCGCCACGCTCGCTGTCGAACTGGTTTCATACAGTCAGGCCGTATAATTACAGCACACATCCCAGGTGGTCTTAATAAATGAATACCGTAATAAATGACTGTGTCGCTGGCACACGGGAAAAGGTCAGGTCTGATGGCTTAAAGCACGAGAAACCGACCGATAATTGCACAATATCATCTTTATCGTTGCCAACGTAGATTACGTTCATGCATTTTCGATTAACCGCGTATTTTATTGTTTCTCGCGACCGCTGACACTTAAGTGATAGCGAGATGTCGAGATGTATGGGCTTCGAGGATAGGTTGGTAATAATTCTGACTTGATTCTGATCGGTTTCTTTTTAGATCTGTGATTCTATTAACGGGTAATGAATTGGATAAAATTATTGCGATGTATTTCTAGTGCGAGGATCAATTCTCTTGAGGGGTAATGAATTGAATGAAATTATTGCTGCAGAATATTTCTAGTGGATAAATTCTATTAACGGGGAATAAATTGAATGGAATTGTTGCTACGGGATAGTTGTCGTGTGAGGATCGACTTTGGAAGATGTATTTGCAGTACCAATTTTCGTGCGAGGTTTTGACAAGCGATATGTAGACGCGTGTGTTTCAAAATGTCGGTATAGTGGAGTTGTGGAGAGTAAACGAGTACAATGATAGACTAATGAAATAGTATTGTAAACATTTCTTTGTTCACCTTTTCAGTGTTGACACCGTATAGTTTTCATTGGCTTAATGATGTATCGATTATATCGATTACACATATGTATCAATATATAAGGCGTTTGTTTTAAAGCGAGCGAGAAGAGTGAGCGTTTAAAATGAGTTGCGTTGGGAATGAGAATAAATAAGCGAGTCATTCGTTTCTGAGATCTTGTAAATTGCGGTTGCATTTTTTATTAAACCCTGATAATACATTTTAGTTCTGTTTTCTGTTCATTTTTCGTGATGCTCTTACAGTTTAATGGTAGAGGAATAGTGTGGTAAGGTAGTAGAATAGTGAAATAGAGGAATAAAATAATAATGGAATATAGAAATAGTGAATTAGTACAGTAGTGACATAGTACAATATTAGTATAGCAGTACAATAATATAGTAGATTTGTAGAATAATAGAATGGTACAATACGAGTAGGACTAGTAACATAGCAGTGCTGTAGGATAGTAGTACGAAGGAGTAGTTGATTAGTGGAATACCAACATAATGGAATAGTGGAGCAGGAGAAGAGTAGCAGAATAGTGCAGTAGAATAATAGTAGAGTAGCAGGATTGCACAGTAGTAGAATAATGGAACGATGGAACAGCAGAATAGTGGAATAATAGAGTTGTAGAATAGGAGAGTAATAGAATGGTAGAATGGTAGCATAGTCGAATTATGGAACAGTAGAATAGTAGAATAGTGGAGTAGAACAATAGTAGAGTAGCAGATTAGTACAGTAGTAGAATAATGGAACGATGGAACAGCAGAATAGTGGAATAGTAGAGTGGTAGAATAGGAGTGTAATAGAATGGTAGAATGGTAGCATAGTCGAAATATAGAACAGTAGAATAGTAGAATAGCGAGTAGTAAAGTAGTAGAGTAGTAGAGTAGTAGCATAACAGAATTGTAGAGTAGAGGAGTGGAAGAGTGGAAGAGTGGAAGAGTAGAAGAGTGGAAGAGTAGCAGAGTAGAAGAGTAGAAGAGTAGAAAAGTGGAAGAGTGGAAGAGTGGAAGAGTAGGAGAGTAGAAGAGTAGCAGAGTGGAAGAGTAGAAAAGTGGAAGAGTAGAAAAGTGGAAGAGTGGAAAAGTGGAAGAGTGGAAGAGTGGAAGAGTGGAAGAGTGGAAGAGTGGAAGAGTGAAATAGTAGAAGAGTAAAAGAGTAGAAGAGTAGAAGGGTGGAAGAGTGGAAGAGTGGAATGGTAGAAGTGTAGATGAGTAAAAGAGTGGAAGAGTAGACAAGTGGAAGAGTGAAAGAGTGAAACAGTAAAATACCGGAACAGTAGATCAATAGAATAGTATAATAACTCAGTAAAACTTGCAGAGTAATACAATACCTCAACACCACAATAGCGAACTAACAACACCGTGATCTATTAAAAGAAAATAACAATGGTCCCCTAAAATAATCCCCTAATGACAACCTATAAAACAGTAAACCTAAAATATACTATTAACCTTCCCAAACAATAAAACAATAAATTAACCCAGAAAATTTGATGCTCCCATAAATAACAAATCAGTGTCTTAGTCTCCAAAAGACTCAAACCCGCAGGTCAATTATTCCTCAAACTAAGCAAATTCGCCGACATAAAAGTCACGTTCCTCTCTTTATCTTCCGGCACAGTAATCACGGTCATCGGGATAACGATATCTCGTTTCCCCAAAGAAATACGCAGAACAAATACCTGGTTGCTGGAGGTAAGCAAACTTTGAAAATTTACGATAAACAGGCATCGATCGCTGTGAAAGAGGATCGTCTACGAGCGAGCTAGTGTTGGCTCGAATCACGTCAGCGCGTTCGAGTCGGCTGCTCCCAGATCGTAGATTCGATGTTCATGGGCGGTCGATAAAAGTTCAACGCGCGTTCCGTCGCTATTACGTAACAGAAAGGCAGCAGGAAGAATAAAATCCCGGGCAATCCTCGGGCGCAATCATCCGGGCGTCACGCAGCCGGATAAAACGGGACGATACGTAACTGTTTTTCCTTCGCAACTTGGTAAATATTTGTTAACTCCTTGCATCGCGATTTGGTCGACAGTTGGGCGTAACTAACTATTTACCACTGCGAATTGAACGAAGGCTGTGTCTTTCGTGTTTTGTATTCGGCGATATTCCAATATTTGTATCATGACTTGGACTTAGCTTCGAGTGAAAAATATAAGGAAAGTTTGCCACGTTTGTGATGGCGTCACGGGTGGAGCTAGATATTATAGCGCCAGGGGTTACCAATAAAAAATCAACGTCACGGGTGTAGCGAAATATTATGGCACCAGGGGTTAACAATCAAACAGAAACTCAACAGAGAAATTTAAATAATTCAACATAGAAATCGTTGAACATAGAAATCGTAGACATCTTGTTCTTGCATATAGCAACAGAGCTCAAGGTCTTCAAGGTTAACGAAGCATGTACTCCTTTGTAAATAATTAACCAGTCGAAAACATCTTCACGAATATCTCCGAAATTAAAGTCGAATGGCGACATGTAGTCTCCATACATGTTATGGAGAAAGGTTCAGAATGAAGTCCTTGGCAACATATTTCAAGGTCATCGAAACTAATTAAGTGCGCACTCCTTTGAGATTAATGATCACATTAATAACATTGTTGCAAATATCTCTGAAACCAAGATGAAACAGTGGTAAGGTATATAGTGATAAATTGTTCAGAATGACGTCCTTGATGATGTATTTCAAGGTCATCAAGATCGGTGAAGTATATCCCCTTTTATTAATAATTATCACCTTGATAACGTCTTTGCAAATATCTCTGAAACTAAGGTTAAATGGCAATGAAGTATATAAAGAAAAATTGTTAGGAATGACGTCCTTAATAACATATTTCAAGGTCATCGAGATCGGTGAAGTATATACTCTTCTATCAATAATTATCACCTTGATAACATTTTTGCAAATATCTCTGAAACTAAGGTTAAATGGCAATGAAGTATATAAAGAAAAATTGTTAGGAATGATGTCCTTAATGACATATTTCAAGGTCATCCAGATCGATGAAGTATGTATTCTTTTATCAAGAATTATCACCTTGATAACATTTTTGTAAATAACTTTGAAAGTAAGGATAAATGGCAATGAAGTCTATAAAGAAAATTTATTAGGAATGACGTCCTTAATGACATATTTCAAGGTCATCAAGATCGGTGAAGTATATATCCTTTTATCAATAATTATCATCTTGATAACATTTTTGCAAATATCTCTGAAACCAAAGTCAAACGACGGTAATGTGTATAGAGATAAATTGTTCAGAACGACGTCCTTGATAACATATTTCAAGGTCATCAAGATCGGTGAAGTATATACCCTTTTATCAATAATTACCACCTTGATAACATTTTCACAAATATCTCTCAAACTAAAGTCAAACGGCAGTAATGTCTATAATGATAAATTATTCAGAATAACATCCTTAACAATATACTTTCCAGTCACCAAGCTAAACACCACACTCGTCCGTAAATAATCACCACGTCCAAAATACTTTTCACAAAGATTTGAACAGTTACATCGTACTTTATCCAAATGTACAGCCACCCTCTCACAATCGCAAGCGACATTTGCATCCCCGCACCGCCACTTTCGCGAGGGTAAATCCTACGTCACCGTAGGATTCTCTACGAAGAGACTTCGGCTAATCCTCGGTCAGGTTTTAGCGATCCCTGTCGTCGAGAACGCCCTTCTTTGCCCACGGGAGCACAGCCAACACGCTTTCACGGAAGCCTCGTACGCTCTCGAACGGGTGCACCGTCCTGTTTGCGCGAGTCCCTGGGAAAACTCGAAAAACCCTGCGTACGACTCGGCCTCGTACACGCGTGCCACCCTGGACGGTAACGACCCAGTTTGTACTTCCGATTCGACCGACAAAGAGAGAAAAGCTGTGACGTGGCTGAAGGACCGACTTGTGGGTTGGAAAGAGACGGTAGAATAAAGGGACAGCGACATTAGGGGTGACGGTGAATAAGGACGTTGCCAACGCTGCTCCACAATTGATATTCGGCTGTTTATGCGGATATGGAATATAGAGGGTTGTTCACGATTTCATATTAAAAATTTTTATAATTTGTAAGATGATGTTTATGATTTGGAGGGAGGTGGAAATTGGTGTAGGGGATTGGGAGAATTGGGAATTTGGGGAGTTAAGAATTTTGGGAGGGTGGGAAATTGGGGGAGTGGGGATTTGGAGAATTAGGAGTTTGGAGAGTTGAGAAGTTTGGGAGTTTGGGAAATTGGGGGAGTGGGAATTTGGAGAATTAGGAATTTGGGGAGATTGGAAAATTGGGGGAGTGGGAATTTGGAGAATTGGGAATTTGGGGAGTTGAGAATTTGGGGAGCTTGAGAAATTAAGGAAGTGAGAATTTGGAGAATTGGGAATTTGGAGAGCTGAGAATTTGGAGAGCTTGGAAAATTTGGGGAGTGGGGATTTGGAGAATTGGGAACTAGAAGAATTGAGAATTTGAGGAGCTTGGGAACTTGAAAAAATGAGAATTTGGAAAATTAGAAATTTAAAGAGTTGAAAATTTGAATATTTTGTAATTTAAAAAATTGTCCAGTGGGGTGCTAAGAAATTTAAAGAGTTAAAAATTTTGCAAACTTGAAAACTTACAACTCTTAAATTTTCAGTACTTGACATTAACCTTTTTAAATTCGTAAATAACCTTAAAAATCCTACAACCTCCCCAACACACTTAAACCAATTCAACCCCCATTACATTAATCCTAAATAACTTATGAAGTCGACAGTACCAGAACAACTCCTCGGATAATAAAATAATTCAATTCCATTCTTCGTTTAATCTTGAAGTAACAGGAGTTACATTAAGAATTATTAAAGACTATCTTTATTTAAAACCATGACCATCTAAATTTCAGTTCTGTACCAGTGGTGCATCGTGAAGAATCGGGGGTGCGCAAGCAGGAAAGGAAGTCATTGTTGGAGAGCCAGTAAGAGAAAGGAAGACAGAGAGAAAGGGGTGAAAGAGGGAAAAGGTAGGAAGCAGAACACCCATAGGACAGCTGAGAGCCTGGGACGAAGGTTGGAGAGGGTGGAATGATAGGGTGGAGTGGGGTGAGTACACTCGGATGCAACGTTCATTTCCTTCGGACAGATACACGTATGTAAACTTCCAACCATTTTGTGTATTTAGTATTCTCTAATATTTTGAATATTTTAATTCTCTAATCTTTGTGGTTATAAATGTACAAATTTATTAGTTTAGTAAATTTTCGAATTTGGTAAGTTTTCAATTTTTATAGGCAATTTTCAAGTTTTAAAAATATTATGTTTTGGAATTTATTGAGCTTTGAAAATGAAAATACTTATTTGAGTAGTTTTGGCATTTAGAAATCCCTAGATTCCGAAAATGTGTATTTCTAAATTCCAAATTCCCTAGATCCCAAATTCCCCGAATTTCAAATTCCCTAGATTCCAAATTCCCTAGATCCCACATTCCCCAAATTCCAAATTTCCCAAATTCCCCAAATTCCAAATTCCCTAGATCCTAAATTCCCCAAATTCCTAATTCACCGAATTCCAAATTCCCCAAATTCCAAGTTTCCCAAATTCCAAATTCCCCAAATTCCAAATTTCCCAAAATTCCAAGTCCCCCAAATTCCAAATTTCTAAACTTAGAATTCCCCAAATTCCAAATTTTAATATTCCCTAAATTCCAAATTCCATATTCCCAAATTCCTAATTTTAATATTCCCTAAATCCCCAATTCCATATTCCCAAATTCCAAATTTTAATATTCCCTAAATTCCAAATTTTAATATTCTCTAAATTCCCAGTTCCATATTCCCAAATTCCAAATTTTAATATTCCCTAAATCCCCAATTCCATATTCCCAAATTCCAAATTTTAATATTCCCTAAATTCCAAATTCTAATCTCCCCAAATCCCAATCTCCCAAAATCCTAAAATCCCAAACCTCCCAAATCCCTAAATACCTTATCACCTAACTGCATAATCCGTCAAATTTTCTAGTCATGAAAAATGAGTATAACCCGCGATGTCCGTTCACTGTCAGTTGTCACATTTTCCCTAGGGAAGCCAGATTTGCTGTTGACTGTACGATGGTAGGGGAAGAATCCGGCATGGTTAGCAGAGATGGAAAGAGCAACGGTAGTGGTAGGGATGGTTCGCGAGCGGAGGGGGTGGGGTGGGGGGTGTCGGTGGTGGGGACAATAAACACGCCGGCGCCTCAGTATCGTCGCGTCCATCGAGGGAGTCGGTTCGCGACGAGCGCTCTGTCCCTCTCGTCGCGTAACGAAAGTCAATCCGGTCGGTTCGTATCCGCTCGAACGCGAGAGAGCGTTCGTTCGCGATTCGCTTGCTTTTCACCGTCTAAACGTTCTCCGTATCCGTCGCTGACGCGATGAAACTATCTTGTTCCTTCGACGACGAGGGCTAGCCTTGCCCTTGAAACGCGCTCGAGTCCCGAGTGCTCGGCTGCAACTACGCAACGACGTTTTCCTTTCTGTAACAGCTGTGCCACCGCGTGTGTGTTGTGTTCGACGTTTTTCCCTTGTTTTGCCGCGTGTGACCAGTCGCGTTCCGACCTGTCCGTGACAAAAGAAAACTTCTCTGTTGTTCAGTTCTGTTTTGGTGCTTGTGGTGGATCCATCGAATCCGGACGATCGCGCGAAAGAACAAAGGGACGAGAGCCAGCTTTACTTGATATAGAGGGACAGGGACGTCGTGGGAGGAAGCGAGAGACGAGATATCGCGGTGTATCGATCGAGAACGGTGCTCTTGCAGTTGACGTAAGTCGATGAATTTCATACTTTACTCGGTAATGATCGAACAACGCGGCTATGACGCGACGCTTCTCTCTTCGTGAAACCGTGTTATTTTACTTGCGTCACGTAGCCCTTACCAACCGGTGAACTGGTTTTCTTCGTGCTCTCCCGGTCTTCCTGCATCTCGATCTCTTGAAATAGCGCCGGGTCCGTCGATCGTGTGTCATCGAGGCTCGATCTGCCGATCGGCAGAGAGACGCGTGCGATTATTGCGCTCGAGTCAGGTGCGTGTTCGACTTTGAGCGCGCGATATCTTTTATTCTTTTTTCGTTCGTGAATCATGTTTCGTTCGATCGCTTCCTGCTTCTATTAAAAAGGAGATGTACGCGTGTATTGTGTCGAGCCGTATGTTTCTTCTCAATGGTTTACATCATTGTAATTTTTACTTTTTCTATCGCCAAATTTGGGTACATGTAAATCGCCTATATTTCTATCTTTGACATGCTAAAAAATTCATATTTATATCTATATACATCTGTGACGTCACATTTACTGGATCTTTCGATTCAAATATTTATTGTCTGGGGATTAGTTTCTGGATCTCAGTTCGGTGTCCCTAGAGTGGAATGAATTTAGGTCTGAATGTTCTAGTATTCCTAGATCTCAATATGCAAATATCCCTAGACTATATATAGATTATAATAGTCCCTAGACTATAATATTTTGATATCTTTAGATCTTTCCAATATGCTTAGATTACAATATTCGTAGATGACAGTGTTGCAATATTCGCAGGTGACAATAACCCTAGATCCCAATATATGTAGATGACAATATTCCTAGATCTTAATACTCGAAAATTACAATATGTTTAGATACTAATATTCGAAGATTGAAATATCTCTAGGTACTAATACTCGAAGATTACAATATCCCTAGATACTAATACTTGAAAATTACAACATCCCTAGATACTAATACTCGAAGATTGAAATATCTCTAGATGCCAATACTCGAGGATTGGAATATCCCTAGATGTCAGTAATCGAAGATTGCAATATCCCTAGAATTCAATACTCGAAGATTGCAATATTCCTAGAATTCAATACTCGAATATTACAGTATCCCTAGATCTTCAAATCTTCCTAGATCCTAGATCCCAATATCCCTAGATTTCCAAATCTCCCTAGATCCCAATATCCTTAGATTTCCAAATATCCCTAGATCTCCAACTCACCCTAGATCCCAATATCCCTAGATCTCCAAATCTCCCTAGATCTCCAAGTCTCCTTAGATCCCAATATCCCCAGATCTCAACACTCTTAGATTCTAATATCCCCAGATCCCTAGATTTCCAAAATTCCCTAGATTCCAATATCCCTAGATCCTCAAATATCCCTAGATCTCAACACTTAAATTCCCAAATTCCTAGATACCAATATTCTTAAAACCCAATATCCCTAGATTCCAAAATAATATTTCTGCATTCCAACATTCCTAAGCTCCACCTTCTCAAAGTCCCCAGACCCCAATATTCTAAAATCCCTAAACTCCTACATCCGCAATCAAACTGCAATTAATTGTTACATTAGCACTTTTGTCATTCGTCATTTAAAGTAATCATAGTAATCCACTCTCATAAACAGTTTCCACAATATACAATTACAGTTATCATTCGACGAGTGATTAATTTTGTTTTCATTCATAATTCGCGCGTATGAACTCTGTCGTATTTAAAATAAAAATTGTATTGGTTCAATCATGATCAAAAATGATTAACGATTATCGGGTTAATCATGTTCTTCTTTTTGTTCATTAATTATCGAGTTATCGATCAGCAATGTTAATCTTGATAATATTTTTAACTGGATACGATATTATTAACACTAATCGAATTTATTCGCTTTTACTTATTTCCGTGTATTTCTGGCATGGAATAAAGTAAAGCTCGTATTTCGGGTAAACCCGGTGTCGTTGATTATATCCGTATAATAAAACGACTGGTATGCGTAAACAGTTTCTGGGGAAAAGGAACGTTAGTTCGGTAGAATAGCTTTTGTATCAAATATAGAAACCCGCACACTTTCGTCCGCCCAGATGGCCTATTCGCATAATACTCCATTCAGTTCCTTCGCAAACGGCTTCCATATTCCCACAGGCCTTCCATTAAACTTTCGAAAATTTTCTGGGAGTTCAACCCCCTTAATGGAAGCTTTAATAACATCGCTGGGAGAAACATCTTACTGAGTTTTTTTTTAAATTACAATTTTAATGTGCTCGTTTCATTGAACTTGCTAACCTTTGGTACATATCGATTTGGTAGATTGATAGTATTTGATAGAGTATGTAGATATTCATCCCTGTATGATGTTTGAACCGTTTCTTTAAAAAAAGGAGAAAATATAAAATGCTTTTGTAAGTCGTGCCAAGACTGCGTGGAGGACGTTGCGCTTAAAGATTCACTATCTTTCAGAATATTTGGTATATCAATTAATATTTTGTTTGGGTAGTTAACATTTTGTTAAAAGAAGATTGTAGTCGTGATTACTTATGGATATGGAATAGTTGTTTTACAAGAGTTCTCTAGCTTAAATGAATTAATATTTTATTTGAGTAGGTAACGCTTTGTTAAAAGAAGATTGTAGTCATGATTGCTTATGCATAAAGAATAGTTGTTTTACAAGGGTTCTCTATTTTAAATGAATCAATATTTTGTTCAAATAATTAACATTTTATTAAAAGAAGATTGTAGTCATGATTACTTATGCATAAAAAATAATTGTTTTACAAGGGTTTTCTAATTTAAATGAATCAATATTTTGTTCAAATAATTAACATTTTATTAAAAGAAAATTGTAGTCATGATTACTCATGGATAAAAAATAATTGTTTTATAAAAATTCTCTAATTTAAATGAATCAATATTTTATTCAAATAATTAACATTTTATTAAAAGAAGACTGTAATCATAATTACTCATGGAGAAAGAATAATTATTTTACAAGAGTTCTCTAATTTAAATGAATCAATATTTTGTTCAAATAATTAACATTTTATTAAAAGAAGACTGCAGTCATGATTACTTATGGGTAAAAAATAATTGTTTTGCAACAGTTCTTTAATTTAAATTGAATAATAAATTCAAACTACCCTTACATAACATAATAAAACATACTTTGATGGACAAAATATTTTAGCTTCAAATTCAATTATATTTTATTATGATCCCCTGTCCTTCCTGATCAGTACACTATAAGATAAACAAGGGTGGTTGCAGTTTATCAACTTTCTACCCCAAAAATAATTAAATAACTTGAGTCTGTAATAGCTTGAATTGATCAAATTTTTAAAATTTAATTTTAATAGTGAATTGAAAAATTAATTTTACTAAGGAGCTAGATACAGATGTGGATCAGTGCATTGTTCCTTTCATGAATTCAATAATAATAATTTGCATTCATGAAACTTGTCAACTAAAAATTTGCTGTCTACCACCACTAAAAATTTGAAGGATTAATTTCTTTAATAGGAGGCAGATATACAGTCATATTGCAATATAGCCATGAGAGGTAGCTATGGATCAGTATATTTGTTTCTCTCATAATTTCAACAATAATAACTTGAATTAGTAATACCTTGAAATGATCAAACTTTTCATCTAAAAATTTGCTGCCTTCAGGAAAAATTCAAAGGTTCAATATCTCTAGCAAGAGGCAAATCCTACTACTCGCAGACACTTAGGACTTAATTTGTGGGTCCGTCATCAACTTTATTGAGGGAGAGTCAATTAGCTGTCGTTCCTAATCACATCATTACAATCACATCTTCAAATATACATAATACCCTCACTCTTCCATATTTAATAATTATTTAGAAAACCCTCTACAACACTCTGCATCAATGAAACCTTCCACCTAAAAGTTTCCTACCTACCTACCACTAAAAATTCCTAAATTTAATATCCCTATGAAGAGACAGCACAGCCAAAGATTACTGTATTGTCCGTCCACTGAATTCAATTATGCTCTCAGCGTAGACAAACGTTCGAATTCTTCGAAACGATGATAGTCAAAAATACCGGGAAAAGATTATGACTCTCTTTGTTTGCGCGGGTTGGCTGGTCGATAACCGTGCACAAAAAGTCTTGAAAAGAAACGTTGTCGGTTCGGTAACGAGCGTCGTCCGTTGGTTGTCGTTGTACCTAATCAATCTCTCGTCGATGTAGTTGTTCGAATCGACGCGATTTAACATCGTAACGCGAATTTATCGTCGACTAATTAGCCATTCGCGGTACGGTCGATAGCGTGCCTCTCGTTTTAATTCGATTCGATGTTCTTGTCTCGAGCACAGGGGGGTGGCGTCGGGATTACCGATAGATAATTTGCAACGAGCAGCAACGTTCAAAGAAACGTATCGACGATAGGAAATCGTTGACCTTAACCGAGCATCGATTAAACGATAGGAACGCCAGGCATTTTAATGAACATTTCCTTCCGTGAATCGAGCTGATCGCGGCCACTCGCGTTTTGTGAAACTCGGTGGTTATAGGCTATAATGATTGCTGTTCAATATCTGATGATTTGATTGCTTCGATTGTCTTTTGTATTTCATTTTACGGACAATGCTTTTTGTATGATATACATGAGTGTTTGTTATTGTCATTATTAAATTCTTTACTGTCTTTGACCTAATTTAATCAGGACACTTAATCAAGCTCGATAACAAACTTATACTAACTTTATACAATTTAACACTAAACCTACTCACATAAAATGTGCTATTAATTTGAAATTAAAAATGAAGTTAAAAAATAAATAAACAAACAATGAAACATAAAATAGGACATACATTTATTCTTTACCTCGATGAAAATCAATTCTGATTTTGTAAAATATATTTTAACAAAATGTGTAGTTTATAGTAAGAAACTAAACCTATCAGCATATAGTGTGTACTTAATTTGAAATTAAAAATGAAGTTAAAAAATAAGTAAACAAACGATGAAACATAAATTAGTACACACATTTATTCTTCTTTTTGATGAAAATCAATTCTGATTTCATAAAATATATTTTAACAAAATGTTTAGCATAAAATGTTTCTTATAATAATAAACTAAACATACTGACATATAATGTGTTCTTAATTTGAAATTAAAAATGAAGTTAAAAAATAAATAGACAGACGATGAAACATAAATTAGTACACACATTTATTCTTCTTTTTGATGAAAATCAATTCTGATTTCACAAAATATATTTTAACAAAATGTTTAACATACAATGTTTCTTATAATAATAAACTAAACATACTGACATATAATGTGTTCTTAATTTGAAATTAAAAATGAAGGTAAAAAATAAATAAACAAACGACGAAACATAAATTAGTATATGCAATTATTCTTTGTCTTGATGAAAATCAATTCTGATTTCAAGAAATGTATTTTAACAAAATTGTTCCTTATAATAAGAAGTTTATATAGCGGTCATTTAACAGGTTTGGTAGTTTCAATGTTAATGTAGCTTGGACTTAATTTAACCTGAATGTAACAATAATTTTAATCTGTCTTCAGATTAATATTATTCTAGTATATGCAATTATTCTTTGTTTTGATGAAAATCAATACTGATTTCAAGTAATGTATTTTAACAAAATGTTCCTTATAATTAGAAGCGTATGTAGCGGTCATTTAACAGGTTTGGTAGTTTTATTGTTAATGTAGCTCCGACTTAATTTAACCTCAATCCAACAATTTTAATCTATCCTCAAAATAATATTACTCTAACAGAAGAAGAACCTATGACATAAAGTAACACTTTCGTTTCCCGAACATTACGAGATTCGTTACTTAATTCCCGGCATTCGTGGGAAATGTCGGATTTCATAGAATGGCGCGAAAAGAATGCATTAAAAATAGACGTTTACGTAAGAAAATTTCATCTCCTTGTACGTTACACCGTGGCAAGCGTATTAAGAAGTTTTCCTTTCGTCAGAAGGCGGGTAGAGAGTAAAGGAACGGTGGTCTGGTAGGTTCCGTTAAATACTTTCGAGGAAGTTGAGTTCGCGAGGAGGCCGGTACGGCGCGTATCGCGTTCTCGGTAAATGCAGCTCACTTGCAAATGAAGTTCCACCACTTGGAATAGTTGGACGAAAGCTCCGCGTATTCCGGCCAAGACTGACCCATACCCCCGGGTTACGGCAGAGCTGTAAGACAGGTAGTGACGTCATCGACCCAAGCCGTTTCGCTTTTCTGCTTATGTCCACCCGGCCGCCAGTCATCTTTCGTTTATTTCTACAAGTTTACCCAAACCTTCTATACCTCTTTTCTTTTTCGCTCTTCAAAACTTTAATAACTTCTACTTTAGATTTCAAACTTTTCATTCATGCTTTTAGATTACGTAGGTATTTTTTTATTACGACTTTTAGAATTTGTTTCTACATTTTTTATTATTGGTTATTGGTTATGTTGGTAGGTGTTGTATTAAGGTATCTTATGTAAGAGCTGTTTATTGTTATGCGTTGTATGGTACTACTTGTTATATTGCAGGGTGGAATATCTCTACGTGTGTTTATCATCACGAATTATATTGGCTCGCGTTATTTCGCCACGCGTTATATTGTCACGCGTTATATTACCAACGCGTTATATCGCCACGCGTTATATTGCCAACGCGTTATATCGCCACGCGTTATATTACCCACGCGTTATATTACCACGCGTTATATTACCAACGCGTTATATCGCCACGCGTTATATTGCCACGCGTTATATTACCAACGCGTTATATCGCCACGCGTTATATTACCAACGCGTTATATTACCACGCGTTATATTACCAACGCGTTATATCGCCACGCGTTATATTGCCACGCGTTATATTACCAACGCGTTATATCGCCACGCGTTATATTACCAACGCGGTATATCGCCACGCGTTATACTGCCACGCGTTATATTACCAACGCGTTATATTGCCACGCGTTATATCGCTACGCGTTATATTGCCACGCGTTATATCGCCACGCGTTATATTACCAACGCGGTATATCGCCACGCGTTATATTGCCACGCGTTATATTACCAACACGTTATATTGCCACGCGTTATATTACTAACGCGGCATATCGCCACGCGTTATATTGCCACGCGTTATATTACCAACGCGATATATTGCCAACGTGTTATATCATCACGCATATTATATGATTTTTCAAAATGTTATTATATTCTCCTGCTATATCGCCGTACATTACATAGTCCCTCAACTATAATTTCGGTTTTAATTATTGTCTCTCAAAATACTAAATTATATTTGTGAATACCATTGCGTATTAAACTCCTTTAAAATCGAGAATCACTTAAAAATGCTAACGTTATTATTTTTTTTTTCACACGTGCAAAGAGAGGTGTGTAGGCTGCACCTGGCTCATTTTGTGCGCGGCATCGGTTGCGATAACGGGACTTATATCAACATCGTTCACCCGTTTGATCTAATAATGACTGTCGGGTGCTGAAAATACCGGTTATGCCATTTTATTTCGGTATTGCGATATACATATTTATTCCGATATTTATTACGTTAAATATCACCTTTCATATCCCAGTACGGATCGTGTCACGGCAAATGCTAAAACGTAGTGCAACGTCAACGGATTTCCAAGGATTTTTCACGATGGTATTTTATGAATTGGAAAAGTAAGTACGTGGAAGGTTTTCGATGTTCCTCGGAGAAACGAGGTTAAATGATTCTTGTGAAGAAATCCTGTGCCACGTCTACGATTTCTAGTTTTATATTTATGTAATGAACAATTTCTAAGATTTTTGCTGAGTTTCGTAGAAAGTTGTCAAGTAAAAGTTTGTCGTTCGAGTAAATTTCTTCATTTGTAAGTAGTTTTGGTCGAAATTTAAACAGATTGAAAGTGTGATAGTAAGAAAGCATTCCACATACTTGAAATCAAAATAATTCAATTCTGTAGAGTTTAATTCCATGAGGTTCAATTCTGTGTATTTCAATTCTACGTACTTCAAATCAGAGCAAGTCAATACTGCAAAGTTTAGTTCCACCAGGTTCAATTCTCCGCGATTCAACTCACGTAACTGAAATCAAACCGCTTCAATTCTAAGCGAGCCAATTCCACGCACACGAGCTCAACACAATTCAATTCCACGAAACTCAATCGCGCGAAATTCAATTCCATGCTCTTCGGCTCGAAATTAACCGTATCAAATTTCTAGCGATTCAATTTGTCAGATTTTATTTCAGCACGGTTCAGTCGAACGCGTTTTAATTTGACAAGCCTCAATCCATCCCCGAGTGATGCAGTTCAATTCAACACGTTTTAATTAAATGCGATTCAATTCACCGTACCGAGAACTCGGACATTTGGGTTAAACTCCACAAACATTCGTTCGCATTCAGCTGTTAGGTATGACCTAACAATTCGTTCGACCATCGCGTGATCGAGCATTTACCTTTAATAGAACACGCGATATCGCGTGATTAGATTAGTATTCAGTAGCACGCGATGTTGCGTACTACCAGTCAATACAGAAAATTCTAAATCACTTTTTCATCAATCTAATATCGACAAATCTTCTTCTTCATTAAAACTTTTCTCCAATAATTATTATGAGACGTTTCTGATATGGATTTCGGGATAAGAAGTATTAGGTTGTCCGGAAAATTCTTTTCGTTTTTTTAATAGGTGTTAAGTTTAAAATATTTTGCGTTCAGTGTATAATTCTTAAGTAATATATAATCTGTCCTGTTCTACCACCTTCTGCCATCTTTCTACCATAACTTTTTATATTTATAATAATTTAATCCTTAAATGCATGATTTTCTAATTTTACCTGAAACAATCAACTAACAAAATACCTTGAAAGCGGTCGATTCAAATTAAAACGAACAGATGACACTATTGTGTATTTGATTTGTAAGTGGCACATCTGCAACACTACTCATTGCAGGTTTCCTACATTTTGTATATAATTTATAAGATTAAAACTGGTATGTTGCATTTATACAACTATATGCACTTAAGGGTTAAGATTTTTCAAAAAATGGAGTTAATCAATGTGTGCACTGAACGGCTCATATGTATATGTATATCTGGGGCCATATAGGGGGACTCTGTTGTAATACACACAATGCAAATAAGAACTAGTCGCTCTTTTATATATATACATATATCTGAAGTCATATAGCAGGACTCAGTTGCAATACACACAATCTTCCAACTGAAAATATACAATTCCATACAGTATGAGTCATACATACCAAGTTACCGATTTAGTAGAAAAAAGAAACGATTACAAGTATAATAACTCTAAACGGAAAAGTACTACGATATCGTACCGATAAATCCGTGAATCATAAAAATTTGTATCAAACCCGATACTGCTTGCTTCACGTTAAATTTCGGCTAACAAAAACGACTGGACGTAATTACGGCACGGTGCATTTAATTGTATCGTAAACCGTGACGTAGAATTTTCTTGCCTTCGCGACAAACTCATCCATTAACGTAATACCGGAAGACATGTTTCAACGGCTTACAGGCCTGGCGTCCCGCGAACGGCTTAAGTCTCTCCCTAAGAATTCCCTTTAATAAGAGGGAACGAGCATCGACTTTAATCGCCTTGTTTCGACTACTACCTTCATTTTGTCCTACTATTACGTTCATATGAAATAGTTGCGTAAACAGTGTTAGTCTTAAGACAGCTTATAAGATACCATCGGAGGTAATTAATTATAACCTGTGTTATTGTTGGAATTAATTATTATGATTCATAATATCAACTTTTATTTTTATGAAGTATTTTATTACGATCAGGTGATCTTATCTGTTCGATAGCTTGATAAGTGCGATAATATTCTTTGGAGGACGCATATGGTGCATCAGATAGAATAGCTATTTAAATCTTAGTAAAAATTGCTGTTGGCAATTAAAATATATAAAATTAATATTGTACCAACTCCAATTGATTAAACCATCAATAACTTATATTAATCTTCTCAGTATAATTTCCATTGCGTTAAAATATCTCTCAAAGTCTTTAAACCTAATTACGAAAATCCTTTATTACCGCTAATAAAATAATCAACTTGATTAAAACTGATAATTTAATATTTTCGTAGCAGACCGATTACCTTTTTAATTGGATCGTTCATTGTGACAAACGATCAGAAGAAACTTCTGTTTAAACAATACGAGAACCAGAAGCTCCTTGTCGCAATTATAATTCTATGCGAACGAAATTAAAAACGCGAGATCGGAGGAAAGCATTGAAAGCTCGTCGTTGTTCCAACTTTTCCTGGGCTTTAACTATACAAAGACCGACCGTTGGATAGTCCAGCGGATAATGGTTTTTCCTATTCGTCGAACGGAATCAATTGTCCCGGAATATATCAGAACGGATCTCTCGATCGCTTCCGGTAGCGTCTCTGACGTTCGACGAGCGGAAAACGTGGCTGACAGTCGCATAAAACGCGGACAAAAGCGAAAAATCAATCGGAGCATGCGTACGATCAATAGAAATTTTCCCAAGTCCTGAACAGATCCTTTATGTCGTGATTACGTTGATATGGATTTGTCTGTTTTTTTACTTGAGGGCACTCATTGATAAGTTCTTAAATAAACTTTAAGTATTGTCAGTTGTTAATTGTGTAGAATTGAATCTTTTATGTAATTGAATATATTAAATGTTTTAATGAAATTCAATATATTAAATGTTTTAATAAAATTGAATATATTAAATCTTTTATACAATTGAATATATTAAATCTTTTATACAATTGAATATATTGAATGTTTTAATAAAATTGAATATATTAAATCTTTTAATGCAATTGAATGTATTAAATCTTTTAATGAAGTTGAATGTATTAAATGTTTTAATGAAATTGAATATATTAAATGTTTTAATGAAATTCAATATATTAAATGTTTTAATGAAATTCATTATATTAAATGTTTTAATGAAATTCAATATATTAAATGTTTTAATAAAATTCATTATATTAAATGTTTTAATGAAATTCAATATATTAAATGTTTTAATAAAATTGAATATATTAAATCTTTTATACAATTGAATATATTGAATCTTTTAATGCAATTGAATGTATTAAATGTTTTAATGAAATTGAATGTATTAAATGTTTTAATGAAATTGAATATATTAAATCTTTCAATGCAATTGAATACATTAACTCCTTTAATGCAAATGAATATATTAAATCTTTTAATGCAATTGAATATATTCAGTCTTTTAATGCAAATGAATATATTGAATCTTGTAATGCAATTGAATATACTGAATCTTTATGTAGTTGAGTCTGATAGAATTGAATTCTCCAGATGAAACAGGCTGGACTCAATGACTTATCTGTGCTAATTTTGAAGATACATAAAACACAGTATTTTTGGGACAGTTCTTAGTGGTTCACCTATGACATTCAACTTTAAAGAAAACTACTACCTCCGTCTATCAAAACATGTTACCTAAAAACAGTATACCTCCTCTACAAAACACAGCAATCAGTATTTTGAATAAAAAAAATTAATTTTGGCAAAGTAACTAATTTTTGTCTTCCTATTTATTTTCTTGACATACTGTCTATATCATTCTTTAATAAACTTGATTATATTCGAAGATTTAGTCAATGATCCCACAATAATCCTGACTTTGTGCGTGTTAGAGGAATATCTGTAATTTTTCAGGCGTTATGTGAAATAAAATAAACGCGTAGAGTGTATCAGACCAATAATTATATTTATAAGGGAAAAATTAAATGGTGAAGAAACTATTAAAAGAATTCGGTGCTTACAAGACAGAGATGATTATAACTAACAAAAAGGAACTGCTACTTGCTCTTCGAGTACTTGCAAGTGCCCTAATTAAACAAAAAAACTCGAAAACTGCGTGGTTTCCTAAAAATGGTATAAATATGGTCAATGCTTAAACTCCACCAGTAATTAACCCTTTGCACTCCACAGGCGCCTCTTAGGCGCCATACGATTTAATACAATAATTTAAAAGAAGCATTATTTAATTAATTCTATAATAGTGCTTATGTGATGTATAAACATAATGAAATAGACAATACTGGAAATTATTAGTAGAGACATAATAACATCAAAAGAAGTCATTTAACATTTTATTTAATATTTTAAGGCTGCTGTTTGCAAACAGTAAAATTATCTTCGAGTGCAAAGGGTTAATAATCGCGCCATTTCGTTATTGTACCAAGATCCAGAAAAGGAAGAGTTTTTTACGTGTGAGTATACCGAGTGCGCAAGATCGTTGCAAGGATCGTTATATTACCAACGCGATATATCGCCACGCGTTATATCGCCACGCGTTATATTACCAACGCGATATATTTCCAACGCGTTATATCGCCACGCATTACATCGCCATGCGTTTATTACCATCGCGATATATCGCCACGCGTTATATTACCAACGCGATATATCGCGACGCGTTATATTGCCACGCGTTATATTACCAACGCGATATATTTCCAACGCGTTATATCGCCACGCGTTATATCGCCATGCGTTATATTACCATTGCGATATATCGCTACGCGTTATATTACCAACGCGATATATCGCGACGCGTTATATTGCCACGCGTTATATTACCAATTAAACAAAAACCTCGAAAGATGCGGGGTTTCCTAAAAACGGTATAAATGTGGTCAACGCTTAAATTTCACCAGTAATTAGTAATTGCGTTATTTCGTTATTGTACCAAGATCCAGAAAAGGAAGAGTTTTTTACGTGTGAGTATACCGAGTGCGCAAGATCGTTGCAAGGAACTCGATGCAGCAGGAGTAGAAGCAGAAGCAGCAGAAAGACGAGCAGCCGGGTCAATGACGTGAAACAGCCATCTTACACGGTTGTACGGATCCCCGCGGAGTTGGGTCATCGAGCTCTCCATCATATCCACCAGGGAATTCCACGAGGACACGGAGGCGTATCTAGCGAGACGAGGCACCGGCTATCTTTCCATTTACAGCGTGTCATGATGAATTCGGGACGTTGAAGAGCGAACGAGAACGAACCGGGGAACGGTATAAACAGAGAGGGACGATCGGGGACAGGAATATATTTGCATAGCCGGAATTGGAACACCTGGATACGTGTCCGGAGAGAAATTGCACGAAACGTCCTTGCTCATTTCTGCCAGGGTTCGCCGGTTAATTCGAGAAAAGTGGTTGGTTAATCTACCGTGCGATTTTCTGGAACGAGTTCGATGCACGGGAGAAGCCTGCTACTACGACTAACCGACCGAACGAATGACTCTCGTTAAAATAATACTTCTATCATATTTTCGCCCGCCACGGGGAGCAATTATGCGACGGGAGAGTCTCGTCTTACTTGTACAAGATGTACCTATCAACGGGTATACGCTCGTTCACCTTTACGTATCTTCAGAATTTTCTTCAATGGAATTGAATTAACTCAAGAATTTCAATAGGAGAGATTTCATTATTTTCAAATTTGGAGATAAAGTGATTTTAGAATGTAGAGATCTTTGGATGGAAGAGTGTTAGATCTGGGAATTGGGAATTTAGAGATAGTTTTCTACATCCTCTACTTGGGAGATGCAGAAGATTTTTATTTTTGGATATTTTGGCACTGACAAGTGGAAATTTAGGAATGTGAGAGTGTAGCGATGGGAGTCTAGAAATTTTGTCACATGACGATTTGAATGTCTAGGGATTTTTGGCATGTGGATAATAAAGACTAGTGTGTTCGCATAGGGATTTTCAGAGTGTGGGAATTAGAGGTCTAGGGAATTTCTCACGTGGAAATTTCGCGTCAAAGAATTTGGAAATCTAGGAATTCTGCGATCTAGGGAATTTCTCATGTGGAAATTTCGATTCCAAAGAATTTGGAAATCTAGGAATTTTGCGATCTATGGATTTTTTCGCGTGGAAATTTCGCGTTCAAGAATTTCGAAATCTAGGAATTTTGCGATCTAGGGATTTTCTCGCGTGGAAATTTCGCGTCCAAGAATTTCGAAATCTAGGAATTCTGCAATCTAGGAATTTTTTCGCGTGGAAATTTCGCGTTCCAGAATTTGGAAATCTAGGAGTTCTTGGATTTAGGGATTTTCTCGCGTGGAAATTTTGCGTTCAAGAATTTGGAAATTTAGGAATTTTGCGATCCATGGATTTTCTCGCGTGGAAATTTCGCGTCCAGGAATTTGGAAATCTAGAAGTTCTTGTATCTAGGGATTTTCTCGCATGGAAATTTTGATTCCAAAGAATTTGGAAATGTAGGAGTTCTTGGATCTAAGGAATTTTTATGTATGAATTTTATGTCGAAGGATTTGAAAATCTAAGAGTTCTAGAATCTACGAATTTTTTTATCTTAATATCAAATTTGGGAATACGGAATTCTAAACATATAATCTATTTTTTGTATCCAACACCATTGAAATCTAGGGACTTTTCGGTACCCAGTATCATGGAAATCTAAGTAGTTGCGTTTCTAAAAACTTTTGAAACTTGAAAGTTAAAAATGAAAGTACCCTATATACCATCATTCACAGGAAGTATTTTAAATTACATCTGCCTTGTCTCTCTTTGACGTTCTTTTTCTTCCCGCATTTCGGTGTTAATCGTCCCATCACATTTTAACGTCCTGTCCCCAATCGATTTCACTAATTAATGCAATGAGTTTTTATCACATTACCGCTGCACCATTGTTGTGACAATTCTTAATAAACACATTATGATATATCGTATAATTGGCAGTCGAATCGATTAAGAGCTTCGATAATCAACCAATATTCTCCTTATTAATTTTCGTCGCCGACAAAGCTTTGAATATCCGATCAACATTTTTCTCAGCCGCCGGCAATATTAACAAATTTCAATTTTAATATTCTTCGTAAACACTTTTTCGTTCAAGTCTATTTAAGTGTTAATTCTTTCAGCTATCTGTTCACTCTTTACCTTACTTTATTCTCTTTTCTTCGACGTAAATTTCCCTGCAAATATCGTTGTGCAATCGAAGTTATAATTATCTCGCATTTCTGTTAAAAAGTTTTCACGTTGCTTTTTTAAATTAGATCTTCCGGAACAAAATGTTAGATCTTTGCATTTATATCTCGGCGGGTATTAATATTTTAACGTCACACTTTCGCTTCCTACGATTCGTCTTATTTATCATCCTGTTTACGTTTTGCTTTCCTGTGACACGGCTACAATATTTTTATCTTCAAGCCCTCTTTTTCTTATTGCTGCCTTTTTCCCTCGCTCTAAAAGGATGGAAAGAAAAATGTGATTTCTTCAACTGCATCCCGAAACAGATTTAACGCGTTTCCTTCGGCCACGTTTCCAGCAAAACAAGCGAAACTCACTTTGAGTGGCAATTGCTGCTTTCAAGTTCAACTCTATCGACTTTGCCCTCGCTATACGCGCCACGAGAATTTTCCCTCTTTTCACGAGCTTTTATGTACGTTTCCTTTTCAGCTTGCTTACTTAATTTTTTATTTCTTAATACGATTGTGAATATTTGAGACAGAACGGAGTTAAAGTTGCTGAAACGAAGAACCAATGTTCGATATAGAATCACGTATTGTACATAATTCGTGAAGGGATTATAATTTCAGTGAAATTGAATTAATTAATGACGGCTGATGAAGTGGGTAAATAAATACTGTTTTCATGAAGAATGCAATATCCGAAGCGAGAGAAACCTGTTGTTTTATCGACGCTTTCGCAGTCACAGCGTTAAGTGGATCATTGTTTAATCCGAAAACAATTATTCTGATACATATGTAATATTGAGCTGACGGAAAGGATTCGTTGTTTCTGTACGTGGCTTTCCGCATAATGCAAGGTGCGATTAAAAACTTTTCGGCGAATGCATTGTGAAATTTAATTAATTGATTCCTGTGATACTAAATTGCATTTTATCATATTATAACGTAATGAAATGTTGCGCTGATTTGTCACGAATTGAATTGTATTGAAATATGTTATTGCATCGTATTGAATCGAATGACGAGGAATTCAATTTTTAGAAATTGAATGCAATTGAACTGATTGACTTTAGCTGTGACCACATTGAATTCAAATAGGCAAATTTCAATTTTGTTGAATTGAATTCATTTGGAATTGAACGTTCTTAAAAATTGCATTTATCAAATTATATCGTAATGAAATGTTGCGTTGATTTGTCACGAATTGAATCGTATTAAAATATGTTATTGAATCATATTGAATTGAATGACGAGGAGTTCAATTTTTAGAAATTGAATGGAATTGAACTGATTGACTTCAACTGTGACCACATTGAATTCAAATAGGCAAATTTCAATTTTGTTGAATTGAATTCACTTTGAATTGAATGTTTTTAGAAATTGAATCTTAGAATTGAATCATGTGATTCAACTGCACTGAACTGTGTACGGAATTGAACTTGTAATTGAGTCACTTAGAATTGAAAAATAATTGAATTTAACCAAATTGATTTTAGCTGAATTGAACGACTTGGAATTGAATCGAATTGAATTAGCTAGAATTCATTTTTCTGAAATGAAATTGCACAGAATTGAATCAAGTTGAATTGAATTACTTGAATATTAAATTGAATGGAATTAATTAAATCAAACTGATACGAGAAGAATTGAATCTATTGGAATTGAATTTTGTGTAATTGAATCTCTTTAAATTCAATCACGTGAGATTGAATTATATGGAAGTGAATTTGTTACATTTGAATGACGTGGAATTGAAAAATAATTGAATTTAACCAAATTGGCTTCAGCTGAATTGAACGACTTGGAATTGAATCGAATTGAAGTGAGTAGAATTGAATTGGTTAGAATTCAATTTTCTGAAATGAAATTGCACGGAATTGAATCGAGTTGAATTGAATTACTTGAATATTGAAATTAATGGAATTAATTGAACCAAACTGATACGAGGAGAATTCAATCCATTGGAATTGAATTTTGTGTAATTCAATCTCTTGAAATTGATTCACGTGAAATTGATTATATGGAACTGAACTTGTTACATTTGAATGACGTGGAATTGAAAAATAATTGAATTTAACCAAATTGGCTTCAGCTGAATTGAACGACTTGGAATTGAATCGAATTGAAGTGAGTAGAATTGAATTAGCTAGAATTCAATTTTCTGAAATGAAATTGCACAGAATTGAATCAAGTTTAATTGAATTACTTGAATATTGAAATGAATGGAATTAATTAAACCAAACTGATAGAAGAAGAATTGAATCCACTGGAATTGAATCAAACGGAATTGAATTTTGTGTAATTGAATCTCTTTAAATTGAATCACGTGAAATTGAATTGTACAGAAGTGAACTTGTTATATTTGAATCACGTGGAATTGAAAAATAATTGGATTTAGCCAAATGGATAGACTCGGAATTGAATTGAATTGAAGTGTATGGAATTGAATTGGTTGGAATTGAATTACATGCATTTGTATCCAGCAGAATTGAAATCATATGGAATTGAATTTCATACAATTGTATCTCTTCAAATTGAATTATAAAAAATTGCACTGCATGGTATTGAACCGTTTCGCTCCAAATATAGCGAAATTGAATCCCCCAAATTGACTTGTGTGGAACTAAATATCTCGTGATCGACACTAGTCAATGTGAATACACAGAATTGAATTCCGCCAGATTAAATCCTACAGAATTGAATCTCGCGAAATTGGATACACCTAACCGAACGAAATGAGCTCGCGTAATCGAATCCCGGAAATCGTATTCCTCGAATTTGAATCGCATAAATTCAGACCGCGCAGAATCTCGAAATTCGCCCCAGAATCCACTCT
This sequence comes from Megachile leachella, assembly GCA_963576845.1. Classification (NCBI taxonomy): domain Eukaryota; kingdom Metazoa; phylum Arthropoda; class Insecta; order Hymenoptera; family Megachilidae; genus Megachile; species Megachile leachella. The sequence goes on along the minus strand of OY756248.1, from coordinate 6,909,165 downwards.
TGAAAGTAGACTCGAAACCGCGTCGTTTCGAGCAAAGATTGAACACACCGTGGAGCTTTTATTCGCGTCGCAGCTACGTGACGGATTACCTCGACGTTCCCAGTTAACATGTTAATATTACAATTCCTCCGTGAAAACTTAGCTTGTTAGAAGTGTCCCTTCCTCTTCGTCTAGTCGTGCAATTCCCAATTACACAGGGAAGAAGCGGCAGAGAGAAGGAATTGTCGTCGATAACGAGCGACGTTGCGTCGTCGTCTGGCGTCGTCTGGAGTCAAAGCTTTTCGACGCTTTAGACACCTTTGGCCGCATTACGTGTTCCCAAGTAACGACGACGCCCGGGCGGACGCCACTCCAACGGGCTTCCTCTGCACTCTATATTTAAGCGGGCCGAGCCGACACAATAGGCTTTATGCTAGCAATCAGTATTCTACTTCCGTGACTAGACATCGAGGCGCTCCGGCTATCGATTCGCTTCCTTCAATGTCAATAACCTGTGTGCCTCCTCTTCGCTCGATCGCGGTCGTATATATCCGTTATATTGCTCTCTACTCGATCATCGATCACTGACGTGTACGTTTCTTATAACTCCATGGTTATCGACGTATATCTACGTTATATCGTTAACACTAGATGCTTTATTATCGATCAGTGACGTATACATACGTTATTTCGCGAATTTACGTTGCTGGATTCTTGATCGTTGTTCACTGACGTATATATACGTTTCATTGCGAATTTTTATTGCTAAAGACTTGGTGCTTGATGAACGACGTAAGAATACGTTATATTGTGAATTCTTGTTGCACTAAACTTGATTGTTGACTACAGACGTATATATACGTCATATTGCGAATTAGCGTTTTCTTTTGCACTAGATTGTCGTTTATCGATGTATATATGCGTTATATAGCGAATCTGCATTGTTCGAGACTCTATTTAACTACGGACGTATATATACGTCATATTACGAATTAGCGTTTTCTTCTGCACTAGATTGTCGTTTATCGACGCATATATGCGTTATATAGCGAATCTGCATTGTTCGAGACTCTATTTAACTACAGACGTATATATACGTCATATTGCGAATTAGCGTTTTCTTCTGCACTAGATTGTCGTTTATCGACGTATATATGCGCTATATAGCGAATCTGCATTGTTCGAGACTCTATTTAACTACAGACGTATATATACGTCATATTGCGAATTTGCATTGTTTGAGACTCAATCCTTGATTACTGACGTATATGTACGTCATATAGTGAATCTGCGTTGTTCAAATCCTGATTCTTGATTGTCGACGTATATATACGTCATGTCACCTACTTACATTGCAGATGCTCGATTATAACTTACTGACAAATATAAACGTTATATAGCAAACTCACAATGTAGGATTATCTATCATCGACGTATATATACGTCATACTGCGAATTCGTATTCCTCGATGTCCGGTTATTGTCAATGACCGTATATGTACGTTATATCGCAAAGGTATGCTTCTCCATATTCAATAATTAATCACAAACGTATATATACGTCATACTGCAAATTCATATGCCTTGATGTTCGATTATTGCCAATGACGTACATGTACGTTATAGAGCAAAGGTATGCTTCTCCATATTCAATCATTAATCACAAACGTATATATACGTCATATCCAATTACATAACTTGTCTTGCTATTGTTAACTTGTTAGCTTAATTGACGATGCTAGAAATTCATGAAGTTTTTTGTTACAGCAACGTACATTATTTAGGTACGAAATAATTTGTTCATGTCTTTGGTAATCACGAGGAAAATCATTATTGACGTTTAGTTCTGCTGTATCGTTTATCAAACATATTGCACTGACTAAGCAAAAGTACGAATAAAAGTAGGATGAGTTCTCTTCGATTATGTGTTAGAAAACCCAGCTAGACCAGTAAAAGATACATCCGCATTACAGTCTGTGGCACTACGCCAGTTTATTATTGATTCCCTACTCTTCGACGTTTTATGCTAGTTTCTTAGTAGCTCTTCCATGTATTCTACCTATAACAATGTAAATTCGCCTTCCATAACTTTTTAGTGAAATGTCAATTTAGAAATTTGCATATTTGAAAATATGTTCATATTTATAAATTTATAAATTCTAAATTTTAATCCTTAGATTAAAGTGACTAGTGATTAGTTTCTATCCTTAGTTTTTTTGCTAAAAAAGAAACCATGCATCCAACTGTAGATACGAACGTATTAATTTCAGTGCATCGACAATATATCAAGTACTCGATACGGCGACACCGATTATTAATAATGTATTACCTCAGTGTTAATCGGACACGATTTCTAGAATGTAACACTTTCAATACTAGAAACTCGAGGCACGTTTCCCGGCAAGAAATTGTACAACAATCGATCAAACTGTCAACCGAAAGTTCCTTCTGCAATCATCCTTCAGGCTGCATAAGCAACTCGTCACCGCCAATTGCGTTTCAGTTTTTCGTAAGCAATTTCTCTCGATCAGTTACACAGCCCCGACATGTTCCCGAGCAATGTCTCGACCGATGAAAAATGCGAAAACTTCATTAATTATACTTCTACCTCTGACTATTACGTGACGATCCAGCCAACATCGATCTTCAATAAATCAGGACTTTAATCGTTCAATTTTCTTTTGTGCCGTCGTCGTAATTGATCATCTTGGTACCGCTGTTTGGCGTTAATTTGCAACGAGGGTAGTGTAACCACCGTTGTATACTAATTCGAACCCGAATAAATTACTCGGGGCATTAAGGTTTATGGCCAGAATTATTAATTTTCTTTTGTATAGCTATTCGTTGCTATTCACTAGGCTTTAATGGGAGTAGTGTAATTATGGTGTAGGTATCGTACATTAGTGTTGAGTGTGTTACAATTTTGAAATTCGATGCACTTCAGTATTTTGTAATAATTGCATGAGCTTAATAAACTTAAACTTATTAACCTTGCAAGAAATTTTGCAAGTTTATGTAGTGTTGTACATTACGTGTTACACTAAATAGTGTAAAGAAAAATAGTGTTTAGTCATAGTGTTTAGTTAGTTACTAAAATTTGTTATTTTCATAAACAAAGAAAATTTCTTTTTGAACATATTTAATTAGTCTATTGAAAACGAGGTAGTGTATAGTGTACAGTACACTGCAGCAACACTACACTACACAGCAAAAATATAAGCATTTTGAACATCAAATCTATTCTTTCAGTGTCATGAAGTTATTTTAACGTATCTATATGTCATTAATCATAAATAGTGATAGTCTGCTTTCATTATAATAAGTGTACACTATACACTGTAATAGTGTTCAGTCATAGTGTTGAATCAGTTACTAAAACTTGTTACTGTGATACAGAAGGTAAATTTCCTTTTGAACACATTTAATTAGCCTGTCAAAAACAAGATGATGTATTAGTGTACAGTACACTGCAGCAACACTACAACACATAATAAAAATATAAGCATCTTAAACATTTAGTTTATTCTTTCAGTGTCATGAATTTATTTAAATGTATCTACATGTCATTAATCATAAATAGTGATAGTGTGCTTTCATTATAATAAGTGTTACACTATACACTGTAATAGTGTTCAGTCATAGTGTTCAATCAATTACTAAAACATGTTACTGTGACATAGAAGGTAAATTTCTTTTTGAACACATTTAATTAGCCTGTCAATGACAAGATGATGTATTAGTGTACAGTACACTGCAGCAACACTACAACACATAATAAAAATATAAGTATCTTAAACATTTAGTTTATTCTTTCAGTGTCATGAATTTATTTAAATGTATCTACATGTCATTAATCATAAATTGTAATAGTGTGCTCTCACTATGATAACTCTACACTGAATACTATTGTAGTGTACACAAAACACTAAACACTAGTGTTCAGTCAATCACTGAAACTTTCTACAACTATAAGCAAGATCAACTTCCTTTAAAATGTATCAAATTCGAAAACGAGGTAATGAATTGTACACTAGTGTACTCAAGAAGAGCCAAACCATCCCGAATATCACTTTCGAGCCCAAAACCATGAAATAATGGACCGTTACATCAGAATTTCAGCGAATTACCGTACACAACCGGCAGTGTAATTATCCGTTCGTACACTAAAGCACATCCGCTCGTAGCTTGGACATCAATCGTTATCGACGACGCGCGTTAATTGAAAACAAGCAACGATGGAAGAGGGAAAAGGGATGCGACTGATTAAATAGAAATCTCGCTGCGCGAGCAATTGACGATGGCATTGAAACGATAAAATACGCGACCAGCAATAAACCGCGAGGAATACGTAAACACCAACGGCGGTAGATTAATTGGCCGGCATTTGTATTCTCCGCGAGAATTGTTCGTGCTCGACAGACTTTGAGACTTTCTTTCGAGGTCAACAGTATCGCCGGATACGCGAATCGCACAAAGAAACGTCTATCGGGGAACGACCGTACTGTGACGTTGGTGTAATTACTGAAATTACGCTGTCACGCGAGCGATGCTGTTTTCGTTTCGTTTGATAGAGAAAATGATAGGAGGAAGGTGAATGGAGGAGGATGTGTTGAGAGTATAGGGAAATTTTGAGGGTTAGGTGGAGAGGAAATTAGAGGATTTAATTCCGTATCATATCAAAACAGCAACACAACAATGAACAATATAATACAATTGAACGTTAACAGCTACTATACACGACTAGGAAGAGTTCAACTACTGATCAAACTCCCTAAACCTTCCAGCTTGTGATAACCATAGAAGAAGAAGCTATAACTGTAGAAGAAGAAGACTACAACCACAGAAGAACCACAGAAGAAGACTAAACATCACGAACAACCTCACTGAAGCAGCCATATCAATAGCATACGAAGATACATTTTTAGAATTCTGTAAAACTATAGGAATCCTTACCATAATCTTATTTACGTAAACTGGTCAACAGTCGCTAATGACCTGAGTAGTTGATGCGACTTTAAACCAGTATTAAAAAAAAATTAGAGGATTTGGGGAGGTGGAAGTTTTGAGAATTTTAGAATTTGGAATTTGGGGAATTTGGGATCTGGGGAATTTAGGATCTAGGGAATTCGGAATTTGGGGAATTTAGAATCTAGGGAATTTGGAATTTAGGGACTCTGGAATTTGGGGGATTTAGAATTTGGGAAATTTGGAATTGGGGGTATTTAGAGAATTTGGGATTTGGGAAATTCAGGATCTAGGGAATTTGGGGACTTTCGAATTTCGGGAATTTGGAATTTGGAGGATTTGAAATTTGGGGAATTTAGGGAATTTGAAATTTGGGGAATTGGGGATCTGGGAAATTTTTGATCTAGGGAATTCGGAGATTTTGGGATCTAGGGAATTTGGAATTTGGGGACTTTGAAATTTTGGGAATTTGGAATTTGGAATTTTGGGGATTTGAAATTTGGGGAATTTAGGGAATTTGGAATTGGGGATCTGGGAAATTTTGGATCTAGGGAATTCGGAGATTTTGGGGGATTTGAAATTTGGGGAATTTGGAATTTGGAATTTTGGGGATTTGAAATTTGGGGAATTTAGGGAATTTGGAATTGGGGATCTGGGAAATTTAGGATCTAGGGAATTTGGGGATTTTGGGATCTAGGGAATTTGGAATTTGGGGGATTTGAAATTTGGGGAATTTGGAATTTGGGGAATTTGGTATCTAGGGAATTTAGAATTTGGGGATTTTGGGATTTAGAGAATTTGGAATTTGGGGACTTTGGAATTTGGAGAATTTGGGATCTGGGGAATTTGGAATTTGGGGAATTTGGTATCTAGGGAATTTGGAATTTGAGGACTTTGGAATTTGGGGATTTTGGGATTTAGGGAATGTGGAATTTGGGGACTTTGGAAATTGGGGAATTTGGGATCTGGGGTATTTGGAATTTGTGGAATTTGGGATCTAGGGAATTTGGAATTTGGGGATTTTGGGATCTAGGGAATTTGGAATTTGGAGAATTTGGGATCTATGGAATTTGCAATTTGGAGAATTTGAAAATTTGGAAATTTATGGAATCTTGAAAACTTTTATCTCCATCAATTTGAAACTTTGGTAATTTAAAAATTTCAGAATTTGTGCCCCTACAAAATCCTAAACCTGACACGTACAAAGAGTATAAATTCGAGGTTTCATAAAATGCATTCGATTTGCGCGAACCGAGAAGAGTCATAGGGTAGCCTCCCCCAAAACTGTCCAACCAAAGGAGGGTAACGTTGCACCATGCATAGATCGATCAGTACAGTTTTACGATGGTCCCCCATCGTTTCATGGAATTTGACCGGGGTCGCCGTGAAAATTCAACGAGGTAGAACGCGCTCGTTGCGTGTAACTCGCGATATATAGCTCGCTCGCAGGAACGATGCCAATTTGCGCGTGCAAATTCATTCGATCGCCGAATCGCTCGTCTGTTTGCACCCACGGAAAAAAATAGAAAGATAAAAAAAAAAATAGTAGTCGTACACGAACGATCGCGCAAATAATGTCGGACGAATGGCTTTCGAAATCGCGCGGACACCGAATTTTTTCCTCGATAGACCTCGTCATCCGCGCTCTTTTTTTTATTATTCCGCGTTGTTTGCGGACGAAACGTCGTAAAATTCTCGATGAAAATTTCCAACCCCAGTTCAAATTGAAAATTTCTCACGCGTTTTGTGAGCGTTTTATTCGCGAACGGTCCGCGTATTATCGTTTTGTTCGATCGTCTCGTCGCATACACGAATTTACCCTAGGTGGAACGTTTGTAAATTATTATCGCGTTTCATGGAGTACACTCGACGATTAGCACGAGAGGTTTTTTGGTGCGGTTTTTTTATTGTATAGATAATATCCTGCTGACGGGGCGCGAGGCGGGCTCTTTCGAGAGTCGACGTATTGTCGAGCGATGGGAGTAGCGTGCAATGGCGGCTATATTCCCAAGTGTTACTTTTTTAAGTTCTTCATGTTTGAGCTCTACGTTTTCAAGTGCCACATTTCAAGTTCCACATTCTCAAGTTTAACATTCTTAAGTTCAACATTTCCAAGTACCACATTCATCAAGTTCAACATTTTCAAGTTCCACATTATCAAGTTTCCACATTCCCAAGTTTCCACATTCCTAAGGTCTATAGTCTCAAGTTTAACATTCACCAAGTTCAACATTCCCAAGTTCCACATTCTCAAATTTGCACATTCCCAAGTTTCCACATTCCTAAGGTCCATGGTCTCAAGTTTAATATTCACCAAGTTCCACATTCCCAAGTTTCCACATTCTCAAATTTCCACATTCCTAAGGTCCACAGTCTCAAGTTTAACATTCACCAAGCTCAACATTCCCAAGTTCAGCATTCTCAAATTTCCACATTCCCAAGTTTCTACATTGCCCAATTCCCACCTTGTCCAGTTCCAACATTGTCCAATTCGCTCATTCCCAATTTCCACCTTCTCCAATTTACACATTCCCAAGTTCAACATATTGACATGTTTCATTCGTGTGATGGAATCTAGCATTTGACAACCTGATTATAACACTCCTAGACTGTGTGTGGTAATGAAACATTTGCAGAGAGATATATGTATGTAGGCCATGTGACTGTACAATACTTCAATACAGTTGTGATTAAACAACCACTTACACAAGCAGCCTTGACAGAAGTGCTATCCGCCATGTTGTTTCATACTAATGAAATATTACATATATACGAAAGTAAGAGTATATAGAAAATGAAAAGACTTTATTGTAATATCACACAAAAATTGATTAAGTTTTTGTGAATGTACAACTGTATGCAATACAAGAAAATATTTCTGTTTCAAATTTCCATGAAAATTACCTTGTTAAATTTTATACATATTTCCAAAATATTATTTTTTACTTTTCCTTGATATCTATTTTGAAGAGCATGGTTTGAAAAATTGTTTTCATATTTTGTTCTTTAATGAGTGTTCAACTATATTCCATGAAAATTACCTTGTTAAATTTTATACATATTTCCAAAATATTATTTTTTACTTTTCTTTGATATCTATTTTGGAGAGCATGTTTTGAAAAATTGTTTTCATATTTTGTTCTATAGTGAGTGTTCAACTATATGCAATATATCACATAAAAATTGATGGAGCTACATTCTTTAAGAGTGTACAACTATATAGAGTATAAGAATATATTCCTCTGTCAGACTTTAATGAAAATAACCTTGTTAAAATTCATATTTCTCAAATATTATTTTGTACTTTTCCATAGTACCAATTTTTTGAAAGCATCTTTTGAAGAGCATGTTTTGAAAAATAGTTTTCATACTTTTTTCTACGTAAAATTCATTCGATAACCGCACGGGGAAATTATTTTTCGCGCGCATCGAAATTCTATGGACAGGTTTCGACGTCGCAGTCGACGCGAAACGAAATTTCATTCTCGGTCACGCGAATAGCAACTTTCCGAAACGTCGATCGAATTTCGTGGAAATTCCGTACGGTAGCGAGCGAATTTTTTTGCTAACAAATTGTTACGAGTGCTCTTTGTTCGTGGTCGCGAATTTTCAACTTTTAACAGTTTTATCTCTGGTGCGCGTATCAGATTTGATTTTTTTACGGTAACGTTGAATAATAAACGAATTGGCGGAACTTTTGTCGTTAATATTCGAACAAAAGCTGCTATTCATGGGAGAATTATAACATATAGCACAATAGACCGTGTATTGTACCACTTTAAATAATTTATAAAATTTCGTATTTAAACGGAGCTTGATTGGTTGTTGCTGAATTGAAATTTTTTAGGTTGGCTTTTAACGAAGAATAGACTTATGATGGATTATTTTTCTTTTTTGGGAAAGAAAAGACAATTCATGAAAATTTTGTACTTTGTTGTAAATGATGAGATTAAGAAGAGAACTTTTCTTGTTTGTTAGAGAACAGTCTTTAAAATATTGCAGATATTCAATTTAGAAACGCAAGAACAATTCATGAAAATTTTGTACATTGTTGTAAATGATGAGATTAAGAAGAGAACTTTTCTTGTTTGTTAGAGAACAGTCTTTAAAATATTGCAGATATTCAATTTGAAAAAGAAAGAACAATTCATGAAAATTTTATAAATTTCATAAATGACGAGGTTAATAAGGGAACTTGTCTTGCTTGTAAAAGAACAATCTTTAAAATGTTGCAAATATTCACTTTGAAAAAGGAAGAACAATTCATGAAAATTTTGTACATTGTCATGAATGATGAGGTTAATAAGAAAACTTGTCTTGCTTGTAAAAGAACAGTGCAATATTTTGCAAATATTCGTAAAATTCATAAGTAAATGAAATATTTGCAACTGTGATCTTTTAAGGTACAGAAACACTGAGCAAATGATAAGACATAAATTAATATATACCTGTATATAAATTCTTTATCTCGATGAACATCTATACGTACTTCAAGTAACAAATTTTATAATCTGAACAAATGTTACAACTTAAAATGAGAAATTTATAAAACAATCATACGATACGTTTGGTAATTTCAGCGCTTGTTAAACAATTAACCAGAGAACGTGGTAGCAGGTTACACTCGTGTATCGTTACAGAAAGTAAGCTTGCGTTTCACCGTCCACCACTCGGTCCTTTCGTTTTCGAATTCCGGCGAACGTTCGATGAACCAGGGATCAGAAGGAGGTTGGAAACACCGAAGATTCAATTATCCTTCGTTCCCTCGCGACCGAATTAACGAACTAACCGGTCCTCTCGAGCTACAAATATTTGCGGACCAGATAGCCACCCTCGCACGCTGGAAAATTGTTCTCCCTACGAACCTAACTAATTAAGTTTGCGACAGAGGATAGCGAGTCGAAAGTCGAAACTGGGTTAGTCGCGGGACCAGCAGCCTTTTAATTTCGACTGGCGGATTTCCTCCAGGTGGAATTTGCGACTTTTCACGGTCGAAAAGTTCGAAACCGAAACTGTGTCACGGTCGTTGACCGTACTTTCGTTCGGCTTCTAATTGAAAAATTGATGTCGAGTACCAACTCTTGGAACGTGAGTTAATTATTGAGGGAGAGAGGGTCAAGTTCGAGAGGGATAGCAGACTTTTTTTATATTGCTAATGTTAGAGGAATAATGTGTAGTGATGCAATGTTATGCGATGTAATGGATGATCATGTAAGACGTGGTGATGCAAGGTATAGAAACATGAGAATGTGGAACCTGGGACTGTGGAAATTTGGGAATGTGAATCTTGAGAATGTTAATTATTGACGGATGTAGGGTCAAGTTCGAAGTGGGCAGTAGACTCTTGTTATATTGCCACTGTTAGAGGAATAACGTGTAGTCATGCATTGTTACTTGATGTAATGAGTGATCATGTAAGACATGGTAATGTAGGCCGTAGAAACTTGAAAATGTGGAAGTTCGGAATGTGGAAATTTGGGAATGTGAAACCTGAAAATGTGGGTTAATTATCGACTGATGTAGGGTCAAGTTCGAGAGGGATAGCAGACTTTTGTTATATTGCCAATGTTAGAGGAATAATGTGTAGAGATGCAATGTTACTTGATGTAATGGGCGATCATGCAAAACATGGTGATGTAAGGCGTAGAAACTTAAGAATGTGGAACCTGGGAATGTGAGGACTTGGGAATGTGGAGACTTGAGAATTTGGGGACTTGGGAATGGGGTGACTTGGGCATATGGGGACTTGGGAATGTGGGAATTTGGGAATATGGGGACTTGGGAATGTTGAACTTGGTGAATATGGAACTTGGGAATGTTGAACTTGGTGAATGTGGAACTTGGGAATGTTGAACTTAGGAATGTGGAACTTGGTGAATTTGGAACTTGGGAATGTAGAAATGTGAGAATATGGAACTTAGGAGTGTGGAAATTTGAAAATGTGGAACTTGAGAATGTTGAACTTAATGAGTGTGGAACTTGGGAATGTGGAAATTTGAGAATATGGAACTTAGGAATGTGGAACTTGGGAATGTGGGAATTTGGGAATATGGGGACTTGGGAATGTTGAACTTGGTGAATATGGAACTTGGGAATGTTGAACTTGGTGAATGTGGAACTTGGGAATGTTGAACTTAGGAATGTGGAACTTGGTGAATTTGGAACTTGGGAATGTAGAAATGTGAGAATATGGAACTTAGGAGTGTGGAAATTTGAGAATGTGGAACTTGAGAATGTTGAACTTAATGAGTGTGGAACTTGGGAATGTGGAAATTTGAGAATGTGGAACTTGGGAATGTGGAAATTTGAGAATATGGAACTTAGCAATGTGGAACTTGGGAATGTGGAAATTTGAGAATATGGAGCTTAGGAATGTGGAACTTGAGAATGTTGAACTTAATGAGTGTGGAACTTGGGAATGTGGAACTTGGAAATATGGAAATTTGAGAATATGGAACTTAGGAATGTGGAAATTTGAGAATATGGAACTTAAGAAATTGCGAACTTGGGAATGTGGGGACTTGTTAATATGGAAACTTAGAAATGTGAAAACTTTAATACATGAAATATTGAAGAACATAGAAACTTGACAATACGACAATTCAAAAATATAAATCTTTCCAAATGTACAAATCCAAAAATTAAAAAATTGTGTAAATTTCAAATTCGTCCCCATAACTTCTCAAATATCCCTACGCCCTCCTCTCTTAAAAAAAAAGCCCATCACAATCGCCCCCAAATGTCATTTGACAACGAAAAAGTGAAATCGTTATGAATTAAAGAGAAGAGATCATAGAACAAGGTAACAGCAAGGCCGACGTTAATCATCGTGATCTGTCGCGGAATTAATGCGTGTTCTCCGGAGTGTTATCAGCCCGGAAGCTATTAACCTGGTAAAACTTACTTTTCCTAAAACTGGGTTAATCATCTGTTCCGTTTCACCGGCTGAATTAACCGATCCCGTGTCCTAAATTCCTGAATACGAACCGGGGAAACGGACGAGTGTTATCCCCCTTGTACCCGTGGGGCAGCCTCTAATTAGACGTTAATTGGCCAACCGAATGGATTTTCCGATTTTATCGATCGTTAAAACAATTTCACCTACGGTTTCTACAAATAGAACGAAACTACGCGACCGTGAGTCGCTGCCGAACGAATTTCGACCGATGATTATCGTTTTATCGCCTCGTTCGCAGTCTCTGTTTCTCTCGTGTATTCTAGCATTCGCTCGGAACAACATCATTGCAAACTGCTTTCGGCTGAATTTACTTTCCAGTTTCCCACGTTCATGAAACGCACGTGTTACGTTCTAGATCCGAGAGAATTTGCGGTTATGGCCATGAAAGGATTCGCTCAAATATTATTACGAAATCGTGCGAGGGGCTACGTTTGTTTCTTATCGAACACGTATAATTACTCCAGCTATTTGCAAATAACTTTCCCTTATCACGGTTAGTTTCGTTCAATAAAAATAATTGTAAATTTAGTATTGGTCGTGGGTTAATTTTGCACCACACTCTGTCATTAATATTTTCTATATTCAGATGATAGTTTGATTGGTTTTAAGAATATTACATTTTTCTAAAATTACCACTTTACCAAATTTCTAAATTTTTCTAAAATTACCACTTTACCAAATTTTTAAATTTTTCTAAAATTACCACTTTACCAAATTTCTAAATTTTTCTAAAATTACCACTTTACCAAATTTCTAAATTTTTCTAAAATTACCACTTTACCAAATTTCTAAATTTTTCTAAAATTACCACTTTACCAAATTTCTAAATTTTTCTCAAATTACCACTTTACCAAATTTCTAAATTTTTCATTTGAACATTCCTAATTATCCATGATCTCAAATTTCTTATTTTCAAAAGAACCAACCTCAACTTTCTCACATTTCCAAATTTCTAAATCCCCTAATTTTTAGAAATCGAAAATTCCACATGTAGTAACTTTGACTTTAGAAAAATTTATATTAACACTAGATTTACGAAACCCGTCAAAATGACGGATAATAGGTGTATTGTAGATGACAGAACTTTTAAAAAAATGTGAACTTTCAGCAAAAGAATTAATGTTGTAAGCAGGTCACATATCATCTGCAATTTATTTATTCTTCTACTTTAATTAAAATTTAAATACAAGTGACCATCGAACGTCCGTAAAGTTAAGCAAAAAAATTTGTATACAGCCATTCCTAAATTTCAACATTGCGATAAATCATCGCATACTTTTACTATCACCAAGAAATCAATAAATCATGTTATCGCGTGCAGTGTATATCAGTGCTCTTTAAATCTCGACAGTGTAATATTCTCCTAGCAATAAAAGTTGAAGAGACAAGAGAAAAGCTCCGGCAATAATAGAGAGCGTTAAGCGACGCGTTAAATATAATCCACGCAATGAAAGGGTTAAAAGAGAATCGCGTATGTTGATAGAGTGCGCGTACGAGCGGCGTTGTAGCTCAAAGGGTTAAAGATGGTGAAAAATGTCTGTCGCGTGATGATGGTCGATCAAAAGCATCGCGGTTTATGAACGAACGGAAACGAAGTCGTTTATCATGTTCCTCGTTGAACGTGACACACGGTCGTCGCTGATAACGCGAGACCGCGATAAAGCAGCACGAAACGCACTAGGATTTCCTTGCCACATCGCCGATGGATCGTCGGACTCTCGGGAGGTGTTAATTAGCGCTAATTAATTCGCGAAGAATGCTAATCACCGCTAATTGATTCTATGCTAATTAAGCGTTTTGCCGGCGATAAGCTTCGCGGCGGTCGACCGGATGCCGAGAGCGATGACGGCGGACGATCGATGGATCGACGGGAAATGCGGCGGATGTCGGCGAAAAATCGAGATACTGTTACCGTGACGACGCGGTCTTCAACTCTGACCCTTTCCAGCGGACACGTGCTGTGAGGTGTGATACTTGCTTTTCATCGAAGTTTCTACGGTGTTTCTATGGATATACGGTAGACTCGTATAACGTGGTTAATAGATTACTGATTGTGTGACGTCGCATTATTTCTGATCTTTAATTTATGGAATCCGTTAAAATTACGGATGATAGGTCTATTTTGGATCTCGTTAAGAACAGAACTCGTTAAGAAATTTTTATTAATTTTTATTTATTACTAAGTTAAGAAAAATGTCAATTTTGATCAACTTTCAGCAAAAGAATCAATGTTTTAGGCAGTTCACATGTCACTTGCAATTTATTTATTTTTCTACTTTAGGTAAAATTTAAATGTACGTGACCATCAAACGTCCATAAATCTAGTGTTAAATTGAAATGGATTATTGAGGATGATTATTTATGAGGACAGTATTAATAATAGATGCATTTATTCTCAATACTACTAAATATTAAAAATTACGAAACTCTTTAAATTCCAGTATACAAAAATTCCATGTATACAAAAAAAACATAAATATCCCTAGTTGCAACTTCTCAATATTCCTATATTTCAATACTCTTGTACCTCAATATTCTTGTATCTCTACAATTTATCTATAAAATATATGCATGCAGCACTACACTCCCAGTTATCTGCAGCAAAAAACAATTACAACGACCAAAGTTATTTGACCACCTAGCGAGTATGTTAATTACACTGCAGTTAAGTAACTTCCGTAAAGAATCCACTAGAGCCACGATGAAATGTCTTCCTACTTTCTTTTTCTCCACTCTCCTCGACGTAACGAACGTAATAAAATAATAGGCGGCTGGTATCGCGTAACACCACCGCTTCGTGATAGCCGAGAGCAGCGATACGAGTATAAGAGACCGAGGCTACTAAAAGTGGACGCACGAGCAGTGGCGGCTCGGAGCTAAAATTAGTGGGGGTTGCTGCTTCAGGAAATTTTCAGACTTTGTTTTAACGTTGTGCAAGAGAAAACAAACGTTCGTACGTGTCTTTACTTTATCAAGAGTTTAGGGAAAGTTATAATTGCCTCGTTATGTTGTAAGACCGAGTAAACAATTAATAGCGATGATCACCAAATTTAGGGCCTTCGTAAATTTATTACAAATATATTCTAGGTTATTGGAGATTGAGGTGAAAGTAGTTTGGCTCAATTTAAATTTCCCGCTCATTTATTTCTTTTTCGTTGCAATTAATTTAAAGACGCAACATTTTCGAGAGATCAAAGGTGATGACGAAGAGTGCATTTTTGGCAAAACAATCTCACCCATACCTCAAAGTAAACCAAAGATGACTCTTCATTATTTCAAAGTTCTTAATAAAATCTTCATGATAGCTTGAAGACAATGTATTTTGTTAGACATTTATTACAGAACCTGAAAATAATAATATTTGATAATAAAATCGGTAATAATATCTGTTAATAAAACCGATAATAATATTTGAGCCGTTTATTTTGAAAGTGGCCTAACTCCGTTTTTCAATTTTTTCCGGTTATCATAGTTACGTGTACAACTTTATGTTATTTATCAGTAAAGCATTTCAGGTTGCTTATAATCCGAGCAAATACGATAATTCTTGACACATAAGTTTTCAGAGTTAGTTTAATAATCGAACCGTGTAGTTTGAAAGTGGCCTAACTCCATTTATACTTAAACAATCAAGATAATATATTTACTATTGATAATGTCGGAAAGTAGTGATGAAGGTAATTTTAATTAATTAGTATTTACAATTTAACCTCAGTTTTTCGACAACAAAAACAACAAATTACAACAGCAAAATTCAAGGACATAATGGACCTATTACGATATATACCACCGGAACATCATGATTACTTCAAATCCCTTTTACACACACAAAATGTAGATGAGTAGTAAATTGTTTTGTAATAAATTTATGTTTGTAATTTTGCACGTTATATAGTTAATCGAATCGCATAAATTATGTTCCTGAAGTGTTTTAAAGATATGTAAAATAAATCCAGTATTGGTTTTTTCAATTTGAAGCATCTTAAATTATGTTGAATGGACTTGGGTACCTTGAAATTTTATATTGAATCTGGTTGTTAATTTTGAAAGTGGCCTAACTCCATTCTTGATAAGAAAACGCATATTATTCACTTAATAATTGCCACTATTTTAATAGGAACTATAAATTTAACACCCTTAGATACACTTAAGCAGTACGACTCATTAATGTCCTATACGTATATTTTTAAATTCATTGAAACACAAACCCTTAAATATCTCGATTTTAAGATAAATGGACTTAGGCCACTTTCAAAATAAACGGCTCATTTATTAAAGCATTCCGAGTGAAATACATCTTGCAATATTAAATTTTATCGACACCGTGGAGCGAAAATATGGGGTGCAGCCTCTCGCGAGCCGTCACTGCACTCGAGAGCACAAGGTTCAAAATACTTGGCGAACGTTTACGGCACCGGAGCGAATGATCCACGGGGACACTGTAAACGTAGGCAGCCGTTATAATTTGACCGTGGTCCCAGCAATAATGCCACCAATTTGCTCGATGTTAACAGGCCGCAATTTTAACGTCCTTGTTAAATTGTGCCAGTGAACCGTTTTCGCAGCCCGTCGCGCGTGAAAGTCGTGAAATAATCCGCTCTCCGAGAACGCTCCTCGACATCGCGGCTCGTTAATTGAAACAGGAGAAATTAATTTCTCGATAAACTTAACGTGTAAAGATTAATTTCCTTTGCGAATTCTTCTTTGTTTTTTGATCGAGATGTGTGTCGATCGGTCCATTTTCTCTCGATATAACGATATATTAACACTAAACCTACCGACGTATAATGTGTACTTAATTTGAAATTAAAAATGAAATTAAAGAATAAATATATAAATAACGAAACATAAATTAGCACACACATTTATTCTTTCTCTTTATGAATATCAATGCTGATTTTAAGGAATGTACTTTAACAAAATGTGTTCCTTACAATAAGAAACTTATGAAGCGGTCATTTGACCGGTTTGGTAGTTTTCGTGTTAATTCGTGAAGTATCATGAAATATTATAGCAATTTTTCTTCGTTGTTACAGGGATAAAATAGGTGAGAAATTTTCTGCTACCATCTGGAACGTGTAACTTTAAATTGACGGAAAAATAAACCGGCCGATGTTGAAACACTCCTCTGACGAAAGTAAGTGTTCTTTTATAAACATTCTTGACATCTCTACCAGAGTTTGATATTCTTGCAATTACTTTTTATCGCGGTTATTCACCGTTTATTGGTTCGTATGAATTTTATGTTCAGGAAGAATCGTATATATGATGTATTTGCAACACTTGAACGATTAAATGTGCAATAATCTTGCGACGTGTGTACCCGAAGTATCGAGCCGTAATCATTGGGCTGCGAATGGTTACGCATATATGGTTTATCAAAATCTGCAAAGCAAACATAAATTAATTAACGTCCGGCTCATGGAAAATTACATAACGCGATTGAATTTTGCAAAATAAATGCATACACATCCTGCTAATTATAATACGCAGTTTGTTTGAAACGAGTATGAAAATAAAAAAGTCGCACGCATAACGTTGGATCTCGTAAGCTGTTATATTCGCGGAGGGTTAAAAAAGATCTTCGCAACGCGTCGGGCGGACGTTAACGTTTCAGGACCGGACGTTAAAAAACAAAATGATCCATGGACCATGTGGTGGTCGGATGTTATGTCATCGAGGCCAAAGATACGCGTTCTGGTAGTCGACGTTGACTTTCGTTTTATTCTGATTCTCTCGCCTGTTTCTCGAGCATCGCCCGCGAAAATAAATCGACCACGAACGTCCGCGAAAACTTTCCTCGAGCACTTTATAAACCTTCTCGTGACGGTGTAAATATAATGTTTATTTCCGTGAAACACGCCATACTTTACACGACCCTCGCTTCTAATTGTTTCGCGTGATTTTGTGATATATCGACAATTACGGCGATGTACATAGATCTTTTCAACGCTTATGCAAAGCGAAGGAAATGGTGCGATTTTTATGGACGTGTTTAAAATGATAGATTTTTATGAGGTTTGGAAGTTATAGAAGTTTTGGAGATCTAGGGATATTGGGAGTTTTGGGATCTAGGGATTTTGGAATCTAGGGATCTTGGGAATTTTGGAATCTAGGGAATTTTGGAATCTCGGGATTTTTGGATCTAGGGAATTTTGGAATCTAGGAATTTTTCGAACTTGGGAAGTTTGGGATCTAGGGATTTTGGGATCTAGGGAATTTGGGAATCTAAGGATTTTGGAATCTAGGGAATTTTGGAATCTAGGGATTTTGGAATCTCGGGATTTTTGGATCTACGGAATTTTGGAATCTGGGAATTTTGGGATATTGGGAGTTTTGGGATCTAGGGAATTTTGGAATCTAGGAATTTTTCGAACTTGGGAATTCTGGAATCTGGGAAGTTTGGGATCTAGGGATTTTGGGATCTAGGGAATTTGGGAATCTAAGGATTTTGGGATCTAGGGAATTTTGGAATCTAGTGATTTTTCGAACTCGGGAATTTTGGGATCTAGGTAATTTTGGAATCTAGGGATTTTGGAATCTCGGGATTTTGGGATCTACGGAATTTTGGAATCTGGGAATTTTGGGATCTAGGGAACTTTGGGATCCAGGGAATTTTGGAATCTAGGGATTTTTGGAACTTGGGAATTTTGGGATCTGGGGATTTTGGGATCTAGAGATTTTGGAATCTAGGGATTTTGAGATGTAGAAATTTTTGGAATCCAGGGATTTTAGAATCTAGGGATTTTTGGAATCCAGGGATTTTAGAATCTAGGGATTCTTGGATCTAGGGATTTTGGGAACTGTGGATTCTAGAGTTTCAAAATTTATGCTTTCAAGAATTACTAGAGACCGAGACTTGAAATTTGGGATTTGGGGATTTTGTGAAGTCTAGCGATTTTTTGTCTAGGAATTTTCTGACTTTGATATTTTTGAATCCGAAAGTTTGTAAATTTCAAATTCGGGTATAGAATTCTGGGAATTTTTAAATCTAGGGACTTTTGCTGCATAGGTCTAGTGACTTTAATGCAGAGATTTAGGAATCTGTAAATTTTACAGTTTGTGACTTTGGTAATGTTGGCATATGATATTTAAAATCTAGGGATATTTTATCTAGAGAATTTTAAATCCATAGAAATTTAAAGGAATTTGGGAAATTCAAAATTTTGTGCATTTAAAAATATGAAAATTAAGGTTCAGACATTTTGAATTTAGTGATTTGGAGCTTAGGGACCTTGGTATTTTAGAATGTCAAAATATATGCCTTTTAAAAATGCATGGAATTTGGATTTGGTACATGATATTTGGTATTTGGTGATTTTTTATTTATTTATTTCTACATTTGAAGATTTGAAAAATTGAATGTTTTGGATATGTCGTATTTGGCAATTTGAAGTCTGATAGTTCCAATACCGTCCAATATGATTAAGCTATTCTACACTTTATCCAACGATGCATGGATACGACCAGTTTATATCCGAATAAGCAAGTCTACCCACCCTTATCTGCTCCCGCCAATGCGTAGCATATTAAATTATTATAGCTCCGCTACCATATACCTAAGTCACCGTGAGAATCTATCTAGCCGGATATACATATCCAATCGAAAATTTTGATAATCCAAATGGACTTCTCCAATTTCCACAACTCGACTTTACGTTCTCGTATTCGCGAAGAAAACGTAGACCCGGCGTACATATAGGATAGCCAGCGAACACATCGAGCTTTCTACAAAATTTTATTACGCGACGCTCGAGCTCGTTCGCACCTGCTGTCCCGAACGTAAACCTTTCCTTGTAATCTCTCATTTCCCTGGTTCGGAGGAAGGGAATTGGTAACCTCGTAGAAAAAGTGGCGAGTAAAGGAACGGACGGAATAAAGAAACAGGCGAAGCGCGAGAGACGGCCAAGACGAACGAGCCAGGGAACGTGTCACCGGCAGATGTTAACGATAAGATTTATGAATTTTTCAAGCTCGACCTACGCCGAACACCGGAACTCGTCTAGCAAAGTGCAACTTTCGTTCGGTGACTCGTGTAACAACGCGATATACCGCCAACTTTTATGGATGAATTTCTTTTAGACCCCGATGAAAGTTATCGTTTCAAAAGTTACGGTTCGCCGACTCCATTTTGCTTTATTGGATATTTCATTGAACTTCGCCGGGCTTCCTTTGTGGTCGAAGTCCTCTGTGCGATGTATGCATATTTCTGAATAATTGAACAGGGCGTGACAATTTTTTTTTAAATTCAATCTTGTTAGATAACAGTCCTTAGAAAATTCAGCTCTAAAATTAGGGCCTCTTTAAAGCTCCTATCCTAATAAGATTGTAAATAATAATATTAAATTTGTTATTTTATATTTTTTATTTAATAAACAATTATGAGATCAAGTTAATGTTATCCCAGATGAAATTAAAATTAAAGAATTTAATAAGGGAATATTGTAAGGATTAAATATAATAATATTTTTAGGAGGTCAATTTATTCCAATATCAATTGAAGGTGATAATGAATTATGAAAATAAGTTCAAAAAAATGAAATAAAGAAAAATAATTCTGAACAAATAGAAAATATTATTCTTAATTTTAATATTGATAAAATTGATGATGTATGATGACCTTGAAATGTTCTTTCATGAATAATATCTCGTCATCATAAGAATATTGTAATTAATAAAATTATAAAATTTATTATTAATAATCAATTAATTTTTAATTGAAATCAAATTACAATTCTAAATAATAAATTAAAAGCATTTAAAGCATTTATAATTGGTCATGGGCTATTAGTAACTATATGGTAAGGGTGATTTTGATGTAAATTATTAATTATTATTCATTTTATGTTATTTTTTTTTTTTTTTATCATTAAAATTTTATTTGGCTTCAATGAAATATAATAATTTTAAAATTGAAAATACATATGATTGAATAAATGCAACTGAAATTTCTAAAATAAAAAGTATATTATGAATTATAATTATGAACAAGCGAGAAACAAAGACATAAATTTGTATAACAATATCTGTATTATTTGCATCCGCCATATACCAGATAATCGTTTGAGCCTTTTATTTTGAAAGTGGCCTAAGTCCATTTATCTTAAAATCGAGATATTTAAGGGTTTGCGTTTCAATGAATTTAAAAATATACGTGTAGGACATTAATGAGTCGTACTGCTTAAGTGTATCTAAGGGTGTTAAATTTATAGTTCCTATTAAAATAGTGCCAATTATTAAGTGAATCATATGCGTTTTCTTATCAAGAATGGAGTTAGGCCACTTTCAAAATTAACAACCAGATTCAATATAAAATTTCAAGGTGCCCAAGTCCGCTCAACATAATTTAAGATGCTTCAAATTGAAAAAACCAATACTGAATTTATTTTACATATCTTTAAAACGCTTCAGGAACATAATTTATGCGATTCAATTAACTACATAACGTGCAAAATTACAAACATAAATTTATTACAAAACAATTTACTACTCATCTACATTTTGTGTGTATAAAAGGGATTTGAAGTAATCATGATGTTCCGGTGGTATATATCGTAATAGGTCCATTATGTCCTTGAATTTTGCTGTTGTAATTTGTTACTTTTGTTGTCGAAAAACTGAGGTTAAATTGTAAATACTAATTAATTAAAATTACCTTCATCACTACTTTCCGACATTATCAATAGTAAATATATTATCTTGATTATTTAAGTATAAATGGAGTTAGGCCACTTTCAAACTACACGGTTCGATTATTAAACTAACTCTGAAAACTTATGTGTCAAGAATTATCGTATTTGCTCGGATTATAAGCAACCTGAAATGCTTTACTGATAAATAACATAAAGTTGTACACGTAACCATGATAACCGGAAAAAATTGAAAAATGGAGTTAGGCCACTTTCAAAATAAACGGCTCATTTCATAAACATACTGTATTAAAATCCACGCGAGTACCGTAAATACTATAGCAGCGTAATCGCATGGAAAATTGTATGATCGAAAGGAAGAGTAAATTGTTGCAGTAGCGGATCAATGAGAAAGTAATAGATCGATAACTAGTAAAATATTGATGTACATGGTAGCGGGATAATGCGCGAGTGTAACGCGTCTGTTATAAGCAGTTTGCACTAGATACCGGTGAAAGCATTACGAACCAGTTGCTGCCGGTCATAATATGCTTTTATTTATTGGCAGTGTCTCATTCATGCGGAGGCGTACAATTGTACATGAAAACGTTCTGTCGAGGCTTGCTCGATCGAGTAAACTTTTACCGGTTCGTAAATGTCTGAACAAAAGTGCGTGAAAGAAAAATATGTATTCGGGAACAGGTACTTTTATTCGTCCCACGAAAATACCAAATAACAAGTAAATTTTATTTATACGTTGTTCGCGAATAAAATTATACTGCGTTAGCAACGTTTCAATTTCTATGAAATTGAAATAAATTTGAAACCGGGGAATTTAAAGATATAGTATGTACGTGGAGTGCAGTGCGATATAATGCGTAACTGTACCATTTGTAGTGACATAATATGTGAGAACGTAGTCGTAGTGATGTAATGTATTGCGATACTACATGTTATAATGAAACGCGTATATTATTCAGATATGTATTACGCGGCGATATAACGCATTGGAATATAGATTCATGTTGAAATAAGATATGGTGAAGTATCGGGTGATATAGTATGTGGCGATATAACATGTGGTAAGGGGAACCCATGGCGATATAATGCGAGGTAATTGAAATTTGTGGCAATATAACGCGAGGTGATCGAAACTTGTGGCAATATGACTCTCGGTGATATAACGCGTGGAGATTGAAATTTATGATGATATAACGCGAGGTAATTGAAACTTGTGGCGATATAACGCGAGAGAATTGAAACTTGTACCGATATGACTCTCGGTGATATAACGCGTGGAGATCGAAATTTATGGCGATATAACGCGAGGAAATTGAAACTTGTGGCGATATAACGCGAGGAGATTGAAACTTGTGACGATATAACCCTCGGCGATATAACGCGAAGAAATTGAAATGTATGGCGATATAACGTGAGGTAATTGAAATTCGTGGCGATATAACGCGAGGGGATTGAAACTTGTGACGATAGAACCCTCGGCGATATAATGCGAGGAAATTGAAATTTATGGCAATATAACGCGAGGTGATTGAAACTCGTGGCGATATAACCCGAGGAAATTGAAACGTATGGCGATATAAAGCGAGGTGATTTAAACTTGCGGCTATATAACGCGAGGTGATTGAAACTTACGGCGATATAACGCGCGATGATATAAAACGTAGTGAATCAACATGTGGTGATATAACGCGAGGTATTTAAAACTTGTGTTGATGTAACTCATAATGATATACAACACGTGTGATATAACGTATGCATTGATAACACACGCGATATTAGAAACTCGTAAAGTTTTCTATCAACCGTAGAATTCCACTTACATATTCATGAATAATAAGTAGAAGAAATTTATGCCGTAACCTTTTTATTCGCGATTGTAAACGATTGTTGCGAACACCATGTTGCAATTTCGCGAGGAAAGTGCAGAAAATGTTGATAGTGGACGTATAAAAGAAGTACGTACATCGATGCATGCAGAGCCGAATGCAAAAAAGAGGCCATTTACTTGGCGGTAGAGGATGAGATAAAAACGGTCGTAACTCAAGCACAGCCGGTATTTTCGAGGCAAACATCCCTCTGAACGGTTATTTCGATTCTATGGGGTATAATATGTAAAGAGAGATCTACCCGGGCCGTGTACGTATCCGCGATTTCCTTCTAAAGTGCTGCGTCGATTTAGGAACTGCAGAAAACGCTATTCCTCCGCTATCGAAAACGAGTAAATTATGCACGAATTATTCCCGTCTCGCCGACTTTATGTACGAGCGTTGCGTACGTTATTTATTGCTACTCTTATCCATAATTATGGGCCGTGGGAGCCGCGACTCGCCCAGTGCTCGCATACAAAAATACCTATTATCCTAGACCCGATAGAGCTTTTAGAAAAACATTATTCATGGCGTTAACGTATCTACCTCAATCTTGTGACTTGCACTCGGACGTTAACTTCCTGTGACACTGTTGCAAAATACTTCTACACTTTCGTATTGATCCATCAATATTTCTTTGTAAAATTGCTAATATTTTGAGGACTTTACAGTAAATATTCGATATGTGCACAAATGATCTGTACGATATGTGAACCAAAGTTATCCCCACCACTGGGGGGAAGACCCCTTCAGACGACCAGAAGCTCCATCGCCGAGAATTGTAACATGATTTGGTTTCGGGTATGTCCGTGAACCAATACATATACAAATATAAAACTTTTTTAGTTTTTATTTTTTCGAGATCCAACTTTTACATTTTTCTGATTAAAAGAAGACCAAACACGACATCATTTGGGCTATATTTACTGGTTTAATTGACGAAGAGGATAGCGAGTCAAAAAGACAAAGACGCTACGATCGTGGCAGTCGGCAAAGATCAAAAGTCTGTTCGATTGTTTGCAATACTTGAGCATTGTCAATTTTGTTATTTTTCATCCATTTCTTTGTATAACTTTCTCCATCATATTCGCGACATTTTCCTGATTAAAATGAGACCGAACACGACGTAATTTGAGTTGCAATATTTTATTAGAGTAAAGTCTATGTACGCGTAACACTTGAAATTACAAGTAAATATGTCCCGAAGTACGTCGTGTTTGGTCTCATTTTAATGAGAAAAATGTTACAAATATGATGGAAAAAATTAAAAATAAAAAAGTTTTATTCTTGCATTAGGAGTGTCCTGGTAGGTCGCTGTTTGTTGACGTTCGGTCTCCTTCGCTCGAAATGTAGTACCTTTACGATATCTGCAACCGGCGCCCGTGTTATTTTTCTCTTCTGTCCTTTTCTACGTTCGGCAAAACGTAGGACCTGTACGATATGTGCAACAGTTCAGAACCGAGAGAGTCGCAGATATCGAATATTTACTGTATAACCCGTTATAAGTTTGCTGACTTTTACAACGTGGAGAATCTTGACACTGCGTGATATTCAACCTCGGTATCACACAAGTTATACCGTTTAAGTTTACTGCAGTCGTGGCAAAAATTTGATCAGAGAATTGTAGGCAAAGTGCGAAGCCATAAAGAAATTGGGTTAGAGAATTTTTTGTTCAATTTGCATCGAACAAACGTAACCTTCGCTCTTTGAAAATGAGAAGAAACAGATTGGAAAGGTATAATGGGTCAAAGGTTATCCGATAAAGGGAGTCGATCATTGAAAGTTGGAACAGATGTGCATCGGATTTTCGCCGATTACTCGGATGAAAGTTTTAACGAGATCATAATTAGAGCAGGAAGTTTCGGTAGAAAGAAAAGTCGGTATCTCCGTTGTTCGAGACGAAGGAAGGAAAATAGCCGGAGCATCGTCGATAGAATAGAGTGTTCCTGGCGGGCAAAATAAACTGCATATTCATGCTTGATCGAGCAAATAGTGGAGCGTGTTTTCCATTCAGAATTTAGTCCAGATTGCGACCCCGACGATAGAGGGGCAGCAAGTGGCGTTGGTAAATATCGTGTTTTAATATTTCCAGTATCGAAACTACAGCGTGGGTTGTGCGAGCACGACAAATCGATACTCGAAAATGGCGGGTATTCGCGAATCGCTTGTCGTCGGCGAAATTCGTTGAACGTTTTGCACGATGGTCAAATTGTCGGGCTGCAAAATCTGCCGCTACCCCCGGCGTGCCTCTCGAGCCCGGGGTGTAAACGATTTCGTCGAAAAAGGTATTTGCCCGGAAAAATTACGGGGCTCGTGTTTCGACTAATATAATGCTCCTGTTAATTGGATCCCCGTTTTTACCGGGGGCTCGGTTTCAACTTACCGTTACCACCGGTAACCAGAGGATCAAATAATTTCCGTCAATTAGTCCCAACAAATGAGCTCTCTCTCGCTATTGCGAAATGCAAACAAAATGCTTTCAACGGACTTTTGCTGGCTAATGTGTACCGCGTTATTAACTCATGACGATTAAATGGTCACGTAATTATTTGCCTCGATCGTCATGTCAAGATTTAATATTTTCCTTTCATTTCGACGCAGTGCATTATTAATTGTTAAATAAATAATTAATCATTAACAAATTTGCTAATTATGGAGATACACAGATTTTGAAGCTTGTTATTGCAATAATTTTCAAGATTCTGAATTCCCTAGGTTTTTAAGGTGTTTGTAGTACAAATTTCCAAATTTCCTAGATGCAGACTCTCAAGGTAAAAAATTCTCTAGATCTGAAAGTTCTAGCAAGTTTTTAAACTTAAATTCCCTAGTTATTAGATTCCAAAATTCAAAATTCCCTAGCCGTAGGTTGATCAGATCTCGAAATTCCCTAGATTTAAAAGTTTCAAAGATAGTATTTCCTTTAATTCCAGTTCCCTAGTTCTTAAGTTCCAAATTCCCTAGACTTGAAATTTTCAGAATTCTAAATTCCCTAGATCTCAAATTTTCAGTCCTAAATTCCCTAGTTCCTAAGTTCAAAAATTTCAAACTCCTAACCCCAAAATTATCACAATTTTAAATTCCCTAGATCTGAAACTTACAAAGTTCCAAATTCCCTAGATCTCAAAATACCAAATTCCCTAGATCTCAAAATACCAAATTCCCTAGATTTGAAACTTTCAAAGTTCCAAATTCCCTAGATCTCAAACTTCCAAATTCCCTAAATCTCAAAATACCAAATTCCCTAGATCTGAAACTTTTAAAGTTCCAAATTCCCTAGTTCTGAAACTTCCAAATTCCCTAGATCTCAAAGTTCCAAATTCCCTAGTTCTGAAACTTCCAAATTCCCTAGATCTCAAAATACCAAAGTTCCAAATTCCCTAGATCTCAAAGTTCCAAATTCCCTAGATCTCAAAGTTCCAAATTCCCTAGATCTCAAAGTTCCAAATTCCCTAGATCTGAAACTTCCAAATTTCCTAAATCTCAAAGTGCCAAATTCCCTAGATCTCAAAATACCAAATTCCCTAGATCTGAAATTTTCAAAGTTCCAAATTCCCTAGATCTCAAATTTCCAAATTCCCTAGATATCAAATTTCCAAATTCCCTAGATCTGAAACTTTCAAATTTCCTAAATCTCAAAGTGCCAAATTCCCTAGATCTCAAAATACCAAATTCCCTAGATCTGAAATTTTCAAAGTTCCAAATTCCCTAGATCTCAAATTTCCAAATTCCCTAGATATCAAATTTCCAAATTCCCTAGATCTGAAACTTTTAAAGTTCCAAATTCCCTAGTGTCAAAATTAAAAAATTCCAAATCTCCAACCCTAAAATTTTCAAATCTCCAAATTCCCTAGATTTCAATTTCTCAGTATCTAAATCCCCCAGATAAAAAATATCCAAAACTCAAATTCCCTAGATGAGGAATTCTCAAAACTCCAAATACATTGCCTCGCGTTATATCGCCAAGTACTGCATTCGAAATTTCGTTCCATATATCTTGCCTATTAATTCCTAAAATTTCCAAACTAGTAACTTTATAAATTTCTTAATTTTCGTCTATATACCGTAAACGTCCAGAAGCAGAGTCGATGTAACAAAAAGATTGAGTACCCTGACAAGATTGAAATGGGAAGACGGAAATATTTCAGCAAGCAGATCGCCACGTTCTTTGTTATCGCGACGATCAAAAGGCACGATCGTTAAAACGTAACGGGATCGGAGTCTCGCGATCGCGATTCCAAATGAGGGTGGCGCAATCGCAACACTGCAACGAACCTTTTACGATCGACAACCGATTGCAATTACCCGACCGGTATTCTCTTTTTAACGCTTCGATCACGATTTCGTGCGATCAATCAAAAATACATTTACCACATAAAAGATCTATCGAGATAAAATGCTCCTAATAAAAACCGTCCTTGAACCGATTTCACCTGGCGATGTACCGTTCGAGATAGCTTGTCAAAAAACAATATCGAGTTTTAACCCTTGGCTTCGTCTGGGAATG
Organism: Megachile leachella; assembly: GCA_963576845.1. Taxonomy (NCBI): domain Eukaryota; kingdom Metazoa; phylum Arthropoda; class Insecta; order Hymenoptera; family Megachilidae; genus Megachile; species Megachile leachella. The sequence goes on along the minus strand of OY756248.1, from coordinate 6,881,241 downwards.
TAGTAACAGATAACTGGATTCATTCAATGTTCAATTATTTTATCTGACATTTAACGAAGCGCAGAAGTTCTTTCGTAATTCCTTCGTTGAAAATTGAAAGAGTAAATTCGAATAACCTTAAAGGCAAAAGTAGTCTAAAATGGCAAGATAGGACTTATTAGCCTCGATAATTTCCGCGTCATTAAAAAAAGTGGAGCACGTCTGTAAAAAGAGAAGAAGCAATTTTTTCGAGGAATTTCGAAGAGAAAAGATTAGCGAAGCACGTGATCGATTGGACAATGTAGAAGTGGGTTGTTATCTGTAGGAATGATAGGTAGGTAGATAGGTATGTAGAACACGATTCCGTGTCGAGTATTCATCCGTAAAGTCGGCCACCAAACGTTGTGTTTTGTAATTCGCTCTCCGGAACACCGAAAGTTACCCTATAGATAAAAAGTTTATTAGCCAGGCTCGCGTTCGCATGAATTAACTGCACTTGGTGGCCTCGATGCTCGCGGTATTCTCGTGAAAAGGTCTCTCCTCCTTTTGTTTCTCCTTCTCTCTCGTACGCTCTGTTTTCTATTCCCTCTTCCCGTTCTCCCTCTTCGACCTACAGAAACGAATTTTTCTCACGATAAAAACCTACACGGCTTTCTTCCGATTTTTTAACATCCACTTCCTGTCGAAGTATGTTCAGGGAAAAGCTTAACACGAGATATCTTGTTAGCTTTTTAAATCGCTCTTTGTGCAATTGTGGAGAACTCTTTCGATTGAATAAATTTCAAGTTCATGGAAATGTAACGAGAGGTTGGCGATGTAAAATGAGATAGTAAAATGTGGCGATATAACATGAGATATTAGAAACTTGTGAAATGTGAAATATGATAGCAAATATTTTTGGTGATATTACACGAGGTAGTAGAAACTTCTGAAATGTGAAATATGATAGCAAATATTTTTGGCGATATAACACGAGGTGATAGAAACTTGTGAAATGTGAAATATAATAGCAAATATTTTTGGCGATATAACACGAGGTGATAGAAACTTGTAAAATGTGAAATATGGAAGCAAATATTTTTGACCATATAACACGAGGTCGTAGAAACTTGTGAAATATGAAATATAGTAGCAAAAATTTTTTGGCGATATAACACGAGGTAGTAGAAACTTGTGAAATATGAAATATAGTAACAAAAATTTTTTGGCGATATAACACGAGGTATTAGAAACTTGTGAAATACGAAACATAGTAGCAAAATTTTTTTGGCAATATAACACGAGGTCGTAGAAACTTGTGAAATATGAAATATAGTAGCAAAAATTTTTTGGCGATATAACACGAGGTAATAGAAACTTGTGAAATGTGAAATATGGTAGCAAATACTTTTGGCGATATAACAGGAGGTAGTAGAAACTTGTGAAATATGAAATATAATAGCAAATATTTTTGGCGATATAATACGAGATATTAGAAACTTATGAAATGTGAAATATGATAGCAAATATTTTTGGCGATATAACACGAGGTTATACAAACTAGTGGCGATATAACAAGAGCTGTTAAAAACGTGTGGCAATATAACACGAAGTACAACTCGAGGTAAAAGAACCTCATGGCAATATAACACGAGGTATTAAAAATTTGCGGCGATATAGCACGAGGTGCTAAAAATTTGTGGTAATATAGCACAAGGTGTTAAAAACACATTGCAATATAACCCGAAGTATAACTCGAGGTAAAAGAACCTCGTGGCAATATAACACGAGGTATTAAAAATTCGCGGCAATATAGCACGAGGTGCTAGAAATTTGTGGCGATATAGCACGAGGTGTTAAAAACACGTTGCAATATAACCCGAGGTACAACTCGAAGTAAAAGAATCTCGCGGCTATATAACACGAGGTAATAAAAATTTGCGGCGATATAGCACGAGGTGCTAGAAATTTGTGGCGATGTAGCACGAGGTGTTAAAAACACGTTGCAATATAACACGAAGTACAACTCGAGGTAAAAGAACCTAGTAGCAATATAACACGAGGTAATAAAAATTTGCGGCGATATAGCACGAGGTGCTAAAAATTTGTGGCAATATAGCACGAGGTGTTAAAAACACGTTGCAATATAACACGAAGTACAACTCGAGGTAAAAGAACCTAGTGGCAATATAACACGAGGTAATAAAAATGTATGGCAATATAGCGCGAGGTGACAGAAATACATGGCAATATAACACATTGAAACAAAAATTTACAAATGTAGAATTTCGAAGTTATTATGCATTACATATTTCCACTTCTTAAACCGCCATTAGTATTTTAAAACCTAAAAGATGAAGTATATTATTGACATTAAAAAATGTACTCGAGCCCTATTGCATCGATACCATTATTACCGGCAAATGAAATCATCGATGCTTGTAATTAAAATTTAAAACGATATTGCTTGTGTCATTATAACATCGAGCGTCCCCGTTGTAAGTACTCACGAGCGTCCCACTTTCCTGAGGAACCGTGAAATCACGAACTTTTATTTTTACTTATTTTTTAACAAACGAAATTGCATCGTTCGCCTTGGCGAGCCTACCGAACTCGATGCTTATGTAATTCCAACAGAGGACGAGAATTTACATGTCTATTAAAGGGGATATCACAATCGACCGGTATTAATTATTATTGCATTATTTGCGTTATTTCGACGCGCCTCTTCGTGTCGCGATTTCATGCACTATTGCATCTATAATTTTCTATGAATATCAAATAGTCAACTCGAACGCTAGCACAAATTATTTTTGATAATAAATTACTACTTTTCAGCTATTCATTTTTCGTTTAGTTATATTTACGAGAACATTTATAAAAACAACGTGAAATGAAAATTTGTTATTTCATGAAATAGGAAAATTTATTCTTCGGTTACAAACCGTATTTTTACAAAAACTGTCGAAATATATTTAAAACATGTCAACTACATTTTTCCAGGATTTCTATTTTAAATTTCATTTATTCAAATATCATATTCGATAGAAAATAAAATAGAATTATCTCGTTCAATTTGATTTAAAATATTGAACAACTTGATACTTTAATTGCTGGAGCAAGTAGTACTAGAAAATTTATTTGTTAATCGATCACCGGTGATTTCTATGGCGTCCAACGTGTCAGAGTATATCTGCCGCACGATGTATTGCAGTTTTCACTGTGTCAGTCGTCGTGTCAAAATAAATTTTCCGTTCGCTCTTTCGCATTCGATAGTAAACACGTACTATATTCACCGCGTCACGAACGTCGGCTCGAATTTTCTCCCACGAACGATTTCCTCGCGATGGATCGCTCGCCGGGCATTCGGGGCACGATACTTTCACCTAATCGATCGCGAGAGTCAGTGATTTATAACGATATCGAAATGGTCACGTCGATTCGCGCACCGTTCCTGAACGGTGTCGAATCGTGCTCCTCCGGCGAATTTTATCGACCTTATTTATGAAACGGGGGAAATTACGCTTCCGGATAGAAACGTTACGTTATCTAATACCGGATGAACGCTTTAAACCAACATTATAGCCCTTTGTAGGCGGAATTTTTTACCGACACTCGGAACCTTAATAACGTCGGTAAAATCCTTTTACTACGTCCGACGCTTCTACTAGTAATTCACTTACGGTTATGCATTTTTTTCTGGATTGTTATATTTCTGCGAGTGGAGAAATGTAGAAACTGGAATTTTGCAATTCAGAAATTCAGAAATTTTCGAAATCGGAATTTTGGAATTCCAAAATTTCAAATTTCAAAATTCTCAGTTCCAAATTTTCAAATTCCGAAATTTCCAAATTCCAAGATTTGGAATTCCAAAAATTTCCAAATTCCAAGATTTGGAATTCCAAAATTCTGAATTCCACATTTGCGAATTCCAAATTTTGGAATTCCAAAATTTCCAACTTCCAAGATTTGGAATTCCAAAATTCCGAATTTAACACTTTCGAATTCCAAATATTGCAATTCCAAAATTTCCAACTTCCAAAATTCTGAATTCCACATTTTCGAATTCCAAAATTTCCAACTTCCAAGATTTGGAATTCCAAAATTTCCAACTTCCAAGATTTGGAATTCCAAAATTTCAAGTTTCCAAATTTTCAAATTCCGAAATTTCCAAATTCCAAGATTTGGAATTCCAAAAATTTCCAAATTCCAAGATTTGGAATTCCAAAATTCTGAATTCCACATTTTCGAATTCCAAAATTTCCAACTTCCAAGATTTGGAATCCCAAAATTTCCAACTTCCAAGATTTGGAATTCCAAAATTTCGAATTCCACACTTTCGAATTCCAAATTTTGGAATTTCAAAATTTCCAAATCCCAAAGTTCCGAAACCTAAGTTTTCGAATTCCAAAATTTCCAAATTCCAAATTCTCAAATCCCAAAATTCCGAAACCCAAGTTTTCGAATTCCAAAATTTCCAAATTCCAAAACCCAAATTTCCAAATTCCAAATTTGAAAATTCCAGAATAAATGAAATAAACTTCGAATATGCTCTTGATTACACCTCATTACCAAAGATGTCATAAATGTACGAATTTATAAATTTCGTCTAAGGTTTCATTTAAACAGAACCTCAGTACGAATAGCAGGCAATAAAAGAACAAGAGAAAAATGATGGTATCGAAGTTCAAGTTTCGAAATTGCACGTTTTCTCCGCAGACGTTAAATTCGTCTGCGAGGTGGCATCCTCGCGGGTGAACCGTATTTTCGCGTTTCTTGACGGTTCTCCGGGAACACGAGAATCGAAAGGAGAGAACATCGAGAAAGATAAGGCTCTCGCGGGAGACGTTATCCGAGTGTTCGGAATCAATTTTACCCTTCTTGAGATATGTCGAGTAAAATGTGGAGCTCGTAGAGTAGGCTGTGTGTACGATGTGTTTGGTCCGAACAGGACGAAATAAGATGTCGTGGAATTATATTCGTATGCGATGAAAATAAAGGATCGAGGGGTTGATTTACGAAATGTGGGAAGGAGGAAATAACGGAGGGGATGTGATCGATTCTCTACGTAATCGGTGATAGGGAAATTGATGACAGAGGGTGAAAGTTCGATAAAAAAGAGACAAGGAGTTATGGAACTCATAATTAATTATTCTCTAATTTTCTAATTTTTTAAATTAAATAATCAAGTGACAGAACATAATTTTCTGTTCGACGACTGACATCGATAGGTTCTTATATCTCCAGCAAAATCTATCAAATATCTGTCTAACAATGAAATCTATCAAAATCTAGAAAATTACAGGTAGCCTCTTAAATCCACCTCCAAAGTTTCCAAAGAAAAGATCAAAAATTGCGACCTGCAGCATGATACAAACCAATAACAGATGGAGTCTCAGAAGCCCACGTTCAGTCGCGATTAGTACAACTGATTGAATAGCAGTAGGTATTAAATATCAGCGAGAGGGTTAATGGAGGTGAAACGAGTATCACGCCGGAAGCATTAGCAATATTCCCGGCGAAACCGTGATTCAAGTTAGGCAATGAATTATGCGCGCGAACGTCCCGTCCTCGCAAGAATCTTGTCTCGAATCAGGTCGTATCTTATCGAACTTCACGGGACAAGCTTCTCTTTGAACACGAAGAAGCATGCTAAGTCAGAACGGGAATATCGATCTGCAACATCTGCGACATACTCTGCTATCGAGAATTATTCGTATCACGAGTTCGCGTCGCTTTAAGCTGTCTATTTCGTTTAGACAGCTAGATCCGAGATTTAGAGGAATATACGGAACGTCGTATTTACTGCCACCGGAAAATGGCACTGCGAGAAGTAAATTGAAAGTATAGCAAATTTTTCTCGGGTGGAACAATTTTGGAATTGGAAATTTTGGATTTTGGAAACTTTGGATATCGGAATTTTGGTACTTGGAAATTTTGATATTCGGAATTTTGGAATTTGAAAATTTTGGAATTCCAAATGTTACGAGCCGGAGGGGTCACAGCCGCGTGGCTGGGGGCTGTATTTTTGGTCAAGGTAGTGTTACTAGGCTAACTCAGGTTTGTTAATCAACCTGAGCGCCAAAGGAAATGGACGCGGGGACGAACCGACGTATGGCTAACGCCGGGAGCCTCAGGAAAATGATATGTGAACGAACCGACGTATGGCTAACGCCGGGTGTCACAGGATTTGTTAGTATTTTGTGCTCGTAACAAAGATATGCCAGTATACCTCGAGCGGCTAAGATATACCGACTGGTGGGTTTGTTAGGACTCTAGGTTGCAATTGATTAGAGGCAATGATTAAGTTTAAAATAAAGAGTTGATAATATATTCTGTTTCCCAAAACCGGAATTACAAATGTTTATGTGTATTTGTCGGTTAAGGTGATAATTACAAGAAGTGCTCTTGACTCGATTTTACTTGAATTTAAAATGTTTCGACTCCGACAAAGCGAGAATCTAATCCTGCCTAGTTTTAACGAAAAACAAGCGAAACGGGGACCCGAAAATACTTTAGTAAAAATGCCTAACAGTAAAACTATACGTACTGTATGGTTATTAAGAGTTGCTCGAAGGGGACTCTAACCCGATCTTGCTCTAACTAACTCGGACAAAGGTTCCGTGTTACTCAATAGTTACAAGTTAACTAGGTCCACGGACAGAGGTTCCGTATTAGTCGACGTTTAGAAATATACTGGGTCCACGGACAGAGGTTCCGTATTAGTCGACGTTTAGAAATTTACTGGGTCCACGGTGTCTTCTCCACAACCCCTTATATACCCCAAAACATGGGTATGAACGGGTAGTGGCGGAGGCAGAGGGAATGAACTAGCGCGACGGTTTCGTCCAACGAATTTCGTCGCGTTGGTCCGAAGACGTTAGAAAAATCTCGAGCGAAGCCTAATAAGGAAACCTCGGTAGCTGGGAAAACTAGGCAAGGCTAAACTCTCGCTTCGCGGTGGTCTTTGACTATTCTCGAATATTCATCTCCAAGGAGCAAAAATCATTGGCGTACGTAACATCTCCCCCCTTAGAGGAAACATCGCGGTAACCGATGCTTTCGACTCCCTGGAGGTGAATATTCAAGCAAAAGAAAATTATTTATAAAAAGTATATGGCTGGAAGAGATTTTATCGCGCTGTAGTGTGCTGTTGTTTGAGTGTACGTGTAGGTAAGCTTAACTTAAGTGTGAGGGTGTCTTCCTGAAGGTAGTATTCTGTCGTAAGGTGGCTGGCTGGTGTCTGTCTGGTAGTGACCATGGGCTGTCCGGTCATCTGCTCAGCAATCAGGGTAGGGCTGCTCATCGGATCTTGGACGGTTGGCTGTCCGGTGGAGATGTTGGCTGGATACTGGTGTGGCACTTCCTCCTTCTCCAGTGAATCCCCCGGCATCCTGCGACAAACTGTTCCGTGGCCAGCAAGGGCAAAAGCTACGGCTATTGCATATAAGCTGTTTTCAATTTATCTTGATGCTTGCGTATTATCTTGTTGTTGTCTGTCCTTAGAGCGACGTTGTTTAAGTCCGTTATGTCTATTATTTCATACGGTCCAGTGTAGTGAGGGTCTAATTTATGCCTTGGTTCCTTGAGAACGTAAGCATAATCTCCTATTTTGAATTTAAATGGTCTTGCGTGTCTGTCATAATAGCGTTTAGAGCGTTCTTTTGCGTTGATGAGGTTGTCTGCTGCCAAATTGCGGATATTGGTCATTGTTGTGATCAGGTTGGTGAGGTAGGTTCCATAAGTTTCCAGGGTTGTTCCTTCCGGGAATGCGCTGGGTAGACGTGCTGGCTTTCCAAATATAAGTTCATGTGGTGTGAAATTTGTCGCTTCGTGTACTGAGGTGTTGTATGACAAGGTTGCGTATGGTATGTAGGTGTCCCAATCTTCATATGATTCCATGTAGTGCTTCAGGTATTCGATGAGTACATGGTGACTCCTTTCCAAAGATCCGTTGGATTGAGGTCTGTATCCTGATGTTGAAACTTGTTTGATCTTGAAAATTTCCGATAAGTGCTTCATAACCTTTCCCATGAAACTGGTTCCTCGGTCGGTTAGAATTACTCGGGGTGCTCCAAAAATAGAAATGAAATGTTTTGAGAAAGCGTCGGCTATGGTTGTAGCTCTGATGTCCGGTATTGGTATTGCTACGCAATATTTCGTCAAATTATCCTGTATGGTTAAGATGTGGCGGTTTCCGCTGGGCGTTGTTGGTAGAGGTCCAACTGTGTCCAGAGAAATTTTGTCAAAAGCGTCCAATGGAGTATCCGTGATGATCATCGGTTGCCGGGTCTTCGCTCTTACAAGCTTTTGTTCTTGACAGCTCTTGCATTTTCTGATGAATTCCTGGATGTCGTTCCTCATTCCTGGCCATGAATACCTTGCTCTTAAACGTTTGTAGGTCTTGGATACGCCTTTGTGTCCTCCTATTAGGCTGCTATGGGCTTCTTCAATGATTTGGGTGCGGTTGTCTTCAGGTGGTAATTTTGTTGTTCCCAGACAAAGTGTAATTTCCAGGTTGCTTCTTCCAAATACGCTTCCTATGAGAGTTTGGTATCGTTGAATAGATGGTTGGTCTTGCTTGTTGGCTATTGTTAAACGGATGGCTGTGGTTCCGGTTTCTTGAAGTGCTATTTTTAAATTGTGTAATGCTGCAATGATGTCTTCTTCCTTTGGCTCTTCAAATGAGTGTTGTGTCACAAAAGTAGTAAAGATTTTGAACTGATCCACGGTAGTAATAACGGTGTGTCCTTTCTTCGGCTCCTTACTCATCAAGTTATTCCTGTCCAGGTAACCAATATCGGCAAGGATTTTCCCTCCAGGATCGGTAAGTTGACAATCGGCCGATGTGAGGTGTGCATAGTTGCTTTTTATGGCGATGATCGTGTCCTGTGATGTGATTAGTTTGAATCCGTGGTTGTATTCGTCAATATCTTCGGCAGAAGATTCATCCGTTTGAGGTGATGATGAGCTGATATCCGAATCGTCTTCAGGAAGTATGGCGGTGCTGAGTTGTCTCGGAGAATTTTCTTGTGGTTGTGTAATCAATGGAAATGGTAATCGTACAGGCAACAAAGGTGGCGGTAACCCCGGAACTGAAGGTTCTTCTACCTGGCTGCTCGTTGATTCACGGTTCTGCTGAAGGTTAACAGGAGAATGTACTTCTTCTGCTGGTATGATGACTGGTTGTCCAATCTCCTCTTCTTTAAAGGATATTAAGTCTTCGGCAGTTGCGGAAGTATTGGGAATGCTCGGGCTAGGTATTGGATTATTGTAGGTTTGAGTAGAATGTGCGATTGGTGTAAAAGAGCTATTAGAATTGGGGTTGCTTTCAAGGATTGGCTGAGGTAACTGTGGTTCCGGTGTAACAACAGTCGTATCTGATGTTTGGCTTCGGCGAATCCTTCCTCTTCGAATTGAAAGGTGCTGTGGTGTATTAGGTGATTCGTCTGAGCTGCTACTTGATTCCACATATGTTGGTCTTCTTTCTCGATCCCGTCGCAATTCGCGAATACGATGACCGATGGTGTCCACTGTAGGTTCTAGAGTTGGAATTGGCTTCTTGTATTCTTTATCTTCTCGAGGAATTAATGGAAGACAGACGGTTGTAGGGTTCCTAGACAGTGCGTCGGCGTTCATGTTTATCTTCCCTGGCTTGTGTACAACTTCGTATTCGTATTCTAAGAGTTTCAATTTCCACTTTACCAAACGTGAAGTGGGGTCTTTCACTGAGTGCAACCATACTAAGGGTCGATGATCAGTGACAAGTGTAAACTTGCGACCGTAAACATAAGGTCGGAAATATTGTGCGGCGTAGACCATGGCTAGACATTCCTTTTCTGTCGCTGAGTAATTTCTTTCGGCTGAATTCAAGCTGCGAGATGCGTATGCGATTGGTAGGTCACGTCCGATTTCCCCTTGGCTCAAAACTGCTCCAATTGCGTAATCGGATGCGTCCGTGGTGATGATGAAAGGTCGGTTGAAATCCGGATACTGCAGAATTGGTTGAGTGCAGAGTTCGTCCCGTAGATTTTCGAAGCTTCTTTGTTGTTCTTCAGTCCACTTGAAACGAATTCCCTTACCCAAAAGTTGAGTTAATGGTTTTGCCTTCAAAGAATAATCTTTGATGAAACGACGATAATAACCAGTTAATCCCAGAAGTTGCTGAATATTCTTCTGTGTTTTTGGAATAGGAAAATTTTTTACAGCTTGAAGTTTTCGAGGATCAGGTTTAACACCGTCAGCAGAAAGTATGTGTCCTAAATAGACAACTTCCTTTCTCAGAAATTCGCACTTACTAGTTTGTAAAGTAAGTCCAAATTCTCTGAGGCGATTAAATAATTTTTTAATTTTAATTTCGTGTTCTCGCAACGATGAAGAGACGACAATCATGTCATCCAGGTATACGAGGACATCTGTTCCCTGCATGCCAGTTAATACTTGATCCATGAGGCGTTGAAAAGTTGGTGGTGCATTCTTCAGACCGAATGGCATCCGTACAAATTCGAAGTGTCCATGCGGTGTGGTGAAAGCAGTCTTCTGCCTATCCTTTGGATCCATCTCGATCTGGTGAAAACCATTCGCCAAATCGAATACGGAAAAGTATTTGGCTCCTCCTAGTTTGTCCAAAAGTTCGATGATTTGTGGTAATGGATATTTATCGCTCACTGTCTTTTCGTTCAGTGCACGAAAATCAATTACCATACGCCAACGTTTATTACCTTCAGCATCTGACTTTTTTGGAACAATCCATAAAGGAGAGTTGTATGGTGAGGTTGATGGTTGGATGATTCCCTGGGAGAGTAAAGCTTCTACCTGTCGCTGTATCTCCTCTTGATGTACAGGTGGATAGCGATACTGTCGGGTGTTGATCGGAATTTCGTCTGTTACATGAATGGAATGATGAAAATTTGGTACTTTGTTTAATTTATCTCCGGGCAGGTAAAATCTGTCCGAAAATTCCTCAATAATACGGAATACATGTTGACGTTCTTCCGTATTGAGATGGTCGGTCCTCAAAGTCTTCTGAATTTGAGATATTCGATCTTCGGGTGGTCCTCCAGTTAAATATGATGTGACTGGATCTTCATCCGATGATTCGAAGATTTCGTAGGGTTGTATGAATTGTGGTTCGATGTCCATCTCGATGTCTTCTTCTCCGGTGTTCGTGGCAAGTACGTAGCAATTCCCATCGCGATTACAGACTGCTGCTTCGCCGATGAAAACTCCTTTTGGTGTCTTTAACCGCGGCAGATATCCTTCCTCGACATCCGGATTTGCGATCGGTATGGAAATTTGCTGTATTGTTCGACCTGGAAGACAGTACCTGATCGGTGATCGAGGACGTATCTCCATGTCTGCGATATTACTGAAGAAAATCGGTTTAGTGGGACGATTGCGCGTAACTAAAGTTTTATGATAATATGAGATTTCAGCCTGTTCCTGAAGAAGATATGGGCTCCCTATGAGTCCATCCACAGGAATGGGTAGATCCTTGACCACGTAGAATTCAGTGCGTGCTCCGTGGATCTGTAGAGTGGTAGTACCTAAAGTTTGAATAGTACTTGACGCTAGTCCCGCTATGGTGATTTTCTCTCTTGAGGTGATAATTGCCCCTTCTCCTAGAGTATCCAGGACAATTACGTTGACTGAAGCTCCTCCATCGATTAGGAATTCTCCTTCTCCTTTTTCCAGTTCTGGTACCTTGATCCTAATTCGCGGGGTTGGTGCTTCTTTGACTCGACGTTCCGCGTTTCCTCCGAGAAACGGACGGTCCTTCGGCGATTGTTGTCCTGACCGCTCATCGTATCGCCGATTTGATGAGCGCGATGCGAGTTTAAATGCTTCTTCATCGGTTTTGGTGATGAAGACTTCTTCGATCCCTCGGCGCGTCGACGTGGCTGGTAGTCTTCGCTCCGTCGTGGTTTGCTGCAATTATCGCTGTTGTGCCCGATTGTACTACAGTTTCTGCAATAATATCGGTAGATATCTATTACTTCTTTTCGAGGGTCCTCCTCGAATTCTGACACCTCTGAAGAGTGTCCCGGAGAGCGTGAATAACGTTGTTTACGCAAGGTCATAGCCGTTGCGCGCGTAGGGCTCTCCCCGTACTCCGACTCCGAACCAGATGTGTTCCTGTCCCGAGTGTAAATCCTACGATGAGGCGACGGTGAACGAGGGTACACATTCCGGCGGTAAGTGTCTCGTGGCGATCTCCAGCTGTGAGAATCCTCTTTAAAACGTCGCGGTGATTCTTCTTCCCGAATTCGACGTCGATTCTTCAAGCGGCGTTCGATCTCCAACACGGCTTCGTAGGCCTCCTCCAAAGACTTCAATTTGCGATCCAAGGTAGCAATCCTCCAGGCTACCCTTTCCGGCAGTCCCTCAAGGAAGTTTTCCAGGATGTCCTTCTCCATTTCCTTGATGATCTGCTCGGTGTTGCTGCTGTATCTATCCCTGATAGTAGCACGAGCCCCATGCGCCAGAAGACTCGTTCTGTCGATGTATCTTCTGAGCGACTCGTCGTCACGAATTCGTAGTCGTGAAACCTCGCCTTGGAAGTACGCTAAGTTCTTCCCAGGAGCGTAACGTTTCTTCAAGAACGCTAGTAACTCCGCTACGTTCAAGAAACTTTTATCCTGAACGTTAATACGCGCCGGTCCGGTAAGTTTCGTCAACACGATGGCCAGATACTCCGATTCTGACCCTTCCGGTACTAACGCGAGCCCGTTCTCTACGCTTTGCGCGAAAACCGACAGAGTTGGATTCTCGCCATCAAAGGTAGGAATCGAAGCTGAAGCAAACTGTACGCAATTCCGTTGCGTTAACAAAGCCATAGAATTGGCCAAAGATAAAGTTAAATTTGAAACGTCGTCAGACGAAGCTCTAGCTTGTGTCTGATTCATTTTGACGTCAAAGCCTCAAACAAAACAACGGCAAAAGGTCCTAAAGTATTCACAATCAACAGCGTAATCCGCTGAATTCGATTATGAATATATCAAGCCCTATCAGACTGATATCCTATCCCACCGCTGTCACCAGTTTTCTTTTGTTACGAGCCGGAGGGGTCACAGCCGCGTGGCTGGGGGCTGTATTTTTGGTCAAGGTAGTGTTACTAGGCTAACTCAGGTTTGTTAATCAACCTGAGCGCCAAAGGAAATGGACGCGGGGACGAACCGACGTATGGCTAACGCCGGGAGCCTCAGGAAAATGATATGTGAACGAACCGACGTATGGCTAACGCCGGGTGTCACAGGATTTGTTAGTATTTTGTGCTCGTAACAAAGATATGCCAGTATACCTCGAGCGGCTAAGATATACCGACTGGTGGGTTTGTTAGGACTCTAGGTTGCAATTGATTAGAGGCAATGATTAAGTTTAAAATAAAGAGTTGATAATATATTCTGTTTCCCAAAACCGGAATTACAAATGTTTATGTGTATTTGTCGGTTAAGGTGATAATTACAAGAAGTGCTCTTGACTCGATTTTACTTGAATTTAAAATGTTTCGACTCCGACAAAGCGAGAATCTAATCCTGCCTAGTTTTAACGAAAAAACAAGCGAAACGGGGACCCGAAAATACTTTAGTAAAAATGCCTAACAGTAAAACTATACGTACTGTATGGTTATTAAGAGTTGCTCGAAGGGGACTCTAACCCGATCTTGCTCTAACTAACTCGGACAAAGGTTCCGTGTTACTCAATAGTTACAAGTTAACTAGGTCCACGGACAGAGGTTCCGTATTAGTCGACGTTTAGAAATTTACTGGGTCCACGGTGTCTTCTCCACAACCCCTTATATACCCCAAAACATGGGTATGAACGGGTAGTGGCGGAGGCAGAGGGAATGAACTAGCGCGACGGTTTCGTCCAACGAATTTCGTCGCGTTGGTCCGAAGACGTTAGAAAAATCTCGAGCGAAGCCTAATAAGGAAACCTCGGTAGCTGGGAAAACTAGGCAAGGCTAAACTCTCGCTTCGCGGTGGTCTTTGACTATTCTCGAATATTCATCTCCAAGGAGCAAAAATCATTGGCGTACGTAACACAAATCTCCTTGGAAATTTTGGAATTTGGAAAATTTGGAATTCGAAATTTTGGAATTCCAAATCTTGGAATTTGGGAATTTTGGAAATCCAATCCTTGGAATTTGGAAATTTTGGAATTCGGAATTTTGGAATTCCAAACCTTGGAATTTGGAAATTTTGGAATTCGAAATCTTGGAATTTGGAAATTTTGGAATTCGAAATCTTGGAATTCGGAATTTTGGAATTCCAAATCTTGGAATTTGGAAATTTTGGAATTCCAATTCTTGGAATTTGGAAATTTTGGAATTCCAAACCTTGGAATTTGGAAACTTTCGAATTCGAAAGTTTGGAATTCCAAATCTTGGAATTTGGAAATTTTGGAATTCGAAAATTTGGAATTGCAAACCTTGGAATTTGGAAATTTTGGAATTCGAAAATTTGGAATTCCAAATCTTGGAATTCGAAAGTTTGGAATTTCAACTCTTGGAATTTGAAAATTTTTGAATTCCACTCAAGTAAATATTTATCCCATTAATAAGCGTCTACCGAAAGTGTCACCACATAAAACCTGTCATTTCCTTCAGAAGCAGTATTCATTGCTTTCCGGAAAACAGTGCATTCTGTCCTCTCTCAAACGGTATAAAAAGATCTTCCGCTTTCACCGATCACAAAATGGCAGTTCGCGTGATGGCATGCGTCAAAGGACACTCGTTGCTCTATTTCGTATCTTTTCACCCCTTGAACGGTGGAAAGCAGTCGTTCTTTTCGCAGTCGGATCGATAGGAATCGATAGATTATTTGGATCCGAGTGGGCGAGGGTGGCATTGGTATCGTTGCGCCAGTTTCAAGGGCCAGATGCAGCGACTCGATTGAATTCTAGCGATGGAATGCAATTGATACGATCGGTTGGATCTTCGACCGGTTCGTGACACGCGTCCAACGATACGATAACTTGACCGGAACAAAGCGTAGATATCGGTAGGTGTGCTGAACTGGAATTGAATTTCGGCCGAAATATCGAGGTTTGTAGCGTGAAGATTCTTTCCGGTAGCGTGGTATCCGTTTAAAGAATTTCTGTCTGGTCGCTAAAATTTGTGGTGTCCGGAGCAAACTCGATCAACTGATCTTATTGTCGACTTTGAGGATTCATTCTTTTGTAATATATACATTTTGTAGATCTGCTATATAATGAGAGGTGATTATCTGATACGTGAGGCGATATAACGAGTGACAATATGATATACGGTGATATAACACATGGTGATGTAATGAATTGAAATGTAGTACATAATGTTACAACGCATCATATAATGACAACGTGTTATACAACAAGGCACAATATAGTATGCGGCGATATAACGCGAGGTGGTATAATACATGGTGATATAACGAATTGAAATGCAGTACATGATGATACACCGCATCATATAATAACACAATCCGTTATATGTGTAACAAGTGTCAAAATAGTATGCGGCAATATAACGCGAGGTAATATAATACATGGTGATATAACGAATTGAAATGCAGTACATGATGATATACCGCATCATATAATGACACAACGCGTTATATGTATAACAAGTGCAAAAATAGTATACGGCAATATAACGCGAGGTAGTATAATACATGGTGATATAACGAATTGAAATGCAGTACATGATGATATACCGCATCATATAATGACACAATCCGTTATATGTGTAACAAGTGCCAAAATAGTATGCGGCAATATAGCGCGAGGTGGTATAATACATGGTGATATAACGAATTGAAATGCAGTACATGATGATATACCGCATCATATAATAACACAATCCGTTATATGTGTAACAAGTGCCAAAATAGTATGCGGCAATATAACGCGAGGTAATATAATACATGGTGATATAACGAATTGAAATGCAGTACATGATGATATACCGCATCATATAATGACACAACGCGTTATATGTATAACAAGTGCAAAAATAGTATACGGCAATATAACGCGAGGTAGTATAATACATGGTGATATAACGAATTGAAATGCAGTACATGATGATATACCGCATCATATAATGACACAACGCGTTATATGTATAACAAGTGCAAAAATAGTATACGGCAATATAACGCGAGGTAGTATAATACATGGTGATATAACGAATTGAAATGCAGTACATGATGATATACCGCATCATATAATAACACAATCCGTTATATGTGTAACAAGTGCCAAAATAGTATGCGGCAATATAACGCGAGGTAATATAATACATGGTGATATAACGAATTGAAATGCAGTACATGATGATATACCGCATCATATAATAACACAATCCGTTATATGTGTAACAAGTGCCAAAATAGTATACGGCAATATAACGCGAGGTAGTATAATACATGGTGATATAACGAATTGAAATGCAGTACATGATGATATACCGCATCATATAATAACACAATCCGTTATATGTGTAACAAGTGCCAAAATAGTATGCGGCAATATAACGCGAGGTAATATAATACATGGTGATATAACGAATTGAAATGCAGTACATGATGATATACCGCATCATATAATAACACAATCCGTTATATGTGTAACAAGTGCCAAAATAGTATGCGGCAATATAACGCGAGGTAATATAATACATGGTGATATAACGAATTGAAATGCAGTACATGATGATATACCGCATCATATAATGACACAACGCGTTATATGTGTAACAAGTGCCAAAATAGTATGCGGCGATATAGCGCGAGTTATATAACGTATGGTGATATAACAAATTGTAATGCAGTTCATGATGATATAACGCGCTATATAATGACACAACATGTTATACAACAACTAACAATATAGTACGGGGTGATATAGTACGCGGCGATATAGCGCGAGTTATATAACGTATGGTGATATAACAAATTGAAATGTAGTTCATGATGATATAACGCGCTATATAATGATACAATATGTTATACAACAACTAACAATATAGTACGCGGCGATGTAATGCGAGGTGATATAACACATAATAAAAGAAACGAGTTGTGCGACACAAATGGCAATATAACACGAGGTTAACACACTTTTCCGGTGAAAAAGATTCACCTTTGATTTTCATCCTCTTATTGCGCCATTTCAAGATTTACGGAGATCGCGAACAGCAGTTGAAAGACGAAGAAAGGAGAATAGAGGAGAGTGTCATCTTCCAGAAACTTGTTAGGACATTCTTCTCGGAAGTGACTTCTGCACGATTGCATGAATGAATGAGTAATGCATCGTCATGAATTAAACATACGGACGCGTGCGTACTGCCCTCGTGCACACGGTGTACACGATATTGTATTACAAAGATAATTGAAGATCTACACGAACATGTCACAATATTGAGCTTTCTCGTTACTTTCGGTGTTGAACAAGGCTTATGACATGTTGCAAGCTTTAATCAGGGATTATTGTGATTAATTGGGGAATTTGGAAATTTTGTAAATTGAGGATTTAGGATTTCGGATTTTTGGAATTTGGAGGTTTTGGAATTTGGAAATTTTTGAAATGGAGGATTTTGAATTTTTCAAATTTGGAGGTTTTGGAATTTGGAAATTTTGGAATTTGAAAATTTTGGAAATGGAGGATTTTGGAATTTGGAAATTTTGGAAATGGAGGATTTTGGAATTTGGAAATTTTGGAAATGGAGGATTTTGGATTTTTAGAATTTGGAAATTTTGGAAATGGAGGATTTTGGATTTTTGGAATTTGGAGATTTTGGAATTTGGAAATTTTGAAAAAAGTTTCCAAATTCCAAAATTCCGATTTCCAAGATTTCCAATGAGTATCAAGTTTAATGTTCCAAATTCCATATGGAATATTCCAAAGAAACTACAAGATATGCACGATATTAAATGTAAAAGATGTTATCATAAAACACACAATTACACTTACTTTTTTCCAATTAATTTCCACGCCTTACGATCTTGTAAATAAAACATTTCCCTTTTATATGCTCGGTTATCTTGTTTTTTCTGCTTCACGTGATACATGAATTTGTGAGAAATTCATTATGGTAATACAAGGTTTTGTATTAGAAAATTATACCGATTTCTCGTTAAACTTTCCTTAATTGTATAGAACATGAGCACTAAATTTTACAGTTTTATAATTGGGATCATTTGTTGTAATAAAGGAACAACGGTTACGATAATTAATATTATTGGAATGGTAAATGGTTATTTGTTCCGAAAGGATTGGTCGATGTTGAACATTGAGTGGCACGTTCATTATACATGTCAGGAACATGAGCATTGAACTTTCTATGACGTTCGTTATTATTGTCCGATTAAATTCATTCTGTGATAGTTGTCAGAACAGAACATTGTACTGCTAGTACTATGACCTAGCAAAATTCTAAATCACCTTTCAATAAGAGTCTGATTATACTTGGTAATGGGGATGTATAGTGACTCATAAGCTTAGTCGTCTGAGACTGACATTTATTTTTGCGAGGGACTGAATTTTATGTATGGGAAGAATAGTTTATGAACATATATTTCGATTGAACATTGCTTTTGGTGATTTAGAAATATTATATGAGTTTTGTGAATTTTTTTTTCGATTTCCGAAATTTGGAATTCCCAGATTTGGAATTCCAAAATTCCCAAATTCCAAAATACCGAATTCTAAAATTTGCAAATTCCCAGATTTGGAATTCCAAAATTTCCAAATTCCAAGATTTGGAATTCCAGAATTCCGAATTCCAAGTTTTGGAATTCCAAAATTCCGATTTCCAAAATTTCCAAATTCCCAGATTTGGAATCCCAAAATTTCCAAATTCCAAGATTTGGAATTCCAAAATTCCGAATTCCAAGTTTTGGAATTCTAAAATTACCCAATTCCAAAATTCGGATTTCCAAAATTTCCAAATTCCAAAATACCGAATTCTAAAATTTCCAAATTCCCAGATTTGGGATTCCAAAATTTCCAAATTCCAAGATTTGTAATTCCAGAATTCCGAATTCCAAGTTTTGGAATTCCAAAATTCCCATTTCCAAAATTTCCAAATTCTAAAATTTCCAAATTCCAAAATCCCGAATTCCAAGTTTTGGAATCCCAAAATTACCAAATTCCAAAATTCTGATTTCCAAAATTTCAGAATTTTAAAATATCGAATTCACAAATTTCCAAATTACAAGATTTCGAGTTTCAAAATTTCCAAACTGCAAAATTTTCGAATTCCAAAATTGTCTAAAGGGATCTTTAAATTCTGAAACATCCAAATATCCAAATCTCCCAAATACCAAACTAAAAAAGTGTGAAACCAACACTAACATCAAACGTTCTAAAACGCAATCATCGAAATCAAAGTCCTCTCAGCACTAAAGCCCCGTCCATGACACAAAACGTAAGTAATCGTCGTTCTAGCATGCAAGAGTCGATCAATCACAGAGATTGTAAGTTCGCTGTTCGAAAGCTGTAGGCTCGGTTCACGGCGAGGGTATGTTCCCGGATATATTTAGACGTCGGTCTAGTCCCTTGCTTGTGAGTTTTATTACTCCCGAGGGAGGTCGATGAAAAACCGGGCCGCGCCGCGTGTGAATTACAGAAACGTCTTCCAGCCGTGCAACAGTTTCGCTACTGTACAAACACAAAGCCATGACAAACGCGTGTTCCTTCCCTTGGAACGTTCCAAGGTAGCCATAACTCATCCAACAATCGCGAAACTAGATGTACCGAGTGGATTAAAACGTAACGACGAATTTATGCTACTGACACTTGTACGGCTGTGTTCTGTTTGTGTAATACATTTGGGAAATGGCGATGATGATGTTTCATATAAATATGAATGTTTTATTTGAAATGAGTTTTTGAATTTTTGAATGAATACATTTGTATTCATTGGGATTTTGAAATTTCGAAATTTTGGAATTTGGAATTTTGGAATTTGGTAATTTTGGAATTTGGAAATTGTGTAATTCGGAATTTTGGAATTCGGAATTTTTGAAATTGAAAATTTTGGAATTTGGAAATTTTGGAATTCGGAATTATGGAATTTGGAATTTTTGGAAATCGGAATTTTGGAATTTGGAATTTTTGGAATTTGGTAATTTTGGAATTTTGTAATTTTGTAATTTGGAAATTTTGGAATTTGGAAATTGTGTAATTCGGAGTTTTGGAATTCGGAATTTTTGAAATTGGAAATTTTGGAATTTGGAAATTTTGGAATTCGGAATTATGGAATTTGGAATTTTTGGAAATCGGAATTTTGGAATTTGGAAATTTTGGAATTCAAAATTTTGAAATTCGGGAATTTGGAATTTGGAAATTTTGCAGTTCGAAATGTTAGAATTTGAAAATTTGCAATTCAGAAATTTAGAATTAGACAATTTAAGAATTACAAATCTATAAATCCTAAAATTTGAAACTTCAAGAATTAAAAAACCTAGAAACATAAAACTTGACACCATAAAAATATTCATACTTCACCCAAAATTCCTATTCTCCTCCTGACAGAACGATATCACAAAAACCCAGAAGCGTTGTCAACAACGGAACGCTCTGTATAATGTCATCAAACTCGAAATCGTGGTGGAAAAAAAAAACACGCGATGCGTGCGCGAGTCGTGAGCGAATCGCGTGGCTTGCAGGCTGTACGCGCGTATAACGCACTGTTCGAACAATGCAAGGAACTAGCGGCCCATTATAACCGGAGGGTATTGTACCGGATGTCTCGAGCTGCACACGATGTCCCCGACGAAAGCGGTCTACAGTTCGCCTCTACATATATGGGGTGTCCTATTCTGATCGATGCACTTGAATATCTCCGAAAATGTCTATGAAAATTTTCGAATGTTTTTGATATGCATTATGTACTTGTTTTTAGTTGCAATTGACTTTCAATTGTCTGGTGAAGTGGACAATTTTATGTGGACTCGTTAAGGAGATAAGATTGTTTACAAAGGAGATACTCAAGCTTGATTTTTTAGATGGAGTTCAGTTCTTCGATGCATCGTTCAATGTGGTTTATTGTTCTTTATATAAAAGTATTAGTTATGTATGCAATAGGGTGTGGTATGTAATATTGAATTTAGCCTTTGAACTATTTTGTGTCCTGGTACACTCATACATCAATTCGACATTTTGGAATTGGGAATTTTTGAATTCTGGAATTTTTGGAATTTTGGAATTTTGGAATTGGGAATTTTGGAAATGGGTAATTTTGGAATTGGGAATTCTGGAATTTTTGAATTTCGTAATTTTGGAATTCAAAATTTTGGATTTCGGAGTTTTGGAATTCTAAATTTTGGAATTTTGAAATTTTGGAATTCCAAATTTTGGATTTCGGAGTTTTGGAATTCTAAATTTTGTAATTTGGAAATTTTGGAATTCTAAATCTGAGAATTTTGAAATTTTGGAATTCCACATTTTGAAATTTTGGATTTCGGAGTTTTGGAATTCAAAATTTTGGATTTCGGAATTTTGGAATTCCAAATCCGGGAAGTTTGGAAATTTTGGAATTCCACATTTTGAAATTTTGAAATTTTGAATTTCGGAGTTTTGGAATTCAAAATTTTGGATTTCGGAGTTTTGGAATTCCAAATCCGGGAATTTGGAAATTTTTGAATTCGGTATTTTGAAATTTGGAAATTTTGGAAATCGGAATTTTGGAATTTGGTAATTTTGGAATTCCAAAACTTGGAATTCGAAAGTTTAGAATTCCAAATCTTGGAATTTGGAAATTTGTGAATTCGATATTTGGAAATTTGCAAATTTTGGATTTCCAAATCTTGGAATTCGGAATTTTGGAATTCCAAACCTTGGAATTTGGGAATTTTGGAAATCCAAACCTTGGAATTTGGAAATTTTGGAATTCGAAAGTTTGGAATTCCAAATCTTGGAATCTGGAAATTTTGGAATTCGAAAGTTTGGAATTCGGAATTTTGGAATTCCAAATCTTGGATTTTGGAAATTTTGGAATTCCAAATCTTGGATTTTGGAAAGTTTGGAATTCGCAATTTTGGAATTTGGAAATTCTGGAATTTGGAACTTCGTATTTCGGAATTTCGAAAGAGAATTATGATCAATTCCACTCAAAGACTCATCACCCTCCAATTTAGAATTATATTCCTTGATGCATCATTCAATGCATCTATTCCATGAAAGTATTCCTCTAAAAGATGCCACCCCGTATAGATACACCGTGTTTCACACCCAACCACACACTCGTTAATTCGCGTGTAGAGTGCGTGCATGATTACGGTTTGCTCCTTGTCCGCCCAGTGATGTCCTCAGGAGCGCCATGTGCTCGCAACATGTTCCATCACCGGCTTACGCTCTCCCGAGTAGTCGCCCCCTCGATTCTGCAGAAACGTTACGGTGCACCCCCTTGTCTCGTTCATGGGAAATCGTAATTTCCCCTTATGAGAAATCGTAATCTCTCGTTACGAGGATATTATGCGGTCCGTTGACGGGGAACGATCTCCCGGTTGACCGAGGAATTGGGCCACGTTCTTCCCCCGTCGAGTTCAGGGATGAACACGTAAACTGTGCTTGGAGCACACTTTTTATGGAGATTTATGTACGCTAGACGGTGGTAAAAGACGGGTTATATGGCATTGTTACGTTTTACGTCTTCCTCGAGCCACTGATGTCTGTTACTAATGCGTTCGCTTAATATTCTACTAAAGTTTAATATCCCACCTCAATCTCCGCTCTTTCAACATTCCACTCGGATGATTCATGCTTTTATAAATTCTCTTGGCCTCTAAATACATTTGCAGTGTTTCGTTTATGATTCTGTCAGTTATATATCTTTATTTTTTTATGCTTTAATTTTTCCAAATTGCAGTATATCTAGATTTCAAGTTTTGTACCAAATCTCGATATTCTTAGATTCTATTAGACCTCATATAATAATTTCATTGATGGAAACATTCCTCGATTCAAATTTTAGGGATTCTGATTTTTATAATATTTAATATTCTTAGGTTTCATTTTCTGTATACGGCGATTAGAGATTCCAATTTCCCTAGATTGAAATATCTTGGCATATTAATTCTCTAGATCTCAATATCTAGATTCCAGTATTACTCGATCCCAATTACCATAAATTATAATATCCCTAGATTACTAGATTGCTAGGTCCACATATTCCTAGAGCCCAATCTTTAGATCGTGATTTCGCTAGATACCAAAAATCCCTATAACCCAAAAATCCCTAGATCCCAAAAATCCCTAGAATCTAAAAATCCCTAGATCCAAATATCCCTAGAAATCAATATCTCTAGATCTCCAGATATCCCTAGATCCCCAAATATCTCTAGATCTCTAAATATCCCTAGAACTCCAAATATCCCTAAATCCCCAAATATCCCTAGATCTCCAAATATCCCCAAATATCTCTAGATCTCCAAATATCCCTAAATATCCCTAGATCTCCAAATATCCCCAAATATCTCTAGATCTCCAAATATCCCTAGATCTCCAAATATCCCCAAATATTTCTAGATCTCCAAATATCCCCAAATATCCCTGGATCTCCAAATATTCCTAGAACTCCAAATATCCCTAAATCCCCTAATATCCCTATATCCTCCAGTATCCCTAGATCTCCAAATATCCCTTGATCCCCCAATATCCCTAGATCTCAAAATATCCCCAAATATTCCTAGATTTCCAAATATCCCTAGAACTCCAGATATCCCTAGATCCCCAAATATCCCTATATCCTGCAGTATCCCTAGGTCTCCAAATATCCCTAAATCCCCAAATATCCCTAGATCTCCAAATATCCCCAAATATTCCTAGATTTTCAAATATCCCCAAATATCCCTAGAACTCCAAATATCCCTAAATCCCCTAATATCCCTATATCCTCCAGTATCCCTAGATCCCTAATATCCCTAGATTAGAATTTCTAACTTTCTGAGATACCAATTTCCCTATATCAGAATTTCCATGAATCTGAGTGACCTCATATTCCCAGATCGCAACATTTCAATATTGTAATACCTCGGTACCTTCGACTTGCAGTAACCATGTGTCCCTATATCCCTAGATCCCTATCGTGGCGTAACGTTCTTAATTAGGTGCACGCGATGCAGGAATATGGCGCGCCCTGTTAGTAATTATTGAACGAGACAAAGTTTAAGATATTCTTAACGACAACATTGTAGCGATCGTTGTCGAGACACCCAGGACAAAGGACGCGGCAGTTCCGGGACATCATATTCCGGTAATTTTGGGATTCCATTACGGGGATAACGAGTTTTGAAAATCGATCGACCGCGCACCGAAGCCGGCCAGGGGCAATTGCTTATTCAATAGCTGCTCGTTGCGAGGCCATTCAAAGCAATCCCTCGAGTAATTCGCGTTCTCGTAATTCAGCCGGGCACAGAGGAAAGTACAAGAACTCTCGTTAAACTTTAAAAATAACCGATGTCGGCCTAACTGCTCTTTCCTAATTCGTTGTTCCTACGGCCGAGGGAAGTGGCAATCGCGGTCGAATCATTTGCAGTCGAGAGGAATTCGTGGCATTTTGTTGCTTGTCATTCTGTCTCATTGAGCGTTCGATTGTACCTCTTATTGCAACGAGCTCCTTCACCTCTTTCCATCTATTTTACAGACTAGTACATTGCGTTCCTTATTTCGAGTGTCTTTTACAGACTTGCAAATTATTCAACTGTTGACACTATGTAGGTCGACGAGAATTTAATATCATACTTCTTTCTTCTTCCAAGTTATATGTCGTTTTTAACATTCTTACATTTGTGAAAATCTCTAGATACAGTACTGAAATGCAAATGTACAGTGAAACCTCTTTTCGTGCGATTTTTTTTTATGCGGTATATGAATCGGTATATTATTATCAGAAATTCACACAGCATCAGCGGAGAAGGTTTAATACTTTCGGCGAAAACAATCTAGACCAGGGATCGGCAACCTGCGGCTCGCGAGCCACATACGGCTCTTTGGATGTAAAGCTGCGGCTCTTCAGTTTCATACGCAAATATTATTTATTTTATCAAAAAAAAAACTCATTATCTAATATTCCCAAGCGCTGGAATCGCAACGCATCGAATTACCACGCGCTGGAATCGCAACGCATTGAATTACCAAGCGCTGGAATCGCAACGCATCGAATTACCACGCGCTGGAATTGCAATGCATTGAATTACCACGCGCTGGAATTCCAACGCATCGAATTACCACCCGCTGGAATTCCAACGCATCGAATTACTACGCGCTGGAATTGCAATGCATCGAATTACCACGCGCTGGAATTCCAACGCATCGAATTACCTCGCGCTGGAATTGCAACGCATCGAATTACCTCGCGCTGGAATTGCAACGCATTGAATTACCAAGAGCTGGAATCGCAACGCATCGAATTACCACGCGCTGGAATTCCAACGCATCGAATTACCACGCGCTGGAATTGCAATGCATTAAATTACCAAGCGCTGGAATCGCAACGCATCGAATTACCACGCGCTGGAATTCCAACGCATCGAATTACCACGCGCTGGAATTGCAACGCATCGAATTACCACGCGCTGGAATTCCAACGCATCGAATTACCACGCGCTGGAATTGCAATGCATTGAATTACCAAGCACTGGAATCGCAACGCATCGAATTACCACGCTCTTCAGTGCCATACGCAAATATTATTTATTTTATTAAAAAAAAACTCATAATCTAATATTGCCAGATATATTATCTACTTTGTTGTGAAAAACACTACTTTCATATGAAAAAATAGATTATTTTTTTTTATCAAAAAACTTTATTTATGCGAGTACTATTTATTGTTGGCAAGACAAAATTTGGTGGCTCTTTAAAAGCTTTGAAATTTTGTAAATTGTAATTTTTGACTCTTCCGACTCAAAAGGTTGCCGACCCCTGATCTAGACGAAATGATTGAGGAGGAAACTGTCAATGATAGTGGCATTATCAATAATTTGATAGATTATGAAGACGAACAAGAACAACCGAAATACATGACAGCAGATAAAATATATGCAGGGATCGAAATTTCTAAAAAATTGGAAACGCATTTTTTTAAAATAGACACTAGTGCCGAAAGAAGCTTGAAATTCCAAAAAGAGCTAAGATCATGCATGTCTCGCTATCGTGACATTTACAAGCAACTGACCAATCGACCGTCGTCACAAAAACTGATCACTGACTTCATGGTGCCGAAAAATAAATCAATTGAAATCGTATTTTCAAGCGACGAAAGCGATTTTCAACCAATTCATCACAAGGAGATGCGCGTTTTGGATTACAACGAGTAGCAGTGAATTATTTAATATGCTTTTTGAAAGCTTCTCCATGTATACAATAAACAATTAAATGTTTTAAAAATATTTTCAGGTTTTTTTTAATTATTTAATTGTTTGAAAGCATTTTCTCATCTTTTTCGTAAATAATTAATGTATTTTCTAAGCGCGACTTTTTTTATGCGGTCCCTGTCCGCCGCATAAAAAAAATTTTGGGTGGTATATCGTACAAAGTTGTTTATTATATGTAAGTATTTATAAAATTTCCGAATATTTTTTTGTACGATTTCTTTTATACGGTCCCTATCCACCGCACAAAAAGAGGTTTTACTGTATTTTACAGACTAGTACGTTGCGTTTCTTATTTCGAGTGTCTTTTGCAAACTTGTAAATTATTCAACTGTTGACACTATGTAGGTCGACGAGAATTTAATATCATATTTCTTTCTTCTTCCAAGTTATATGTCGTTTATAACATTCTTACATTTGTGAAAATCTCTAGATACAGTATTGAAATGTAAATGTATTACAGTATTGAAATAAGTACATCGAGGCAAACGGGGTTAATACTTTGCACTCGAAAGATGACACGTTCAACATTTAGTTTAATACAATTTCAAATAAATATTTTTTTACTAAATGTTTTACAGCAAATGCAAGGTTTCTGTTTAAGCCAGATATACGGTACAATCCCACTTTTACCACATCTCACGTGTAACTAATGCTCAAGAAATTGCTTCGAACTAGCGATACCACAACGCAGATGTTGCCACTCGCTGCGTCGATTGCTTCACCGTACAACTAACGCGATAATTTAGTTTATAACGACTATGTTACCAATAGTTTCGAGGAAATGTTACATGATACATGTACTACAATTAAACTTGTACTTTTTACAGTTCAGAAATATCTAATTCTAATATATAATTGTTTATGGGTAAAATACATCGACTACAATCGGACATTGCCACGAACATGCTTCCATTTTTCAAACGCTCCGTTCTCAATTACGCATCGCGTATGACCGTCGAAACATTCTCACGTAACGGGTTAATTCATCGTACGCGTAGTCAAGTAATGAGTTAACTCATTACACACAATTTGAGCACGTTTTCGAATGACGAATCGCTTAGTCGAGTCACGCGTTCTCAAACGACCGGTTAATTCACTGTACTCTGCCTCGAAGGCGTTTTTAAAAGAGTTATACACGGTGACTTTCAAAATATCCCTTCATTTATTATGCCAACAGCAATTCAATTATTTTCTTCATACCGTATAACGGAATAACAATTGTGAAAGGGGCTATACAATATTTAATCGTGTTCGATTTGAATTCTGTGAAAGAAGTCTGAATGTGGGCTGTCAACTTTATCTCAGGATATATGGCCGAAATTGTTCATTAACCCTTTGCACTCCTCAATTTCTTTTACCTAAAAGAAATTGATCAAGATAGGGGTCCAGAGTAAAATTTGTTAGAATAGTGTGAAGTATGTGACAAATACATTTTTCATTTATTAAAAATAGTAAATAAATAAAAATGTATATATTTAACCAATCTATTTATCTGAATTATTTGTAACTTCCAAGAGAAATGTGATGTCGAGCCACACTCGACAGAGGAGTGCAAAGGGTTAATTTTAAACTAAATTTGGGAATTTTGGGAGTTGGGAATTGGCGGGGTTAGAAATTTGGGAGGGTGGAAATTTGGAAAGGTGGAAATTTGGGGCATTGGAAACTTGCGAGGGTGGAAATTTTGAGCGTTGGAAATTTTGGAGGGTGGAAATTGGAGGGGTTAGAAATTTGGGGCGTTGGAAATTTGGAAGGGTGGAAACTTGGGGGCTTCGAAATTTGGGAGGGTGGAAATTTGGAGGCTTAGAAATTTGGAAGGGTCGAAATTTGGGAGCGTGGAAATTTGGGGGCTTAGAAATTTGGGAAGGTGGAAATTTAGAAACGTCGAAATTTGGGGGGTTAGAAATTTGGAGCGTTAGAAATTTGGGAGGGTGGAAATTTGGGGCTTAGAAATTTGGGAGGGTGGAAATTTGAGGCGTTGGAAATTTGGGAGGGTGGAAATTTGGGAGCTTAGAAATTTCTAAGGGTGGAAATTCGGGGGGGTTAGAAATTTTGAGCGTTGGAAATTTGGGAGGGTGGAAATTTGGGGACGTAGAAATTTGGGAGCGTGGAAATTTGGGGGCTTAGAAATTTGGGGAGGTGGAAATTTGGAAACGTGGAAATTTGGGGGGTTAGAAATTTGGGAGGGTTGAAATTTGGAAGGGTGGAAATTTGGGGGGTTAGAAATTTGGGATTTCGGAAATTTGAACGGGTAAAAATTACAGAATTTGAGAATTTAGGAAATTAGAAATTTGGAGTATTGAAAATTTGGGGTGTTGGAAATTAAATTAATAACGTAAGTGAATATCACCACCAACTTAATTAAATTACAAGTTAAGTTCAATTAACTCACAAACACCAAAATTACTATTAAACATATTAAACACATCATACAAATCTCCAATTTCATCTAAACTTGAACCCATAAAATCAACATACCCAAAACGTCATTAATTCATCTAGAAAACAAATTAAACCCAACAAATTTTATTATTAAATACCGAAGCAGGGTTCGATATTCATTGTATCCGACGCGAGGCAGTTTTACGGGGACGATTTAATTCGTTTTTCGCGCTGAAAATATTAAGGGATTAATATGGGTCCGAGCGAAGGGAGTGAGAAACGAAGGGTGCACGTAGGGTCGATTGAATTCGATAACCCGAACGTTTAATCCAGATTTCAGCCGGCGTCTGATGGGCCGAAATGAACTTTCAGTCGATTGATCTCGGAATTGGTTCGATGAAGAACTTTGATGCGCATTTCCAGCCATCGATGTCTGCCTGCTTTAATATCGCGCGATATCGATCGATACACGGCTATGCATATAGCTACATATTTTATACAGGTGCAACGCCTCTTTCTGTTGTACTTGTTGTTCGGAGCTGACAGGAGGTACGACAATGACCGGACAGATGAAATGTACGATTTCAATTTTAGACTTTACTTCGTGTTGTAATATGTTTTTTGGGGAAACAAGAATTGAAAGGGTTTTGGAGGAATTTTACTAAAGTTTCTTTCAATTCTTTGTTTTTTTGGTTTTTCGGTTTCCAGATTTGTCGATTCATCTATTGTTCAATTCTTCAATTTGTCAATTCTTAAAATTTTTAATTCTTCAATTTTTTAATTCTTCAAAATTTCAATTCTTCAATTTTTCACTTCAAATTTTCAATTCTCCAATTTTTCAATTCTTTAAATTTTCACTTCTTCAAATTTTTCATTCTTCAAATTTTCAATTCTTCAATTTTTCACTTCTTCAAATTTTCAATTCTTCAATTTTCCACTTCAAATTTTCAATTCTTCAATTTTCCACTTCTTCAAATTATCAATTCTTCAATTTTCCACTTCTTCAAATTTTCAATTCTTCAATTTTCCACTTCAAATTTTCAATTCTTCAATTTTCCACTTCTTCAAATTTTCAATTCTTCAATTTTCCACTTCTTCAAATTTTCAATTCCTCAATTTTTTAATTCTTCAAAATTTCAATTCTTCAATTTTTCACTTCAAATTTTCAATTCTCCAATTTTTCAATTCTTTAAATTTTCACATCTTCAAATTTTTCATTCTTCAAAATTTCAATTCTTCAATTTTTCACTTCTTCAAATTTTCAATTCTTCCAATTTTCACTTTTTCAATTATTCAATTCTTCAATTTTTTAATTATTCAATCACGCAATTTTTCAAGATTTTAGTTTTTCAATTTTTCAATTATTCAATTCCTCAATTTTTGGAGATTTAAATTTTCCAATTATTCGATTGTCCATTTCTTCAAGTTTTCGGTCTTCAAAATTTTCCCTCCTTCAATTCGCATAGCAGACGTAGATATTTGTATAGTGAGCAAATTGCTATTTGATATTTATGGTAGTATCCATAACAATGCATATGTACAGTGAATTGAATATAACATTGTAGCAAGAGAATTAAATAGCCAAGCCACCCTTGCACAACAGTACACCGCAATTGTACCAAAACAGTACATACAATATAGTATACCGGAATATATCATAAAGAGATAGTGGAATAATAAAACTGTGAGACAGTAATACAGAAAGCAGTAGTACTACGAAATATTACAGTACATAAAAATAATACGAAACCGTGTAACTAAAATAATAAGATAGCACATAGTAAAATAAAATTCTAGTGTTACAGTGTTATATACATCGTATAACATATAATACGACACAGCGATATGTTACAGCTACAGTACTACATAGTATAATTGTACAGTTAACCCAGCCATATAAATGAATTATTATAACCCCGGACTTTGAGCCCTCGCTTTTACAATCGCGTTTACACGAATTAAATTCGCAGCAGTTACCGACAGGACTACAATGCCGACCATATTTAGCGCAAGCAAATGGCCGGGAGAGAATAATTTATCGGCGACAGTGAAGAAGGGAAGGATCCTCTTTCTTCCCATGGTTGTCACGGTGCGCGACTTTCGCCCTTTGTCAGAGAATTGCAGGCCGGGCATAATGCGACGTCCTCGCGTTAACTGTCGTCAATGAACTTCCTTATTTAACGGTGCTCGTGTGGCCCCGTTTGAATTCCCTTAATTCCGTCATACTCTCGGCCTCTCCCCCACGAGTTCCACGGAGTTTCTCGTTTACACGTTGCCAACTCAAAGTAGCTGGTTGCTTAACATAAATTGATCATTTGCATTAGGCGTATGTTTGCTTGTTCGCCAGCCGTCTGATACCGATGACACTCTCGAGACTCGATGTATCCACGCGTGCTGTGGCGCGCGCTCTTCTCTCGATTGCACTCTCTGCAGCTGACTCGCGTTCAATTATTTAAGATTACGATCATTTCTCTGATGGAAGACTGGAAACTGTCGTGTTCTGTTATCCGAACATCGGAGACACGTATCGAGCCGAGTACTGAGGAATTTTGGGATTTCTAAGGATTTTAGTAAATGTGGATTTTTATGTTTAGAGACTTTTATCGCGTGATTTTGAGATGTAGGGTTATTGCAGTGTGGATGTAACGAGATCTAGGGATTTTTCTAGGTATGGATATTTATGTTTAGGGACTTTTACCATGGGATTGCAGTATTGAATGTAAAATATGGGAATGTGAAATTTTGAAGTGCGGAATATGGGAATGTTGGAATATGGCAATGTGAAATTAGGGAATGTGGGAATGTGAAATTAGGGAATGTTGCAATGTGGGAATGTGAAATTGGAGAATATGGAATATGGGAATGTAAAATTGGGGAATGCCGGAATGTGGAATACGGGAATGTGGAATGTCGGAATGTGGAATATGGGAATGTTGGAATATGGCAATGTGAAATTAGGGAATGTGGGAATGTGAAATTGGAGAATGTTGGAATGTGAAATTGAGGAATGTGGAATATGGCAATGTGAAATTAGGGAATGTGAAATGGGAGAATGTGGAATATGGGAATATGAAATTTGGGAATGTCGGAATGTGGAATATGGGAATGTGAAAGTTGGGAATATTGAAATGTGGGAATGTGAAATTGAGGAATGTGAAATTTGGGAGTGTCGGAATGTGGAATATGGGAATGTGAAAGTTGGGAATATTGAAATGTGGGAATGTGATATTGAGGAATGTGAAATTTTGGAACGTGGGAATGTGGAATATGGGAATGTGAAATTTGGGAAGGTTGGAATATGGAATATGGGAATGTGAAATTTGGGAAGGTTGGAATATGGAATATGGGAATGTGAAATTTGGGAACGTTGGAATGTGGGTATGTAGAATATGGGAATGTGAAATTGGGGACCGTTGGAATGTGAAATATGGGAATGTGGAATTTGGGACCGTTGGAATGTGGGAATGTGGAATATGGGAATGTGAAATATGGGAATGTGGAATTTGGGACCGTTGGAATGTGGGAATGTGGAATATGGGAATGTGAAATTTTGGAATGTTGGATTGTGGGAATGTGAAATTGAAGAACGTGGAATACGGGAATGTGAAATTTTGGAATGTGGAATATGAGAATGTGAAATTTGGGAATGTGGAATATGGGAATGTGAAATTTGAGAGAGTGGAATTTGGGAATGTGAAATTTGAGAGAGTGGAATTTGGGAATGTGGAATGTGAAATTTTGGAATGTGCAATGTGGTAGTGCGAAATTTTAGAATGTGGAATGTGAGAAAGTAAAATTAAGAAATGCGAGAATGTACGATTTTCTAATTAAACCTAAAATACTGAGCAAATTCTCAAATTCCCTAAATTCTCAAATTCCCAAACTTCTAACTCTCCAAATTTCCAATTCCTCAAACTCCGAATTTATCAATTTCCCGAATCCCAAAATCCTCAAATCTCCAAACTCCACCCAAACCTTCCTAAGAACCCCAAAAAACAATCCCCACCCACACCCTCCATTACCATACAATAATCTAATTATCCCATACATTAACATATCCTATCACTAAATAGCTACCGACAAATAATTTAAGAGTTTAAAGGTCCAAATAGAAAGGCCCCGTTCGCCATGTTATTAAATACACGCGGAGTACTAATATAGTATGTAGAAATATACAGATGGTGTTCCCTTAGGTAGCCACGAGGTTATGCTAATTCGAAAAGCTGCATGGTATCGGGGCAATAAAATCTACCGTTTAATTGCCCGATCTTTCTCGGCCCGCGTTCCAGCTGGACGCGGTTCGGAGCGTGCCAGCTTAAAGAGGCTGGAATTTTATCGTTCGCCGCTCCTAAAAATCATAAATATCCCTTGGGAATAATTTACCGGTGGGTAAAGCACGATTTTTCGTTACACCGGAAGACAAATCGTCCGATGAATATTCCGGACATTACGCCACGGAAAATCGCTATCCATTTTCTCCCGCCTTTTATCTTACAATTTATTTTCTTACTTCCTTTAAACTTTTGCATTTTTTCTTTTGTAGCGTTAAGAGATCTTTTTATAGCATTAAAGGCATTTTTCTAAATTTTAAGATTGCTAACATTACAGTTAATAAAAGTGCATTGTTTTGTGAATAATACTCATATGAAGGTTTTCTAATCAAACCTAAAATACTAAACTTGCAAAATATACGAAATCCCAAATTCAGTAATTCAAAAACACAAAAAATTGTAATATTCTCATATCGAAAAGTTTACTACATCAAAAATATTAAACTTGAGTTTCCTTCAAAGTAAAAAATAAACACTAAAAGATTGCATTCTCACTCTTATTCGAAGGCTTCCTTCAATGCATCCGACCATATCGATTCATCTACTCGAACTCGTTTCGTTCGAATCGTCGCGCCATCACGTCGATGCGCGGATAATCGGATCGGTAATTAAACGATCCAATTAAAATAATAAATCAGCATGGTTCGGTCTGGTTACTTCGACGTACTTAGTTCTTGTCTCAACGGAGGAGCTGTTTCCCTTTTTCATTTCCTGTCTTTTCTTTTCTCCGCTTCTTTTCCACGCTGTTCGCCTTTTTTTTCGTACTCTCCGTTCGATTGATCCATTTATACCACGGAAGAGAATCGACGTAAAAGGTTCAAGGAACAAAGAAGCTGTAATTCTTGTTCCGTTTCTTTTTTACTCTTCAGCTCCACGTAATACGCATTATAATTCACTGCTGCATTTTATTCCAGCAGAAATTACATTTTGTTTTAATACGTTGTCTTATCGACGTATTATCGTTGATTAAATTTTATCAACACGCTATCACTGCTAATGCGATAATGTTACTACACTGTCATACGTTCAGTTCAACGTTGACAATAGCAACGTTGTTAATAACGCAGTTATTAATACACAGTTATTAGCACAATGCTATAAACACGATATTGTAATTAAAATAATGTTAGTACGTGGTCAATGTATTTTCAATACAGTAAAATGTAATCAATACGCCAAATACATTACCAGTAAAATAATACAATATTAGCACAACGTTAAAAAGTGTTGTGTACACAGCACAGTAGATAGCACATCGTTTATTTATACATTTATCGAGCAACTATATTTGCCTCGCACGCTCAATATTTATCGATCATACATTCGGTGTTGAAATTGTATTCAACGGTATCTAATCAAAAGAAAAAATATTTCAATTGCCATCCATTCGTATTTACAATTATTGACGTACTGTCAATATCTTTCTCTGTTCACCGATATTGACAGTAGTCATATATTGACAATGTATGGGGTGGGTATTTTTAAATCGACTGGGTGTCTTTCAAAATATTTTAACGAGGACTGTGATTGTTTTGTTGCATATGGATGTGTGATGCAAATTCTCAAATGTCCAAATTTTTACAACCCCAAATTTCTCAAATTCTCAAATTTCAAACTCCCCAAATTCTCAAATTCTCCAATTTCCACCCTCCCAAATTTCTAAACCCCCAAATTTCCACCCTCCCAAATTTCCAACGCCCCAAATTTCCACCGTCCCAAATTTCTAAGCCCTCAAATTTCTAACCCTTCAAATTTCCACCCTCCCAAATTTCTAAGCCCTCAAATTTCCATCCTCCCAAATTTTCAACTCCCCAAATTTCCACCCTCCCAAATTTCCAATGCCCCAAATTACTAACCCCTCAAATTTCCACCCTCCCAAATTTCTAAGCCCCCAAATTTCCAATGCCCCAAATTTCCACCCTCCCAAATTTCCACCCTCCCAAATTTCCACCCTCCCAAATTTCCACCCTCTCAAATTTCCAACGCCCCAAATTTCCATCCTCCCAAATTTCCACCCTCCCAAATTTCTAATCTCCCAAATTCGAAAAAGTAACTATTCTGCATAATTACTCTAACCTAATCTCCCCGCTCGATAATCACCCAACAGCACAAATTTTCCCAAAAGAAAAAATTTGCAAAAAGAATGTTAAAATTATGCACAGCGATTTACGACTATTGAATGTTAAGCCAATTAATATTTATTAAAACAATATTACAATAAACTAGACTACTGTTGATAACAGTGAAGTCTGAGCTTGCGTATGTAGATTGGTTGTGCTACACCAATAAAAATCAATCGTTCATTCTATGATTTGAAAAGATATAAATAGCATTAGCCTCGAGCTTTTTTTTTCATTTCATGCTGTTTAAAACTTCTATAACTTTGATAATATTTAGTTTGTTTATTTTATCGATTATGTAAATTATGTCAATTGTATTAAGTTTAAAAATTTTTTTATTTTTGTGGATGAAATTTGTGATACGTGAAAATTATGGAATCAATTCAAGCAATTTATGCGGAAAACAATATGAAAAGATAATTTACAACTTATATTCAAAGTAGGATGTATTTAAAAACTACAAATCTCTTGATGCCATCAATCTTCTTCTTTCAACAACGGATGGTTTCCTTTAAATATTGTCAAGTCGCTCTCTAATTTTGTCAAAGTGGGCCAATCTCAATCAAATTTTCATCTGCAATGCCCCATGCCATGAGGATGCTAAGTTCAAAAGTTGGTTGAGATTGGTCCAGTAGTTTTGGCCCTAGCGTGGGTAATTTCCCTACATTTTTCATCTTATAGTCTTCGCTAACCTTCAGACAATTATTAAACGATGTGATGATGGCAAATGTATAACAAGGAATGACACGAATGGCAAAATTCACGTATTACATAAATCAACTATACAACAGTCTTTTGCTAATCGATTCATAATCGTGCTACAATTTGTTATATCAACAAAAAAATTCGTAAAAATAGCTGTTCAGCATATTTACCAAAAATTGAGAAAAGTACATATTCCGTGTAATGAACGCGGTAACATGGGAATAATGGAAAGCGTAAATGTCGATCAGCATGGCGTAGACAAGAATCGCTTCAGCTATCGTCCGGTTGTTTAATCAGCGGCGCGGATGTTGTCAGAGCACGGTTTGGAACCGGCGCCAGTTTCGACCGCGAACGGCAATATTTTCAGCGGCTACCTCGCGATTGCTGCTAATTTCATTCGCCAGAGCGGTTGGTATTAATTTTCGCTGGTGGCCGAAACAAGCGGTAGCGAACGTTCAATCCGTTCTGTTTCGCTGGGTCGGCAGGAAACGGCGTTAATTTTACGCCGCCCACCGCCTTCTTCGACCGTTTGCAGAGAACCTGTCACTTGGTTCGTCTCGTTGCACGGCTCGCTAATTCTGTCCTCGATCGCGAGCGACGTTCTACATACGATCTGTCTCGTTGCTGTCACTCCTTTCACCGGGAATAACGCTAATTTTGACCACCGTCGGTGTTTACGCTAGACGTCCCTCCTCGGGATCGGCCCTTTTGATCGATCGTCGCCGCTCGTCTGGAAATGGTCGGCATCTACGGGAAAAATGACGAATATCCGGCTAAATTTGCCCTTTTACTTCGGGGATCGTAAATAACCTCGGTGGAACGTTTCAGTCCTCGGTACGTATGTTCTTTCTCTAGTCGGTTTTAGGATTATGAGTTTCTTCAGTTTGCGAATTCTCGTTTCTTATTGTGATTTGTAAATCTAGCAATAGTGCAATTCTTAATTTTACAATAACTGAGATCATAATTTTCAACTTCAGTTTCTAATTTACAATTACACTATTCAGAATAGTCAGTTCCACAATTCCTAATTCCACCACTTGCAGTTCCACAATTCCCAATTTCACAATTCCCAATTGCAAATATTGCAATTTCACAATTTCCAATTCCAAAAATGGTAATTCCACAATTCCTAATTGCACCACATGCAATTCCACAATTCCTATTTCCACCACTTGCAATTCCACATTTCTCGACTCCAAATATCGCAATTCCACAATTCCTAATTTTACCCCTTGCAATTCCATATTTCCCAATTCCAAATATTGCAATTCTACATTTCCCAATTCCAAATATCGCAATTCCACATTTCCCAATTCCAAATATCGCAATTCCACATTTCCCAATTTCACATATCGCAATTCCATATTTCTCAATTCCAAATATTGCAATTCCACAATTCCTAATTTCATCCCTTGCAATTCCATATTTCCCAATTCCAAATATTGCAATTCCACACTTCCCAATTCCAAATATCGCAATTCCATATTTTCCAATTTCAAATATTGCAATTCCACAATTCCTAATTTCGCCCCTTGCAATTCCATATTTCCCCATTCCTAATATTGCAATTCCACATTTCCCAATTCCAAATATCGCAATTCCACATTTCCCAATTCCAAATATTGCAATTCCTAATTGCACCAGTTGCAGTTCCACATTTCCCAACTCCAAATATTGCAATTCCACATTTTCCAATTCCAAATATTGCTATTCCACAGTTCCTAATTCTAAATATTGCAATTCCACAATTCCCAATACCAAAAATCGTAATTCTACAATTCCTAATTCCATCACGCGCAATTCCACAATTCCTAATTCCACGATTTTCAATTCCCGCACGCGCAATTCCACAGATTCCAAATCTATCATTCGCAATTCCCAGTTGGAAATTTTGCAATTCCACAATTCCTTATTCCAAAAATTGTAGTTCCACAACTTCCAATCTCATTACCCATAATTCCACGACACGCAATTCCACAATTCCAAATTGCATCGCCCATAGTTCCATCGTTTCATATTTAAATTCTGCAATTGTCATCTTCACAAATTGCAATTCGAGAAGCCCCAATTCCATAAATTCTAATTGCATGATCTCTAATCCCACCATTGCAATTCCTAACTCAACAAATTTCAATTCTACTGATCCCAGTTCCATCTTGTTAAATTTTTAAATACCACAACTTGATAATTCTAAAATTCTACAGTCCTCCAGTTCCTAAGTCCCACAATTCCTGAACCTCAATACTGATTCTCAATTCCAAAATTGATGAGTGTGAAGATTTGTATATTTCCCGAACTGTCAGTTATCGATTCTCGGTTGCGAAGTGTTCGTTCTATCGAAACGATTAAATAGAAATGACAGTGTTATCCGTAGTAGCATTACAGTACCAGTTAGCAATAAGTTCGTTCTCGTCGCGAAGTCAATCTCCTGGAGCGGTTCGAGCGCTTCCGGTGTTAACTACTCGTTGAGCAGAGCTTGTCGATCGTTAATTTCAGAGGCGAGAAAAAAGTCGACGAGCGAGTTACCGTAAATAAATTTGCATAGCCGTTTCGATGATCGATGGAAGCTCGTTTTTAGCGGCGAAACAGGAAGAGAGAGTTCCTGCTACTAATAGCTACACGTTCTTGTTGTTTTAGCGTTTTGTCCTTCTTTTAGCGGCCGCTCGAAAAACTTCTCGTTTCGAAAGATTTGTCCGAAGTCGATTTCCGAACATTCGTTCTTGTTCAGCGACCCTCTAATCTGGTGGACAAATTGAAGTTACACTTTGTACATTGGGAACACATAGTTCGACAGCTATCCATAGCTAGGGAAGTACGTTCTTCAAAGTTTAACTCGATCGAATTGCTTTTTTGATTGTTGGCAGGACGTGTGTTTGATGTTGCTTTAGTTGGGAAGTTGAGCGGCAGGTTGTTTATTCAGGGTGCTATAGAATGAATGAGTTGTTTGTTTGACGTGAAACGACATCGATGTGTTGTACAAGCAACGTGTTGTAGTATGCGTTGTACAATTAATGTGTTCTGCTATGCGTTGTACAATTAATGTATTGTACTATGCATTGTGCAATAGTTGCGTTGTACAATCAATGCATTGTTGTACCATGTATTAAGTAATTGTCACGCTGTATAATAAATGCGTTGTACAATCAATACGTTGTTGTACCATGTATTGAATAATTGCGCTGTACAATCAATGACATGCTGTGCCATGTATTGAATAATTGTGCTGTACAATCAATGCGTTGCTGTACCATGTATTGAATAATTGCACTGTACAATCAATGCGTAGCTGTACTATGTATTGAATAATTGCGCTGTACAATCAATGCGTTGTGCAATAGTCGCATTGTACTATCAGCGTGTTGATGTACCATGCGTCGTACAATTGCCGTGTTGTACAATCAATACATTGTTGTACCATGTATTGAATAATTGCGCTGTACAATCAATGCGTTGCTGTACCATGTATTGAATAATTGCGCTGTACAATCAATGCGTTGCTGTACCATGTATTGAATAATTGCGCTGTACAATCAATACGTTGTGCAATAGTCGCATTGTACTATCAAAGCGTTGATGTACCATGCGTCGTACAATTGTCGTGTTGTACAATCAATGCGTTGAATAATTACCGCGTTGTACAATCAACGCGTTGATGTACCATACGTTGAGTAACTGTCGCGCTGTGCAATCAATACATTGTTGTACTATGCCTTGTGCAATAGTCGCGTTGTACAATCAGCGCGTTGATGTATCAGGCGTTGTACAATCGTCGTGTTGTACAATCAATGCGTTGCTGTACCATGTATTGAATAATTGTGCTGTACAATCAATACGTTGCTGTACCATGTATTGAATAATTGCGCTGTACAATCAATGCGTTGTGCAATAGTCGCATTGTACAATTAAAGCGTTGATGTACCATGCGTCGTACAATTGTCGTGTTGTACAATCAATGCGTTGAATAATTACCGCGTTGTACAATCAACGCGTTGATGTACCATACGTTGAGTAACTGTCGCGCTGTGCAATCAATGCATTGTTGTACTATGCCTTGTGCAATAGTCGCGTTGTACAATCAGTGCGTTGATGTACCATGCGTTGTACAATCGTCGCGTTGTACAATCAATGCGTTGTTGTACTATGCGTTAAATAATTACCGCGTTGTACAATCAACGCGTTGATGTATCATGCGTTGAGTAACTATCGCGTTGTACAATCAATACATTGTTGTACTATGCCTTGTGCAATAGTCACGTTGTACAATCAGCGCGTTGATATACCATGCGTTGTACAATCGTCGCGTTGTACAATCAACGCGCTGATGTACCATGCGTTGAATAACTGTCGCGCTATACAATCAATACATTGCTGTACTATGCCTTATGCAATAGTCGCGTTGTACAATCAGTGCGTTGATGTACCATGCGTTGTACAATCGTCGCGTTGTACAATCAATGTGTTGTACTATGCATTGTGTAATGGTTGCGTTACTGTATTATACATTATGTATTCGTCACATTGTGCAACGAATGCGTTGTTTTCCTACACATTGCACAATCAACTCATTACACTATCCCTCATTACACAATCTACCTATTATATTGCAACTCGTAACAACCTTTGAGTTGCAACCTTCAAATCACCAAATCAACTCAAAATCGATCCAAAATACCCTTAACATAAATAGTATAGGTAATAAATACACATAAAGTTCTAATGTTCTAAACCCATTACACATTAATTATGATTTTAATTATCACTTAATGAATCAGTAATTGACCGGTTTAATGCAACGTAACGACGAATCTACATGTAATAACATATCGTTAATTTCTTCTTTCCAGATCGGTGAATCCTAAGGGAATCGAAGTACACCACAGGACTTGTCGGTAAGTAATTTACTGAATTCTATTAGAGTAACACCCGTTGGTGAAACTCGAGCGAAACTCTCCGGTCAACGACACGGGTTCATTTTTTCCTAGTTCGTTCGCGTGCTTACAGACGGTAACTGTGTTGTCTGTCGATGCTTCCTACAGTAATTAACTTTTACTGGATACAATTAAACGAAACAGCTGGAACTTTTCTTCGGTAGATCGATTAAGTCTTTTAGACGGGTAATTATTTTACGAACTCTGTCATTTTACTTGAGGTATATATTTCAGGGGATGTCTTTCGGGCTGTGTTTTGTCTCGCATATTTGTAACAGAATGCAACACGAAGTTAAGTGACACTTTCACTGCTTTTATAGTAACACTTCTGTGTGTGACGAAACTTTTTACTCTAGCAATTATTTTAGGTATTCGAAATTAACTAATTGTCTGTGAATGTTTTGTCAGAGGTAAATGAACAATGTCTTTGCAAAAGTGGTAGCCTGTAAATAATATCTTATCAAAATTAGTTGTATGTGAAGAATATTTTGTCTGAATTAATTGTGTATATACAATATTTTGTTAAAAGTGATTGACTGTAAACAATATCTTATCAAAGTTAATT
Organism: Megachile leachella; assembly: GCA_963576845.1. Taxonomy (NCBI): domain Eukaryota; kingdom Metazoa; phylum Arthropoda; class Insecta; order Hymenoptera; family Megachilidae; genus Megachile; species Megachile leachella. The sequence goes on along the minus strand of OY756248.1, from coordinate 6,839,892 downwards.
GTATGTGAACAATATTTTGTCTGAATTAATTCTGTATATACAGAATATTGTTAAAAGTGATTGATTGTAAATAATATCTTATCAAAGTTAAATGTATGTGAACAATATTTTGTCTGAATTAATTCTGTATATACAATATTTTGTTAAAAGTGATTGATTGTAAATAATATCTTATGAAAGTTAATTGTATGTGAATAATATTTTGTCTGTATTAATTCTGTATATACAGAATATTGTTAAAAGTGATTGACTGTAAACAATATCTTATCAAAGTTAATTGTATGTGAACAATATTTTGTCTGAATTAATTCTGTATATACAATATTTTGTTAAAAGTGATTGATTGTAAATAATATCTTATCAAAGTTAATTGTATGTGAACAATATTTTGTCTGAATTAATTCTGTATATACAGAATTTTGTTAAAAATGATAGCCTGTAAACAATATCTTATCAAAGTTAGTTGTATGTGAACAATATTTTGTCTGAATTAATTCTGTATATACAATATTTTGTTAAAAGTGATAGCTTGTAAACAGTATCTTATCAAAATTAATTGTATGTGAACAATATTTTGTCTGTATTAATTCTGTATATACAGAATATTGTTAAAAGTGATTGATTGTAAACAATATCTTATCAAAGTTAATTGTATGTGAACAATATTTTGTCTGTATTAATTCTGTATATACAATATTTTGTTAAAAGTGATTGACTGTAAACAATATCTTATCAAAGTTAATTGTATGTGAACAATATTTTATCTGCATCAATTGTGTATATACAGAATATTGTTAAAACTGATTAACTGTAAACAATATCTTATCAAAGTTAGTTGTATGGTGTATACACAAAATTTTATTAAAAGTCACTGTCTTTAAATAATACCTTATTGTGCAAAAATATCTTGTTCATATACAACTATCTCTTTTGCATAAAATATTGCTCCATGTTTACTATAATAAACAGTATCGAACGGTCTACCAAAGTATCCCATAGAACCTTATCAAATTTCCCGAGTAAGGGTCTGCTAAGGATTGTGTAGGGTTGAAATTTTCAATATTCTCCCAGCAAAATTTATGCGAGCCATCGTAACGATGCTCTGTTTCTTTTTTCTCCTTTATTTGGATTCCTTTAGACTCGAGACTTCCCCTGAAAAAAATCAGCCCACCTAGTCGTTGGAACTTCTCGATTGAACTTCTTTCTTCGAGTATACTATTTACAAGTTTTCCCTTTTCTTACGAATCAGCTGCGTCGCTGAATGGAACGACTATGTTCTTTACATGCGTTGCAAACTATCACTACTAACAGTGCTGTAACTAGAATATGTTTCACTTTGGTCTTTGGTTAGAAACTTATCAATTTTTTTAAATAGCAATATTTTCAGATTTATGCATTTTGAAAGATTCATTATTATGGGAAAATTTGTAAAATTAAGGAAGGTTTTCTGAGCTGTGCAATTACACATTTTGGAAATTCCCTAGATTTCCAAATTTTCAAATTTTCCAAGTTCAATTTCCAATTTTGTAAATTCCCTAGATTCTACAAATTCTTTAGATTCCCCAAATTCCCTAGATTTCACAAATTCTCTAGATTCCCCAAATTCCCTGGATTCCCCAGATTTTCCAAATTCCCCAAATTCCCTAGAATCCCCAGATACCCCAAATTCCCTAGATTCCACGAATTTCCCAAATTCTCCAAAATTCCCAAATTTCCTAAATTCCCTAGGTTTCCCAAATCCACCAATTCTCGAAATTCCCCAGATTCCTCAAATTCTCTAGAATCCACGAATTCCCAAGATTCTCTGAATTTCCCAAATCCACCGATTCTCTAAATTTCCCAGATTTCCTAAATGCCTCGATTCACCAAATTCCCTAGATTCCACGAATTCCCCAGATTCCCCAAAATTCCCCAATTTTCCTAAATTCCCTAGATTTTCCAAATCCACCGATTCTCCAAATTCTCCAGATCTCCTAAATCCCCAGATTCCCTAAATTTCCCAAATTCCCTAGGTTTCGCAAATCCACCGATTCTCCAAATTCTCCAGATTTTCTAAATCCCCAGATTCCCCAAATTCTCTAGAATCCACGAATTCCCAAGATTCTCTAAATTTCCCAAATTCCCTAGATTTCCCAAATCCACTGATTCTCTAAATTTCCCAGATTTTCTAAATGTCCCGATTCATCAAATTCCCTAGTTTGCACGAATTTTCCAGAAATTCTCCAGATTCCTCAAATTTCCAAATTCACTAGATTCCCCAAATTTCTAAACTCTCGCAACTCCTAATTGTATAAATTCCCCAAATTCTCAAAAATTCCCCAAACTACTAATATCATATTCTCCATACTACACTTAAAAGTCCTACAGAAACGAATTTTGCAATTTTCCTCTAAAAGTAAAAAAAAATGTTTCCATATGCTTCCCTTGCTCCTAAAATTTTGTTTGTCCTTTGACCCTTAACGTTGTTCGACACCAACCCTCGATTTAACGGTCGTGTTTCAATATCCTTTCCGATACGACTGCGTATTTCTGCGTCTGGGAGTAAAAAGGGTCTGCGAGAGTCAGTCAGTTTCCAAAGGTGTATCTATCAAAAATTCGTGGCACGCCCTTCGAGGTTGGTTCCCTCGGCGCTACTTTACCTTCGAGAGCTTCCATCCACCTATTCTTATGCGAGCTGGAGGACACGCGATCGAAGGGAATGTCTATGTTTCCAGGGACGAGTTGCGACACGAAAATTCGTGTCCCTCTCGTACGCTGCATTTATGGACGTGGTTTCGAGGACGTACGGGGACATAATTTTATACGAACCGCTTTGTTGCGTGGTTTATGCTTTGTACGGAGCGAAATGATACACATATGCTCGCCAGCGTGTCCTCGCTCGAGGGTCGGATACCGAAGGAAACACCAATTTTTATTCATTTTTCCCGTTCGCTACGATACTTCGGGGACGATGAATATTTGGCTGTTTAGCGAGGATGTATCGTGAGGGAATTGGATATTTTGTTGGTATATCTGTACGGATATCTCAAGTTGAATATGTGGATAATACGGGGTTATCTTCGTATCTATTGATTAACTGTTACGGCATTTTTATTGATGTTGCAGTTCTTTATAACTGATACTGATATTTTATGGATGCATATGTATCTTCAAAATTATAAATCTTTAAATTGTCGAATTTACAAATCTGACATCTAAAAATCATTACATAATGAATCCTTAGAATATAAAATCCCTAGATTCATTAACTTATACCTAACAGTGTATGAGTACAAAAATCCCTACAACCAAGCATGTGTGCATTATATATACTAATAATCATGTATGCACTAAAACCTCAAGATTTAAAAATTCCTAGAACCAATCTGAGGATTTCTATGCAAAATCCCTAGATTAAAAAAATCCTTAGTTTCACTGTCCTGAGCTCAAGACTCCCCTTTCTCAAATTCAAAAAATCCCCAGATCCAAAAAATTCCTTATTTCAAAAAATCCCTAGATCACAAAAATACTTCAATTCAAAAAATCCCTAGAGCAAAAAAATTCAAAAAATGTCTAGGTTCGAAAAATCCCTAGATCGCAAAAATACCTAAATTTAAAAAACCCCTAGATTAATTTTTTTGAATCTAGGAATTTTTCCCTAAATTCAAAAAATACCTAAATTCAAAAAATGTCAAGGTTCTAAAAATCCCTCGATTCAAAAAAACCCTAGATCGCAAAAATACCTAAATTTAAAAAATCCCTAGATCGCAAAAATACCTAAATTTAAAAAATCCCTAGATTCAAAAAATACCTAAATTCAAAAAATGTCAAGGTTCTAAAAATCCCTCGATTCAAAAAAACCCTAGATCGCAAAAATACCTAAATTCAAAAAATCCCTAGATTCAAAACATACTTAAATTTAAAAAATGCCAAGCTTCTAAAAACTCCTCGTTTCAAAAAATCCCTAGATCGCAAAAATACCTAAATTTAAAAAACCCCTAGATTAAATGTTTTGAATCTAGGAATTTTTCCCTAGATTCAAAAAATACCTAAATTCAAGAAATGTCAAGGTTCTAAAAATCCCTCGATTCAAAAAACCCTACATCGCAAAACTACCTAAATTCAAAAAATCCCTAGATTCAAAAAATCCCTAGATCCGAAAAATACATAACTTCAAAAAACCCCCAAGTTCTAAAAATCCCTAAATTCCACTGTCTCTTGATACGAAAAACCCCAGATAAAAAATCTCTGAATCCAGAATTCCCTATATTTGACAGTCTACCAAAAACCCCAACGTTCTCACATTCCCCAAAATCCCTAGATCGTCAATTATCCTCCGCATTCACAAATTCCTTATCTGTCGATCTCGAAATTGCAAGATCAAGCAGATATTAGCCCATCCCAAAGGTCCGATGTGTCCAATAAATTTGTGAAAACGTGTGGGAGGTACGCAGCACCGTCCGCTACTATACTTTCCTCCGGAAAGCCAGATTTACCGTTCACCGTATCGAACGATACGTCCACTCTGTTTCCCGCAACATCTCTAAATCCCTCTCGAGCTCGCCAGAAGATCGCTGGCGTCTCGCTCGCCGGCTTGGTATTCCGCGAGCGTTCCCGCGCGTGAACTCGTCGATGGCGCAGAGTGTCAAGTGCGCGCGTCTTCGATGTCGTACGTGAACATACTACCTAAACGTCCGTGTTTGCGGCTCTCGGGGTCGTCGTTTCCTCACGTTCGACCTTTCCACGACACCGGACCCACGGACGGAGCCCATCGAACGATTTTCCGAGCTTTTATTTGCCGGTTTCCGTTTCGGTGATACCGGCTGCTCGATTTCGTAATGCCGAACGCATTGCGTGCCATTTCTCTGAAGCGAAATCGGCTACGTGGCAAACGGCAATCAAAGAACATGGGCGGCCGTGACGGGACATCAAAATGAGACCCGTGTCTGATCGGGGATCGCCACGGATATAATCGCTCGATTTATTTGCTGAATACTTTTTTACGATTCGTTCGTGTAGGTAGTACGATGCATTTTAAGTCTGAGTGTTCTATGTGTTTGTTCAATATTTTCTAAACTTGCTGACACATAATGTCAGCTAATTCATAATGTAACTCTAATTGAAATTAAAAATTGAAGTTAAAAAAAATATTGGAGCAATGGTTATAGCAGTGGAGGCTCCTATAAAGTCAATCAATCAATGAATCAAAAAATAAATGAACAAACAATGCAACATTATTTAGTACACATATTTATTGTTTATTTTAATGAAAATCAATGTTGATTTTAAAGTATTTATTTTAACAAAATGTTCTTATGATAAGAAACTTATGAAGTGGTCATTTAACCAGTCTGGTAGTTTTAATATAATTTAATTAAATACATGTTTGAATTTGCCTGACATCTGATCTGTAGGTCCACAAGTAATGAATGAAAGTTTGATCTAATTTTAAAGGAATTTTTTATAAATAAACTCATGAAGAAAATTGTTACAATAAAAGATCATCCATGTACATTCAACATGTACTCCATCTTTCGTTATTACCACTATCATTTGAAATAAATATGTTTATTTATTTCTCATATGTGACATATGTCAAAAAGAACTCAAAAAAGCACAGTACATTTCTAAAAATTATAAGTATCCTTCAGAACCGATCCATTAGTCGACGTATCAATTCCCAATAAATAAAGAACGAAACAATGAAGGTAAACGATTAAAGAATCGAGTGTCCCGATAATAAATATACCTCGAAGCGATTTCGACAGCGTTTGACGTTGAGGCTAAAATAAGTGCAGCATGGGGTAGCTAGGGGGAAGAGACAAAGAAAAGAAACGAGTAGTCATTATGCAGAAGAGTGTACATTATTAATGTACGTCGTACCGACTGACAGACGCGAGGGCTTTTAACGAGTTCCGGCGATTGTTCACCACGATAGAAAGAACGTCGAAAATACAACGTCGTATCGCGAGCCTTGAGACCGTGGGCTACCGATTATTACCGCATCACGCTTTCTTTGTTTAACCCCTTCGAACCTTGTCCGCGTTCTAACGTATGTGGTATTTATTTTAATTTACATTCAACCATTTATAACAACGAGATACGTTTTACGACGCGGTGCATGTCGGTGCACTTGAATCGGAAAATGACGCTGGCGTACTGCGATATTTTCTACGATCGGTCATTTATTTCACTTGTAATATCGGCTATTTTTTATAAAAAATTAGACCATTCTTTGAAAAAATTTAATTTGTTACATTTCTTGGTAAAACTTTACAATTACTACGTCACCTCAAACAAAATATTCGGGACATGTTTTCGATGTATTTTTGCCTCCTGAATACGAATATGATCATAAAAATCGGCGGTCGGACATATCTGAGCTGCTATTTTGGAAAAACAGAAAATCGTGATTTCTTAGAGTTTTTTGCATTTATTTTGAAAAATTCTCATCTGATGAAAAAATGTTTCCAACAAAAAATGTAGAATGGAGAATTCTCTACAAGAAAGTTCTGATACATTTTTTTTGTAATTCTAACGGTAAGGCTGCAAATGAACGACGAGAGTGTCAAAAATTACCTTTCGAATGGAAAAAATAATATATTGTGAAATCTTAAGGCAAGGCGTGAACCTAGGGAACAATACCGCCGGCATTAGCATTACCCGAGCACTACCCAAGGAAGTTATTTTTTTTTTGACATTTCTAATATTTTATAAAATATTTGCAAAAAATGTCAATTTTTAACAATTTTTGTAACTTTTTACTAACACCTTACCGCCGATTTTTATGATCATATTCGTATTCAGGAGGCAAAAATACATCGAAACCATGTCCCGAATATTTTTTTTGAGGTGACGTAGTAATTGTACAGTTTTACCGAAATGTCTACATTGTTCGATTTCAAAAATGTGCAAAATTAAATTGTGATCCAATTCATTAAATTAAATTAAGTTATGGTACAAAAAGGGATTAATTCGACCATGATGTACCTTTTTTCGTGATATTCGGACATCTTAATTTCCTCGGTTAGCATGTTCGCGATCGATAAAAAGTGTCACACCCGAACCTGTTGTTCGCGTGTTCGAAGCCCCGTAAATGCAACATCACCGTCGACACCTGTTTCCGGGTACACTTTACCGATCCACGGTGTGCAGTGCGTGCACTCACGCACCGCGTGCACGGTCGGATGATTCACGCGAGAACCTTGTTTCTGACAGATGAGAGAACCTCCTATCTAAGCGTGGCACAGCTTGATCGAGTTGAATCGATATCAATCGTGTGCATTGTTGCTGACAGAGTTACGTCCTACACTGTGCCTACTCTGTCTGGCGTGATAATGTTATCACGATTATACGATGTTGTCGCGTTACGTCGTATGCGTTGCTACTCTACTTGATGAGCTCGGACTTGATTACATCGTTTCGAAAAATAACGGTGTCTCGTTCATTCATAGGGTACGGTTAAATATTTTGTGAAGTAACACTCTTGCATGGTAGGTATAATATTCTGAGTTGCAATATATCTAGATTGACATATTGTCAGATTCAAGTTGTATCAAATACACACATTTGGAAATTGTAAGATACTGAAATTATCGGACTACAAAATTTCTCAATATTATAATTTCTGAGTTGGAAGAATCTAAATGCAAAAAGTCCCTAAAATTGGTAATAGCTAGATTCTAAAAGTTTCTAAATTTCGTCTCTACATCCTAAAATCCCTAGATGCTGAGATCTCTGAACCTCAAAAATCCCTAGATTCAAAAATCACTAGATGCAGAAATCATTATATGCCAAAGTTCCTGGATTCCAAAATCCCTAGTTTCTGAAAATTCCTAGATCCAAAAGTCCCTAATTTCAAAAAAACCCTAGATTCAAAAATTTCTAGTTTCCAAAATCCCTAGAGTCCAAAACTTCTAGTTTCAAAAAATCCTTAGATCCAAAAATCCCTAGACTGCAAAATACCTAGTTTCAAAAAATCCCTAGTTTTCAGAAATCCCTAGATTCAAAAATTTCTAGTTTCCAAAATCCCTAGATTCCAAAACTTCTAGATTCTAGAAATCCCTAGTTTCAAAAAATCCCTAGATCCAAAAGTCCTTAATTTCAAGAAATCCCTAGATTAAAAAATTTCTAGTTTCAAAAATCCCTACATTCCAAAACTTCTAGTTTCTAGAAATCCCTAGTTTCAAAAAATCCCTAGATCCAAAAGTCCCTAATTTCAAAAAAAAAACCCAGATTCAAAAATTTCTAGTTTCCAAAATCCCTAGATACCAAAACTTCTAGTTTCAAAAAACCCCTAAATTACAAAATCCCTAGTTTCAAAAAATCCCTAGATCAAAAAATCCCTAGTTTTCAGAAATCCCTAGATTCCAAAATTCCTAGATTGCAAATCCCTAGTTTCAAAAAATCCCTAGTTCAAAAAATCCCTAGTTTTCAGAAATCCCTAGATTCCAAAATTCCTAGATTGCAAATCCCTAGTTTCAAAAAATCCCTATATAAAAAAATCCCTAGTTTTCAGAAATCCCTAGATTCAAAAATTTCTAGTTTCCAAGATTCCTTGATTGCAAATCTCTAGTTTCAAAAAATCCCTAGATCAAAAAATCCCTAGTTTTCAGAAATCCCTAGATCCCAAAATCCCTAGGCCCCAAAATTCCGAAATCTGTATCCCAAAATCCCTAGATTCGATAATCTCTATATTCTGAATTCCCTAGAAATTTTTCCCCAAACGCAAATGTCCCTAGATCTCAGTATCCTGAAATCCCTAAACATTGTATCTGCAAATTCCAAATTTTTCATATTTGAGACTGTGAAAATTCTTGAGTTACGAAATTCTCTTAATTTTCAATGTATACTGAGCTACGCTTCTTGTGCCTGTACAGAGTCGCGAGACTTCTTTCCAGCTGTGCACGATAGTACTTACGCCAATGCTTGTCACGTCTTGAACTGCACGCGTCGTCGTAGCACGGTGTTTTACAAGTATACAAGAAACTGATGGCGACGACGCCTCGCCTCGAAGACGCAACAAGAAATTCTTGTACAGCCAGCTCGATGGTCGAAGCATGTTGTACGAAGTTCGCCGAAGAACAGGGTATATGGAGATTTATGTCGCGTGTAATTATATGGACACTTGACAACCTGGCTCGCTAATTTGGTCTAACGAGAAAGTGCTCGAAGAAAGATATCCTTCATGAAATTATATAAATATAAACGAAATTCTGTAGGTGGAAGCAATTATCTCTGGGAGGTGGTAAAGCAATTATTGATCGAGCAATGCCTAAATGTAACTAGGTTGTAATCAATATATGTGACTGTGTTTCAATGAAGAAATTACTAATTTTATTCTCAGTAATTAATTATTTCGTTTAGGTATTACGAGCTGGTGGAGTTATTGAATTAGTTCATGGCTGTAAATTTTTTACGTAACTTAGTACGCCTCGAAAGTACGAGTCGCCATCTTCTTATAATTCCATTTAACCTTTTCGTAAAAAATTTGATCACCACGGTTAAAAACAGTTTTCAACTCTCTGATTATATCTCTCGAAGTCAACCCTTTCGAATTTTTTGTATTTTGTAATATCATCGCTGGCAACTGGTTGTTAAATATATTTTTATACGCAGACATCGCGAGCGAAAGATATATTTAGCGAATGAAGGCCGAGGAACACGAATTTGCATAAAACTCTCCATATATGGCCACCATTCACGAGGGAGTTGATTCATCGTCCATTTTGTTGTTTCGCTACAACTAAACGAGAAAGAGAACGTGCCTCATCAATTTCAACTTCTCGCGAAATTTTTATTTCCCCAGGGAATTAACCCGGAGGAAAAACCGGGGATAGTTAATTTTTTGAGGCGAGGTACGGCGAAGCGAGAAGAAAGTTAGCTCGCGTTAGAAACTGGAAATGTTCAGGATGCAAAAGCCCGAGAAAAACACTTAACGGCCTCCGTGCATTTCGTTCTCTTTTTCTTACGGATCTGCAGTTGGCAGCGACAACTTAACAGCCTGATTCCCTTCTCGGATCTGAACCATTGAACCCGTTACTCCCGCGAAGATCAGCCCGATACAGAACTAGAAATGTTTTCTGAACGCGGGAGACCGATGCCCTGGCTGTGCATGTAACAAATTGGCCGTCGACTTTCAGCCGACCTGATGCTATTTTAATAGAATGACTCTAATGGAGGTCATTGGTCAAGTAATCAAGAAGTAAACGAGGGAGACTCTTATGGTTTGCGTCGAAAGAAAGGAGTTGAGAAAGTCAGAATAGTTTGGTTATGATAGGAAAATTAGAAATTAACGAAATAAATTAATAATTTACATCTTCTTTATTAAACGCCTTATCGTGTCATTTATTTCTCGAGAACCACAAGTCGTAGAAAAAAAACGGATCACAGATTTCGAATCAGCGTGATCGAATTAGTCTAAAATCAAATTTTTGTCAACCTGTAAAAAATTTTTTTTTTTTTAATTTAAAATTTAAACTAGCAACATTGTATTTAGTGAACTTTTGTAAATTTTACTAATTTCAAACCATGTAAATATGCGCTAAATATTAATATGTACTTTTATAAGTCTTTATTATTAAATTTTATTAATGTATTATTAATATGTCGAATGTTCCGACAGGCTTATCTAGTTACAGTAAAACCTCTTTTTGTGCGATACTTTTTTATACGATTTTATTTTTGTGCGATTTTTTTTTATGCGGTATATGAATCGGTATATTATTATCTGAAATTCACACAACATCAGCGGAGAAGGTTTGATACTTTCGGCGAAAACAATCTAGACGAAATGATTGAGGACGAAACTGTCAATGATAGGGGCATTATCAATAATTTGATAGATTATGAAGACGAACAACAACAACCGAAACACATGACAGCAGATAAAATATATGCAGGGATCGAAATTTCTAAAAAATTGGAAACGCATTTTTTTAAAATAGACACTAATGCCGAAAGAAGCTTGAAATTCCAAAAAGAGCTAAGATCATGCATGTCTCGCTATCGTGACATTTACAAGCAACTGACCAATCGACCGTCGTCACAAAAACTGATCACTGACTTCGTGGTGCCAAAAAGTAAATCAATTGAAATCGTATTTTCAAGCGACAAAAGCGTTTTTCAACTAATTCATCACAAGGAGATGCGCGTTTTGGATTACGACGAGTAGCAGTGAATTATTTAATATGCATTTTCAAAGCTTCTCCATGTATACAATAAACAATTAAATGTTTTAAAAATATTTTCAGGTTTAATTTAATTATTTAATTTGTTTGAAAGCATTTTCTCATCTTTTTCGTAAATAATTAATGTATTTTCTAAGCGCGACTTTTTTTATGCGGTCCCTGTCCGCCGCATAAACAAAATTTTGGGTGGTATATCGTACAAAGTTGTTTGTTATATGTAAGTATTTATAAAATTTCCGAATATTTTTTTGTACGATTTCTTTTATACGGTCCCTATCCACCGCACAAAAAGAGGTTTTATGTGGAATAGAAAATTTATTAAAAATAATCATAATAATAATTTGTAGAGAAATTAATGTGTGGCACTGTTAATAATAGACAGTGCTATTTCAGCATAGAAAAGTTTATACAAAACATCTGTTCAGAAACGCTTGCTTTTCAAGTTATAAATACCTTTGACTCGCAGGAACACCTGCTAAGATCCGAGACCCAACTCTGAAGAATAAAGTTTAGTAGGCAATAACTTTCGGCAACTTTTTTAATAACGAGGAAATTTCTTTGATTAACGTATGCTCGTGTTCTTAATACTGCGTCTTTTTATGGCTCTCGCTATTTCACATGAAAAATTTATGATATTTTTTAACTTGTACCGTTAAAGTAATTCAAGTGTACAAAAAATCTTCAAACATATATTCTGATTCTCGTCACAGTTGCAAAGTCGTGTTACGTTTAGATTCATCCGTCTCACTTGAAAGCTTCAGACAACGAAATTGCTATATTTCAAAAATCTTTAGAGGCGGAAAAGTTTCTACATCTCGAAATTCTTAGATCTTGAAAATCTTTGAGTGTAGCAGTACCTCAGATACGAAAATTACTATATTTTGAAGAATCCCTAGATGCAATAAAAATCTCTAAATATTGCAAAAAAACTCTAGATATAGTAAAAATCTCTAGATATTGAAAAAAATCCCTAGATGTAGTAAAAATCCCTAGATATTTAAAAAAATCCCTAGATGTAGTAAACATCCCTAGATACAAAAAAAAATATCTAGATGTAGTAAAAATCCCTAGACACTGCAAAAAATTCCTAAATGCGATAAAAACCCCCAGATGTCACAAAAAATCCCTAAATGCAGTAAAAATACCTAAATGTCACAAAAATCACTCGATTCCAAAAATCACTAGATCAAAAAAAAATCTCGAACTTCCTATATCCCGAAATCTCTACACCTCCAAAACATTCACATTAAAAAAAATCCCGTTTCCTAAAATTCCTGAGTGCCCATATTTCCATATCTCTAAATACAATAATTGTCAATATCGCATATTTATATTTGAATAGCAATTTGTATAAATGGATTCACACGAGAGCAGGTTATATAAAAACCTATAAAATTGTGTTCAATGTACCATTGATAAAAGCGTTAACTCGCGATCCGAATTAATGAGAAATAAATATTATTGCAGAGTCCACTATAATCGTATCTTTCGGCCTCAGCCCGAATCATTCTGATCAATAGCACCGGTTTCGGGCGAAAAAAGAAAGCCGTGAACGTTCACGCGATGCATTATTGGCGTTTAATTTTATCAAAACCGTACGTCACGCAATACAGTTGCAGGATAACTCAATTTCCTCTGGCTAGGCTGCCGGCTTTTTCACGCTCTCCGCCCGACATTTTGCAGCGGTCGTTCGCTTTTAATTTTGACGCCCCCCTTGCCAGAGCGGAAGTTACGACATCGACGCATCCTCGTAAATTTTTTGATCTCGCCCGGAAGCGGATAAAGCGAGCCACGATAAGAAAGATTTCGTCGCAGGATGGTCGGAAAATAAAAATCATTGTTTCTGGGGTCGTTAAACTCGTACATTGTTCGCTTTTGTACTGAATTGATTTATTTTTATTTTTTGTCGCGAGGAATTAATGACACTAAAAATTAAAGAGTGAAAGTAAAGGTTATGTGTGACAGAATTAAATTTCTAAGAAGAATGTTCATTTTTTAGTAATTCCAGTAATTCCACGCGTCGTAGTTCCACGCACTGTAATTCCACGCGTCGTAGTTCCACGCGCTATAATTCCAAGCGTAGGAATCTCACGCGTGATACCTCCACGCGTTACAATTCCACGCGTAATAACTCCACGCGTTACAATTCCACGCGTAGTAATTCTACGCGTAATAATTCAACGCGTAATAACTCCACGCGTTACAATTCCACGCGTAGTAATTCCACGCGTAATAACTCTACGCACCGTAATTCCACGCATCACAATTTCATGCACCGTAATTCCACGCGTAATAACTCCACGCGTTACAATTCCATGCGTAGTAATTCTACGCGTAATAATTCCACGCGTAATAACTCCACGCGTTACAATTCCACGCGTAGTAATTCCACGCGTAATAACTCTACGCACCGTAATTCCACGCGTCACAATCTCACGCGTAGTAATTCCACGCGCCGTAGTTCCACGCACCATACTTCCATACACTGTAATTCCACGCGTAGTAATTCCACGCACGGTAATTCTACGCGCCGTAGTTCCATGCGCTATAGTTCCATGCGCCGTAATTCCACGCATCACAATTTCACGCGTAGTAATTCCACGCTCCGTAGTTCCACGCGTCATAGTTCCATGCTCCATAAGTCCACGCGTTGAAATCTCACACGTAATAACTTCACGCATCGTAATTCCACGCGTCACAATCTCACGCGTCATAGTTCCATGCGCCGTAATTCCACGCGTCGCAATCTTACACGTAGTGACTCCACACACCGTAATTCCACGCGCCGTAGTATGAAAATATTAACTCTTTGCACTCGAAGATAATTTTACTGTTTGCAAGCAGCAACTTTAAAATATTAATTAAGATGTTAAATGAGTTCTCTTGAGGTTATTATTCCTCTACTAATAATTTCCACTATTGTTTATTTCACTATATTTATACATCACACGAGCACTATTATAGAATTAATTAAATAATGCTTACTTCAAATTATTGTATTAAACCTAATGGCGCCTCTCGAGCGCAAAGAGTTAACAGTTCCATACATATTTATGCATAACCTGTTTACGAATAAAAAGTAAATTTGTAGAAAATACACTTTGGACTTTCTTATGTACTCTTCGATTGTCTTCACCTGTGACGAACCGTAGAAACAGGACTCGCATCTCACCGGCAGTATATCAAACGTAAATATTTAACGACCCGTGTGCATTTCGTAAATTGCAATGTTTATTCTGAGAAGCGAACGAACGGGCCAACGCAACGCTTTGTCAACGTTACGCACAAACAAACGCCGGAGACTGTTGAAAAGTTGAAAAATCAAAAACAGCTGGAGAGTAGAGAAACGAGCGAACAAAGTGGAAAAAAGGGATGGAAACGAGAGAAAAATGCAAACGCCAGAAAGAGGGTGTGCACCGGAGACGAACGAAAGTGCGAATAAGCAAAGAAGAGGACAATATTGAGAGAACGAGCGAGTAAGGAGCGCGATAAAAGCGTATACGAGAAAAAGGGAGGGAAAAAGTTGTTCGAACTGCCCGGGGGGTAACATTTAAACAGTCACGCACCCTGGGAACAATGTGTGGGTGCATTTAAAGGTGCGTTTGCACTGCTGTTGGTAAATACCAGCCTCGTGTATAATATACAATGCACTTTTTTACCGGGATTATTTGTTCGCGGTGGTTTATTGATTCACACGGGAGGCGTGTTTTAATTCTGCGATTTATATGTTTTTAAAGTTTTGGGATTGGGAGGTTGAAATGTCAAAAGCTCAGGTTTTGAAATTTGGAAATGTGAAAATTGCAGAATTTGAATTGTTGAAAAATTGGAAATTTGGAATTCCAAAATTTTAGGCATTATATGACTTCTCATTATGTTGCCGTTCATGCCTACACATTAATATTGCAATAGAACCCTCGCACTGTAGTTCCACGCGTCGTATATCTATGCGTAGTAATTCCACACGTCGCAATCTCACGCGTAGTAATTCCACGCGCCGCAATCTCACGCGTAACAATTCCACCCGCCGTAATTCCATCCGCCGTAGTTCCACGCGCTGTAATTCCACGCGTCGCAATCTCACGCGTAGTAGTTCCACGCGTCGTTATTCCACGCGTCGTTATTCCACACGTCGCAATCCCACGCGTTGTAATTCCACGCGCCGTTATCCCACGCGTCGTAGTCCCACGCGCCCCAATCCCACGCACTGTAATTCCACGCGTCGCAATCTCACGCGTAGTAATTCTATGCGTCGTAGTTCCACGCGCCATAATTAAAAGCGTCATATATCTATGCGTAGTAATTCCACGCGTCGCAATCTCACGCGTACTAATTCCACGCGCCGCAATCTCACGCGTCGTAGTTCCACACACCATAATCTCACGCGTCACAATCCCTCGCACTGTAATTCCACGTACCGTAGATCGATAAGCTACATTTCGCACACTTCCACACACTTTCTCTACTTCCTAGTCCTCATACATCAAGGATGGCGAACCTTTACGTATCAACGTGCCATTTTTCTGAAGAAATGTTTAGTGAGGTCATAGACGTACCCCGCGTATCACAGGCGGCGCACCGCACCCGAACATTCCGTAGCATAAGGATCACTCGCGTTCGCTCGTCACACAATTCTTACTTCACACTTTTTTTTGTAGTGCGTCATAATGAATTTTGTGATCAGTGACGTGCCTAAAATATTGTCGCGTGCCATTGGTTCGCCATCCCTGTCATACATACAGCGCCTCATAATTACAAGAACATGAAAATTTAAGTAAAATTAACCCCTTGCATTACTTTGACGAGTCTGACACGTGACACACTCGTACCTTGACCATGATCAATTTTACTCAAATTTTTAATACGATTCAGTTTGAAGTCCAATTACAGTTTGCATAGTCAACGATTGAATAATAACATATTGACATAACATTTCAATTCTTTTTGTCTGTTTAATATTGTAGCTGCAATTAGTTCTGACTGACGCACCTGACAAATAAATCATAGTGCGAGGGGTTAAATAGTGTTTGTAATATTAAAAATAGTATGGAAACAGCATAAAATTATTTTGAAACAGTATGTACGAACCGTATGCCATTGAATACTCAGCTTAACTGACGTACCTGATAAATAAGTCATAGTGCAAGAGGTTAAATAGTGTTTGTAATATTAAAAATAGTATGGAAACAGCATAAAATTATTTTGAAACAGTATGTACGAACCGTATGCCATTGAATACTCAGCTTAACATGATTTTACGTGTCGGAGGATTTGCATGAGAAAGTGATGGCTAGAAGAAGAGGATAACAGCCACTGTGCCTTGAAATAAAGCGTTCCCACTAGCCTCTGTTTCTCAGCGTTCTCACCCTTCTAAGCTATTCCTACCCCTCTTCCTTTTTTGCCGTCGCTAAAAACTTTGATACCTTTTTAGAAGGTATTGTTTCTCGGCGAGGAAAGGGAGAGAATCGTCGGGCTAAAGAGGGTTTTCCAGCCAGCGAGATAAGCCAAAGGGGTGGAAAACGAGTAGCGCCACCGCATGGATGCCGATAAGAGCAATTCCGAGGGTGTGTTCGCACCAAACTTAGGCTTAGTCACGAAGACAACGGGGAACGGTAAATTCCGCTCTTGATAGCGATCGACGCGGAATAGGAATAAGAATTTCTTGTTATCTTGGATTCTTGGATAGTAGGAGGATAACTTACGTGCTCCTGCGTGCGTTGAGTCTGAATTCTCAGACCTCCAATATATGGCGTCACGATCGGACTAATATTTCTAATAAATACATACTCTCCGTTATGACTTCCACCACTTACGAACACTTTTGACAATTTTTCAACTTTCCATAGCGGACAAATTGTGTTAAAAAATTTAGAAAAATTTAGAGAGAGAGATTCACTTAAAGATTTTTATAAAATTTTGTCAAAAAAGAAAGTAGTACTACTAGACGAGTAATCGATGAACTGGTAGACAAATATAGCTCCTAATCTACCCTTCGATCTGGCTGGATCTTGAAGGGTGATTCGGATCATTAACGATGACCAGCACTTTGTTTACACTAAAAAATCAAAGGCGGAAGAGGTAAAATGGGTTCGTAACACAGGAAGAAATAAAAACGAATAGCGTTCGATATAAATCTAGAAGCATCCCGGTGGAAAATAAAGGATGGTAACAGGCGACGATAAATCTCGAGGATTATACGTTTTGAAGATAAATCTAGATCCTCGGAGAAGTCTTACGGATAATCGAAAGCAATTGCTCAGTCGTGTGACCGATGATCCTCCATTTGTCGAGGATGTCCCGGTGTATAAGTTTCGAAGTAGCAGGTGATTCGATTATTTTACAACGGCGGATTTATAGAGAAGAAGGTTCGATACATTCCCAATTTCACTCTCAAATTACTCCATGATTTTTTTTAGATGGGGTGATGTGTACAGGAGTTCAGGTTTTTGAGAAATTTATTTATTTGTGGGTGTTGTAATTCCACGCGTTGTAATTCAACGCATTGTAATTCCACGCGTCGTAATTCCACGCGTCGTAATTCCACTCGTCGTAATTCCACGCGTTGTAATTCCACGCATCCTATTTCTACGCGTAGTAATTCCACGCGCCGTAATTCCACGCGTCGTAGTTCCACGCGTCGTAGTTCCACGCGTCGTAGTTCCACGCGTCGTATTTCTATGCGTAGTAATTCCACGCGTCGTAATTCCACTCGTCGTAATTCCACGCGTTGTAATTCCACGCATCCTATTTCTACGCGTAGTAATTCCACGCGCCGTAATTCCACGCGTCGTAGTTCCACGCGTCGTAGTTCCACGCGTCGTATTTCTATGCGTAGAAATTCCACGCGTTGTAATTCCACGCATCCTATTTCTACACGTAGTAATTCCACGCATCCTATTTCTACGCGTAGTAATTCCACGCGCTGTAATTCCACGCATCCTATTTCCATGCGTGGTAATTCCACGCACCGTAGTTCCACGCGTCGTATTTCTATGCGTAGTAATTCCACGCGCCGCATTCTCACGCGTGGTAATTCCACGCGCCGTAATTCCACGCGCCGTAATTCTACGCGTCGCAATCTCATGCATAGTAATTCCACGTGTTGCAATCTCACGCGTAGTAATCTCATGCGTCGTAATCTCATGCGTAGTAATTCCACGCGTCGTAATCCCATGCGTGGTAATTCCACGCGTTGCAATCTCACGCGTGGTAATTCCACGCGCCGCAATCTCACGCGTGAGAATTCCAAGCGCCGCAATCTCACGCATGGTAATTCCACGCACCGTAGATCCATAAGCTACATTTCCACGCCCACCTCCACACATTTTCTCTACTTTCTAGTCCCCATACTTGCAAAAATCATAAAAACAAAAATCAACCGAAAGACAAGAAACATCTCTCTCCCTTCAGATAATTGTCTCTCCAAACACTTACAATTAGAAAAGATTAACCCTTGCTGTATTCTGACAAGTGTGGCAAGTTTGACACGCAACGCACTCGCAGTTCAAGTATAATGAATCTTACTCGAATTTTGTCTACGTTGTATTCGAAGTTTGAGTCCAATTATAACTTCCACGTCAAGGAATATTAACCCTTTGTGCTCGAAGATAATTTTACTGTTTGCAAACAGCGACTTTAAAATATTAATTAAAATGTTAAATGTCTTCTTTTGAAGTTATTATTTCTCTACTAATAATTTCCACTATTGTCTATTTCACTATGTTTATACATCACATAAGCAGTATTATAGAATTATTATAGAATTATTTAAACTGGAATTTCTTTTAGATTATTGTATTAAATCGAATGGCATCTAAGAGGTGCCTCTCGAGCGCAAAGCGTTAACACCTTATAAATAAACTGTAAAACAAGAGATTAGTATTGCTGTGGTTAAGTGTGTTACATATGTTCGGCGCGTTAAAAATCGTTCGTGTCCTCAATGAAAGTGTAAATGTAGCAAAAGGGTGTATGTTGAGGATGAAAGTGTATGATAGAGAAGCAACATTGCTTTAGTTAAGTGTGTTACATATGTTCGGCGAGTTAAAAATCATCCATGTCCTCAATG
Organism: Megachile leachella; assembly: GCA_963576845.1. Classification (NCBI taxonomy): domain Eukaryota; kingdom Metazoa; phylum Arthropoda; class Insecta; order Hymenoptera; family Megachilidae; genus Megachile; species Megachile leachella. The sequence continues at coordinate 6,820,662 of OY756248.1, read as the reverse complement.
AAAGTGCAAATGTAACAAAAGGGTATATGTTGAGGATCACAGTGTATATGGTAGAAAGCCAACCTTATCGCAGTGAAGATGTCGAGGAATCACCGACGTTTATTAACGATCCCGAAGCTCGTTAGCTTCGTTGACCTTGGCCAAACTGCACGAGAGTACATCGCGACTTCTTCGACCCTGAAGTTCGAAACTTCAACACGCGGAAACCGGAGCGTGTGTCGGTGGCGTGGGCGAGACGACAAAGTGACGACGGACCGATTGAACAGAAGAGCTTCAGGAGACAAAAAGACAAGCGGAACCAGAACGAACACGAGGGTGCAGCTAGGACAAAGAAGAGATACAGCGGAGAAGAGAATACAGAGCTCGACGAATGGAGAAAGATGATCATCGAAACGGAGACAGAGGTACATGACGATTCTACGACACAGAACCACATGGAAAGAAATGAAAATGAGCGCACAGAGAAAGCCGAAGAGATAGATGCCTGCATAGAAACTTGTGTCGCAGAGAACTTGGAGTAACAAAGAGGATCTGTGCAGTGACAAACAACCTACCCTACGGGGTGTCGTTGCAACTTCGAAGATAGTTTTTACGTTCTACGGGAGAATCTCGTGGGAAATGTAGAATGACGTTTTGATATAAGGGCTTTTGGATATGAGTGTATCGATGATAGTATTTTACATTTGTTGTCAGATGTAATAGTGGAAGGAAAAAACTTGGGCATTTCGAGATTTGTTTGTAATTAGAAAAGATGAAATTAAAAATTTTGTAATTAGAAAAGATGAAATTAAAAATTTTGGGAGTTGGAATGTTGAGATTTTAGAATTTTGAATTCTGGAATTCGGAAGGTTGATATTCATGATTTTGACGTCAAATTTTTTGGAATTCTCAATTTGGGAATTAGGAATATTGGAGTTGATAATTTAGGAATTCAGAACTTTAGAATTCACAATTTTAGAATTTAGAATGTTGGAATTCACAATTTTTGAATTCAGAATATTGGAATTCACAAACATGGGATTCAGAATGTTGGAATTCATAATCTTGGAACTAGGAACATTGGAATTCATAATCTTGGAACTAGGAACATTGGAATTCACAAATTTGGAATTCTAAACTTGGAATTCACAAATTTGGAATTCTAAACTTGGAATTCACAAATTTGGAATTCTAAACTTGGAATTCATAAATTAGAAATTCGAAGCGATGGAATTCGCAAATTTGGAATTGGAAACGGTGGAATTCACAAATTTGGAATTCGAAACGTTGGAATTCATAAATTAGAAATTCGAAGCGATGGAATTCACAAATTTGGAATTGGAAACGGTGGAATTCACAAATTTGGAATTCGAAGCGGTGGGATCTACAAATTTGGAACTCAGAACATTGGAATTCACAAATTTGGAGTTGGGAATGTTGGAATTCACAAATTTGGAATTCGAAATCGTGGAATTCACAAATTTGGAATTGAAAACAGTGGAATTCACAAATTGGGAATTTAAAATGGTGGAATTCACAAATTTTGAATTCACAAATTTGGAATTCGGGATGTTGGAATTCACAAATTTGGAATTCGGGATGTTGGAATTCACACATTTGGAATTCGAAACGGTGGAATTCACAAATTTGGAATTCGGGATGTTGGAATTCACAATTTTAAAATTCGAAATGTTGAAATTCGGAAATTTGGAATTCATAATTTTCGAATTCGGAATTCTGAAATTTAAATATTTGAAAATACGAATTTTAACACTTGGACTCTTGAAATCCCAAAAATTCCATAATTCTAAATTTTCCAGCCACGAAATATAAAAATCTTATATACGTCTAAATTACAAAATCCGCAAATCTCTCATCTTGAACAACAAATATTTCCATAGAAATGAAACCATATTTCACTTGTTACATCGTCATTTACAGATAAAGTAGACGTACAACCACTTCGCGCAACCACTCTATCAGATTAATATTCAGAGTTGATTTCCCCGCAAACAATGTCATACACAAACAAAAATTCCCCGACATATTCATTCCGTCATATCACCTCGAATCTACTTTTTCGATTATACCGCAACAGTTACAGGTCACCCTGTATAAGGCAGAGCGTAGCAAAAGACGCGCATAATATACGTACACCGTTGAGAGAGAGAGAGAAACAGAGTCCGGGATCGTAGATGATATCGAAGCAGAATTCGTGCAGGAGAAATACAAACACAGGATTGCATTGTATTCGACCGCGCATTGTCTGCGGGCGCGCGGAGACCTACGCAACCCCTTCCTCTGCCCCCTCCTTGAAACAAAGCCTCTCTTAACAGGCCTGCCAACAGGGGAATGCACAATTACATACACGCTCGCCTACTCCAGACTGTCCTAAGAAGCTTTAATTAACGGCGGCCTCCGCGTGCGCGTACGAGCGAAAACTGAGCACGCGTGTATACGGAAAGGATGCGGAGGGAGAAGAGAGAGTCGATCTACCTCCCTGATCATTACGTGGGAACTGCGCGTCGACCTTTACGATCGACTTCCGAGTCGATGCTTCCTGGTAAAATGCTTTGGCTGCAGGTTCCAATGCGTTTATTCGGGTCCAGCACGTTCACCTCTTTAAACCCTTGATGAACCTCTTACTTTCGCATCACACGTATTTTTGTTATTTCTTATCACTTAGTATTATCACTGTAGAATGTTCGATATTGGTGATAAAGTGTTATGAAACACATACGGTGAGTCACGGCCAAAATCGTACATCATATGAGCCGTTTATTTTGAAAGTGGCCTAACTCTTTCAATTTTTTCCGGTTATCATGGTTACGTGTACAACTTTATGTTATTTATCAGTAAAGCATTTCAGGTTGCTTATAATCCGAGCAAATACGATAATTCTTGACACATAAGTTTTCAGAGTTAGTTTAATAATCGAACCGTGTAGTTTGAAAGTGGCCTAACTCCATTTATACTTAAATAATCAAGATAATATATTTACTATTGATAATGTCGGAAAGTAGTGATGAAGGTAATTTTAATTAATTAGTATTTACAATTTAACCTCAGTTTTTCGACAACATAAACAACAAATTACAACAGCAAAATTCAAGGACATAATGGACCTATTACGATATATACCACCGGAACATCATCATTACTTCAAATCCCTTTTACACACACAAAATGTAGATGAGTAGTAAATTGTTTTGCAATAAATTTATGTTTGTAATTTTGCACGTTATGTAGTTAATTGAATCGCATAAATTATGTTCCTGATGTGTTTTAAAGATATGTAAAATAAATTCAGTATTGGTTTTTTCAATTTGAAGCATCTTAAATTATGTTGAATGGACTTGGGCACCTTGAAATTTTATATTGAATCTGGTTGTTAATTTTGAAAGTGGCCTAACTCCATTCTTGATAAGAAAACGCATATTATTCACTTAATAATTGCCACTATTTTAATAGGAACTATAAATTTAACACCCTTAGATACACTTAAGCAGTACGACTCGTTAATGTCCTATACGTATATTTTTAAATTCATTGAAACGCAAACCTTTAAATATTTCGATTTTAAGATAAATAGACTTAGGCCACTTTCAAAATAAACGGCTCATATAGCTATATCAAGGTATATGTTCTTTGCTATTTAATTTTGAAGATGGGACAATCATGAAAAATACAGTACGATATCCTAAAAGCCAAACTACATTTTTCCATCACTCAAGAAATTTTCCAAGAAAAGTCTGCCAAATTAAATGCAGTGTTCCCTGCGTTGTATCCCTCCTAAAATTAGGTAGTAATATATCCACCGTTGTGAAAAACGACCGCCGTATTAAGCTTCATAAACTTCCGACGCAAGCTACAAAGTTTTAAATGGAACGACACCGGAGACAAATTCCGCTGTTTTCTCATCAAGCGTTGTCTCCATCTTTGATTTCACACAGACTTTTACGATTCGTCAAGAAATAACTGGGGAGTAAAGAACCGATCTCGTATACTTTTACGACGGTAAATTATTTTACGTTCGACAGTAATTTCTTTCCGATTAATCAATCGGATCTTTACGATGTTGCGGCGCCATTAATAGCGCGAGTTTTCCATTTCGTCGTTTGATCGTTTTCTCAACATGGTCGAGTGTCTCGTTTGCGAACGCGTTCTCCAATTTTTCCGTCCTCTTTGTCAATGTTATTTCGGTGGCTCTCGGCTACGCGATAAATTTTTCATTCTCATCAACAAGTTATGAGGATCTTTCGAGGAAACGAACGAGGGATAATAACGTTGGGCGGAATTTTTCAAACGATATTCTTCGGGGAGTTGCAAAGTGTAAAGTAATCAGTTTCTTGGCTGGAAACTTCTTTGACTGAAATTACTCTTTCTCTTCTTCTTCTTCTTCGTCTTGATCTACGGATGATGTTCTTTAATACGGAATTATGTAAGGAAAAATTGCTTTACTGTTTAGCAGATGTAATCATTTCCGTTGGGGACTGTCGTTCGCAATGTCAATTTATTCAGAGATTATTTTCTTTGGAGACCCGACTTGTATTACTACTCTTTCGTTATTAAATTCTATGGTATTTGCATATCTACTTAGCTTTCTGAATAAATATTTGAACGAAGTCGCTGTTTAAATATGTACGCCGCGAAATTAATCGATCGAAGTCAGATTAATGCATTACCTAAATGTACTTACGAATTGATGGAAATTGTACAATGTCACTTTGTACCAAAGAGAATCTCTTAAACCACTCTATATACTCGCATCATTAAATATACACTAATTACATATTCCAACATCACTGCTACTTAAAGATATTAAAAAGTCTGCAAAGATATCTCGTTCAGCTAACATCGCAGCTAACATAAACATTTTCCTATTCCAAAAGCCAGAAACTGTATCATTAGACGTATAAAATAAGTCCCGAGATAAGGTTTCGCCTAAGTATCCCTGTTAACTAGCCCAAATATATTATTCCCTGGAGCTGGCCTGTTCATCAGCTCGTGCCCGGTATCAGAAAATACTACAGTCATAATAAAGCTCGCAGATGTATAACTGTAAAGTACTTCCATAATCACGCTGTTACAACCGTTGACTGCTTCAAAAACTCAGGTATCCGACGCAGCACTTTAAAGACCCCCATTTAAACCTCACAACGGCAGCCTAAAGTACCATTACAAACCCATTATCGTAACTATCGGCTACTACCAGCCCATTTAGCCGTTTTCCTCAGCTACGTGCATGTAACCAGATGTTCGATCTTAATTTCTGCAGTTACATCTCTGCGTTACGTCACCGGTTTTTATTTGCGAAACGCGGATGTTTCTTTGGAACGCCGATTCAATATTTTTCGAACGAGAAACTTTCGGGTTCTAGGAGTATTGTTGCACCAGGGATATCGAACATTCAGGAGTACACGGAATCTAGGGATATTCCAAATCTGGGGACATTTCGATTCTAGGGACATCTCGGATCAGGAGTATTGCGAATCTAGGGATATTTTGGATCTAGGGATATTTTGGATCTAGGGATATTTTAGATCTAGGGATATTTTGAAATTTAGGGATATTTGGGGGTCTAGGGATATTGGGAGATCTAGGGATATTTAGGATCTAGGGATATTTCGGATCTAGGGATATTTTGGATCTAGGGATATTTCGGATCTAGGGATATTTCGGATTTAGAGATATTTTGGAATTTAGGGATATTTTGGAATCTAGGGATATTTGGGGGTCTAGGGATATTTCGAATCTAGAGATAGTTTAGATTTAGGGATATTTGGGGGTCTAGGGATATTTCGAATCTATAGATATTTCGAATCTAGAGATAGATATTTTGGATCTAGGGATATTTCGGATCTAGAGATATTGTGGAATTTAGGGATATTTTGGAATCTAGGGATATTTGGGGGTCTAAGGATATTTCGAATCTAGAGATAGTTTAGATTTAGGGATATTTGGGGTTCTAGGGATATTTCGAATCTAGAGATATTTTGGATCTAGGCATATTTTGGAATTTAGGGATATTTCGAATCTAGAGATAGTTTGGGTCTAGGGATATTTCGGATCTAGGGACATTTCGATTATAAGGATATTCTGAATCTGGGATATTTCGAATCTAGGGATATTTTGGATTTAGGAATATTTCTGTTCTAGGGATAATCCATCTAGTGACATTTCTGTTCTAAGGATATTGCGAATCTGAGGTATTTCGAATCTAGGGATATTCCAAAACTAAAGACATTCCGAATCTAGGGTCGTCCCAATTCTAGGGGTATCTCGGATCATTAGTATTTCGAATCTAGTGATATTTCGGATCCGACGATATTCCGGATCCAGGGATATTGGAAATCTAGGGATGTTAGCAATCTTAGCATATTAAACGTCTAGGGATATTGTCAACTTAGGAATATTAACAATCTAGAGGTACTAGGAGCTTAGATATATTAGCAATATAGAAATCTTAAAGATCTAGGTATCTTAAGCATTTGAAGAACCTAAAGATTTACTAACACGAATAAAATTTGTCAAAACATTTTAAAGTTTAGTAACTCTGAAATCTGATAATTGAAAATAAATAATCAATATTCTAAATGGTTTCTTTCATTTATCTGTGAAAGAATAGAGCAATATCATTTGGTAATAAAAGTTGGATGAGAACAATAAGTGAACATATATAATATCCAGATCTCACAATTAGCAGAATCGAAACGTCTCTCTTCGTACATCCGACAAGTTCATTACGACTGCAACGCGGCCAAGAAGATTTCATCGGCCTCCGTAACGAGCTCTCTCTCTCCCGAGTCGTAATTCAAAAGTTGATTCGAGTAGCAGCAATTTATTGGCCTGGGCGAGATTTTTCTCCTCGGGGATGGTTACTCTCGGAAACACGGGCCCGACGACGGAACTTGAACAGAGAGATAAGGTCGCTGGAAATTGCATTAAACAGCATGGGCACGTGCCGAGACCGAGAAAAGAGTTTCACGATGAAATACGGTCACGGACTCGTGTCGAGATGCTTCGCTAAAGAGACGTTGTTTCTTTCTACAGCTTCTGCTTCCTATCTTACGAAACTTTCAACCCTGTGTTCGCCTTGTTTTAGCTACTTTAGAGGCGTACTATTTTATCAGTTTCTTATTGAACTTTGTGTAATCGCTTTTATTCACTTAACAATGTCGGTTGTTGGGTCAATTATAACTTAGGTAACGATAGGTATTTTTATTTGAAATGTTACTTTCAAGATGCAGTGTTGAAGTTTTTGAATGATTCCAACGTTCCGAATGTCACAAATTGAAATTTGGCATGCTGGAATTCACAGCTTGAAAATTTTGAATGTTGGAATTCGGAATGTTGGAATTCACAAATATTGAATTCGGAATATTGGAATTCACAATTTGGTGTTTCGGAAATTTGAAATTCACAATTTTAGAATTCTGACGGTTGGAATTCACAATTTTGGACTCCGAAATAATGGAATTCACTTTGGAATTCACAATTTGGTGTTGGGGAAATTTGGAATTCAATTTTAGAATTGAATAGGTTGGAATTCACAATTTTGAACTTCGAAATAATGGAATTCACAAATTTGAAATTCGGAATGTTGGAATTCACAAATTTGGAATTCGGAATATTGGAATTCACAATTTGGTGTTGAGGAAATTTGGAATTCACAATTTTAGAATTCGATAGGTTGGAATTCACAATTTTGGACTTCGAAATAATGGAATTCACAAATTTGGAATTCGGAATGTTGGAATTCACAAATTTGGAATTCGGAATATTGGAATTCACAATTTGGTGTTGGGGAAATTTGGAATTCACAATTTTAGAATTTGGAAGGTTGGAATTCACAATTTTGAACTTCGAAATAATGGAATTCACAAATTTGGAATTCGGAATGTTGAAATTCACAAATTTGGAATTCGGAATATTGGAATTCACAATTTTAGAATTCGGAAGGTTGGAATTCGAAGAGATGGAATTCGAAATTTTGGAATTCACAAATTTGAAGTTCGGAATATTGGAATTCACAATTTTGGAATTCGAAGAGATGGAATTCGAAATTTTGGAATTCACAAATTTGGAATTCACAATTTTGGAATTTGAAGAGATGGAATTCGAAATTTTGGAATTCACAAATTTGGAATTCACAGTTTTGGAATTTGGAATATTGGAATTCACAGTTTTGGAATTTGGAATATTGGAATTCACAAATTGGGAATTCACAGTTTCAGAATTTGGAACATTGGAATTCACAAATTTGGAGTTTGAAACTTTGGAATTCAGAAATTTGAAGTTTGGGAATTTGGAATTCGAAAATTTTCAATTCACCATTTTTTGTCATGTTCCAAGAACTTAAAAATACCAAAACTGCAAAATTCCACTAAAATCACCAAAAACTCGAAAATTGCAAATATGAAATTCCGAAATAGCGTACACGAAACACCTAAAACATATTCCGCAACTTTGCTCATTTATATCAGCACAAGCACATACAGTACTAACAGCATAACTTTCCTCTGAAATTCCTCATTTGGATAAACTGTGTACAGGGAGAACTATCGCAAGGTAGGAATAAAAACAAAGCCACAAGTTTGTCGTGGAAGAGAAGCAGATAGTCGAATTGGCGATCGGGTCCAGGAGCCACGAATACATTATCGATACCGCAGATATATGGGCCGATTTCGTATCGGTCGTTGCTCGAACGATCCGATAAGTTTCGCAGTTGAATCCGCGAAGTTAAGCGGATTGAGAGAGGCGGGAAAGGATTTTGCGCGCCGTATGCCCCTAACTTTCGGCCCGTTCGAGCGCTCAATCTGTAATCCGATATCGATTGAATTTCCCCTTCGATTTCTCTTTTTTTTTTTTTCACCCTCCCTCTCCACTTTCTCTCGTGCTTTTTTATTTTCCTTCTCTTTTTTTAGCAGCGTGGTTGAACGACCCCTGTAGCTTCTGTCGCGAACACCGCAGGATGGATTTCGTTGCACAGCCTGCTTCTTTCTTTTTCTTTTTTCGCGCGAAATCGAGATACTTCGATTTGAGAGCCGTACACTCTGCTACAACGTTGCCTCGGATAAACACGCGCGTATGAATCTGATCGCTTTTATGTTCCCGAATTTTCACGATATTCTGAATTTTCGTGTTTTCGAATTTCCTTTTACAAATGTTGGAATTTTCGGTTCGTTGAATTTGCGACACTTCACAATTTCGTACATTCAAAAATTTATAAATCTGCAAATTTTTACATTGAAGTTCGGAATTTTAGAAACGTAGATTTTTGAACATTAAAATTTTGAAATCCGAAAGTCCCTAGATTTCAATATTAGCAGGTTCTGAAATTTCAAGATTATCCAAATCCCTAGATTTTCAAAATTTCAAGGTTTCCCAAATCTCTAGATCATGAAATTTCGAGATTTCCAAAATTACTAGATCCAAATCTCACTAAATCCAAATTTCCCTAGATTCAAAATTCCCTAGATCCAAAATTCCCTAGATCCAAATCTCCCTAGATCCAAATCTCTCTAGTTCCAAATCTCCCTAAATCCAAATTTCCCTAGAACCAAATTTCTCTAGATCCAAATCTCCCTAAATCCAAATTTCCCTAGATCCAAATCTCTCTAGTTCCAAATCTTTCTAGATCCAAATCTCCCTAGATCCAAATTTCCCTAGATTCAAATCTCCCTAAATCCAAATCTCCCTAAATCCAAGAATCCCTAGATCCAAATCTCCCTAAATCTAAATAGCCCTAGATCCCAAATTTCTAGATTCCAGTATCTCCATCTTCTAATATCCCTAGATCCCAAATTTCTAGATTCCAGTATCTCCATCTTCTAATATCTCTAGATTTCCAATATCTTCCGCTGCCAAAATACCTAAACTCTAATATCGTTATAATATCTACTATCCCAGGTCAAAAGTTCCTACTCTTCGCAACTAGGAACCAAGTCTCTATTCAAGATCCAATAATGCTAATTGCCTTTTTCTTGAAATATCTAAAGAACAGTTGTTAAATTGCTTTGATCCAAGTGAAGGGGACAATTTTGGTGCTTACTAAAATTGATTTACGAAGTGATTTCGTTTTACTGAAATCGATCAGCCAGAAAATTGGCCGAAACTTAATAAGAAATTTATCGAATTCGAATCTTTGTTGGCGTAAATTTGTCTCGGTATTATCTAAACGTACGAGAGGACAGATTTATTTAGGGACAATTTCACGGATAAAAGGTCTTCGATGACCGTACCTGCTTTCTCTCCCTCTCTTTCGATAACCTTTTCTCTCCTCGTCCCTTTTGTCGAGAACGATACGATCTTTCTTTTCTTCTCTCGTTTCGGTAACGTATCGATCCTAATTCGATCAGGACAAAAGCCCGTGTAATGACGTTACTCGTCGGATTAATCCTGTTTTACGAACTTTCGTTTGTAATCCCACTTTTACGAACCGCTCTATACCGGCAATTTACTTCCTTTTTCCCGCTTCGATCGTTCATTTCTCAGCGGATAAATGCTGCGCGCGAGGTGTCGATCAGGGAACTTCGTAGAAGCCGTTATTTCTTTTCCTAAGTTTCCACGATAAATATACCGACAGTAATCTTGTCTGAAAAATTATTACTTTCCTACGTGCTGCTTTGGACAGCTTCTGGGCATCGATGAATTATGACTTTAATTACGCACATACGCTCTTTACTACTTTATGTACTTTTTTTGTTTCTGGACTCACGCGTAAATTTCAAAGTCCTCATTCTAGGCACAAAATACTGAAATTTGTAATTTTGTAATTTTTATATTACTGGCATCGAATACAAGGTTTGTGTGATATTTCAATAAAAAAATATCTATGAAGTTAGTTATCGATACGAATCACTGTAAGAATATTTGCTAACAGAATCAAAACAGTAAATTTCAAAGTCCTCGAGATTTAAGGCACAAGATATTGAAAGTTCCCATTTTGTCGTTTTCAAAGTAATATCAAATAACACGTTCGTGAGATGTTTCCATACAAAAATGTCTATGAATTTACTTATCGATACGAATTACTGTAAGAATATTTGCTAACAGAATCAAAACAGTAAATTTCGAAGTCCTCAAGATTCAAGGCACAAGATATTGAAATTTGCAATTTTGTCGTTTTCAAAGTACTAACATCAAATAACATGTTCGTGAGATATTTCCATACAAAAATGTCTAAGAATTTAATTATCGATACGAATCACTGTAAGAATATTTGCTAACAGAATCAAAACGGTAAATTTCAAAGTCCTCGAGATTTAAGGCACAAGATATTGAAATTCCCCATTTTGTCGTTTTCAAAGTAACATCAAATAACACGTTCGTGAGATGGTTCCATAAAAAAATATCTATAAATTTACTAATCGATACGAATCACTGTAAGAATATTTAGTAACAGAATCAAAACAGTAAATTTCAAAGTCCTCAAGATTTGAGGCACAAGATATTGAAATTTCCCATTTTGTCGTTTTCAAAGTAACATCAAATAACACGTTCGTGAGATATTTCCATACAAAAATGTCTATGAATTTAGTTATCGATACGAATCACTGTAAGAATATTTGGTAACAGAATCAAAACAGTAAATTTCAAAGTCCTCAAGATTTAAAGCACAAGATATTAAAATTTCCAATTTTGTCGTTTTCAAAGTAACATCAAATAACACGTTCGTGAGATATTTCCATAAAAAATGTCTATGAATTTACTTATCGATACGAATCACTGTAAGAATATTTGGTAACAGAATCAAAACAGTAAATTTCAAAGTCCTCAACATTTAAAGCACAAGATATTGAAATTTCCCATTTTGTCGTTTTCAAAGTAACATCAAATAACACGTTCGTGAGATGTTTCCATAAAAAAATGTCTATGAATTTACTTATCGATACGAATCACTGTAACATTTCGTAACAGAATCAAAGCTGGGTGAATAATTTGTTTACAGAGATTTCGTGCGAAATACTTGGTGAGAGATTAATTTCGGTGTCTTAGGTCCTCCGGGAAATTTGCGCGGCGAGACAAACGAGTTGGGATGATGCTAATTGGACGATTAAACGTTGAAAATATGAAACGCGTGGAAGTCATTCACGCGTCTCTGCGTTCGGGACAAAGGGTGTCCCTGTCCCAGTAACAACGAGAAAATATTACGCGTGTACGGACGGTGTCCGTCCACGGGCTCGAATTAAAATGTAATTTCGCGAGATCCGAAGAAAGGGAAAATTCCGGGAACACCGCGAAACGGAACATTATGTAATATACATGGAAATAGCCTGCTTTAATGGATGTAGCGAGTTTGCGAGAATGTCACCTGTATATAACACGATTATCCGAATGTTTTCCTCCTTTTCGGTGAAACCGTGCGTCTTAATGGGGACAAAACACCTTTACAGAACTATAAATTCAACGCGAGATGTTGCTTCGCTAAATACGTATAATATCCCGACGTTATCTTTTGGTAGAAAGCTTATTTTGAATTAAATTGTTGCAAATAATGGGCCATAAATAAGGACCTAGACCCTCGAACGCTAGAACCTAATCCTGGCACAAGCTCCGCTATACTTAACGTCGATGTAATTCAAGTTTAATCAAACTAATTCAAGTTTGACGTAATTAAATCTTGCTGTGATGCAACTCTGATTTAACCTAATTTCGGCCTAACCTTACCGAAGTAACTAACATGTACATCTAACTTAACCTAATCTGAGCCTTTCGATAAATACACAAGATTCCATTTTATGGTAAAACTGTACAATTACTACGTCACCTCAAAAAAAATATTCGGAACATGTTTTCGATGTATTTTTGCCTCCTGAATACGAGTATGATCATAAAAATCGGCGGTCGGACATATCTGAGCTGCTATTTTGGAAAAACAGCAGAAAATCGTGATTTCTTAGAGTTTTTTGCATTTATTTTGAAAAATTCTCATCTGATGAAAAAATGTTTCCAACAAAAAATGTAGAATGGAAAATTCTCTACAAGAAAGTTTTGATACATTTTTTTTGTAATTCTAACGGTAAGGCTGCAAATGAACGACGAAAGTGTCAAAAATTACCTTTCGAATGGAAAAAATAATATATTGTAAAATCTTAAGGCAAGGCGTGAACCTAGGGAACAATACCGCCGGCATTAGCATTACCCGAGCACTACCCAAGAAAGTTATTTTTTTTTTTGACATTTCTAATATTTTATAAAATATTTGCAAAAAATGTCAATTTTTAACAATTTTTGTAACTTTTTACTAATACCTTACCGCCAATTTTTATGATCATATTCGTATTCAGGAGGCAAAAATACATCGAAAACATGTCCCGAATATTTTTTTTGAGGTGATGTAGTAATTGTAAAGTTTTACCCATTTTATAATGTGAAACATGCATGAAATAGTTGATCAGTCACCGTCTAATTATTTACTTCGTGTCAGACTATGAAACATAACTGGAAGTAACTCCAACATATGGGAACCCCACACCGGGGTAACTTAACCTAATTTGAACATTTCGATAGATACACAAGATTCCATTTTATAATGTGAAACATGCACGAAATAGTTGATCAGTCACCATCTGATTATTTACTTCGTGTCAGACAGTAAAACATAACTCGAAGTAACCCAAACATATGGGAACCCCACACCAACCTAACTTAACCTAACCTGAGTCTTTCGATACACGCACAGAAATCCATTTTATAATGTAAAACATGTACGAAACAATTGACTAGTCACCATCTAATTACTTACTTCGCGTCACATAATAAAACATAACTCGAGTTGTTGAATCCTCAAACTTTAGAATCTTCGAGCTTCAAAACCTTGAAGATTCAGAATACATACACTTATCCTTGGAATATAATCTTGAGCCTCGATTCTTTCCCCTGAAACCATCGTACGCACACCTCCCAAAAACTGTACGACGGCAGACGGAGTTTGCATCAGTGGCACTTAATTCCCGCCGACATGATTTATCCTCGAAACTTCATTGCACTCTCCGCCCCGACTAGAAACTTGCCCAAGTATATTCCATTATCACAATAGAACTCGTTGTTCGAGTTTCGTGAACAATGCTACTTCACATTGTATCATTTTTATCGACCATCTAACTCTTGTGGCGTATCGAGGCTTTTCAAACATCGATCATCCTGTTCTGTAACGATTAACCGATAAGGGTACAGTCAACAGCAAATCTGGCTCCGCTGATGAAATTATGGCAGTTCAACGAAAACAACTTTCACTCGTTAATGTAGAGGGACTTTTGATATCGGAAACTGGGGATATTCAGATTCGGATATGGGAGTCTAGGGATATTTGGATCTAGGGATTTTCAGATCTAGGAATATTGGAACTTAGATCTAGGGAGATTGGAATCTAGGGAAATTTTGGATCTAGGGAGATTGGGATCTAGAGAGATTTGGATCTAGAGAGATTTGGATCGAGGGAAATTTTGGATCTAGTGATATTGGGATCTAGGGAAATTTTGGATCTAGAGAGATTCAGATCTAGAGAGATTTGGATCTAGGGAAATTTTGGATCTAGAGAGATTTGGATCTAGGGAAATTTTGGATCTAGAGAGATTTGGATCTAGAAAAATTTTGGATCTAGAGAGATTTGGATCTAGAAAAATTTTGGATCTAGAGAGATTTGGATCTAGGGAAATTTTGGATCTAGTGATATTGGGATCTAGGGAAATTTTGGATCTAGAGAGATTTGGATCTAGGGAAATTTTGGATCTAGAGAAATTGGGATCTAAGGAAATTTTGAATCTCGAAAGATTGGGATCTAGGGATATTTGGATCTAGAGAGATTGGGATCTAGGAAAATTTTGGATCTAGAGAGATTTGGATCTAGGGAAATTTTGAATCTAGGGAAATTGGGATCTAGGAATATTATGCTCTGGAAATTTTTTGTCTCAGGGATTCTTGGATCTAGGAACGATGAATTGATAATGAAACTTAATATCGACTTAACACGATAGTCGAAGCCCATCGAAAGTTCGCTTAACTTTTAAAAATACGATGTTTTCCTGCGTTGCATAAACTGCGTATCTCGCGCAAAATACTCATGCAGTATTCATGATACCATGAACGTTGGAAACATTCTCATCGATGTTTTTCTTCTGTTTAACACCCTTACGGCTCCGTAACGTTTTCGGGATAGTTCTGAATAATTCAGAAACCATTTGAATTATAAATACTGTACTTCTTCTCCATTTGGGGGATGAAGGTCATTGCCGTGTACGGAGAATTTTTTCGCG
Source organism: Megachile leachella (assembly GCA_963576845.1). NCBI lineage: Eukaryota > Metazoa > Arthropoda > Insecta > Hymenoptera > Megachilidae > Megachile > Megachile leachella. Next base: position 6,805,423 of record OY756248.1, on the reverse strand, counting down.
CACGTGAACATTACGTATACTTGCGTTTATTTATTAGAAGAAAACTTGCAATGCGGGGAAGTTTAGATCCACTTGCAATATGGGAAAGTTTAAACTGTAATAACTTATTTAAAATATTGAGGGTTAATGTACATGCGTTATAGTGTCATCCGAGTTTTAATTGCCTGTGTATAATTTATGGTTCATTAAAAAAAGATAAACTTGAAAATGAAAGTACCAGAACGTATGAATGAAGCAGGCAAGTTTAACAAAATGTTCGTTCCACGGAAATTTGCGTCGCTGTCTTCCCCCGCCATTTACAACGCCAGCTATAAATAGAAATACAATAAATTGTATCTGAGAAAAACAGCGAAGTATTTTAAAGAGACAGCAGAGTTGTATAAGAAAGATAATCTCTTGACAAGGGTATCTGAGTTATTTGCGAAGTAAAAACTTGCGGTTCGTCGATGTAAAATGGACGATTTAATACGTTTACTCGTTTTCGATACCCGCGGTTCGTTTCGTTGGAAACTCGCTAAATCAGGATTTCTCGAAAACGATTACCGCCAATTACCGACGATCCTCGAGTCCCAATTAAGCTGTTGCAAATTAACCGGAGTCAAGTGTGCACAGGTAATCGCGCAAAAAAGACAAGGTATTAATTAAGGAGTTGTTATTTTTTTTATAAAACGCGTAATTCATTGGCTACCGTAAAACGGTTCACCTTGGGACCTTGCGTAATATTTCGACGCCTCCCCAGCGAGTTTATTCGACCCGTTATGCAATCGGTGCATTTGAATAATAGCTGGTCTCGAAAAGCGTTTATGCAACGACAGTTTTTTGCGCGTTGACTTACTTTGTTTTTACGATTATCGGTGAACTCTGGCGCCTCAATATCATTTCGCGAAAAGTGAAATCTTAATACCGTAAATGGCGATTCGTTACGAAAATAAAATACGCTTTTGATGACAGGTTTGTATCTCATTCGAAGATGTTTCGTTATCGTCGAGGATAATAAAAAAGATCGTTCTGACAATCTGTTTAATTAAATTGTAATATATTGCGCACTTCAGATTCGAAACGGTGTCCTGTCGTGTTATTGCACTCTTATGAAATATTTTACAAGGCTATATATTCTCAATTATATTCCCACGCGTTTTGTAAGGTATGTATACTAGTCATGTACTGGAATCGCCTTTTGTTATATAGCCATTTGCATAGACAAACATTCAATCATTTAGATGTTATCTTGAGATATGGTTTTTATCAACATCGTTGTTAATATTGTAGTTATATAATATATAACTAAATGTATAATATATAATTAAATTATATATTATATATTATACATATAATTATAATTATTATACTATAATAATTAGTATATTATAATACTATAATATTATATAATAGAATATAGAATATAGTACTTAATAGTATATAATCATATAATAGAATTATAGTATTATATTATAGTATTATAATATTATAATATACTATAATAAATATTATAGTTCAGAGCGTTGTATCTTAGGTGCTCAACATCTTGTATTTTGGCGCGTTATTTGAAACGTTGTAATTCACTGCGTCGCATATCAGCTTGTTGAAATCCACGTTGTTGTATTTGGCATGCTGCATACTATTACACTGCACTTCAATACGTTATATATTCCCACGTTGTATCTCGACACACTCCATCCTCCCTCATTGTCATATCAACACATTCGCTGCACCTGAAACAATCACATTTCTATAGACCTCCATAATAAAATTGAAAAGTATATTACAATAAAATTTTCCGTAATAAATAAATGTGTCAAATCTTAACGCGGCAAACCATCGGTTAAAAAGAGTATGCGATAAGAACGTAAATCTTGTCGCCACATTTCTGACGGAAATGCGGCCTACGCACGCCGGAAACGTACACGTTTAAGGCGCGTATGTACGTGTGCTGTTTGCCGTGCCACGGACCGGAAATACGAAACCGGCACGGGAAAACGTATCGGTTGGCGAGACGAGAGAACGATGCCCTTTTCTTTCCAACCTGTTTCACCGGCGAGATGTTACAGGTTTTTCAAGAGAGTACCCTCCCTTCCCCCGTGGGAAGAGGTAAGTGCATCGCACGGACAGGTGTGTGTACTAGCGAACACGAAAAGCTCTCGACCAACGGGACAAAGGAAAAGTCGAAACTGTGTCATATCGAGCGGGTTGGACAACTTCAGATGGAAAATTTTCCATTAACTTTTTCAGTCACTCAATTTGATCGTTCTTTCCGATAAGAATTTCAGTTATTGTGGTACTCCACTCTTCCATTATCAAACAGACATTTATTGCAATACACTGGCTATTTGCGGTAATAGGGACCGGTGTTTTTCTCGTGCACAGTGAAGATTCCAAGAAATGATTGATTTCTCGAGAAATAACACAAAAAACAGGTCATCATGTTGCTGCAATCGTTTCCTCTTACATTTTTTTAAAACGTTATTGTATACGAGGAAAACACTGGTCTAATACCCTGTCACTTCGATGTCGGTTAATTTCGGACGCGTTCGGCTCTTACCGGCACTGTTCGTAGCATTGTTACGTACGGCGTATTGCTTGTATGTCACCTCACATTATGAAAATTTGCACGAACTCTCTTCCTTTCTTCTTTTTATTGAATTATTAACAACGGAAATGTCATTCCAACAACCCCTGTAATTCACGACCGACTCGACTGTCATACAGGTTATGTACTGTCGTGTCATGTGATTCTACGATTAGCACCGAAGATTAGCGGAATTACCCGATCTAACGCCACTCGTGCCCTTGCAGCTAACTTCCGCTTATACAATGTCCGTGGGACAAAGATATTAATACAGGACGATTGTTATGACACAAAACCTTGTAATTACTAAATAAACGAAGGAAAATGGCAGTACGTATATCGAATTACCTATAAACGTGTGTTTTTCTTATCTTACGAAATTCATTTCTCGTTGCGTCATTTTGCTCTCTCACTTTTCCGGCTGATGAAAAATTGCTACAGCTTGTAGAGATCACAGTTACAGAATTGTGCGAAGCAATTTCATGCAATGTAAGTGGAAGAAACGAAGTCGCTGAAACCGTCAACCGGTGCATAAAACGACAGCCATTATAATGGGAATGGTAGCGAGCAGCTTATTAAAGAAAAATATCAATCCGCTGTCGTCTGCAGTTGGTTCCACGGGTTCAGCGGAAATGGCGATTCAAAGCGGACGCGCACCAGATACTAATGGTTGCCAGTAACCACTGGAAGCAAGCGAATGACGATCAGGAAACTCGATCGAAAATGGCGCAGCCCATTAGTCGGTGGGAACTTATCGAAAAGATCGTTGCTTGTATACTCGATAAAAACAGTGTAATTTGTTGAAGTTGTCTACCGACACGAACGGCTATTATTGCTCTCTCAACCAATGTAACGGAACAGTTCTACTTGTGTGTTAATGGCGGTATTTAATGACGAGTGAGATTAATTTCGTTCGTAATAATTGAAATAATAGTGGTGTTATTACATTATTCCTGGATGTAAGAGTTTCAATTGATATTTCTCTAATATTGGCAAAGTTACAAGTTCTTATGAAATCTTGAACTTCTTTTTTCAGAATCTGAAGAATACGTGGATCGAAAGGAAAGCATCCATTGTCCAAGGATAAATTGCACTTCGAACATCCGGTGAGTACTAACATTTTTTTATAAGATTATTGTACATGTCACAGGAACAATGGGTACTTTAAAATAATAGAAAATTCAATTGCACCATAAATATAAAAATTTACCGCATCTGAGTAAAATGTACAGATCGCGTGTTTACTTGATAATGTAAGGTAAAGGGTTAAACGGAATTCATCCGCTCCGATCTTCCAGACCTGTTTAACACGAAATTTCACTGTAAACGTTAGACGTTGCGTGTATCGTTGCAAGAAGTCGAGAAAAGCCGAGGGAATTACACGGATTTCTTGCTGGTACCTTCGTGAAAACGTGGGAAATCGTGTTGGGGTGCATCGACGCCCATTACGAGGGAAAATCCTCTAACACCCATTACACGCGCGCGCACGCGAGCGAACAAAATAACACACGTATGCGGTTTATAAACGCGTCCGTTTCAATCCTCTTATTCGAACGCATTGAAAGCTTTCAGTTTTCCCGGACTGAAAATGTGTAAACGAATGTTACGATCGCGTGATCGATTTTCGAACGTGATAGAAACTGCTGGAAATACAACAAAATGTTGAAAAATAGTGGCGTTTAGGTGTAGAACATCGTGTCTATTGAATTGGTACACGTAGAAGAACGTTAATTGGTAAAAATTGCTCGTTCTTCATAGGTTTTTGTAGCAAATTGTGATGTAGTAGTATTAGTTATATTTAGTCTTTAACGACTGGTAATTTTTCTTATTTATTTTATGGAGTTTAGTTGCTTCGATGGATGGCAATTTCAAGTGGTATGGGGCGCTGTATTTTTATGCGCAGTAATTCTGCGCAGTGTAATTCGACGCGTTGGGTTTCTGTGCGCTGTGATTTGGCACGTTGTGATTCGATGCGTTGAATTTCCACGCGCTGTAATTCGATGCGTTGAATTTCTACGCGCTGTAATTCGACGCGTTGAATTTCCACGCTTTGTTATTCGACGCGTTGTATTTCTATGCGTTGTAATTCGATGCGTTGAATTTCCACGCGCTGTAATTCAACGCGTTGTAATTCGATGCGTTGAATTTCCACGCGCTGTAATTCGATGAGTTGAATTCCTACGCGTTGTAATTCGATGCGTTGAATTTCCACGCGCTGTAATTCGACGCGTTGAATTTCAACGCTCTGTTATTCGATGCGTTGAATTTCCACGTGCTGTAATTCGATGCGTTGAATTTCTACGCGCTGTAATTCGACGCGTTGAATTTCCACACTTTGTTATTCGACGCGTTGTAATTCGATGCGTTGAATTTCTAAGCGCTGTAATTCGACGCGTTGAATTTCGACGCTATGTTATTCAATGCGTTGAATTTCCACGCGCTGTAATTCGATGCGTTAAATTTCCACGCGCTGTAATTCGACGCGTTGTATTTCTATGCGTTGTAATTCGATGCATTGAATTTCCACGCGCTGTAATTCGACGCGTTGTATTTCTATGCGTTGTAATTCGATGCGTTGAATTTCTACGCGCTGTAATTCGACGCGTCGAATTTCCACGCTCTGTTATTCGACGCGTTGTATTTCTACGCGTTGTAATTCGATGCGTTGAATTTCTTCGCGCTGTAATTCGATGCGTTGAATTTCCACGCTCTGTTATTCGACGCGTTGTAATTCGATGCGTTGAATTTCCACGCTCTGTAATTCGATGCGTTGTATTTCTACGCGCTGTAATTCGACACGTTGAATTTCCACGCTCTGTTATTCGACGCGTTGTATTTCTACGCTCTGTTATTCGACGCGTTGTATTTCTACGCGTTTTATTTCGATGCGTTGTGATTCGACGTGTTGTACTTCGATGTGCTGTGATTCGACGCGTTGTACTTCAATGCGCTGTGATTCGACACGTTATACTTCATCTCGTCGCAATCGAATGATGTATATCCTACATTAACAAATTTTGACGCGCTGATAATCCACGCAATAAACAACAACGCATCATACGTTCCATCATCAGATACTAAATATACAAATCCGTAAAACTACCTTCCCTGAAGTTTACTTCACGATGTACTCAACTTCCCTGTAACTTCACCTACGACGCGGTGATATACAACGAGAAAAATAGTGAAGAAGAAGAAGTCGCGAGAAACAGGAATTGCGTATGTTATCTGGAAGTTACAGGAGAGGGTTGCAAACGAATTCCCGCGGGTGACGTTATCGACTTTGTCGAGTATCGACACGTGTACGCGTGAACATGGGAAAAGTACAACGTCGAGGCATGTATCGGTGCGCGCGTGAGAGTGAATTTATTTACGATCACAGTGCGTTGTTACAGCCACGCGCGACTTTATTGTTTACAAGGGTGCAGGGGCCATTAATTGCGGCTTTTAGTTCGGCCATTTCCTTCCCGCTTGCAGGCTGGCCACGCGACAGAAAGAAGTCGATAAACGACCTGTTAATTTGTTGGCTGCGAGATCGAACCTTATGCAGCTACGTACAGACTTACATACAGAACCGCTAAATGCCACCGTAAACCGGTTTGCAGTGTGCGTATGCGAGTGTAGGACTTAGGACGAACGGTGTTGTTCGATTTATGTACGTTCCTGTGTCGACACGTTGCTCTTACAAAGGTGACTCGTATTAATTGCATTAATCTTTCTTTGAATTGAAAGCTGCGTCCTGTTTCGCGATATCATTTATTATTGTGGGGATTATTTGAACCTTTTTTGGGGTCAATCACCTATGTCGATTCGAGCAATTAAATTTATGCCGGGTGGAGAAGCGAATTATTTTTTTTATTAATATTTTCGAATGGAGAAATTTACGAGTGTATTTTCGAAGTTTCGCACTGGGATATTTAAAGTGAGAGTTTTTGTTTTTTAGATTAAATAAATACATTCGTTAATCTTCTAATTTAGAAACTATTAATTTTGCAATTTGTGGAGTATGAAAAATAGTCTCGCGTTATATAGCCGCATGTAAAATTTTTATTTTTTATTCATTAGGATTGTCTCGCGTTATATAGCCAAGCGTAGTATTTTGACACTAAAAATGGTTTTGTGTGGAATTTTGATGGTGGAAATTGTCTCGCGTTACATAGCCGCGCACGAAATTGCTACTCGCTGTTGTCTCGTGTTATATAGCCACTGGTGGAATTGCCACTTGCAGGATTGTAACACACTGCATTGCTACGCGTGGAATTTCAATTCTGAGAGTTGTCTCGCGTTATATCGCCGTTTGCCGAATTACCTCGTGTTATATAGCCACGGGTGGAATTGCCACATGCAAAATTATAACACACCACATTGCTACGCGTGGAATTTCAATTCTGAGAGTTGTCTCGCGTTATATCGCCGTTCGCCGAATTACCTCGTGTTATATAGCCACGTGTGGAATTGCCACATGCAGAATTATAACACACCACATTGCTACGCGTGGAATTTCAATTATGAGAGTTGTCTCGCGTTATATCGCCGTTCGCCGAATTGTCTCGCGTTATATAGCCAATCGTTAAATTTTCACGCGTGGAATTGCCATTCTCGGAATTGTAACACGCCACAACGCCACGCGTGGAATTTCAGTTGTTAGAGTTGTCTCGCGTTATATCGCCGTACGCCGAATTATCTCGCGTTATATAGCCAATCCTTAAATTTTCACGCGTGGAATTGCCATTCTCGGAATTGTAACACGCCACAACGCCACGCGTGGAATTTCAGTTGTTAGAGTTGTCTCGCGTTATATCGCCGTTCGCCGAATTGTCTCGCGTTGTATAGCCAATCATTATATTTTCACGCGTGGAATTGCCATTCTCGGAATTGTAACACGCTACATTGCCACGCGTGGAATTTTAATTTTGGAAGTTACCTCGCGTTATATAGCCGGATATGGAATTCTCACGCCCTATATAGCCACGCGTTAAATTTTTACACACAGTATAGCCCTGCATGAAATTTTAACCTATGGAATTGTCTCGCGTTATATAGCCGCTCGTGCAGTTGCACGATATATAGCCACGAATGAAATTGTGAATGGAATAGCTACATACATTGTATTACCACGTATTACTATGCCCCGAAGTGACAGAGTTATGCTTAGAATTGCAGTACATTACAGTACCACGCGTTATACCACCACCCATTACATCACGTAGCACTATAAGACTAAATCAATCGCAAAAGAATTCATTCTTGCACTTAAAAATTGGCATTGCATATTCATAACGCCATTAACGTCGTGTAATAAAATTCCTTTCATTTCGAAACTCTTATAGCCATATTATCGGCCACGATTTATTTCTACGTCGATGAATTGAGTTTAAACTTCCTTCATATTTCTGTTCTTAAACGAGCTCGCGTTCTTGCAAAGTCGCGTGTACTATCGAAGATTTTCGATCGAATTCCTAGAGCTTTATTCAGTCGCGACAGGGAACAGATGTTCCCTAGCCGGGTAAACGATTTCCTTAATTAGTCCCACGATGGTCAGGTGCAAAGCAGGAAGTCGGGACACGGAGGTCGGTACAAGTTTCATACGATCACCAGCTAGTTCACAGTCAAAGAGAAGATTCATAGTCGCGAATACACGTGCCGGCGCGGCGTAACGTAGAAAGAAGATTGCTCTTGCAGATACATACTTACAGAAACGAGAAAATTCTATTCCCTGGGTAAATAATTGCTTTTCCTTGTTTAGGCTGACCGTTATACACGGGATTTCAATTCGTACCGTCATAGATAAGACTGCAGATAAATTAATCACTTGTACTGTTACACATATATCGCGAGCAATGAGCGTTTAATTTGATTCGCATAATACTATCAGATATATTTTGAACGATATGTCCTGTCTCACGCTCTTTATCTCTATCTTTGTCCTCAATGACTCACAAGTTTAGGTGTTCATAAATCTTCAAGTTTTCGAATTCTTTAGTTACTACATTTTGTAATTGTAATATTTTAAAAATTCCAAATTTTCTGAATTCTACGTACATTATCAAAATTCTAGGTCTGAAAATTTTCAGATTGAAAAGTTTCCTAGATTTCACACACTCTGGGTACTATTATTCATATATTTACATTCATCATTATATTTAAAACTCCCTAGATAAGAATATCCCTAGGTCCAAAATCTCTAGATCCAAAAAATCGTGGATGATGATATCCCTAGAACCAAGAATTCCTAGATGAAAAAATTCCTAGCTAAAAATATCTCTAGATCTAAAAAAATCCCTAGATGAAAATATCCCTAGATCCAAAAATTCCTAGATGAAAATATCCCTAGATCCAAAAATTCCTAGACGAAAATATTAGTAGATCCAAAAATCCCTAGACAAAAATATCACTAGATAAAAAAATCCCTAGATGAAAATATCCTTAGATCCAAAAATTCCCTAGATGAGAATATCCCTAGATCCAAAAATTCCTAGATAAAAATATCCCTAGATCCAAAAATTCCTAGACGAAAACATTACTAGATCCAAAAGTCCCTAGACAAAAATATCACTAGATAAAAAAATCCCTAGATGAAAATATCCTTATATCCAAAAATTCCCTAGATGAGAATATCCCTAGATCCAAAAATTCCTCGATAAAAATATCCCTAGATCCAAAAATTCCTAGACGAAAACATTACTAGATCCAAAAGTCCCTAGACAAAAATATCACTAGATAAAAAAATCCCTAGATGAAAATATCCTTATATCCAAAAATTCCCTAGATGAGAATATCCCTAGATCCAAAAATTCCTAGATAAAAATATCCCTAGATCCAAAAATTCCTAGACGAAAACATTACTAGATCCAAAAGTCCCTAGACAAAAATATCACTAGATCAAAAAATCCCTAGATGAAAATATCCCTAGATCCCAAAAATTCCCTAGATGAAAATACCCCTATCCAAAAAATTCTTAGATAAAAATATCCCTAGATCTAAAAATTCCTAGATGAAAATATCCCTAGATCCAAAAATTCCTAGACGAAAATATTACTAGATCCAAAAATCCCTAGATCACAGATCTATTGATCTTAAGATTTGCAAACTAGATCCTCAAATTTTACAATAAAAAATCCCTAGATAAAAATACCACAATGCCAATATGTCTACATACGAAAATTGCTGACCCTAACAAAGTCTCTATGTCTCTAAATTTATTAGTCTGAAGTTACTATAAATCCCCAGGTGTTCCAAGTTCCTATATTCTCAAAACCTTAATCCATCATCGAATTGTCAAATCTAGAAAAATATCCTGAAATCAACGAGCGGGATACTTCGTGTTCGCTTGGCATATTTTTCGCGATGACAGATTTGCCGCTGACTGTACGGCGCGATTTGTATCGCGTTCGTTCGCCGGTCCCCCGTCGCGTCGTCGTTTTTTCCTCGCGTCGCAAAAATTCACCGCTAGAATTGAGATTGCGGTTGCTCGTTGGATTCCTGGTCCCCCGTAACGCGATCCTTACACCATCAACCTGTACGCACCAGTCTACACGCTGGATGCATCGCTGCCAAAGAAGGCGTGAAAGTGACACCTGCGAGTTTTGCATTTTATATTTTACACTTTGCACACGGACGTCGACCCACACCGGCCACGTGTCCGTCGAATCGATAATAAATTAGCATTATCGTAATATTAGCCACGTAATACGTACGGCGCGGACGAAAAACCAGTCGACTACGGCGGATTTAGACGTGAACGCGAAATTATAGCCGACCGGGTCTACCGACAAGATAATACAACTTAACTCTATGCTCCACTAGATACAGTTGATCGATTAATAATCGATAAACGATGTTTTTCATTATTGCAACGGGACTCTATGCTTGATTCTAATGAATTTTCTAACCGAGTATACTGCTATTTATTACAGTTATCTTGTTACTCGATGCGATTATTCTGTTAAATCCTCGCTTTAGCACTTTAATATCGCGATTGGCTATCTTCTTTATTAAACGCCTTATCGTGTCAACAGTTTGTTTCTCGAGAACCACAAGTCGTAGAAAAAAACGGATCACAGATTTGGAATCAGCGTGATCGAATTAGTCTAAAATCAAATTTTTGTCAACCTGTAAAAAATTTTTTTTTAAGTGACAAATTTTTTTTTTTTAATTTAAAATTTAAACTAGCAACATTGTATTTAGTGAACTTTTGTAAATTTTACTAATTTCAAACCATGTAAATATGCGCTAAATATTAATATGTACTTTTTTAAGTCTTTATTATTAAATTTTATTAATCTATCATTAATATGTCGAATGTTTCGACAGGCTTATATAGTTAACTTGAACCGTTTTATTGACACCTGCTGGAGAGGCACCTGTTGTACCACCGCTTTAAATATTTTTATGAAATCTTTGAAAGAACTTGCTAAAAATATTTACATGAAATTTGCAAACAAAATTCTTAACATCTCGCGAGGCTTTCTGAAGATTGCTAAGAATATTTGTCTGGAGCTGATCATCGAATCAGCAGCGTGTGCTTATAACAGGCGAATTATAGCTCGCAGAAAAGATGTTCGGTAGAAATTGGAAAGCCTGGAACACGTTAGCAGAGGATGGGTAGAAGCTTTCCAATTAAACGAAAGGATCAGGTAAGCAGCGTAAAAGGTAACCGGTATTCGAACACAGGTCGAATGTAACGCAAATGAAGCCGACAAACGGGGCAGAAAGGGTGAAATTGAAATGGTCAGGGGGTTGGTAGACACGTGTGTACGTGCAGGACCGTATTCAAAGCCGACCGACCCCCACAAACATAATTTCCATCGCCTTTTCCTTCCGTAATCAAACCATCCGCAGCTTCTGTGCAATTACGTAGTGAAATTGATTTAAAATCGGACTCCCCCCAGCAAGGATCGCATTACAATTTCGTTGAAAACCCCGCGGAAAGAACGAAAACGAGTGCCGAGGGGAAGAACATAATTACGCTCTTCTTTCTCCTCGTTGCAAGAATTTCCTACGAATTTCTCGAATTATCTCGCGGAAGACTACGCTTTTCGCAGCGGTAGTCGAATTAGCTGATTTCCTCTTTGTCACTCAACGCGGTCAAAATTTCTCTTCATTTGTTGAGATGTGTCACATATGGTCGTTTGTGTTCATGTATGTACGCGAAGTTTGGCGCGTAAGTTGCGGTCTCTGTCTTTTGTCTGTCCTTCTCTTTTCTAGCGTGTTGTGCACTGTGTGGGTTTTATTTCAGTAGAAACACTCAAGTTTCTAATGTTAGGTTAGGTAAGTTAGGTAGGTTAAGTTAGATAAGTAGGTGAGTTAGGTATGTTAGGTTAGGTAAGTTAGGTAGGTTAGGCGTGTTATGTATGTTAGGTTAGGTAGGTTAGGTGTGTTAGGCAGGTTAGGTGTGTTAGGTAGGTTAGGTAGGTTAGATGTGTTAGGCAGGTTAGGTGTGTTAGGTAGGTTAGATGGGTTAGGTGTGTTAGGTAGGTTAGGTGGGTTAGGTAGGTTAGGTGGGTTAGGTAGGTTACGCATGCTAGTTGCTTATAAAAGTGAACATTTCATTCAACCCATAATTCTAAAAGTTCTGCACAAAGTAAATCCCACAAAAATTCTTTGAATATTTTTCATTATATTCGAAGACTCGAAAGATAATGAAAAGAGAATAGTTAGTAAAGAGAATTGGATGAAAGCATAGGAAATTGGAAAAGGACGATTGAAAACGAGGAGCTGTAAATTGAAGAAAGGAAAGATAATTGAAAATAGTAGAAGATAGGAAATTGGGAGCAATATAAGCTTATTTTCAATGATAGCGTTGAAGAAGTAAAAGCAGAAAATGAAGTGTTTTGAATGGATGTTGGAAATTGCACTATTTAAATGTAAATGGGAAACGGTGATTAAAATATACTGGGCGATAAATACAGAGTGATAAATGAATGGTAATTGTAAATGGGAAACGTTGAATGAGATTACGTAAATGAAAGTGAAAAATGATAAATGAATGACTGTTGCAGGTAGAACATGTTGCACCTGGAAAGTAGAATATAAACAAGAGAGAAGTACAAAATGGAACATGGTAAATGAGGAACGTCTACTGCAAATAAAAAATGATAGTCAAAATTGTAGCTCATAATCATAATCATAAATAAGCATAAATAAAAAGACATCTAACATAAAAAGTCATATATAACGTACATAATGAATAATAATTAGAAATGGAAAACGATAAATGCATCATAAAAGTGTTTTCATTCATTAATGAATAAAATGTGGTAAACAAATCATTAATACAGATGAAAATCTATCGATGGAAGATGTAAGATTAAAATTGGAAAGTGACAGTAACAAGATGGAAAGTAAAAAGAAAAGTAACTTTCTCCTTAAAAAAAAAAGAAAAATGAAAGAAGAATAAACGACGGAACAGCGTAAAGAGCCACCAGAAATGTAAGTAGTGAGAAAAATGTGAAACGAGTAGACGGAGGAGCCGTAGAACGGAGCGCGATCATTATGAAACCGGTGGCTCGGCACAAAGAACAGGAAGCCACGTCGGGCAGAAAGTTAGGCGAAATTTTTGTCAACACGATCAGCGACAAAGCGATGATGTTGGTAGTTAACGAACGCTGTTTAATTAGAAAAGTTGTCTAGCCCGTGGGCCCGGATAATTACACAAAGCGTTTGTTCTGAAATTGTGCGAAAAGCGATATAACTCCCGGTACTCCGTAAACTTCAATTTCGTCGGCGATAAACGCAGCCCCGCGCGCGCCGTTGCAGCTGTCGCATTCAGAAAATTTCGCGCGAACAAAAGGCGGACGTGGCGAAAACTCGGTCGCCGCGTGTGCGATGTTCAAAGAAATGAAATGTAATACATGGCGTAACGTAATACGTGAGCATAACTTCACTAGGTAAACGCACTCTGCGTCAACGATCAATGTTCATCTCAACTGTATTTACGATTTATATCTATCGATGTACTCTCTGCTGTAGATTTAACACGTTGACTGCCACACGAAAGTAATTTTCAATTGCTTTCAGTAGTGCTTTAATTCTTGATCAGTTTTTGTAAATATTTGCACAATATATTGTTACATTTATTTTCCATAGATCCATGTAATTAATGCGAGAATTTGTGGTTAGTAAAGTGAATAAATTTTTAACAATTATATGCTAAATCAGTATAGATATTTAAGTGTCACCCATATAAGGGTGACGTGGCAGTCAACGTGTTAAGGGTATAGGAGTTTTATATTGGAATTTAGGCACCTAGGGGTTTAGAGATATTCTTATTAAGGAGACTAGGGAATATTTGGATTTAGGGATTTTTGGATCTTGCGATATTAGCATCTAGCCAATGTAGAGATTTAGGGATATTGGGATCTAGGGTATTCTGGGATCTGGGGAATTTCGGGATCTAGGGAATTTTGGAATCTAAGTAATTTTTGGATCTAGGAAATTAGGGATTTCGGAATTTTTGGACCTAAGGATTTTTGTATCTACGAAATTGAGGATTTCGAAATTTTGGGATCTAGGGAATTTTTGGACCTAGGGATATTTGGATCTAGGAAATTAGGGATTTCGAAATTTTTGGTTCTAGGGAGTTTTTGGACCTAAGGATATTTGGATCTAGGAAATTGGGGATTTTGGAATTTTGGGATCTAGAGAATTTTAGGACCTAGGGATATTTGGATCTAGGAAATTGGGGATTTCGGAATTTTGGATCTAGGAAGTTTTTGAATCTAGAAAATTGGGGATTTCGGAATTTTGAGATCAAGGGAATTTTGGACCTAGGGATATTTGGATCTAGGAAATTAGGGATTTTGGAATTTTGGGATCTAGAGAATTGTAGGACCTAGGGATATTTGGATATAGAAAATTGGGGATTTCGGAATTTTGAGATCTAGGGAATTTTGGATACAGGGAATTTTTGCATCTAGGAAATTGGGGATTTCGAAATTTTGAGATCTAGGGAATTTTGGATCTAGGGAATTTTTGGACCTAGGGATATTTGGATCTAGGAAATTGGGGATTTCGGAATTTTGAGATCTAGGGAATTTTTGCATCTAGGAAATTGGGGATTTCGAAATTTTGGGATCTAGGGAATTTTTGGACCTAGGGATATTTGGATCTAGGAAATTGGGGATTTTTGAATTTTAGGATCTAGAGAATTTTGAGACCTAGGGAATTTTTGGATCTAGAAAATTTTGGTACCTAGGGAATTTTTGAATCTAGGGAATTTTGGAACCTAGGGATATTTGGATCCAGGAAATGAGGGATTCAGAAATTTTGGGATCTGGAGAATTTTAATATTTAGGGAATTTTTTGATCCGGTGGAATTTAGGATATAAGGAATTTTGGGATCCAGGGATATTGGAATCCAGAGACATTTGTATCTCCAGTAATTTGGGGATAATAGTAATCTAGAGATAAAATATCTTGGCACAGTTATTGTAATATAAACTATACATGTAAATAGAGTAATATAAGCAGATAGATTATTTATACAAATAGGTTTTCAAAATAAAAAAATAATAAGCATCTATTAATACTTGTTATCTAATTACCTATCGACCTAGTTGTACATACATAACAATTTATCAATTATTCAATCTTGAAACACAACGATATCGCATACCTATCAAGAGTTGAAAAGTATGCAAGTATTAAAGAACCTTAATAGGAAATTACAGTGAACTAAATTGTACGTGTGTTTCCACGACATCGTCATAAATCAAATATTTCCCTTATACTCCACGACACCGCTGTGCCAGTTGCTCCGGTTGTTTCTCACTTCCTGCGAGAAACTAGCAATTTACGCGACCGAACTGCGAACCGAACTATCATTTTCATAAACATACTGCAAGCTTGAGAGAAGCACGGCTGAAATTTGTGCATACATGCATTCGTTTGTATTCGTTAGGGTAACTCGTGTGCACGAGATGGGTCTAAAAGCTCGCGACGAACTATAGCAATTTTTTAAGTGGAAGCACGGAAAGTTTTACAGTTTAACGAGTTTCGGGCTCTGGAGAGATGGTGTCGTGAGTTAGAATTGTTTATGGAACTTCATATGCATAATAAATAATGCATTGCACCTCTAATGTGTTACTTTGACATATTGCAAATTTTCAGTGTTGTTTGTGTAATTTTTATTCGAACTATCTTGCTTTTGTAGATGAAAGAAAACTTGTGAAGACGGAAGAAAATTTGTTTTAATATTGTAGTTAGGACTAGTCAGTTCTGACACATCTTACAAATAAAATGTATGACGAGGGGTTAATATAAGACAAATTTAATGGTAGGTTTTTATTATGTGGCTGAGTACTTGTTGTCAAGAGGGAGATGAACATTTCGACCCAAAAAGCCGTTGAAAGGGAATGTTGACGCGTAGCTAGGGTTAAGTAACCATCGTTCGCTTTGACTTAACATTAGAGAAAAGGCGTTGGTCGACCGCAGAAAGGAGTACGTCATGCGTGAGTTGACGAGCGGAACTCGCTTTCTTACTCTTTTCATTCACGCTGCTTGGATGAATTTATCCTTGAGACAATGACGACATGGGAGGAATAACCCCATCTTTTTTTACAATTTTCATACACAAAAGTCAGATTTTTTAACCCTTAATACTCCGATTTTTAATTATGAACATCTACATTTTTAAAATCACCAAATTCTTAAATTTACAAATTTCTAAATTGTCAAACTTCCAAATCGCAAAATTCCTGATTCTCAAATCACTGAAACTTTCAAAGCTTGAAACTTCCCCCAGAAGTGTAACATTGATCCAACCAATCCCCTACACCGAGATTTTTCCCACATTAGCCCAGAATGGTCTGCGGTGTACAACTGTTTGCGAAGAATTCGGAGCACAACGTGTTTGGCCCTTTGTCTAGGTTGATGCAGCTCGGTTGTGTTCCTGAAATACGGGGAGGAGCAGACTGTCTATAAACTGGCGTGTGCACACGCAACGCCTACCTTTGTTCGAAGCGGGTTGAACCAGTCGTTCACAGGGAGGAGTAGATCGGCCATAGACCAGCGAACGTTGTTGCCTCTTTGAACAGCGATGTCTGCGCTCAACGCTCGAACACCGCTGCAAACCGTGCTTCCCTTGTTTTCCAATTAGAAGAACCGGTAACAGTCAACAGCAGGTTTGCTTCCTCTAGAGGGAATCTTTGTTGACGATTGCGTGAAAGGGACTTTATCTTGGGATTTTGGAGATTTGGGATTTGGGAGGGTTGGAATTTGAGAGGGTTGGAATTTGAGAGGGTTGGAATTTGGGAGATTGGAAATTTGGAAGATTTGGGATTTGAGAGGGTTGGGATTTCGGAGATTTGGAATTTGGGAGGGTTGGAATTTAGAATTTGGCTGGGTTGGGATTCTGAGAGGGTTGGAATTTGTGAGATTTGGAATTTGGGAGGGTTGGCATTTGGAAGATGGGGAATTTGGGAGGGTTGGGATTTGGAAGATTGGGAATTTGGGAGATTTGGAATTTGGGAGGGTTGGAATTTGAGGGAGTTGGAATTTGGAACATTGGGAATTTGAGAAGGTTGGAATTTGAGACGGTTGGAATTTGGGAGAGTTGGGATTTGTGTGGGTTGGAATTCTAAGAGGGTTGGAAATTTGCAAGATTTAGGACTTGAGAGGGTTGGGATTTCGGAGATTTGGAATTTGGGAGGGTTGGAATTTAGAATTTGGGAGGGTTGGGATTCTGAGAGGGTTGGAATTTGGAAGATTGGGAATTTGGAAGGGTTGGAATTTAGAAGAGTTGGAATTTGTGTGGGTTGGGATTCTAAGAGGGTTGGAATTTGGAAAATTGGAAATTTGGGAGGGTTGGAATTTGGGAGATTTGGAATTTGGGAGGGTTGGGATTTGGGAGGGTTGGGATTCTGAGAGGGTTGGAATTTGAGAGATTTGGAATTTGGGAGGGTTGGAATTTGGAAGATTGGGAATTTCGGAGGGTTGGAATTTGGAAGATTGGGAATTTGGGAGGGCTGGAATTTGGAAGAGTTGGAATTTGTGTGGGTTGGGATTCTAAGAGGGTTGGAATTTGGAAGATTGGAAATTTGGGAGGGTTGGAATTTGGGAGAGTTGGAATTTGTGTGGGTTAGGATTCTAAGAGGGTTGGAATTTGGAAGAGTGGAAATTTGGGAGGGTTGGAATTTGGCAGATTTGGAATTTCGGAGGGTTGGAATTTGGAAGATTGGGAATTTGGGAGGGTTGGAATTTGGAAGAGTTGGAATTTGTGTGGGTTGGGATTCTAAGAGGGTTGGAATTTGGGAGGGTTGGGATTCTAAGAGGGTTGGAATTTGGAAGATTGGAAATTTGGGAGGGTTGGAATTTGAGAGATTTGGAATTTGGGAGGGTTGGGATTTGGGAGAGTTGGGATTCTGAGAGGTTTGGAATTTGAGAGATTTGGAATTTGGGAGGGTTGGAATTTGAGAGATTTGGAATTTGGGAGGGTTGGAATTTGAGAAAGTTGGAATTTGTGTGGGTTGGGATTCTAAGAAGTTTGGAATTTGAGAGGGTGGAAATTTGGGAGATTGGAAATTTGGGAGATTTGGAATTTGGGAAGTTTGGAATTTGGGAGATTTGGGATTTGACAGAGTTGGAATTTGAGAAATTTAAAATTTGTAAATTTGAAAATTTCACAATTTCGAGGATTTAGAAAAATTTGTAATTTAATTCAATTAATACTTCAAAATTATTATTTACCAATTTTTAAATTTAAGGATCCTCAATTACAAAGTAACCTAAATATCCTCTGACCTCTGTCCTGATTTCCAAATGACCCCATTATGAACCTAATATAATACTCATCAAAAAAACATAATAAAAACATAACGAAACACAAAATTATGAAATGAAATAAACGAAATGAAATATCACAAAATATTTCCTTTATTTCTGTTCGACAAAATACAACAATTTCACGGTATATTATTTTACCTCGTATATTTGCAACACAATGCAGCGAAGAATTAATATGTAACCGCAACCCAGTGAAATTTGTCATACGTTCGAAATGACAGCCTCGCATACGTTGTACCGTAGCTTCACGTTTAAATCGTTAGGTATTCAACACCGGCGTGTTACGACGAATTTATCCAGGAGTACACGCGAAAATGCATTTTCCACGTCGCCGATAAATCTTCCTCGCAACAAAAGTGGTCGTTGCTTGTGTGGACGTGTGGTTGACATAACCGGGAAGAGATTGCAGTCGAATGCAACTTATACTTCCCTTAGATAAGCACACATATATAAACATCACTATTTTTTATTTCTTGAATCTCTAAATTTTCAAGCTTTTAATTTTTTATTTCTTCATTTAGAAATTTTTGGGTTTTTAAATTTATAAGTTTTTATTTTTGAATTTGGTCTGAATTTGGTCTCTTCGAACCTCTGTATATCTTCAGATCTATCTTCAAATCTCTGTACGCCTTCAAATCTCATCTCCAACTCTTTGTATATCTTCAAATCTCAGTATTTCTCAAGATCCTCAAATCTCAGTATATCTTCAGATCCGTACATCACCAAATCTCAGCACATCTCGAGATCTTTTCTCCGAATATCAGCACACCTTGAGAATCTGACGTCCTCAAATGTCGGTGATGTGCCACGTACATAAAGCAGAAACACGTCCGCGTGGTCGAAGAATTCGGTGACCTCTGGCTGCGAACTCAATTTCGCGTTACATCCGCGACGAGGATACATATATGTACAGTTATCATCGAGCACACTGGATCTCTTATGGTACCATGATACGAGTCACTCATAAAACTCTTCTTGCCAGTATGTTGTGCATTGATGACTTTTTCTATACTTAATACTCTAGATTCTCTATTTTAGATAGACTCTGGGTAGAGGCTTGTGGATTATAGGCTATAGATGAGAGATTACAGATTCAGATCCTAGATTCTAGATTATCGATGTTAGATTTTAGATATTAAACAGAAGATTGTAGATCGTATAGTATAGATTATATACTTCAGATTGTACACTGTAGGTTATACATAGGTTTTATGTTATTTCAGATGTTAGACTTTAGATTTGAGATTACAGTCTCCACATATAGGACACCAAATTTAAAATTCCAAATTATATCTTCATAATAATAATTTATGTCTCTGTTACAATCTGATAAACATAATAAAAAACAAAATAATAAACATGTAGAATAACCCTGTATTGAGACCATAACTTTGTTTTTAACACTAGCCTGCATGTACCACACACATCTAATTAAAGACACCCTAAAAAAATGAATAAAGAAACACAGTTTCATTCCCTCAAAAAACGTAGTCACAGAAAAGTAGACATTATCGTATCAACGAAGTTCTTCTCGCCAGTATTTCTGTCTGTTAACAAGTTTCGAGCTGCAACTCGTCCCAATCGCGTGACGAGCCCTGTAGAGAAACAGCGCTGAAACTTTTAGCCCGAGACGCCTGTTTACGCTCGCTAACTCCGTTCTCCCTGTCTCTTGGCAACACCCTTTACATCTCTTTGAGACTTCTCGAATCCGCGACTCTATTCACCGTCCTTGACATTTGAAAACACACTCGGCGACTCTGCACCCGAGCACACCGTCCAAAATCTTCATTCTCATTTACTTCTCCGAGAGTTTCATCTCGTACAGTCAACAGCAAATCTGGACTCCCTACGTAAAATAGGATAACCAAGGGAAAAGTGGCCTTCTACTCGTTGAGGTTTCGGAATTTTTCAGAACTTCAAACGGTCGGGATGAATGGGATATTTCACCACTTTTAAAGTTGGGAATTTCGGAATTAGACATTGGAGAATATTAGAGTTCTGTGAGTGGTCTAACGTGGAGATAGTTCGAACAATCAAGAAATATAACAACCTAGGAATATTGCAATCTGTACAAATTGTAATTTAGGGATGTCTAGAGAAATGTAGAAAATTGGGGATTTAAAGGATAAAGTTTCTAGCAGTTTAAAAATTTGTTAACACGACGCGATCATCCGAAACATCGGAAAGTTTGAAAATCGAAAAGTTGTAAATGAAAAAGTTTGTAACAAAATTTCAGGGCACGAAAATCGTTCGATTTCACGTACGAATACTCGATTTAAAAGGAGAGTGTGTATCGCACGAGCGTACGAACAGAGAGAGCGAAGCTACTCGATCCTTTTTCACGCCATACCGAGCCGCTCTGGTTAAGTTGGCCTCGGTGCGCGGGCGGCGGCAGAAATCGTGCAATAACAACGTTACGTTTCACGGGTCGTGGCTGAACGAGCGGGAACAAAAAAGCGACGGGGGCCACCGTCGGTTCTATGAAAAGAGCACGCGATGCGAACGCACGTGGCGAAAGACGAGATTACGAGAGGAAAAGGGGTAGGTCGAGAGAGGACGAGCATGCGAACTCTCACCCCTCTACCTCTCTTTCCCCGCAGCTTCGCGTCGCTTCAATCCAACCCCTTCTTCTACTTCTCGTCCGCTTTTTAATTTCTCTCGGCGCCGTTGCGCTCGAATGCGCTCGCTCGCACGCGTTACGCTTCTAGACGCAACCGACCACTAATTTTTACCGACAAAAAGTAATTACAGTCGAATCTCGATAACTCGAAACTCTGTTACTCGTAAACCTCTGTAAAACCAACTCGTTTATTTCCATTCCGACGAGGAAACTTTTATATATCGGCTGCAAATTTATTTTAACTCCGATATCTATCTATCTAACCTATCTATCTTCTGAACCACCACCTCACGTAACTACCTAACCTACAAGTACAACACACCTACCTAACATACTAATTTGTACATCTAATTCACGTAACCCAAGTACCTAATCTACCTAACCCGCGTACCTAACCTTCCTAGCCCATGTACCTAACCCACCTAACCTACCTAACCTACCTAACCCATGGACCTAACCTACCTAACCCATGGTCCTAACCCACCTAACCCATGGGCCTAACCTGCCTAACCCATGGACCTAACCTGCCTAACCCAGGGACCTAACCCACCTAACCCATGGACCTAACCTACCTGACCCGCCGACCTAACCTACCTAACCCATGGACTAACCTACCTAACCCATGGACCTAACCCACCTAACCCATGGACCTAACCTACCTAATCCATGGACCTAACCTACCTAACCCATGTACCGAGCCTACCTAGCCCTTGGTCCTTAACCTACCTAATCTGTATACCTAACCTTGTGTCTAATCTACGTAATCGATATACCTCACCAACCTAACCTATATACCTAACCTAGCTATCGACCTATCTAATCTATCAGTTAACCTAATATATCTGACAAGTTAGCAAATGCACATGTGATGTATAATAAAAGTTTGTAGAGTACTGAAAATTGTGTTGTCCGTGAACTAGGATCTTATTATGCTGAAATTCTTGAGACATCAAAGAAGATTTATAATGCATAAGATGGTAGTTGGCGTTGGGCCGAGGGTGAATCGATCATAATGTCCGTTCGAGTAACGCGAGTTTAGAGGAGAAGTCGGTTAACTTATTCCGACGAACACAAGAGCCAGCAGACCCGATACTGGAAGCAAACTATCGACGTTTGTGTTAGGTAGCGAGGATTCTGGAAGCTAGTCCGCTTTCTTAACGTCCTACCGATGGCTTCTCGCAAATTACCCTCTCTAAGCGGAGCTTAGCAATCTTTCCTATAGAAAACGCCCGCTGGCTTCTCTACCCGTTGTGCAATTCACTCTTGGTCTAGACGAACTTCTTGCAATATCGAAATAGTCGTCTACACTTTATGTACTCTTTTGCAGTAAGCGACAGAACGAGACGGGTCTTTCGAAATTTTGCTTACGAGTTTTATATTTGTGTACTTATACGTTTGGAAATTTATGAATTTATAAACTTGTTACTTTTTATTACAAGAGAGGTTTGGTTCCCTTCAGCGAATTAATTCAAACGTACTCAAAAACTTTTTAATTCTGTCCTACGCAAATTTGCAAATATACGAATTAAAGAATTTCATCTGCGAGTATTTAAAAATTAAAAAATACCTCATGACTGCACGGTGGCCAGAGATGCTCGCAGGTTCATTAGCGAGCTAACCCCCGTTCATCTAGGTAAAAAAACAATTTAGCAGCAAGTGCTGTGGGCAAATATCATGTAGGCGATAAAAGGATGAAAAAGTATCGTGGCAGCTGCAAGGAAACCATAAATAGATTCGCAAATAAGAAGCATCCTCGGTGGGCTCGTATGAACGGTGAATCGCAAGAATCTCGTTGAACCCGGGGGATTGTTTCCCTTTCCACGGGATGCTTTTCCCTTTCGCCTCGATACTCGATCGATTTCCATGTATTTCATTCCCGTCGGTTCTATCCGGGCGAAGCCGGGATACGAAATTTATGGGCATCGCTGAGAAGTTCCGTGGAATTCAATCAACCGATATCTCTGCCATTCTCGGGCGCACAGGGGGAGCAAAGTAGAAAAACGGGGTCGAAGGGTGGGTAAAAAAGGGGTAGACCGACTATCCAATTGAAGTTCACGTGCGACGCTATCACGCGGTAACGCGCGTCACGGAATTCGCCGGAAATGAAGAGTATCTGGCTTGCTTCCGACCGTATTTCTTCGAATAGAGACTAACGTATTTCCGACGATTTATCTGACAGCGTCGAGCCTGCGATTTTCCTTACCCACCGACCTTACGCTTACTTCCGGTTAGGTTTTACCGCAGCTTCAATCACTGCGGTGCTATAGCCTGTTCTTCTATTTCATGCATGAACAAAAATATTTATTCTATTGAAGACTTATTAAACGTAGATGAACTACCTAACTCAATTCTTGAATATTGACTTTCATACAAACTTGATCTGATCTAACCTAACTTGATTTGAATTGAGTTAAACTGACCTAACCAGACTGGTCTCGAAATAATCTAACCTAAACTAGTTTAATAAACTAACTGCTCTAAATCTAACTTGACCTAACCTAATTATTAATTCACAATAATCTAACCTAACATATTTGAACTTATGTTAATCTGACCTAACTTAGAGCCTAATATGTCTTAATTTAACCTAACCTAATCAAACTTATGTTAATCTGACCTAACTTAGTAGCCTAATATGTCCTAATTTAACCTAACTTAATCAAACTTATGTTAATCTGACCTAACTTAGTAGCCTAACATGTCTTGATTTAACTTAACCTCATCAAACTTATGTTAATCTGACTTAACTTATTAGCCTAACATGTCTTGATTTAACCTAACCTATTCAAACTTATGTTAATCTGACCTAACTTAGTAGCCTAACATGTCTTAATTTAACCTAACCTAATCAAACTTATGTTAATCTGACCTAACTTAGTAGCCTAATATGTCCTAATTTAACCTAACTTAATCAAACTTATGTTAATCTGACCTAACTTAGTAGCCTAACATGTCTTGATTTAACTTAACCTCATCAAACTTATGTTAATCTGACTTAACTTATTAGCCTAACATGTCTTGATTTAACCTAACCTATTCAAACTTATGTTAATCTGACCTAACTTAGTAGCCTAACATGTCTTAATTTAACCTAACCTAATCGAACTTATGTTAATCTGATCTAACTTAGTAGCCTAACATGTCTTGATTTAACCTAACCTAATCAAAGTTATATTAATCTGACCTAACTTAGTAGCCTAACATCTCTTGATTTAACCTAACCTAATGAAACTTATGTTAATCTGACCTAACTTAGTAGTCTAACATCTCTTGATTTAATCTAACCTAACTCAGTACTCTAACCTATATTTAACTTAACTTATCACACAATTACTGTCCCAAATTTGAATCAGCATTATTTGAAATCAGGTTAAACGTGTCAGTTACCGATGCATTTAAACATCAGTAAAATATCGACAGTGTATCGATAATCGATATCTTGTACACATTAATATCCGCAGTGGTTTGAAAGAATATTTTTGAATCACCATACATGAAATCGTAGATTCTTCGCAGTAAATGTTTACCTCGTGAAAGGAAATGTATACTTACGTAAGATGCCCGAGATAGAGTACGAGCGTACAATATACAGAGTGTCTCGGAGGAAAATATACATGAACTCGAAAGAAATCGAGAAATGAATCATAGTCTTTTTTTCGTTGAAGTTACGTTTACAATAGCGGCGGTCGGAATACCGAAGCTAACAGCGAGGTCGGACCAAGGAACAACGTTTTTCCGAGTGAAAGCTTAGAAAAGCATTTTCCAGCCTTGAGCAGCTTCGAGTACTTACAGGAAAAAGGAAACGAGCGACGAGCGAGCGTAAAGAGTCTTTCCATTTCCTGGCTGCATTATGCACAACAGCGGAAAGATGCCGGCGCTGTATCGGAATACGATTATTTTACATGGGAATGGTATTGTTACAACGCGTTTTTCGAGGCATCCGTGGAATTCGCAGCACATGCCCTCGGTATTATCCCTCTAGCGGTGGAATCGTTGTTACTCGAGCGTAAAACCACGCGTTTATTTCGAAGAATATCTAATGAAATGCCGAATTCTGCGTATCCGTAAAGGGTGGAACTCGCACATAGGGTTCAGAGAAGCCCGACTCTGGATGAAGAAACGTATGAACTCTAATGTCCGACGGGTCGTTAACCTGGTCTCGATAAAAAGTTTAAATAAACGACGGGAAACACCTTCTGCAGATCGAACGATCGCCACTGGGTATATAGCTTCCGCGAAAGAAGGAATAATGAAAGTTGCGAAACACCGAACTCTAACCTTTTATGGTACAATGATATTGTGCGTTGGATTCGATTTAATAATGAATTCCATTTATTTTAATGGACCTGAACTGTATATTGTAGATGGTATCATGTTGAATAACTGTTAAAGTAATTGTGGTAATTTATTGTTCATAAAACTTTCAGTACATACATTTATAACAGTATGAGGTTAACTTGTGTGGGCTGATTGCAATATGTGGTGATGTATCATGTGGTAGGATGATCTATCTTCAGATTCCTATATTTTTAGATCTAGGTCTTTATATCGCCATATTACCTTACACTGCATCAAATTTAAAAATTCCCTAGATCACTAAATTTTCAAAATGTATATATTTCCAAATTTTTAAGATTACTAGATACCTTGATATTTCTGGACCGAAACTCCCTAGATCTTTGACCGACTGTGATGCAAAAATTCCGTAGATCATAAAATTCCCTAGATGTACATATTTCCAAATTCTCAAGATTTCTAGGTACCTTGATATTTCTTCTTCTAAACTCCCTAGATCTTCGAACGACTGTGATGCAAAAATTCCCTAGATGTACATATTTCCAAATTCTCAAGATTCCTAGGTACCTTGATATTTCTGCTTCTAAACTCCCTAGATTTGCGGACGACTGTGATGCAAAAATTCTCTAGATGTACATATTTCCAAATTCTCAAAATTCCTAGGTACTTTGATATTTCTGCTTCTAAACTCCCTAGATCTTCGAACGACTGTGATGCAAAAATTCCCTAGATGTACATATTTCCAAATTTTCAAGATTCCTAGGTACCTTGATATTTCTGCTTCTAAACTCCCTAGATTTGCGGACGACTGTGATGCAAAAATTCCCTAGATGTACATATTTCCAAATTCTCAAGATTCCTAGGTACCTTGATATTTCTTCTTCTAAACTCCCTAGATTTGCTGACAACTGTGATGCAAAAATTCCCTAGATCACAAAATTCCCTAAATGTACATATTTCCAAATTCTCAAGATTCCTAGGTACCTTGATATTTCTTCTTCTAAACTCCCTAGATTTGCTGACAACTGTGATGCAAAAATTCCTAGATCTTATTCTAAAATTCCCTAGGTTCCCGATATTATATTCCAAAGAAATTCTCTAGATCATCAATCTCCCTAGATATTATCCAAAATTCCCTAGATTTCCCATTTTTCCAAATCCTTAAAATTCTCAAGATCAACGACTTCCTAGACCCCTTGATTCCTCTAGATTTTACTGCTCCTGAAATTTCCTAGAATTTCCCTAGAATGTCCATAATATCTTGAGGTTCCTATAGAATTTCCTATGTCTCCAGATATCAAATTTCCTGCATTCAGAAATTCCGTATGTCATCAAATTGTTGGAGTTCCAGAGTCAGGAATAACTCGAAGTGAATTCAATAAACAATTTATTGTTCAACAATATTCTTAGCTAAACCTTAATCTAGTACTCTAGTTTTAAAAGTTGTTGTTTTCACAGTGAAGTACGGATAAAATCTAACGAGAAACGGTGTTGAGAAGGAAAATGTAAACTATTGGTTGATATTTTGGATAAGGGTGTGGAAACAGGAAAAGTCATTGGCTAGGTTATTTGCGAAGGAGGTGGCTTAACACTAAAACTACCAAACCGGTCAAATGACCGTTCTATAAGATCTTTATTATAAATAACACAGTTTGTTGAATTGATTCTTCTGATATCTACATTAATCTTCATGAAGATGCAAAATTAATGTTTGTACTAATTTATGTTTTGTCATTTGTTTATTTATTTTTTAACGTCATTTTTCATCTCAAGTTAAGTACACATTATACGTCGGTAGGTTTAGTGTTAAAAAAAGGAGTGATTCATTAGGAAATGTGGAAGTGCTTTAGCGGGACCTTGGAAAAATCTTGAAGCTATAGGAAATTCTAAAGAGGCATGTTTTAGTGATATAAGACAGACAGGAAAGCGCAGAAAGTGATCAATTGGGTAAAGGAAATAAAGGAAGAGCCAGATGTGGAAGAGAAAGTCGGACGGTTCGTTAGGATTTCCAACAAAATTTTGTACGTCCACTATATTCCCATATCTCCAACTAAATTCTATCGCCAAGCCCGTATTTTATTAGTTTGCCGTGATCAAGTAATTACATAACAGCAGTCTAACGGCGTAGCATAATAAGTTATAAATTGCATCGTGAAGTTTCTCGAACAATGTGGAGATCGGTCGATTTTGTAATAACTCGCTTATAATAAACTCGTGAACTTGTAATAACTTGTGAACTCGACAAATATTAATGAGTTAATAATGGATTTCACGAACTCCCGTTTGTGCAGCGACGAAACTGAATGAAACGCGTCTAGCCCAGGGCCCTGCGACAATGAACCGGGCAGTTTCGCTTCGGGTTGCATGCAGAAATGCACGGATCAACAGTGCAGCCTGATGAAGTTAAGTGGCCGGTCGGTGGCAGTCTAATTAAGTTAGTTAGTTTGGAGGTTAGCGCTGAAACCTGCATTAACTTGCTGAATGTTCAGAATGTGGGAAATGTTATTTATGACACTTTGAGACCTGCCCTCGGCCCCCTCTCTTTAAACACGTTCAAAACGCTGCAAGTGACTGTGCGACGCCGCTGCTTAAATCGATACTCGACGCAACGTGAAGGGTGACCATGAAACGCTCTTTTGGGCGTGAGTTTGAACGATTGACCCCTTTCCTGCTCTTTTGGGCTCAAAGGGTTTGTTAAACTTGCGTTGGTCGTGCAATTCTTTGATTCGAAACTCTCGACGTTTTAGGTCTTGGTAAATGGAACTGTGTCGAAATTTAGTCGATAAATTCAATGTAGGCAAGGATTTAGGTGGAATTACACTTTTTTTAATTTTAGAGGAATTGTTTGTGGATGTTTTTGTTGTGATGTTGGTGAATATGCGTGGAATTCAGATGGAATTCTTTGGAATTCTATGTAGGACTTGATTACAATTTTTATGGAATTGGGGTGGAGTGGTTTTGCAACGAATTCGAGGTAGAATTCCACTGCTATTATATTGGAATTCCATTCGAGAGGTGATTACAATTTTTATAGAACTGTGGTGGGGTGGTTCTGCAACGAATTCGAAGTGGAATTCCACTGCTATTATATTGGAATTTCATTCGAGACGTGATTACAATTTTCATAGAATTGGGGTGGAGTGGTTTTGCAACGAATTCGAGGTGGAATTCCACTGCTATTATATTGGAATTCCATTTGGGACTTGATTACAATTTTCATAGAATTGTGGTGGAGTGGTTTTGCAGTGAATTCGAGGTGGAATTCCACTGCTATTCTATTGGAATTTCATTCGAGAGGTGATTACAATTTTTATAGAATTGTGGTGGAGTTGTTGTGCAATGAATTCGAGGTGGAATTCCACTGCTATTATATTGGAATTCCATTCGAGAGGTGATTACAATTTTTATAGAACTGTGGTGGGGTGGTTCTGCAACGAATTCGAAGTGGAATTCCACTGCTATTATATTGGAATTTCATTCAAGACGTGATTACAATTTTCATAGAATTGGGGTGGAGTGGTTTTGCAACGAATTCGAGGTGGAATTCCACTGCTATTATATTGGAATTCCATTTGCGACTTGATTACAATTTTCATAGAATTGTGGTGGAGTGGTTTTGCAGTGAATTCGAGGTGGAATTCCACTGCTATTCTATTGGAATTTCATTCGAGAGGTGATTACAATTTTTATAGAATTGTGGTGGAGTTGTTGTGCAATGAATTCGAGGTGGAATTCCACTGCTATTATATTGGAATTCCATTCAAGACATGATTACAATTTTTATAGAATTGTGGTGGGGTGGTTCTGCAACGAATTCGAAGTGGAATTCCACTGCTATTATATTGGAATTTCGTTCGAGAGGTGATTACAATTTTTATAGAATTGTGGTGGAGTTGTTGTGCAACGAATTCAAGGTGGAATTCCACTATTATTATATTGGAATTCCACTCGAGACATGATTACAATTTCCATAGAATTGGGGTGGAGTGGTTTTGCAACGAATTCGAGGTGGAATTCCACTGCTATTATATTGGAATTCCATTTGGGACTTGATTACAATTTTCATAGAATTGTGGTGGAGTGGTTTTGCAGTGAATTCGAGGTGGAATTCCATTGCTATTCTATTGGAATTTCATTCGAGAGGTGATTACAATTTTTATAGAATTGTGGTGGAGTTGTTGTGCAACGAATTCAAGGTGGAATTCCACTATTATTATATTGGAATTCCACTCGAGACATGATTACAATTTCCATAGAATTGGGGTGGAGTGGTTTTGCAACGAATTCGAGGTGGAATTCCACTGCTATTATATTAGAATTCCATTCGAGACCTGATTATAATTTTTATAGAATTGTGGTGGAGTGGTTCTGCAACGAATTTGAGGTAGAATTCCACTGCTATTATATTGGAATTCCATTCGAGACACGATTACAATTTTTACAAAATTGTGGTGGGGTGGTTCTGCAATGAATTCGAGGTGGAATTCCACTACTATTCTATTGGAATTCCATTCGAGACGTGATTACAATTTTTATAGAACTGTAGTGGGGTAGTTCTACAATGAATTCGAGGTGGAATTCCGCTGCTACGCTACTAGAATACATTCAAACACAGTCTGATCAGAGTTGTAGAACTTCATCCTTAGTAATTTCATTAGAATTCAACTGTTACCGATGTCCAATAATAATATAAATAAATTTGAAATTCTACACAGGTAAATTTCACGAAAACTAAATTTCAAGACCTGTATAGAAAATTCCAGGAGAATTTTGCCCACAAAATTGTACCGATATTCGAGAAGAATTTCCCGTAATAATAATCTTAGGGCAGATTTCTGTGCTCACGTACCGAAGATAACTGGACAAAACGTGACGAAGGCAGGGTCCAACCTTCCGGGTCATTGAAACACACGAGACTTGGAAACTCGAGTCGCTGAATTATCCGTGTTAGCAGAAATCGCCGGAAGCGCTTGCTAACCCGAAGACATCGGCCAACTTGCTGCATACTTGAGCAAACTAGTCCGCCTAACCCGGAATAATTAATGGGATATCGTTACGAGCGAAAGAGACACGTGTGTATCAAGTCCGTCGCGTGTGCTGTTAGAAGTGCCTCTGTAAAATTTCATGACTTTCCAGAAATCTACGTATTCAGCTTCAAGCAGTTCCCTCAATAGCCCGAAGGACTACTTCCCGTTGTCGGCTAGCACAAAAAATTTACTCTTATTTGCTGAGATCAGAGGTCGTTGCCCTTTAAACGGTGCCACTATGTTTCACCTATTTCCCTTTTTTTATAGTGTCGGATGATGGGCCATTCAGATGATACGATACTCAGAAATCGTTTTTGACTTACGACATAAAAGATTTGTTATACAATATGTATGTTACGATGAAAGACAGAGTTCTGGTGAATGTCGACATTCACATAGTCACTTGGTGTATGTCCGAAATATTTGCTCAATAACCTTATTTCGGACTTACACCGGTGAATGTCGATATTCACCATGGTGAATGGTGAATGTTGAACATGTAGATTTAACCTAACCACTTCAGAAAGTATTTTAGAGTACTTTCTTTGAGAAAAATAAAAACAATTGTAATGGAATATACTAAGTATTAAACAATTAAAATAAACACTAATAACTTTTAAACTCTTTATGTTTGTAATTATAAAAGATGGGAGGAAATATCAGATCAACACGACACTCGATAACAGAATGTAATATAGAAATTTCATGAAGAAAACAAACACATAAAGCAATATTACAATTATTTTATTTTAATATTTGAGAATCTAAAATTGAATCGAGTGGCATCGAGTTAATAGTCGATAATTTAATGTTCATATTTATTGACATCTAATTACCGACGTTTTATAAGTTATCGATTCAGATTTATTTTTGCCACTCAATTATGAAAATTCAACAAATTGTCTTCTCGCTTACCCGCAATTAATGCATTTAATTTTTCAAGAAAGAGATCACGATTTATTGCAGTATCCATTCAGTATTAGGTACGGTATCGGAAAAAAAATTAAGAAAACGTTACACGCATCATCAAAACTTGCATTAAACTGACAAATCTAACTGAGTCCCAGCAGACCAAACACCGGTCGACATACACCGGTGAAGGTCCGAATGTACAAGAATGTAATAAAATATTCGGTCTTTCACCGTAATATGTATACTTATCGAGGTCTCTGGATCCGTAGATTTCTACCTTTTTAAAGTCAAAGAATAGAAGTTCATGTTTCTGTAAATATATGTATGAAATGTTGAGTAACCGTAGTATATCAACAAAGTGTAATTGAAGTACAAAAGTTGGTTTAGGAATTATCGAGGAGTGCCGCTATCATCCGCGCCTTAAGATCGCTCTTTCTCCCTTACGTAATTTCTCTCGGAAGATTGATCCCAGGCTGACCCTACAAATCACGAGAAAGTGCTGTTGTTGGCGAGGAAACGGACTAGACGCGATTCAACGAGAACTTTAGGATACAATGTAGACACGATGATCTACGATGCCCGGGAGAATTATTTTCATTAACTTCACTGTGAATCAAATTTCTCATTTCCGAGTTAATTAATAGTTACGGATGTTAAAGTCCAATAATAACACTCGAAGTTATAATTTAGTTGATGTACGCATTGAATATTGCTGAAATGGCAATCTGAGAGTTAAATGATCGAGTGATACGCGATTCGTCACGAACATTATGATGGCGTAACGTAGGAAGAATAATCCGTGATCCTTGAGCAAAATTAACGCGCTTCGGCTTTCGAACGACCGTTTAACCAACCGAGTAAGCGACAAGGTAAATAGATGTCCTATCAGATCATGTGTCACGAAAGCGTGACACGCGAACACGTACTGAATTAACACGTTAGAAGCTGAACAAGCCGGGAGACTGGTGAGTGGCATTGATCGAAAAGTTGTATAGAAACGATAAAGAATTGCGTGTAACGTTATGACAATGACTCTCTGATTGTCCTACTTTTTCAACTGTTTTTAACTTTTTCTTTACGATAATTATTTTCATTATGAGTTCGTGTTGTATCAATATCCGCGTTGTATTGCTGTAGATTTTATCTCAGGTTATATCGTGACACGCGGTATTGCTTCAGCGCCCATTACATCGCCACACGTGGTATTTTATGTTATCTCGCATGGTAATTTTTCGCGTTATATCGTTGTGCCAGGTTTTACCTCGCGTTATATCGCCGATTTTTATATATTTTTAAAGGAGGTAATACCTTGCGTTATATCACCGTGTGTGGCAATTTCTTGAGTTACATTGTTGAACACACTATTATATCGCGTTATATCGCCGATCTCGATATATTTTTAAGAGGAGGTAATACCTTGTGTTATATTGCCGTGTGTGGTAATTTCTTGAGTTACATTGTTGAACATAGTATTACCTCGCGTTATATCGCCGATCTCGATATATTTTTAAGAGGAGGTAATACCTTGCGTTATATCACCGCGTGTGGTAATTTATTAAGTTAGATTGTTGAACATAGTATTGCCTCGCGTTATATCGCCGATCTTGATATATTTCTAAACGATGTAATACCTTGTATTATATTGCCGTGTGTGATAATTTCTTGCTAAATTTCTTAATTTTTTATATCGCCACTCTTGGTATTGCCTCGCGTTATATCGCCGATCTCGATATATTTTTAAGAGGAGGTAATACCTTGCGGTATATCACCGTGTATGGTAATTTCTTGAGTTACATTGTTGAACATAGTATTGCCTCGCATTATATCGCCGATCTCGATATATTTCTAAATGATGTAATATCTTGTATTATATTGCAGTGTGTGATAACTTCTTGCTAAAGTTCTTAATTTTTTATATTATCACCAGCAGTATTGTCTCGCGTTATATTGCCGCACACATGGTATTGTCTCGCATTATATCGCCGTATGCGTTATATTGCCATGCACGTTATATCTCTGCTAAAACTAGTTGGTGGCG
Organism: Megachile leachella; assembly: GCA_963576845.1. Taxonomy (NCBI): domain Eukaryota; kingdom Metazoa; phylum Arthropoda; class Insecta; order Hymenoptera; family Megachilidae; genus Megachile; species Megachile leachella. The sequence goes on along the minus strand of OY756248.1, from coordinate 6,772,181 downwards.
TATAATATTATCTCGCGTTATATCGCCACCCGTGGAACTTGCTCGCGTTATATCGCCACGCCTGCAATTTGCTCGCGTTATATCGCCACGCGTTAAATTTGCACGCGCTATATCGCCGCGCGTTAAATTTACTTGCGTTATATCGCCACGCGTTAAATTTACTCGCGTTATATCGCCACGCGTTAAATTTACTCGCGTTATATCGCCACGCGTGGAATTTACTCGCGTTATATCGCCACGCGTGGAATTTACTCGCGTTATATCGCCACGCATTAAATTTACTCGCGTTATATCGCCACGCATTAAATTTACTCGCGTTATATCGCCACGCGTGGAATTTGCTCGCGTTATATCGCCACGCATTAAATTTACTCGCGTTATATCGCCACGCGTAGAATTTACTCGCATTATATCGCCACGCGTTAAATTTACTCGCGTTATATCGCCACGCCTGGAACTTGCTCGCGTTATATCGCCACGCGTGGAATTTACTCGCGTTATATCGCCACGCGTTAAATTTACTCGCGTTATATCGCCACGCGTGGAATTTACTTGCGTTATATCGCCACGCGTGGAATTTGCTCGCATTATATCGCCACGCGTTAAATTTACTCGCGTTATATCGCCACGCGTGGAATTTGCTCGCGTTATATCGCCACGCGTTAAATTTACTCGCGTTATATCGCCACGCGTGGAATTTACTCGCGTTATATCGCCACGCGTTAAATTTACTCGCGTTATATCGCCACGCGTGGAATTTACTTGCGTTATATCGCCACGCGTTAAATTTACTCGCGTTACATCGCCACGCGTGGAATTTGCTCGCGTTATATCGCCACGCGTTAAATTTACTCGCGTTATATCGCCACGCGTTAAATTTACTCGTGTTATATCGCCACGCGTGAAACTTGCTCTCGTTATATCGCCACGCATGAAACTTGCTCGCGTTATATTGCCACGCGTGGAATTTACTCGCGTTACATCCCCACGCGTTAAATTTACTCGCGTTATATCGCCACGCGTTAAATTTACTCGCGTTATATCGCCACGCGTGAAACTTGCTCGCGTTATATCGCCACACACGTTATATTGCTATATGCATTATATCCTTACACGTGAAATTAATTGACGTTAAATTTTATCCTATTATATTCCCTCGCGTTATATCGCCGAATAAGTTACTGCCACAAATTGCATCATCACACGTTAAATTAGTACACGTTATATCAACACGCATTGAATTGGTACTCACACTATCACCCATCGAATCATTACGCGACATATTGCCACCCGTCGAATAACTACGTACTATATTGTCACCTGTGGAATCATTACGCATTATACATCGTCCCGCACGGAATCATTATGCATTTACTCGTTATGTCCGTAAAATGGAAGAACAATATCGTCGGTGTTTTATAAACGGAATTATAAAAATAGGAAAAACTTTCTTTACAATTCTACAACGTGAATAAAACTCGAGTCCAGGATTTCATTATACTCGTGAATTATGTATTTTAAAAAATGAATTTCTCTTATACGTAAGGTGTTGAAGGTGTTTAAATTGCAGTATAACAACTTTAACACCTTGAATGAAAGAAAAGTCTGTTTCTCCTGTATTTTCAAAACAATCCCAAGTGTTTTGAACTCTTGGCAGACTACGGTTCTACTCCAACCGTGAAACGAATTTGGGAAGTTGCACGGTATTAAATGTTGCTGCTTCAAGTTCCCAGAAAGCCGTGTTTTATACATTTCCTTTCGTACCGGCATTGAATAGAATTATTCTCGTTTGTAAGGATATTTTTACTTCTTTAAAACACTTTTTGTGTGTCGTTATATTTTCACGCGGTGGCAACCTCCTGTGGCATTCGTACGCGTTCATATTATAGAGCTCTGTTTTCAGACGAAAACTACATTAACGATGGGACAATTATAAAAAAGTAACGGGAACATCAAGATTCCCTTATCTCCCCTGGTATTAATGGCCTCGCGTTAACAATTGCTTTGTTGTTTTCGTTCCGCTTATCGAGCCGCGATAAATAAATGCAGGTATCAGGTGGTAGCAGCTGCTAATGCATCACTCCGCGTAATAATCCATCAAACATGTAAAAACCACCGCTCGCGAGATGGTTTTATTGTCACGCGAATTTCAAGCGCGCCGACGTGCTTCGTGTTATGCCTGTTAGCGACTACTTTTATGAATGAACACGCTTTCGTATCGTGTTATCTTTTCCGTGATACAAATGTTTGCCATCTTTCGAACTGCTCTTATCTGTACTTGAACCGACTCTCTAGAACAATATTCCAGATTCTAGAGCACACATGTTCCGTGCATTGTTTAGCGAACTCTTATGCGATTATCTTATGTCGGATTAAGAATGAATATCGTAAAATTCATAGAGGAAATAACATGTTTATTAGTACTTTGCGCATCAAATTTTTAATTCCGAGTTTTCTAATTTACAAATTTATAAATTTTTTAATTCGCAGATTTTGACATCTGAAGTTTCTAGATCTTTATATATTCCACTATTCCTGGTTTCTTATATTGGAAATTTTCTATGTTCCTAGACATCTATATTTCCCTAGGTATATATATTCCCCACGTTCCTTGAATTCCCTAGATTTTTTAGAAACCTTACATTACAGGAATTCCCTAGACTCTTGGAACTCCCAAGATTTTTGGAATTCCCTAGGTTCAGGATATTCCCTAGATTCTTAAAATTCCCTAAATTCTTGGAATTCCCTAGGTTCATGGTATTCCCCTGATTCTTGAAATTCCCTAGATTCATGGAATTCCCTAGATCCTCAAAATTCCCTAGATCCTTGAAAGTTCCTAGATCCTTGGAATTCCCCAAACTCTTAGAATTCCCTAGGTTCATGGTATTCCCTAGATTCATGGAATTCCCTAGACTCTTGAAATTCTCTAGATTCTTATAATTTCCTAGATCCTCGAAATTCCCTAGATCCTTGAAAGTCTCTAGATCCTTGAAATTCCCTAGATCCTTGAAATTCCCTAGATCCTTGAACTTCCCTAGATCCTTGAAATTCTCTAGATCCTTGAAGTTCCCTAGATCCTTGAAATTCCCTAGATCCTTGGAATTCCCCAAACTCTTAGAATTCCCTAGGTTCAAAATATTCCCCAGATTCTTGGAATTCCCTAGATTCTTGAAATCCCTAGATTCTTATAATTTCCGAGATCCTCGAAATTCCCTAGATCCTTGAAAGTCCCTAGATCCTTGAAATTCCATAGATCCTTGAAATTCCCTAGATCCTTGAAATTCTCTAGATCCTTGAAATTCCCTAGATCCTTGAAATTCCCTAGATCCTTGAAATTCCCTAGATCCTTGGAATTCCCCAAACTCTTAGAATTCCCTAGGTTCAAAATATTCCCCAGATTCTTGAAATCCCTAGATACTTAAAATTCCCTAGATCCTTGGAATTCCCTAGATTCACGATATTCCCCAAATTCTTGGGATTCCCTAGATCCTTGAAATTCCCTAAATTTAACATCCCTTAAATTCACTATATTTATAAGTCCCTATATCTTGTAGACCTTTGTATCTTCAGATATGCGTATATTATTTATATATCTGTCAATGCGCAAAAATCGTATAAAAAAATGATGTATAACAAGATGCTGCATAGATTTCGTAATATTTGAAGATAAGAGCCGATGAATCGTGTTCGAGGAGCACCGAACCACTGGATAACGATAATTATTACGAGCAGGATGTTATTATGAGGGAAAGAAATGCACGATTTATCGAGAAACGTATTCATTAAGCGAGAAAACAGGCACAAGTGTCGCTCGACCTCGTTACCGCAACTGCAATTATGTTAGACCCTCTTGCATTCTTGAAAATGTAGGAAATTGAAGGAACGAAGTGGCGAGAAGGAGGAAGAGGGAAGAGGGACCTCCATTAAATTCATCTTCGTTCCCGTAAAAAGGTCTTGTCTCCCTCGATACAATTCTCGTCGAAGCGTGCAGCCATTCGCAGCCACGGTTCGGTGAATTTCAAGTTTCACTTCTAAAAGAAGAGGGAAGTGACCCATTTTTTATACCGAATCGGACTTTCTCCGCCACCCCTCAATTAATAACTCGCGTACGTGTAACACACCCTACCGCATCCACCCACCCGCACACACAAGCGAACACATTGTACCTCGCAAACTGAATATCACAAAAGGAAATGAAACGTCTTTTACCTTTGTACTTCGCTGTCAACCTACGAGAGCTCGTTTTTTATTCAAATCGTGAAAATTCATGCCCTTACTAGGTCAACGAGTTTTTTTTATTGTTAGCGGTTTCCGCTGCGCTTTAAGTATTAAGGGCACAAACTGTTACGATGCTTACCTGATCGATGACTTCTCGCGCAATTTGTTTCGAAATCGTTTGATTCTTCACACGGGGGAATTGAACAATTAGCATGAGTAGACTCTCGTTACAACACCACGGATAGCTTTAAGAGCTCTTAATGCGATGGGATACTTTTACCATCATTTCCAAGTTTCAACATTTTTTGACCAATAAGTTATTCTGAAAATTTTTGTGCAATTCCTACTTTTGATATTCAATGTCCCTAGATCCCTGAATTTGTGGACTCTAAAATCCCTAAAGGTTGATATTTCCAGATTCTTAGTATCTTTACCGAAATACCTAAATTTAACAATTCCAAGACTCGGAAATTTCTAGATTCAATAATTCCCTAGATTCAGAGATTCCCAGGGTTCTGGGTTCGGAAAATCCCTAAATTCACAGGGTACTAGATTCGGAAATTTCTAGATCCCAAAATGCCTAGATCCTGAAATCCCCAGGTCTCAAAATTCCCTACATCCAAAATTCCTTCAATCCAAAAATTCCCTAGATCCAAAAATCCTTAGATCAAAAATTCCCTAGATCCAAAAATCCTTAGATCAAAAATTCCCTAGATCCAAAAATCCTTAGATCAAAAATTCCCTAGATCCCAAAATCCTTAGATCAAAAATTCCTTCGATCCAAAAATTCCCTAGATTCCAAAATTCCTAGATCTCAAAATCCCTAGATCCCAAAATCCCTAGGTCTCAAAATTCCCTAGATCCAAAATTCCTTAGATCCAAAAATTCCCTAATTCGCAAAATCCTCAGGTCTCAAAATTCCCTAGATTCCTAGATTCCCTAGATCCAAGAATCCTTAGATCCAAAATTCCTTAGATCCCAAAATCCCTAGATCCCAAAATCCCCAGGTCTCAAAATTCCCTAGGTCCCAAGATTTCCTAGATCCAAAATTCTTTAGATCCAAAAATTCCCTAGATCTAAAAATTTCTATATCCCAAAATTCCCTAGATCCAAATATCCCTAGATCCCAAAATCTCCAGGTCTAAAAATTCCCTAGATCCCAATATTCTTAAGTCCCTAATTTCCTAAATCTAAAATTCCTCAGATCCAAATATCCCTAGATCCCAAAATCACCAGGTCTCAAAATTCCCTAGAACCCAAGATTCTTAAATCCCTAATTTCCTAGATCCAAAAATTCCCTAGATCTAAAAATTTCTATATCCCAAAATTCCCTAGATCCAAATATCCCTAGATCCCAAAATCTCCAGGTCTAAAAATTCCCTAGATCCCAATATTCTTAAGTCCCTAATTTCCTAAACCTAAAATTCCTGAGATCCAAATATCCCTAGATCCCAAAATCACCAGGTCTCAAAATTCCCTAGAACCCAAGATTCTTAAATCCCTAATTTCCTAGATCCAAAAATTCCCTAGATCCCAAAATCTCCAAATCCCAAAATCCCTAGAAACTTCTAAATTCCCAAGTACATAGATTCTGAAATGCGTAGATCTCTGAATCCGAATCTCCAACCCGTTCTCACACATATACGACTACCCATCCGTTCCATATCGCAAGGAATAAGTAATTAACAAGTAACGCGTGAGATATGGTCGATCGATTGTTAATCATAACCCGGCGTACACGGTACGAAAAGGACTAATAAAACGAAGGTAAAGTTAATAGGAAGCAACACGTCGTTAGGAGGACATTACCGGATTGTTCGTCCTTCGGAGTAAGAATAATAGCGAGCGGCGGAGGCGGAAAGGGCAAGAGGAAGGAAACGAGGGCAGGATGATGGGCCTCTCCTCTCGCCTGGCTCTCTCGAGTTAAGTGGTTAGCTCGGCAAGCGATTTCGATTAGCCAGCTCGTTGAACCCGTGCCTCGACGACCAACCACGCCGACGATCGGCGTCGCGTTCAAGCCCCTCCGAGGATCCGAGGAGATCCTTCTCCTCTCTCTCTCTCTCTTTCTATATCGCCTTCGTCTGCCGATGATCTATGACGACGTGGATTCGTTCGATGCTGAAATTGAAACCAATTGTTTCCTCGAGAGCAACAGCGGCCCAATCCGCCACGCTCCTTTCAGACTACGCGACCGATTTCGTTTATTTTTTGTGCGCTCTCGTTGAAACACCAGATTTGATACTCTGGTTATGACTTGGTTTTTACACTGTTTTTATTTGTTTGTTAGGTCTCTTAATGCGACCATTAAGAGTTATTTTCACCCATGAATATGTAGAATAATATTTAATAATAAAGAAGATTAATGAAATTTATTAACAAATAAATAGATATAATTAATTAAACACAACACAAATGGAATCTCTCGAATTATAAATCTCGTACGTCTTTATCTCACGATTTCTCTCAAAGCAATGCCTTCTTCGCTTCATTCCTCAAAAACATTCAATCACACCAAAAAGACAATCTTCTAGCAATCTTCATTACATGCAAACTTCAATCATACCATACGCAAGCTTCATTCATAATATGCACCCATACTAAACATACAATTACAGAGTACTCACACAACAAACATACCACACAACAAACATACCACAAATATACGTTTTTTGTTAAATTCGGTAAAGTGACTGTAGAATATCTAGCATAAAATCTATATGTATATTGTACAGATTGTTCCCAGTTTCAATGGAGTTTATCGTCTCAGTGTAACTTGCACCGAAAGTCAAACTAAGTAAAACCTTCAGAGCATCCTGCTATATTTCTTGGAAACTGGTTTACTTACCAGAACGATATTTCGGTTCCGTTTAACAACGTGGAGTGGTTCCGTTTGTTTCAGATCCTGCACATAGGAGAGGTAGACGTTTAACAACCAGGTGCTGTTCAGGGTAAGTAACGAGACTTGTATTTTCACTCTTAACATTTCTTACATTTCCTACATTTGTTACAATACATAATACCACATTACAGTACATACTTTTCATAACTGTCCTATCTTCAAAATTAACCCCTTAACTTATGATTTTCTCAGCGAGTGCGTCAGACAGGGCGGTTTAATTATTGTTGCAACATTAAGACAGACAGAGAATGTTCAAATGTTAGAGACATTTTCTATATGGCGATCATTGCTGGAGAGGCAGGAATTGAAATTAAACGCGAAATTGAATCGTGGTGAAAATGTGAGTCAGATTCGTTGCATTTCAAGAATTATATGCGTCACGTGCAGAAGACGATATTGTAAGACAAAGGGTTAAATAACTAAAAATGTATACCTTGATATAGCTTCATGTATAAAAAGATCGATATAGAAATATTCCATTAAAATATACCAAACCCTGTAACCGGTCAATTGCCTTTTCGAAACCGCATGCCGATATTTGCCAGGCGAAATACGTTTAACAAACTGAAACGGAATTTCCCTTATGACACGATTTTTCAGCGAACCGAACGTGTTTGCCGAAGATTTATTCGTTCCTTTCCCTGTCCATATTCGTCTTGTGTAAACACGACCCCTCTTGAATCTGGTGCAGTTGCAGCACCCTTCCTGGTTGCATAACGCGTGCCAAAGTAGGTTGCACGATGTTGCTGGTGAATCCGCGATAACCGCGTCTCGCCCGTGCATCGTAAACAACCGTTGTTTCCCTTTGAAGGGATAGAAAATATTATGAAGCCTCTGTTCAGAGCCTGAGTAGAGGCTCGTCTATCGGATTTAGGGATTTTAACGTCGCTGTAGAGCGTCAGATAACCGCTCGTTTGTTGCTTTTCGTTTGATAATGCTGCTCTCTAGTCTTTTAGTTATTCAATGAGTCAATTTACTGCGCTCGTTTTGTCGCCTGTTCACGGATAATAGCTTTGTGCATTGGAAAGTATAAATGTTAGTTATGGAAGTGTCAAGAATTTTCTTTGTTACATTATTTTGCTTGATTTGATGGTAATTGTTGGACTTTTAAATACATGTAACACTTTTAGATCCTAGTATTTTTTAGATCAATTATCCATGTGTTATAATGTCCCTAGACTACAATGTCTCTAGATGACGATATTTCTAGATCGTAATACCGCTACATCATAATATCCCTAGATCACAATATTCCTAAATAGTGATATCCGTAGACCATGATATAACAAGATATCCCTAGGGATATTTACACAATGTGCTTTGATCTGAATATCCGCAGATCCCTAAATATACCTGGATCTCAAAATATCTCTAAATATGACTACATCTCAAAATATCCCTAAATATCTCTAGATCTCAGAATATCTCTGAATATCACTAGATCTCAAAATATCCCTAAATATCTCTAGATCTCAGAATATCCCTACATATGCCTAGATCTCAAAATATCTATAAATATCCCTAGATCTCAAAATATTCATAAATCCCCAAATATCCCTAGATCCTCAAATATCCCTGGATTTCAAAATATCCCTAAATCCTCAAATATCCCTAGATTTCAAAATATCCCTAAATCCTCAAATAACCCTAGATTTCAAAATACCCCTAAATCCTCAAATATCCCTAGATTTCAAAATATCCCTAAATCCTCAAATATCCCTAGATTTCAAAATACCCCTAAATCGCCGAATATCCCTAGATTTCAAAATATCCATAAATCCTCAAATATCCCTAGATTTCAAAATACCCCTAAATTCTTAAATATCCCTAGATTTCAAAATATCCCTAAATCCTCAAACATCCCTAGATTTCAAAATACCCCTAAATTCTTAAATATCCCTAGATCTCAAAATATCCCTAAATCCCCATATATCACTATATTTCAAAATATCGCTAAATCCTCAAATATCACTATATTTCAAAATATCGCTAAATCCTCAAATATCACTATATTTCAAAATATCCCTAAGATAGCAATATCCCTAGATCTTAACATCCTTAGAATCTAGTTATTTTTGCTCCAACTATATTTTGAACTGGTCGACCCAAAATCCCCAGATCGAAAATTGTAATATTCCTAGTTATCAAATTCCAATATAACCTCAGATTACTATAATTCTTAGAATTTGTCATACCCACATAATAATATTCCTAGATCCATATACATACATTACTAGATTTGCAATATTCCTATATCCCTGTACTCAACATTTGAGCGAAAGGAGTATTACTTTTTCAGTTGCAAAAGTGTTGCAATAGCTGTTCCCATTGTTGATCGTATAACTATAGCTCCTCTAATTGCCGAAGCATGTACCCCTGATAACATGTTGATTTTTCACTTGCTTAAACCCGTAACTAATTGCCTGCACTAATTGCTCACTTTCGATACCTTTACTTTTTTTCGACTCGACGAACTTTATTTTTCCACGCGAAACCCAGCCATCCCCGCAATAAGAAATTACGCAGTGTCCGCAGGTTATTCGTTTCCGTATATCCGCGTTGCCCCGGTCGAGCCTTGTCGAGAGCTCGATACCCGCAGCACTCTGTCGTGTCGTCTTTATTCAGGCAAAAGCTTTGGTCGACGGCATGCAAGCTGTATCTGAGTCTCCGCATCTAATAATAAACGGGTCGAGCATTGTTGGAAAATGGGTCGAACACGGCCGGCATCTCTGCCCGATGTATCGAACGTCGCCACGTTATATACTAGATGTACATGCACACGATGCAGCCACTTCCCATCGCGATGCAACTAGCTGCATAATACCTGCGCCTTCTCGAGAGCTGTCCGAACGGTGACACGCGGCGAAACGCGAATATGAATGCGCTCAGGAATCGACACAGTTTCGAACTTTCCACCTACCGTCAAGACTCGTGAACGTTTCTGTTTCGCAGCTGCCCCGTGCCATTTTCGAACGCTCTTTGCTCGCGGAATAATCGAGACGAATTTATGCGACACGGGACTTTGCTCAGGGAATGTATTACCGGATAATGGGACGTTTGATTCGGGTTACGGGATTCGGGGATTTCGGAACTTTAGATTCGGAGATGGAAACTAGTGGCAATTTTGAAATTTCAGGATCGAGGGGTGGGTTTTATAAATTTGAAAATTTATCGGTTTTAATGGTTTCGAATTTTGGTACTTAAAAATGTGGATGTTTGAAGATTTAAAAAATTTGAAGTTCTTTAGACTTTTCAGAACTTGGAGTATGTAATTAGAAAACTTGAAATGTTTCATAAATTTAAGAAATTGGAGATTGTTGAATATTCAAAAAATTTGATAAATTGAAGAAGTTTAAGAACTTCAAAAAATGTGAGAGATCTGAGATATTTTATCTTCATGAGACCTGCAAATACAAATTTTCATTTTCAACCTCTCATCTCCAACTTCCACATTACATCCTCAAAAATGAAATACTAATAGCAAAATGCTGTAATAGTGGACTTCCATTGCCTACTCCAATACTCGTACAAAAGAAGAAACCACCATTTCACTCCACTATACCATAGTTTCATCAAAGTACAATTTTATTCGTATCTCGTCCCGGTACCAAGTAACGTCCGTCCGTGACGTTGGATTCTTCGGTGGTCGTTTATCAAGCTCGCAATAAAATTACCGGGAGTATCTGTTGAACAGGGTGATCAGGGTGCAGGGAAGAAGCCGGTGGTCGAACGAGAAAACGAGAGACGAAGGTGGTAGCCCTTGGGTTTCGTCGAAAAGCCACAAATCCAAGTGTCGCGTGGGCGACACGATAAATTCCTTTCTCGTGAAGGGCTTGCGAACTAAAGATCCGATAATATAGGTGCGAACGACCGCAAATCCAACTGTGAGCGAAACTGACGCGATAAATTCACAGTTTATCTGTCGCGTAACAGAGGATAGCCCCGTTTCCGGTGGAACATAGCCGCACTCGTGGGAAGAGAGACCGTTTCTTTCTTTCAACGAGTTTAATAACTTCGTTTCGTCGCTGGTTTCTCAATTAAACTAAAAACGGAGGGGATGACCGTGAGAGAGAGGAGAATGCTCGAATGATCTTTGTACCGCGAGAATTTCGTGCGTTTTTAATTTCCGAGAGGAAATTGTCGAGAAAATCGTTCGGAACGAGAGTTCATGAATTTCTATAACACGTTTCGTAGCCATCAAAATAAATTATATCGATCAGCCATTTTGTATTGAGGATATTGATGAAGTAATTTTGTATTTTTAGTGTTCTTTGTATTTCCACATTTCAAAATCCCTAGATACTATTATAGGTTATCATAACTCAGGGTACTAACATCCTAAATCATAATATTTCTGAGTCACCATCTTCTTGAGTCTAAATATTCCTAGATCCAATTATTCTAAGATTCAATTATCACTAGATCCAAATATCTCTTTGTACAAATATCCCTAGATCCAAATCTCTCTTGGGACAAATATCACTAGACTAAAATATTACTAGATCCAAAAATCACTAAATTCAAATATCCCTAGATTCAAATATCCCTAGATTCGAATATCACTCAATACAAATATCCCTAGATGCAAATATCACTAGACCCAAATATCCCTAGATCCAAATATAACTAGATCCAAATATCACTAAATCCAAATATCCCTAGATCCAAATATCACTAAATCCAAATATCTCTAGATTCAAATATCACTAGATCCAAATATCGCCAAATTAAAATATCCCTAGATTCAAATATCTCTAGATTCAAATATCACTAAATCCAAATATCCCTAGATCCAAATATCCCTAGATTCAAATATCTCTAGATTCAAATATCACTAAATCCAAATATCCCTAGATTAAAAATATCACTAAATCCAAATATCCCTAGATTCAAATCTCGTTAAATCCAAATATCCCTCGATCCAAATATCTCTAGACTGAAATATCATATCCGAATATCCCTAGATACAAATATCACTAGATTCCAGTTTCCCTAGACACAAAATGTCTCTAGATTCCAGTTTTCCTAGACACAAAATGTCTCTAGATTTCGAAATGTCAGTGTCACTAGATTTCAGTAATTTTTATTTCAAAATGTCCCTAGATTCCTATCTACCTAGATCTCAATACTGTACTGTCCAAATATCTCTAGATCCTAAATTTCAATATTCCCAGATATTAAACTAAAATATCCCTAGAGTCCAATATAATCTTCCTATATTTCTAGATTTGTTATATTCCATGACTTTATACTACTACTACTTTTATCATCATAACCCTGTTCTTCTATTAATTTTATTAACACGACCCTACTCTGCTACTAGTTTTACCAGCATGACCCTATGCTTCTATTAATTTCACCATGATGACCATTCTACTAGTTTCGCCAACAAGATCGTACGCTTCAACAATTTTGTATTTAGAACCAGCCTTTATTTAGACCAGTTGCTCCACATCTATTTCGTGCGACGCAGTCGTTCTATTCATTCCGCCTACCGGCATCCCAATTTCCAAACGTAATTGTTTTCTCCCATCGCCGTTGTTGTTTTTGCGGCGAATCTATTGCACGGAGAAGAAGAAACCGTAGCACACCCACGATTCTAAGTGAGTCTCCCGAGAGAAAGAGAGAGAGAGAAAAACAGAGAAGCAAACGACACATCTGTTACAAACTCCGTGCCGGTCGTTTCCTTGACTTAAATTTCGGCCAAGGAACCGAGGCAAGAATTTGAAACTGTGCCCAGTCGCTGGCCTCGTTCGTCACTGCATAAAGTTACGCGAAACACAGTTGGTCAGATATCGCCCTGTTACAACCCCCTCTCAACCCTGTTGTCCACCAGCGTGGCACGATGAATCTCGACGGGCAAGAAAATTGCTTTTTAGTAACTTTGAAACTGCGACGCGATGTAATCCTTCTCTGGAGACGCAATCTGTGTCAACGAACGTGCTACGTAGTACTACGTGACGGTTATTTTGCCATTAAACGGAAAACTTTCGAACGTGTTGCGTTCTTGTCCTTCTGCTGAGACAATCTTAAAGACTGTGGTATCACGTTTGTCAGGATTACGGCTGAATGGATCTGCTGCGTTAATGCCGTGTCTTACAACTTTTGGAGATAAATTTTGCATTCATATTAGGTCTACGTGCTTTTACTTTTTAGGGTTTTGTGTTCGTCGATTTTTTAGTATTTCGAGATCCACCGATTTCTATATTTCTTGATTTCGGATTTATTTCTCGATTTCTTAGTTCTAACATTTCCTGATTTCTAAGTTCTCCAGATGCTAGATCTCCAAATTCGTAGACCCTCAGATCATCAGATATCCAAATTCGTAGATGTCTACATCTTGAGATGTGTAGATTCATAGGTGTCCATATCCTCAGATGTTCAGATTCCTAGATGTCCACATCTCCAAATACCCACATCCCCAAGTGTCCACATCCTCAAATGTCCACATCTTCAAATATCCACCTCCTCAAATATCCACATCCCCAAATGTTAAGATTTCTAGGTGTCCACATCTCCACATGTCCATATCTCTAATTATCCACATTCCCAAGTGTCCACATTCTCAAATATCCACCTCCTCAAATATCCACATCCCCAAATGTTAAGATTTCTAGGTGTCCACATCTCCACATGTCCACATCTCTAATTATCCACATCCCCAAGTGTCCACATCCTCAAATATCCACCTCCTCAAATATCCACATCCCCAAATGTTAAGATTTCTAGGTGTCCACATCTCCACATGTCCATATCTCTAATTATCCACATCCTCAATTGTCCACATCCTCAAATATCCACCTCCTCAAATGTCCACATCCCCAAATGTTAAGATTTCTAGGTGTCCACATCTCCACATGTCCATATCTCTAATTATCCACATTCCCAAGTGTCCACATCCTCAAATATCCACCTCCTCAAATATCCACATCCCCAAATGTTAAGATTTCTAGGTGTCCACATCTCCACATGTCCATATCTCTAATTATCCACATCCTCAATTGTCCACATCCTCAAATATCCACCTCCTCAAATGTCCACATCCCCAAATGTTAAGATTTCTAGGTGTCCACATCTCCACATGTCCATATCTCTAATTATCCACATTCCCAAGTGTCCACATCCTCAAATATCCACATCCCCAAATATCCACATCCTCAAATGTTAAGATTCCTAGGTGTCCACATCTCCACATGTCCACCTCCCTAGACCCCTAAATTTCAAAATCTCATAACAAACACTAACGTCCCAAAATTTCTATACTCCCAGATCCCTACCCCTATATCCTATATACCAACATCCTCCTACAATACCTTCCTACATCCCTAGATCCTCATCCTCCTCCCCAAATCTGTCCTGAAATCCCCACATTCTTACACATGTACCTCGTACAATATTCACAGATCCCAATATCCCCAGATCCCTCTATTCTCATATCCTTCCACCCTCAAGATCCCTATATTCCAAGTGATTCATGAATGAAATGGCACGGAAAGAGTCCTGAAATAGAAAGTTTCCAAATTGAGAGAGAAGAAGGAGATGTATTTTCTCGTTTTATCGAGGTCTGTGCTCGGTTAGCCGCATTCGGTAGGACGAAAGCAATTTCATCTCAGGTAACACAAGCTGATATAGAGGAAGCTTTGTTCCCCGGTGAGCCGTGATACCGTCTGTCCCTTTTCTTCGTTCCTTCGTACCTTGTATCCCGAAACTGCCACTGTCTGTTTCAACTCCCTAGCCTTTACCTGGACGGGATTAACAACGACGCGACCGCTAATGAAACAGCCCGTGGTCAGATTAAGTCGTTCTTCGGCCGATTAACGATACACCTTGGACTCGTTCTCTTATGTATCCTTTCTTCGCTTCTTTTCTTTATTTCCCTCGCTAGATTTTCTTCACAATTTCAGACTTCTGTTTACCAGCTACGTAAATTTACTGGGAGTGGAAACTTAATCCACTATTTTTTTGTAGGTCAGTTGTCTGCAGTGAGATGAAAGTTGAAATGTATATTTTGGATTCAGAGATTTTATGAGTTGTATTGAACTCAAAACTAGATGTAGTTTTTTCTAGTACAAATTAAGTCTGTCACATTTGATAACTTGTGTTATGAGTCTGACTTTATATTGCAAACTAAGGGGTTGATCACATCGCTGCTATAACAAATTACCATTTATGTATTATCATTTAATATCAAACCTGTCTTACCCTCCGATTGATTTATTATGAAGATACCCTGTCTCTACCTCAAAATAATCTTACATTCTGAGTTACTAAGTGATCCATACATAAAGTCCCTCATTGTCAAACAAAAACAGATAATTCTTACAAAAATATTTTTGATCAAATACGATTATTCAGATCGAACGACACGAATATTTTTTCCCAATTTTGTTCGGTAGATTTCGTTTCCCAATTACGGTAGCATAAGGGCAGCAAGTCCTCCAAAGGGGCTATGAAACACGAGTCTCGGTGAATTACAACGCTGTCCCGTATAGAAACCACCTTGTGATACATATTGGTCCACGAGCAACCTGAACACACCGACAACGTGAACGAAACAAGAGTTACGAGGAACACGACCGAGGAACCCCTTTTACAGGAGAAACAGAGACCTCGGGACCCTTGTATTTATAAAGTGGACTTCAAAGAACCGGAAGCTGAACGGAGTACCACCGAGACCCAACCATCGAGTATTCCCTGCTCTTGCATTGTCTTCTTCTTCACGGTCTGAGCTGTCTTCTTATGAAACGGGATTTCTTCTCTCTTTTTTGACGTTTTGATGAACAGGCGATGTATTGTACGCTGGCACGGTTATTTCTCGTTAACATTTTATGCCGTTCTTTAAGTAAACACGTCAAATTTTTTAGTAGCGAGAACATATTAAAATTTCACGTGGAAGTAGCTTATTTTAAATTTGTCTTTTACTCGTATTCACCCACTTCATTAAATTGTATATCAGATTTGCAACAAGTTGCTTATATAACATTACCGTGAAATTGTACCTAAATCTCGTATTAAGCCAAATAGTCAATTAAATTCGTATATTTTTCCATTTACGTGTGAATTGTCGAAATTGCGATGCAGTGGCAACAAAGCTGACTGTAAAACAAATATGGCAAAGGATTATTGATTCGAGCAGTGTGTGTGCAGCAGAGAGTGTTCTTGTTATTCTGTACATGGCACGACCTCACTGTATCGATCGTCTCTTGACATAAATATGAAATATCTATTCTTTCCGCGTATTAAAGCATACACACACACACACACGTTCTCGCGCACGCACGTACCGACAGGATGCTCGATAAAAAGTACAAAACTATTCAGGGAACAGACTGCACGTTTTCAGAAAGGCATGCAACAACGTTATCCGATACAAAGTGTATTTCGCAGGAGTTACCAGACTAATGAACATATCGTCTCTGTCTTTCCTTTCTCATCCTCTCGTATCTTGCTGCTCATCATCGCCGTTCCCTTAATTAAGCGCTATAGACGCGGAAAGGATACGCGTATGAAACTCGCCCGTCTATTTTCCTTTGATCTCCCGGTGTAATTGAATTTTTTTTCCACCGGGTACCATTTTATCTCTTACTCTTTTAAATATCACCGTGTACGAGCCACGTGTCTATGGAGTGCGCTCTGAACGCGCTTAGACGGCTCGGGCTACTTTCTTGCCCTCTGATTTAATTCCCTGCTGTTTCACCAAGGAATTACCGTAGTATTTCGCCAAAGGATCTTTTTTCAGCCCTTTCCTATTTCGTTCTCGACCCCGAAATGAAATTTCCACCGAATATCTTTAATTTACAGTTAACCAATGAATTTTCCATTTCGGTATTTTATTGTAATATTATTTTATACTGGACCGTATTTACGGTTTAGGAATATACGATCTTAGGGATTTGGGTATCTGGGGATTTAGAATTTAAAGATTAAGGAATGTGGACTTCTAGGGGGCTCTTTACCTAGGGATTTTTCCTGTTTGAAAATTGAACACGATATACGATGTGGGATTTTGGGGATTTTTGGATCTGGAGATTTTTGCATCTGGGGATTTTTATATCTAGGGATTTTTTATATTTGAAATTTGAAGCCTATAGAATTTTGAGGTTCTGAGGATTTTTGAATCTAGGGATTTTTGCATCTGGGGATTTTTACATCTAGGGATTTTTTATGTTTGAAAACTGATGGCTATAGCATTTTGGGGTTCAGAGGATTTTTGAATCTAGGGATTTTTGTATCTAGGGATTTTTGAATCTAGGGATTTTTTGATCCAGGGATTTTTACATCTAGGGATATTTTATGTTTGAAAATTGAAGCCTATAGAATTTTGGGGTTCTGGGGATTTTTACATCTAGGGATTTTTTAGGTTTGAAAACTGATGGCTATAGAATTTTGGAGTTCTGGGGATTTTTGGATCTAGGGATTTTTATATCTAGAGATTTTTTATGTTTGAAAATTGAAGGCTATAGAATTTTGGGGTTCTAGGGATTTTTGCACCTACAGATTTTTGCATCTAGGGATTTTTGAATCTAGGAATTTTTCACGTTTGAAAATTGAAGGCTACAGAATTTTGGGGTTCTGGGAATTTTTGCATCTAAGGATTTTTACATCTAGGGATATTTTATGTTTGAAAATTGAAGCCTATAGAATTTTGGGGTTCTGGGGATTTTTACATCTAGGGATTTTTTAGGTTTGAAAACTGATGGCTATAGAATTTTGGAGTTCTGGGGATTTTTGGATCTAGGGATTTTTACATCTAGAGATTTTTTATGTTTGAAAATTGAAGGCTATAGAATTTTGGGGTTCTAGGGATTTTTGCACCTAGAGATTTTTGCATCTAGGGATTTTTGAATCTAGGAATTTTTCACGTTTGAAAATTGAAGGCTACAGAATTTTGGGGTTCTGGGAATTTTTGCATCTAAGGATTTTTACATCTAGGGATTTTTTATGTTTGAAAATTGAAGGCTATAGAATTTTGAGGTTATGGGGATTTTGTGTCTAGGGATTTTTTAATCTGGGGATTTTTGGATCTAGTGACTTTCATTTCTAGAGATTTTTGTGTTTGGAAATGGAAGGTTATAGAGTTTTGGGATTCTAGTGATTTTTATTTCTAGGGACTTTTCATCTAGGGATTTGTGTAAAATGTAAGATGTAAGATCTTGTGTGCAAAATTTAATATTGCAGTATATACAAATTTGGGAATCTATTTCAGAATTTAGGTAAACGTAGAGATTCATATGTTGCAGAACTCAAAAATGGTTTAAGAATTTGGGAGGCTGAAGTAATAGAAAATTTCAAAATTTGTCGAAAGTGTAAAGTAATAAACTAGGCAACGTAGATTAATCTAGAGATTTGAACATCTAGTTATAAATTTAAGTATGTCAATTTGAGAATCGAAAATTATTCACGTACGAACCCTTAACCAACGAAGACGAACATCGTAACCAGGTGTACATGGACGTTTTATTAGAATTCTCAGTATAATAATTTTCTTGTAAGATGTATACAGAATTCATAGTCCCCGAGGGATTAATGTACTCTCGGCGCTGCCAAAGTACATCGCCAGAATAATATTCAAGTGAACGTCAGAAACGTTATTCATACCGGTGAATGGACCGAACAAGCAAGTAGCTAGAGACAATCGTCTTAGGTACGTTGGTGCACTTCCGTCGGGTCTTCGATCTTCCGGTAATACTCTCCAGCAATAATTAGCAGCCATTTTGTCTGGCGTGACTGCGATGAATCGGCGAGTAATTCGGAAGGCACACGGCGAGCGAACGTTTGCAATTCATGGCGACTCCGTGTGCTCTCGGTTTATAAAGTGCCTCGTGCAGATAGGCTACTTATTCTCTGTGACTGTGGAATGGGATACTAATCCGGACGACCGTACTGCATTGACGTAACTAGAATTTATGCGTCGGTCGGATAGCTCTTCTAGTTTTGCTGCAGGTATCAAATATCTGTATTGAAAGCTCAATCATTGTAAAATAAATATTGGAAGAATGAAACGAAAATGAGGAAAGTTTATTGGTGTTGTGTAAAGAGTACTCGACTCTCGATCCGAGGGTCTCGAGTTCGAATCCCGGAAAGTCTTCGTGTACTTATTTTTCATGCGGAAGCGTTGTAATAACTACTCGTACTATTTTCCTGTTTATCCATGATATTAGTTCCACACATAATTATCATATGTTAATACAAAAATATCGGTGTTATGGCACCTTAATTTAAAATAGAAGATTGATTCTGATAATTATTCTCTCTTCGTTCGCAAAGATAAATAAAAAATAGCAGGGAAACAGACTGAAATTTCTGCAATAATGCAAACAGCACAGGAAAGATATGTCTTTCGTTTACCCAAATCGCGTTATCCAGAATACTGAAACAGCAACGGGTACCACTTGAATAAAGTAAACATTCTGGTACAATAATAGTCGTTGTTTCTAGGACCCGCGTTTCCCTGCGCAAAACCACGAACCAGTGATTTCTCCGCGACCACAATTGGAACAGCCGCGAATGAAGCTACTAAAGGTAACCAGCGGCGAAATATCTCCGGGCATATCAGACCCGTTTCAAACTTGTCTGTCCTAAAATGGAGGAACGCCAGTTGTCCACGGGTAAACGAATAGCTTGGACCGTGTTCGCGGGCCAATTAATTCAGAGACACTGAAGTCCGTTCACCTGACAGTGCGTCGCGTGTAATAGAGCGCAAAACTATACTGGGTGTTTATTATTTAGGGTCACTTAATTGCTAGGGATATTTCTATTCTGGTGATTGTATTTAGGGAGAATTGGATTTCAGGAGATCCGGATCACAAAACGATGAATTAGAGTGATATTTGTGTTTAGGGATATTTTGCATCTAGGGATATTTCGAGTCTAGTGATATTTCTTCTCTGGTGATTGCATCTAGGAATAATTGGATTCAAGGAGATTTGGACCACAAGATATTCCAATTTTAGTGATATTTATATCTAGGGATATTTTGCATCTAGGGATATTTTGAGTCTACGGATATTTCTACTCGCGGTTGATTGCATCTAGAGATTATTGGATTCAAGGAGATTTGGACCACAAGATATTTCAATTTTAGTGATATTTATATCTAGGGATATTTCCACTCTGGTGATTGCATCTAGGGATAATTGGATTTGATGAGATCTGAACTACAAGATGTTGAATTAGAGTGATATTCGTGTTTAGGGATATTTTGCATCTAGGGATATTTCGAGTCTAGGGATATTTCTCCTCTGGTGATTGCATCTAGG
Organism: Megachile leachella; assembly: GCA_963576845.1. Taxonomy (NCBI): domain Eukaryota; kingdom Metazoa; phylum Arthropoda; class Insecta; order Hymenoptera; family Megachilidae; genus Megachile; species Megachile leachella. The sequence continues at coordinate 6,751,805 of OY756248.1, read as the reverse complement.
GATAATTGGATTCAAGAAGATTTGGATCACAATATATTTCAATTTTAGTGATATTTATATCTAGGGATATTTTGCATCTAGGGATATTTTGAGTCTAGGGATATTTCTACTCGCGGTTGATTGCATCTAGAGATTATTGAATTCAAGGAGATTTGGACCACAAGACATTTGAATTTTAGTGATATTTATATCTAGGGATATTTGAATACGCAGATATGTAAATCTAGGGATATTCAATTTCTAAGAATATCTAGATGAAGAAATATTTGTATTCTAGTGACAATTTCATTTAGAGATATTTCACATCTAGGGATATTTGAATTCAACGATATTTAGACTTGGGGATATTTGGTTCTCTTTTTATTCGTGTAAGAAAATGAGTTCCTGAAAAATTTAGATCTAAGAATATTAGAATCTGGTTCTTCGTCTTCCGGTTCATAAGCTATTTCCAGGACACCCCTTATACTCGTACATTCGTGAAATCGTAATTCGTACTGTGTATAATATCCACGGAATTTGTAGGCAAAGTGTTGGCCGAGTGTTATCGCGTCAACTCTCGAGAAATTACTATGGAAATGAATATACTACGGACGATTATTACCGGCCAGACGGAAAGTTACCGGCGTCTGTCTGGCTAGATCGAGATTGACTTGCTTGATACAACGTCCTACGTGGATGTTAAGACCCCGGATATATTTCAATCAGAACGCGTTTCAACCGTCTAAATCAATTTAAACATTGTTGCTAATGAATTGGAAGCTGTTGCACATTGAATTTTAAGCGGGCGTGCTATGGATAGCGGAATAGCTGTAACAGATTACATCTATCGGCGCGAATGTATCACCTGAAACCGTCATATGCAATTAACGCGCAGATTATGTGGTGTGAAAATGTGACATGATCTGTGCACTGTTATGTTATGCATAATGACGAACAAATCTGGTTTCGCCTTGGGAAAATTCGGGAAATATATTGCAGACTGGACGTTCACCTAGTGAATGGAACTAATTCTTACATTTTCTACTTTCGGATTTGAGCTCTCACAATTTAAAAAATTAGATATTTATTATTATAAATATGGAAAATTTGAAATGTAAAAATTTTCGTCCTTCCTTCGTTTAAAAATAACTCTAAACTTTATCATATTTACCAGTCCAAGGTAAACAATTTATATTCTGCAAAAAGTGTCCATATCGCACGTACAAATTATCGCTCGATTTCAATAACAATTACGATAAAAAATGTTCCGCAATCGTTCCAACAATTTTCTACAAGGTTCTATCGGAACAATTATTGAAACCCGATTAAAATCTCCTATCGATGTTCGCGAGTGTCGTGTTTCGCATGAAAAATATATTCGTGCAGGCGAATTTTTGTCTCGAATTTAGCGTGCTACGGCAGAAAAACGTGATCGTACGATTTCACTGTCCTGCCATGCAAAAAAGTAACGTTTAATAGATGAGAGGTACACTCGGTTGCAAGATGCGATGACTCGCATATAAATCTTCAATATTTTATCAAATTAAATTCCCCAAATTTCTATGTTCTTGCATTCCCCAAGTAAGCAAATTTCAAGATCTCTAAAGTTCTTTGTTATAAAATTAGTAATGTTCCAAAATCCCTAGATCTCCAAAATACCCCAAATTCCAAATTCCCTAGATGCCAAATTCCCCAAATTCCAAAATCCCTAAATTCCAAAATTCCCGAAATTCCAAAATCCTTAGATTCAAAAATTCCCCAAATTCAAAAATCCCTAGATTCCAAAATTCCCCAAATTCCAAAACCTCTAGATTCCAAAATTTCCCCAAGTTTCAAAATCCCTAGACTCCAAAATTCCCCAAATTTCAAAATCCCTAGATTCAAAAATTCCCCAAATTCAAAAATTCCTAAATTCAAAAATTCCCCAAATTCAAAAATCCCTAGATTCCAAAATTCCCCAAATTAAAAAATCCCTAGATTCAAAATTCCCCAAATTTCAAAATCCCTAGATTCCAAAATTCCCCAAATTCCAAAATCCCTAAATTCCAAAATTCCCCAAATTCAAAAATCCCTAGATTCCAAAATTCCCCAAATTAAAAAATCCCTAGATTCAAAAATCCCCCAAATTCCAAAATCCCTAGACTCCAAAATTCCCCAAATTTCAAAATCCCTAGATTCCAAAATTCCTCAAATTCAAAAATCCGTAGATTCCAAAATCCCCCAAATTCCACAGTCCCTAGACTCCAAAATTCCCCAAATTCCAAAATCCCTAGATTCCAAAATCCCCCAAATTCCAAAGTCCCTAGATTCAAAAATTCCCCAAATTCAAAAATCCCTGAATTTTCAATGTGTGTAAACTCCCAAGTTCACAAATTAACAAAACTCTAGAAAATTGACGAACGGAAGTCTTGACCCCTTTCGATTGCCATATTCACCCTAAAGAAGACAGATTTGCCGTTGACTGTACCTGCTAAACGGGTACAGGTTACACGGCGCGCTATCGAATAACGCTAGGGACAGTTTCTAATGCAAGTTGTCGACGCGGTGGGCGTCGAAATCTCGCCGTTAACGAGTCAACCCACGTGTCTGCCATTTACCATTTACCAAGCTCGCTTTCTTAGGAAAATTGGCGCCGGCCATAAAAGACGGCCATCTCCTGGATTCGCCGTTGCAATTTGCCTGCGCTACCAGCTGTCGCGCTTCTGCTTCCCTGGAGAATCAATTTTTGATACGTGACACGCGACAGAACGTGTATTGTACCGGATTTTTTACAACTCTTCCACGTCCACTCTTTACGTTTCATCGAATCGTTGCTGCGATTTATTTCTATTTGATGGCGCTTTGCTTTTTTAAATGTATTGGAAGTTTGATGTAATATGATATATTGTAATGTATTTGATACATTATGTGATTTATTGTGCAGTTGATGTATGTTAAAATTTTATATATGCATATATTGTGACATATTATGTTTTAATGTATATGGTTTATGTGCACGTTATGTATACATAACATATTGTGTATATGTATAGTATGTACGGTGTATATAACATATATGATACTTATGGTGTATACTACATATGGTATACATGGTTTTTGCAAGTACAGCGGAACTTGCACTTTGTATTAAAATTTTCTACGTAACATATGTACTACATACATAAATCATATTGTACCGTGTAATTACTAAATGATATGCATGGTTTTAAAGAAGAGGTGGAACAGGAATTGCATTCAGTAGCGACAAGGTTCGAGTAGAAGGGATGTTGGCCATCTTAAAGGGCTCCTTAAAATTAATCTAATCAGACGTAGCAGGGTGTGCCTAAGTGGATTCGTACATTAACAGCAAGGGCGTTTAGCGAAGGTGGTGGAAACCGGCTCCGACTAGATTTACCTAGCCCTTCTATTACGTCAGTTTATTGACTTATAAAATAATTAGTAATTAGTCTACGTGTGAGAGCGTCTTAACTCAGCCCCTTTCTTAACACTATACTTCATACATATATTAGACTGCTACTTTAAAAGAAATGTTAACATAAGTTCAGAAATATGAAGCATAAACGAAATATAATTATGAATATAAATATAAATATGAAGAATACAGTGTTAAATTGTAAAGTTGCAGAGAATTATCATATTTAAAAACGAAGAACTTTTGAATTTACAGTTTCCCAGTTATATGGCCCTTCGCACAATTTCCTCCACTAAATTGTCTGTTAAGGACTCCCTTATATTCAGCACACTGTTCATTAAGATTTACAATGGCAAATGTTTAAAGCATCCTACACACTCGTTCTAGAATTGTTCCGAAATCGTAGCGCGAGCAAGAAGAGAAATGCCCCAAAAAAGAAGAAGAATTTCCTCCACTTCTCTAATGACAGAACAAATTTCCGTAAAATACGCGGCAATAAAAGCGAGTTAAAAAAGGATAAATAAAGGATAAGCAAGACAGACCGACCGTTTTCCTGTTCCCGGTCGTCGTCTGCTAATAAACGCGTCTCGGCCCAAGGCCGCTAGGCGAATTCAAGCCGCGTCGCGTGAATATTAATTACCGAAATTGTGGTAATCCCGTCGCGCTAAACGGAAGTCCGTCGTCTTAAGTTAATATCGCAACGGTGGCCTCCGGGGCCGCTTGCAAATTCCGGTTCGAGCTACGTGAAAAGCGCAAAGAAGAAACGTTGCTGGGAAACAGGGACGGCCTCCCAATTTGTAAATTTTAAATATTTATATCCCTCGGTCTTTGCATACTTTTACCCTCATCAATTTCTCAGCTCGGAAATTTCGAAACTGTGCGATTTGGGAGTTTGGGAGATTGTGAATGAGAGAGGTGAAAATTTGAAGATTTGAATGGGAGGAAAGATAGGAGGAAATTGGCAATTTTTGAGGGTTTGGGAATTTGGATGTTGGCAAATTAGGGGTTGGGAAATTTAAGTATTGGGAAATTTAGGGGTTGGGAAATTTAGGAGTTGGGAAATTTACAAGTTGGGAAATTTACAAGTTTGGAAATTTAGGAATTGGGAAATTTACAAGTTTGGAAATTTAGGAGTTGGGAAATTTAGTAGTTGGGAAATTTACAAATTTGGAAATTTAGGAGTTGGGAAATTTACAAGTTTGGAAATTTAGGAGTTGAGAAATTTAGTAGTTGGGAAATTTACAAGGTGGGAAATTTAGTAGTTGAGAAATTTACGAGCTGGGAAATTTACAAGTTGGGAAATTTACAAGTTGGGAAATTTACAAGTTTGCAAATTTAGGAATTGGGAAATTTACAAGTTTGGAAATTTAGGAGTTGGGAAATTTAGTAGTTGGGAAATTTACAAGTTTGGAAATTTAGGAGTTGGGAAATTTACAAGTTTAGAAATTTACAAGTTGGGAAATTTAGGAATTGGGAAATTTAGTAGTTGGGAAATTTACAAGTTTGAAAATTTACAAGTTAGGAAATTTACAAGTTTGGAAATTTAGGAATTGGGAAATTTACAAGTTTGGAAATTTAGGAATTGGGAAATTTAGTAATTGGGAAATTTACAAGTTTGGAAATTTAGGAGTTGGGAAATTTAGCAGTTGGGAAATTTACAAGCTGGGAAATTTAGTAGTTGGGAAATTTACGAGCTGGGAAATTTACAAGTTGGGAAATTTAGTAGTTGAGAAATTTACGAGCTGGGAAATTTACAAGTTGGGAAATTTAGTAGTTGGGAAATTTACAAGCTGGGAAATTTAGTAGTTGAGAAATTTACGAGCTGGGAAATTTACAAGTTGGGAAATTTGCAAGTTCGGAAATTTACAAGTTGGGAAATTTACAAGTTGGGAAATTTACAAGTTGGGAAATTTACAAGTTGGGAAATTTACAAGTTTGGAAATTTAGTAATTGGGAAATTTACGAGTCGGAGAATTTATTAGTTGAGTAATTTACGATTTGGGAAATTTAGGAGTTGAAAAATTTACGAGTTTGGAAATTTAGGAATTGGGAAATTTACAGGTTTGGAAATTTAGTAGTTAGGAAATTTACGAGTTGGGAAATTTAGGAGTTGGAAAATTTATTAGTTGAGAAATTTACGATTTGGGAAATTTAAGAGTTGAAAAATTTACAAGTTTGGAAATGTAGGAGTTGAAAAATTTACAAGTTTGGAAATTTATTAGTTGGAAAATTTACGATTTCGGAAATTTACGAGTTGGGAAATTTAGAAATTGACAAATAAAATGTTAGAATTATGCACAGCGACTAACGACAATTGTATGTAAGGCCAATTAATATTTATTAAAATAATATTACAATATATTATTAATTGATGTGATAAAGGCAAATGTATAACGAGGAATGACAATATTCACGCATCAATCATACAACTGTCTTTTGCTAATCGATTTCTGATTTTGCTACAATTTGTTATCTCAACATAAAAAATTTAAAAAACATAGGTATAGGGAAATAAAAAATCTAAATTTCTAAATTCTCTCAATTAAATGTTCCACCATACCTCTGCGAGACTAACAATTCTTACACCCTCATCTTCCATCTTAAAATGTAAAAAAGTTTCGACCACAGCATTGGTCCAGGGGGGTGGTAAATTTGCTGGCGCCGTCCCTGGCTGAAGAAGGCTAAGGAATGATTAAAGTCTCGCGGGCTTTCACGAGAGTCTTCCGTTCTCCGGGAAGATTAGCAGTCGACGAATCAATTAGTCTGGCCGGCTGACCGGCTAATTGCCAGGCCAGCCAACCAACCACGAAACGAACCTCGGAAAAATCCGCCGACTCGGAACCGTGGTCTTTCGTAAGCGGGAAAAGGCGCGGTGTCGTCCTGACAACGAATATCTCGGGGAATTTCAATATTGGCCCACCTGCTGAAACCAACGGAGACAAAGAAATTCTTCGAACGGTTCGCTGAGACACGTGTCGCGAAAACCCTCCTGCGGATGCTATCTTTGCTTTATTGATTTTTCTTTGACCGGTACTGCGGCTGTGGAATGCAACGCACGGAATCTCGAAATTGGTTAGGTCGGAGATTAATTTCTACCGCGTCTTTTGATCAGTATAAATGTACCTATAATCAGTTCAAGTGCACAACGTACCAGTTGTATTCCTTGCTCGTGCTTCCGTTTGATTATACACTGCTTTTCCGAAGCAACTGTGGTTTAGAGATGTTATAGGTTTGACTATTGAAGTTACAAGACAGAACATATAAAAAAACATTGCCACATAAAAACCTCCATCTTCCTTGCATACTATACATAAAGTACAGTTATTTCCGGTTCGATACAATCGAACTTCTAGAACGTCACTAGTGTATTTACATACGATTAAATAACTGCATAATAAAGCGTGCCTCTATTGTAACTACCAGAGGAACTCTATTTTAAACGTGCACGTATAAACGCGCCTGTTCTGCTTCTCGCGTAGTTTACAGTTTCGTGAAATTCTGTAGGAAAGAGCACGTTCATCAGACTTCCGCAGAACTCCGCGTCACTTATAACTTGTTTCTGTTGCAGTCTCGAGTACCATAACGAACGTCCAGTGTTTTCCCTTTTTATTTTCCCGCGACCCTTTCCCTCCGGAACATTCTTCGACGTTTCCAAGCCGTGGTTAAAAGTCCAACGGCCGTACGTGCCCCGAAATAATCGTGTAAGCGAGCGCCGGCCAACTTCATCCACGGAATTCCCGATTCGGTCACGTGCATCTCGCTCGAATGCCTAACGATTGTCGTCGATGCTGCTACACGGCACGCGAGCAGTGCATTCGCAATGCTCCTTTCTTTCCGTCGCTACAATTTTACTAATGATCGTGTCTTCCACCCCTTAGTCGCTTTTTCTTCTTCTCTTGATTATATCCTCTTGCACCTCCTATATTTCCTCCACCCTTTAGGGACATTTGATGACTCAATCGCTTTGGACTACCTTTTATTTTATTCGGGTAAAATACGTTTTTTGTGAGGACTAGTATATCTAGGGAATAATTAGGTGACTAGGAATTTTGGAATTTAGGTATTTCGAAAATTTGGAAAATTGGGAATTTGAGGATCTGGGGAATTTTGGGATCTAGGCAATTTTGGGATTTGGGGAATTATGGGATCTAGGGAATTTTGGAATTTGGGGAATTATGGGATCTGGGGATTTTTCGGATCTGAGGAATTTTTGATCTGGGGAATATGGAATCTAGGGAATTTTGGAATTTGGGGAATTATGGGATTTGGGGAATTTGGGATCTAGGGACTTTTGGGATCTAGGGACTTTTGGGATCTGGAGAATTTTGGGATCTGGAGAATTTTGGTATCTAGGGAATTTTGGAATCTAGGGAATTTTGGGATTTGAGGATTTTGGGATCTGGGGAATTCGGGATCTAGGGATTTTTGGGATCTGGAGAATTTTGGGATCTAGGGAATTTTGGGATCTAGGAATTTTGGGTCTAAGGAATTTTGAGATCTGGGGGATTTGGGGATCTGGGGAATTTTTGATCTGGGGAATATGGGATCTAGGGAATTTTGGTATTTGGGGAATTATGGGATCTGGGGAATTTGGGATCTAGGGATTTTTGGTATCTGGAGAATTTTGGAATTTGGGGTATTATGGAATCTGGGGGTTTGGGGATCTAGGGATTTTTGGGATCTGGAGCATTTTGGAATTTGGGGTATTATGGAATCTGGGGGTTTTGGGATCTAGGGAATTTTGGGATTTGTGGAATTATGGGATCTGGGGAATTTTGGGTCCTAGGGAATTTTGGGATCTAGGAATTTTGGGTCTAAGGAATTTTGAGATCTGGGGAATTTTGGGATCCAGGGAATTTTCGGGTTTGCGGAATTTTGAAGATTTGCCGATTTAAAAACTTGGACATCTCAGAATTTGCAAAATCTTCAAAATTTGTAAAAATTCTATTTCCAGCAATACAAAAATCAGAGAATCTAAAACTCCCTAAATCAATTTAAAAAATTATTAATTTTTGAGCTATCAAAGTTTTCATCCACCTCCCATACAAACACACTGTTCTCCTTTCCACGTATCGTTATTTTCTATAATTAAAGTATACAATACAGTCGACTGCATACACACATGCATTCGAAGTTTATTCTACTTTGATAAAGTTTCACAAATTAATTTCAACATATAAAAGACTGTTTCTATTAAACCCGTGGACAAAGTCTGCTCGTAATTACGGCGATATTAGACTTGGATATAAATCGACGTTACGTTAATAGGTACACGATGCTCGAGAGACGCACCAACGTTAATCGTTTCGACGGAATTCTATTAAAACGGGACAAGGTTTCCCAGATTTCGCGGTTAGATTAAATCTGCTGTTAGTCTTATCGTGCAGGGTTCACTTTGAGTAGTTAACCCTTCGCTATCATCCATCTATAAGCTCTTAATTAAGAACAACATTATTGTTGAACATAGCTATGAAAATATTTAGTTCACCTAAGTATAAAATATAATTTCTTTACTGTAAAATTTAATGCAAGGGATATTTCGTTCGTATATTTGCTTTTAAAAATATTTCAATTCACTAGAAATATTTTTAGTGAAATATTGTTTTTATTTTGAAAATGAATTTTTAGTAATGCGTTATTTGTGGGACAGTATGTACGGATGTGTCATTTAAATCTTTTTTAATTATCATGGATCAGCTATTTGTTCGGTTAACATATTTGTGCGGGTAAATCAATTAATTCTGACGGGGCTGTATCCGAGATTTTCAGATTTCACGGACAGATTACATCACTGGCTGTCCCTTATCGCGTGGACACTTTATTGGAGCGCGATAATCTATAAGCATTTATCGATTTAATGTCCCCTTACAACAGCGTGCGACCAGCATGGCTACATGCTAAAATAAAGCGTCGCTAGCTGATTGCATACGGAACACGCTAGAACTGGCGCGAATCGGTTGCGGAAACAATTACATATTTAATCTGGAAAGTTCTCAATAATTCATATTATCGCGCATCGGATTAAACGCCATTTTGCTACTTTGCAAGTCAATGAGTTATAAAGTAGCTTATCAATTGTAACGTTACAATTTATTATAAGGTTTATTATAATTAAATAAGAAATTATGATGTAATAATTCTTCCTTTGTTATTTCCGAACTGTATGCAATGCAATTGCTTTCTCCTGTCACGTGATCACAAGAGAGTACAACACAGTGGTTAAAAATGATATTAATATTAATAGCATTTTAACATGGTAAAGCAAAAAATAAACGTAACAGTACTATTGAAAAATGTAATAGTATTATTATCTAAAAATGAAACGAATTTATCATTTTATCCAACAGTAGTAAAATCGTGTATATGGAAATTAACACTCGATTGAACACGTAAGAGGTTAACTGTGATAAAGGTATCCAACGGTAAGTGAATAATAAGTACAGCTTACCTCTGTTGTATAGAAGAGTCTGTTCCTCGAAGAGTGCGGTCAAAATCGTTTTCAAGTAAATCTAGGAACGAGTCAGGATAAGCTTCCAGGAAGGTGGAAACGTAAATCCAACTGGGACTCGATAGAGAGCCGGTCGAACGTAAACGGCGTAGCAGCCAGGATCGTAAAGAACCGATTCGTTCCGGTTGGTAACGTGGAAAAATATAAGGGAGACTTCGAGGAGTACACTAACGTTACCGTGAAAAGGGATTGCTTAGTCTTTTATTAAGAATAATCACTTCAATTAGCACAGGTGAATGTAACTGAACTGTCAACTGACGTTTTGTAAAATGAAGATTCGTGACAACAATGAGGAAGTTGCGAAGTTAATCACAGAGGGCAGCACCGCCACGTATTAGCAATTGAAATTGCTACTTGATCAGATATCAGTCTATATACATATTTTTATTTGATCAATTTATTTATTTATTTGATAGAGAATATAAAAATGTAAATTCAGTTTTATTATCCGACGCAGCAATAAATTTTTCGTGTTTTGCTTCGTTCAAGTCGAATAGCGCGCCTCCATTGTTTATGACATGAATAGTGACGTCATTCGCGCGGGAAAACGATTGTGGTCGATAAGTGGACTGCAATACGATTGTCGTGGTCGTTTTGATCGTTTGTGGAACGCAGCCGAAATATCGATAGCAAGACACACATACGGTTGTGGCGCCGCAGGTGGCAATAAGTTGCAGTGCACTTCCCCATTCTAAATTGCAGAAACAACTTCACTGAATTACTATCGTTCGATTGCAGTGTATCCGTGAAAGAGTGCTTGTTGTTGTACGGCATAAAATACAGCAAGATAACGAGAAATTATCGTAAAATATACTTTTATACTGCTCCGACTAAACATATACCACTGTTAATCAATAAATGGAATCAGTATGAGAACATATAGGAACAAAAATATTTAACGGTATAAGAGTAAGTTGAATAACGGGCATTCAGTGTTCCGAGCACGGAATTGCTGTACCATGTGCAGGTTTTGATTGAACAGCACGGTAACAAACGGGGTTAATAATAACCCAGTGATCGATAACAAACCAGTAATTGATTCTACCCGTGAATAGAAACAATTTAACTGCATTGTAAACGTCAATCGAGTCATTGTATTTATATGCAGTAGGAGAGACAAAGTTTACTCGTTCACTGACAGTCAACACAGGTACACCGATCCACCACTAATTACTGTTGGTAATCAGATGTCTGACCAAGCCCGGTAAATTGGTTAGTTACCAGTTACGCCAATAGTCAACACTACGCATCCGTCATCAACCACGAACCAACTACATCTAGTTTGTTGATATCTGCAAACAATTTACAATGATTTTCTACTTCCGTGAGATCCACAGGTCACATAAGAATCCTACACCGTGAAAACTAGGTCTTAAAAAATATCGTGAGAAGTTCCACTACATCTCAATTATTACGTTATAAAATGGATGCTATCAAATTTTATAAGATATCAAATTTGCCAACATCAAATTTTCTACATTTAAACTGTGTGCACAACTTTCTATATTGCCTCAAGAATTATTTACCTCTGCAACTCATTCCGTGTTAATGTAACCGATACTCTACCGGTGATTGTGTTTAATGTTAGTTCACTTGTTGTTTCGTAAACATTCGCCCAATAAAAATTCCCGGAACACGAACGACAGAAGGTCTGGCAGGGGTAATCGATATGTTACATCAGCATTCTTTGTGTGCCGAGAAGCCGAACGTGTCCTTAAGTATTCAGCGATCAATTCGACGTGTTCTTGGCAACTTCCGTCTGGTAATAATGTCGTGTTTACGACGTGGTCTAAACACGGTGGCACGTCGAGTACGCAGAGTACGGGTGAACGGTGATGAGAGGAGGAATAACTCATTAGCTTTGTAACGTGGAGAGCACGATGAGGCCGCAAGCGGTACAGTCTGAATTATACGGCGAATTACATTATAATACTGGATGACAGAGATTCCCTTAGCGAGAGATCGTTTACCTGGCCATGCTGCGTAGAGACAACGCCTGCAACATAAACTTACTTTGCATATATCTCGACATTTATAAATCACTATGTCCTTAAATCTGATTATATCTAGATCAATATCCCTATGTCCAAGTATCCATAAGCCTGAATAATCCATGATTGCAATATCATCAGCTCACAGTGTCTCCAGATGGCAATATCCCTAGACTCCAATACCTTTGGATCTCAATATCCCGGATTTTCAATATCACTGATCTCAATGTCCCTAGATGCAAATATCCCCAGATCACAATATCTCTAGGTTCAAATTTTCCTAGATGAAAAAATGCCTAGATGAAAATTTTCCTAGGCGCAAAAATGCCTAGATCCAAATTTCCCTAGATGAAAAAATTCCTAGATCCAAATTTCTCTAGGTGCAAAAATCCCTAGGTCCAAATTTCTCTAGGTGCAAAAATCCCTAGGTCCAAATTTCTCTAGGTGCAAAAATCCCTAGATCCAAATTTCCCTAGAAGCAAAAATCCCTAGATCCCAATTTTCCTAGAGGCAAAAATCCCTAGATCCAAATTTCTCTAGATGCAAAAATCCCTAGATCCAAATCTCTCTAGATGCCAAAATCCCTAGATCCAAATTTCCCTAGGTGCAAAAATCCTTAGATCCAAGTTTCCCTAGATGCAAAAATCCCTAGATTCAAATTTCCCTAGAGCAAAAATCCCAAGATCCAAATCTCCCTAGATCCAAATCTCCCTAGATGCAAAAATCCTAAGATCCAAATCTCCCTAGATGCAAAAATCCCTAGTTCCGAATCTCCCTAGATGCAAAAATCCCTAGATTCAAATTTACTAGATCCCAATATCCCTAGATCCAAATCTCCCTAGATCCCAATATTCCTAGATTCAAATCTCCCTAGATGCAAATATCCCTAGTTCTCAATATCCCTGGACTCCAATATTTCTCGTATTTGACATTCCAGAAGTTACTAACTCTCTAAATCCACAGAATTCTAAAGTTTCTAAGTCTCAAAGTTCTTAACCCATTTCCCAGCTCAAAAAATCCGCGAATGAAAGCCCTGATACGCGTTGGTTGCTGTATTTCCGCTAGGAAAGGCAGATTTGTTCTCGACTGTACATCAGCGGATCCTGTGCTAAAAAGTTTGCGCATAATTTTCGAATAAACTCGAACGTTTCCCCGGGTCCAGTATAAAGTAATACTTAGTTTCCTCCAGTGGTGGTCCGTACGCGCGCGGGCGCGCACGAGTTGTAAATCTTTGAAGTGGCTTTCACAGAGCAGAAAGATTTCCGCGAGAACAGTTCTCGCGTTACTTCATCTCCGCCATGGCGAACGGACGAGAGAAGAAGATAAAAGGAGCAAGTTTAATATTAAGGCAATAAACTCCCGCAGCTTTGAATTCTTCCGGACGATATATCTTCCGCTATGACATCGTGCAAGCTGGTAAACGTTGATGCTAGAATTCGCGGCTTCTATTCCTGTACAGTTTCGCGGTGCCGTTGGACCGGCTCGAAACCACTTCAGGAATACGTGGCTACAAGTTTTCTACCCCGAAGTAAAAGCCTGTTAACACCCTGCTATGTACTTTGCACTTCGCTAACGCAGAAGAGCAAGGTGGACGTGGACTGTGTTTGTCGGAATGTCGGTTGAAACGTTCTGCTGAAATCGCTTTTGAAGATGGCCTTTGTAGCACGAAGTCTGCGAAGCTTCTGGCTGTTTTGATAGCGACTTCGTATCGGAGTTAAATGAGGCGGACTCGCAGTTAAAACGCGTTCCACGCTCGATGAATCGAGAATTTGTGTTTTGCGGTACCTAAATCGAATTGCACGATAGAATCTGAACATATGTCTCACTTTTTGTACACTTCTTTTGATTATAAACTTAACTGCTTCTGAGAGTCGAAAATTGTTAGACTGCTTCGTTAATTTCGTTATGCAATTATGTTACCATTCATGGGTGACATAATGAACTTAATTGTCGATGTAACAAGGTGGACTCGCGGTTAAAATATGTTAAGGATATCCCTGTTTTTTAGCATGTGCCCAGAATATTCTTGATAACACGGAAACGCGAGTTTCACATTAACGAATTAAATTTCCACGATTTCAAGCAGCATGAACTTTTTAATTAATTCCCAGATTCATGCGATGTTGCAGAACGAGACGAAATACGATACCTCTCTTGCATAATAATTTTCAGTACCGAAGTACAGCTACATTATCGAAGTGGTGGAAACCAAGAAGAGAGAAGTACGAGGCGAGAAGTCGCATCATTAATTAATATCTCGAAACCGGTGAGTCATTCACTTGACTCAGTCAATAGAAGGCTTGTGCAGTTGCAAATTAAAAGGTCGCTGGAGGAATTTGTCCGTACTTGTGGAGCTCTCTTATCTCGACGATATCCATCCGTATAATAAATAGTCGCGAAAGGAAAACAAAAAAAAAAAAACGAAACGAAGAAGAATCGCTCAATTTCTCTGAAAATTTCCCCGTACGAATCTCTTACGATAATTCCTACTACTTATATCGAAACGGAGATTTACGCGCTTGCATGAAAGATTAGCTCGAGAAATCTAGGTTCAAGAGTAAGGCAATGTTTTTCTGGGAACATGAATCACAGGTGAATCGTGCTCGCACATAATTTATAATGGCTGCTCTCGACGAAAATGACGAGGTTTCACACCGTGTACGCACCGGTGAATCACAATTTCCGCTGTTTGGTATCGGTAAATCCTGAAATATCTGGCAAAGAAAGCAGAGACCGTGTAAATAAATTGTCTGAAAGGAGAAAATTACCGTGAGACTCTCGATACGGTACAATAATGGTTATACCCCTTTCTATTCCCGTCATTTGCACGTTGCTCTTCTACTAAATTGATGTGCAAGAAAGTTTATCTCCAAGTTTCTATCCGTAATTGCTCGAGTTTAGTGAAATGGAGTTCTCTTTATTGATCCACTTACCGTAAGTTTCTCCACTAAATTCGTTTGTTTTTAACGATACAATAATATTTATATATATTTGCAATCATATTCCAATCTTTACTTCATATAAAGTACCATCGTACAACAATCCTACATTATTTCATGTACTAACAGAAGGTTTCAGCATAAAAATTACCAGCAATAGCTTAAACCTGTCTGTCGCAAATGGAATTTCAATAGAAAATAGAGAAATTTATCGAGTACGAATAAAGAACCGCATTCCGAAGCATCCTTCTGTTGATCACGAAGATTTCTTCGACAATGAGAAGCGTTTTTCCAAAGCAGATACATCGATTCCCGGTTGCGAACTCGAATACGAGTCGACCAATTTCCTCGGCCATCTCGGGACCCAGACCGATAATTATCCTTTTCTTCCTTCTCGCGAGACAGAGACGAAGGGGTGGAGATACGAATAAGAGGCGGAAGGGAGAGACGGCAAGTAATGTTTGGTCAGATGGAGTTCGACTCTTGCCAAACTCTAGGCCGCATTGCAGATGCACGTGCAACCTCTATACGGATTTTCAATTTCATTTACTTTGTTTCCGCGAACTTCCTGCGGTCTAACTCGTTCGTAAACTAAAAGCTTATACGAAACAATCCTCGGATACCCTTATATCTTTTATATATAAATATCGTGGGGAAGAAGCAACGGTTAAACGCACGCAGAATTTTACTCGTACAACTAGGAGAAGTACACACTTGAGATTTTAGCCTCTCGTTATAACGAGTTCGGACAATGGATACTTGTTACGTATAATTTTAACGTTGGTTTACGGAAGTGTACTGTTTGTGTAATTTTTTCGCTTAGAATTTTGATGCGTGTGGAATTCTATGTTTCATATTATGATTGATGTGGAATTCTGTAGTTGGAGTTGAGTTGTGTGTGGAATTCCGTATTTGGAAATTAGATACGTGTGGAATTCCATGCTTGGAAGTTGAATACGTCTGGAATTCCATGTTTGGAAGTTGGATATTCGTGGAATTCCATATTTGGAAGTTGGATACGTCTGGAATTCCACGCTTGGAATTTCTCAACGTGTAGAATTTCACGCTTGGAACTACGCAACGTGTGGAATTCCACGCTTGAAATTACGCACCGTGTGGAATTCCACGCTTCGAACTATGCAACGTGTGGAATTCCACGCTTGGAATTTCTCAACGTGTGGAATTCCATGCTTGGAATTACGCAATATGTGGAATTCCATGCTCGGAATTTTCAACGTGTGGAATTCCACGCTTGGAATTACGCAACGTGTGGAATTCCACGCTTGGAATTACGCAACGTGTGGAATTGCACGCTTGGAATTTCGCAACGCATGGAATTCCACGCTTGGAATTTCGCAACGCATGGAATTCCACGCTTGAAATTACGCAACGTGTGGAATTCCACGCTTGGAACTACGTAATGTATGGAATTCCACACTTGGAATTTCGCAACGTGTGGAATTGCACGCTTGGAATTTCGCAACTTGTGGAATTCCACGCTTGGAATTTCGCAACGTGTGGAATTCCACTCTTGGAATTTCGCAACGTGTTGAATTCCACGCTTGGAATTTCGCAACGTGTGGAATTCCACGCTTGGAATTTCGCAACGCGTGGAATTCCACTCTTGGAATTTCGCAACGCGTGAAATTCCACACTTGGAATTTCGCAACGAATTCGTACTCGTTGAAATTTGGCTACATACGGAATTCCACTCTTGTAAATCCACAGCATATAAAATTAAAAATTTGAAATTTCTCTATATATGAAATTTCACGTTTGAAATTTCCAATTGTACTAATGCATCAAGATAATACTTCAATATTCCAGAAATAGAACTTTTAATATAAGTACATTCTCAAATCATGATCTGTCTCCTCGAAGGATTCATTTTTAGACCTCGTCTGTTATTCCACTCTTGGAAAATATTAATCCTTCTTTAATCTAGAATGTTTCTCGCGAAGTTTCATTTTGGGATCCCGTCCTCTGACCTCGTCCATCATCCGGAAGTGTCGTGAATACTTGATTAAGCATTCAGCTCCGTGCAAAACGTCATCTGATATTCTACAATGCTAAATTAAGAAAAACTTGCTGATACCGTGCATTTGAACGCACAGCACGAAGGGATCGCGTGATTTCTGCTATTCTAAGAAGAACGGTGATAAGTAATCTGCGATGATAAATTATAATTTGCTTTCTTAATAATTTGTTTGATTTGAAAACTGAATCAGAATGCATATCTTGATCTTGAATTGCAAAATCAGTAACTGGTTTGTTCATAAAAAGATTGCATACTTTCTGTCGTCGTATTTGAATTTAAAAATATGAGCTTTGAGGTGTTAAGATTTCGGGAGTCTAAGAATTTGAGAATTTAAGAGATTAGATTTTTGATAACTAAAATGATAATTGCAGATTTAAATTTTTAACGTCGCAGAATTTTATAATTCCCAATTATGAATAAAAGAATCATTCATTTTGACGAGACATGCCCAGAGTTTCGTGAGAATAAGAATAATAGCGAAAAAGTGGTGGATAAAAAATTTCAAACCAGTTATACGTTCACTGCATCTTTTTCCGCCGCTAAAATCCCAACGGGACGGAAGGCGAAAAAAAAAGCGTACGGAATCACGGGTACAGATTGGTAAACCCGTTGGAAAATCAACGCTTTCGTTTGTTTCGACCAAGTCCGGATTTTCATTCACTGTTTTCGCTGACGATCCGAAGGAAGGCAGAGTTATGGTCGAAGCGAGAAGAAAATAGTCGAGTTCGGACGTTGAAAACTTTTTTCGCTGTTTCTAGCAGCAAGCCGCGAAAAACGAGCACCCTCTCGAACACCGCTATTTCCGATATACAGCTCGACCGCGCGTGTCACCGTAGATTAACGATTCAGCTTGGCGACACGTGCATGACCTATCGGCTTCCACCGACGCTGACTCCGTGTCACGACGCGGACCGACGCGACGCTATCCACGGACGCGTTGTTAATTAATTTCACGAGTAGCGGTCTCGAAACACGTCGGCTCTGTCTTCCACAAACCCGTCGCGAATTCTTGTCGACGAGGGTGCATCGATAAGGGTCTCCTTTTTTTCTCTTTAATCTCTGGCCGATGAACCGGGAAGCAACTTCATCTTCTTTGTCTTCAAATTCGTGTGTTCAAATTACTAGTGCATTTCTGATGTTTCGTTGCTACATGGTGTTGCTATGACAAACGCGTTCAAATGTTTGTGGTTTCCCGCGAAAAAGCCATTACGTTTCGGGACAGCACTTCTAAATTATATCGAAAACCCTTAGAATTTTATGACGTGTTTCTATGTGGATTCAGTGGTTTTACATTGTATTATTATTCCATTAAATTATGGTTTAAACATTAAACTGTGTTTAATTATTTCGTAACTTATTATTTGACTTCACTTGCGTATCTGACTTTCTGTCAAATTTTATTTGGGTGCTTCTGAAGTTTCGTGAACCAGTGACGTTTTTCTTTATTTCTTTGCGAATTCTTTTTATTGCCCACTGTGAGAGAAGGTTTCAGTACTCGTGGTTTTGTGAACTTTTGTTGAAGGTGATTTCCTTTTTATTGTAGTCAGTGAACGTAGTTTTTGTTTTCTTTGTTGTTTAGTACTATGAAAGAGGGGTTTTCATAGAAGAATTTTTGGTAGAAAATTTGATATTGGAAATTTTTATTAGTGAGAAGGGTGACTTTAACTATGGTCAGTGAATGTAGTTTTTGTTTTCTTTGTTGTTTAATACTGTGAAAGAGAGGTGAATTCATAGAACAGTTTTTGGTAGAAAATTTTATTGATATCGAAAATTTTTGTTAGTAAGAAGGGTGACTTTTTTAATTATGGTCAGTGAATGTAGTTTTTGTTTTCTTTGTTTAATACTGTGAAAGAGAGGTGAATTCATAGAAGAATTTTTGGTAGAAAATTTTATTGATATCGGAAATTTTTGTTAGCGAGAAGGGTGACTTTTTTAATTATGGTCAGTGAACGTAGTTTTTGTTTTCTTTGTTGTTTAATACTGTGAAAGAGAGGTGAATTCATAGAAGAGTTTTTAGTAGAAAATTTTATTGATATCGGAAATTTTTGTTAGTGAAAAGGTTGACATTTTTAACTGCTGTCAGTGAACGTTTGTCCTTGTGAATCTTTATGAAAAATAATACTCAACTCCATAAAGCAATTATTTAACAAAAATTCATCGATAATGAGAACATCAAGATGGTCTTTATGAAGTCACACTGAACGAATCAAAGAAAAGCAATGATTTAATATCATTACGAATTCCTTTGATCGTCTAATGGAGTGTTGAACTTATAACGAGATTACATCAAAAGTAAACGGTTTAAAAATGTATAAATCTTTCTTGAATACTTAAAGAGGATTAAACTTGAATGAAAGATTAAAAAGAAAAGTTGTCGAAGTTGTAGCAAATACTTTGGGAGGGTGCATTAGAAGGGTCTCTTTAAACCGATAAAGTGGAAAGAAATCAGTAACTTTCTCGGTTCTGATTTAACGAGATAAAAATTTGTGAAACAGCCTGGAAAAAATTTGTGAAGCCTTTGTTACGATAATATTATTCTTATGGTATAATTTGTATTATTATATTACAATTACCTTTATTGCTATCCTCTGTTTTGTGAAACCGTACAATTTAACTTTACGTCGATTTCATCCGATAAAATAAGATTATACTCCTTCACGGAAACTACTTATCGGATGAGAACGTCGAAAAGCTAACGTTGACAAATACTTTTGCTCAATATTCTAGGTTATTGTTGTAGATGAGCTTTTGTAGAGATTGCTTCCGGGTATGGTTGGGTTAGCTTCTATTCAATTACAGAGAGCTTTTGTATCGAGGATTTTCTTTGCCTTCAAAGCTTTGCTTTCTTTACTTCGAGGAACGACGGATCGAGTTATTATAGGTCAAGAGATGGTTTATCGATCAAATTGTCCTCGATTTCGACGCATAATCTTTATTGGTCCTATTTGCATTGACCTTCCATCCTGAATAAGTTGTTCGTTGTTCTCTTTCATTTGGAATTTCTATTAGATCGAGGTTTAGTCCTTGTGCTGCTCAATTTTTTATCGTATTTTACTTGAATTACAAGAGAAAATTAAATATTTTAGTCGATAACTGTGTTCTTAAAATTATTTTAATAACAGTGTGGAGATAAAGATATGATTTTGCTTTACAGGGAATTGCACAGTTAGATTAGTTTTGTGCAGAATTCCATATTCTGGATTTTACTTCGTGTGGAATTCCACGTTTAGGACTCGGCTATGTATGGAATTCTATATTTATTAGTTTGCTATATGTGGAATTCCACTTTTGGAATTTGGTTTTGTGTTGAATTCCACTTTTGGAATTTGGTTTTGTGTGGAATTTCACTTTTGGAATTTGGTTTTGGGTGGAATTCCACTTTTGGAATTTGGTTTTGGGTGGAATTCCACTTTTGGAATTTGGTTTTGGGTGGAATTCCACATTTGGAATTTGCTTTTGGATGGAATTCCACATTTGGAATTTGCTTTTGGATGGAATTCCATATTCTGAGATTTGATTTATGTGGAATTCCTCACTTGCAATTTAACTGCGAGTGGAATTCCACATTTGGAATTTTGTTTCACATGGAATTCCACATTTAGAACTTGGTTATGCATGGAATTCCACTCTTGGATCTTGTCTGTATGTGGAATTCCGTGCTTAGCAATTGCGATATGTGTGGAATTCTGTGTATAGTATTTTTGTTATATAGAATTCCACATACCAATTTTAGTTATGTATGAAATTCCACGTGTCAATTTTAGTTATGTATGGAATTCCACTGTAAGATCTAATTTTATATAAAATTCCATGTTCTACAGCTAATTCGATACTTGTAAATTTTGCTATATGTATAATCTCATGTTCAGAAATTTTGTCACATAGAATTCCATATTTGAAATATTGCACAAAAAATTCCACACAAAATTTAACTGTATGTGCAGTACTTTGATTTGAGAACTGTAAATTCCTCATGTCTCGTCTTAAAGATAAAATTGCAAACATCGCAATTGTGAAATCGTTACATTATATACTCCCAACATCCACTTTTGGATAATCGTGTTAATTTTATAAGAATCAGTCTATATCTAGAAGAAAATCCTTCTCTATTATAACTTGAACAAAAAACACATGTACACATTGAAGTATTTCCAATTACCCAGAATCACAAAGTACGAAATAGGAAAAATACATCCGAGCCGGGATAGAAATGGTCGCAATTAAAGAAATAATTGGCAATTAATCAGTGCACTTGTGCAAAAATCCAAGTGTTCCTTTGACGTCTCGTAGTCGATCTAAATTCCTAGCAATTTCGCTCGGTCGTTATCACGCAACTTTGGTAATTACACGAATGATGTCTCATTAAGTCACGTTGCTCTTGACAGACAGATAATTAACTGACGTAATCGTTCCGTGTCTGTTGACATAACGAGAACGAAATGGCGAAAGAAGGAGCGCAAAGATATTTCTTCATCGCGCAGAAATAATAAAAGCAGAATATACAGCATTTTTAATACTTCGCGTCAAACGTCAAGCGAGCACGCGTATAACACAATAATCCATTATATTACCATGGCTATAAAACGTGTGGCAATACGTCTTTCATACAGAATGATCTCCAACAGACATACAAGCCTTCTTTTTAAAAAATATTAATACAATCGCAAGAATATAAAAAATAGTAATCTTAAAGTCTAAGTCGAGTTAATAATCGTACATGAGATTGCACACGACCACTTTCAGTGTCGGTGTCAAAGAGCGCGTTGAAATTCTATGAGAAACTTTCAATAAGCGGTTCCACGAGCCAAGAAAAGGAAGGAAAAAGAAGACATCGTGAAGATAGCATTAATAAAGAAGCAAAGTAGACTTTCAGCTTTAATGCGAGTCAACTTCCTGAATAAAGTATCCATACTGGTGCCGGTGCTTTTGGCGAGGGACGCCGTTACAAGCGACAGAGATTCCAATAATAAATGATAAAGCACCTGGGCTCTCTGTGAATCCGATCCGTTTCGCGAACGTGATAAATCTATTTCGTCGTTTCGCTGCCACTGCTGAATTATTAGTTTCACTGGCTATGACGCTATTGATGTTCATCGTCCTGCCCGTTGATCGACTCTATTCTTTCCAACATCCGACCCAACAGATCCCCTGTTTATTCAGTATTAGGCCTACGAGGGGTCCAGAGACACAAAGACACGTGGACTATACCAGATATAGAGATTCTAGTGAACTTATATTTATGGACTATATGGGAAATTTAATATTATTTGTATCAGATATCTAGGGTATTTTTAGTTATATATGAAATTATTTTACAGGGAAACACTATATCTAGGGAATTTCAAAATTTCGGAAGCTACCTAGGGAGTATTCTTCTCTCCATAATTTAGAGAATTTTTTAGCCAGGGAATTTTATTTCGTGTGAAATTCTATTTCTAGGGAATTTTTGAATCTTGAGAGTGGGTGCTTAGGAAATTTTGGAATCTAGTAGTTAGGCTTCTAGGGAATTTTGGAATCTAGTGGCTAGACCCCTAGGGAATTTCGGAGTCGAGTAACTTGGTTTCTAAGGAATTTTGGAATTTACTAACTAGGCTTCTAGGGAATTTTTAAATTTAGTAACTAAGCTTCTAGGGAATTTCGGTGTCGAGTAACTTGGTTCCTAAGGCATTTTGGAATTTACTAACTAGGCTTCTAGGGAATTTTTAAATCTAGTGACTAGGCCCCTAGGGAATTTTGGAATCTAGTAGTTAGGCTTTTAGGGAATTTTGGAATCTAGTAACTAGGTTCCTAGGGAATTTTGGAATGTAGTAACTAGGTTCCTAGGGAATTTTGAAATTTAGTAACTAGGTTCCTAGGGAATTTTGGAATTTAGTAACTAGGTTCCTAGGAAATTCTGGAATATAGTAACTAGGTCCCTAGAGAATTTTGGAATCTAGTAACTTGGTTCCTAGGGAATTTTGGAATCTAGTAATTAGGTTCCTAGGGAATTTTGGAATTTAGTAATTAGGTTCCTAGGGAATTTTGGAATCTAGTAACTGAGTTCCTAGGGAATTTTGGAATTTAGTAACTAGGTTCCTAGGGAATTTTGGAATCTAGTAACTTGGTTCCTAGGGAATTTTGGAATTTAGTAACTAGGCTTCTAGGGAATTTTGAAATCTAGGGACTAGGCCCCTAGGGAATTTTGGACTCGAGTAACTTGGTTCCTAGGGAATTTTGGAATCTAGTAGTTAGACTTTTAGGGAATTTTGGAATCTAGTGACTGGGCCCCTAGGGAATTTTGGAATCTAGTAGTTAGGCTCCTAGGGAATTTTGGAATCTATGGACCAGGCGCATAGGGATTCTTTAAATCTAGGAACGAGGTGCCTAGGGAATTTTTGCATCTAAGAACTAGACGCCTAAGTAATTTTCGCATCGAAGCACTAGTCTCCTAGGGAATTTTCAAATCTAGAAATGAGGCATCTAGGGAATTTCCAAAGTCTAGCGAAATTTTATAATCCGGTGTATACCTGTATCTGAGAAATTTTAGAATATAGATAATAAATATCTAGGGAATTTATGAATCTGAAGAATTCAATATCTTAGAACCCTTCAAAAGCGTAAAATCGAAAAGTCAGAGTAAACTCAGGGTTTCTTATAAAATATTTGGAAGCAGAGAGGAAATCTTTGATCTCGCAACGAATGTGTATCGCAACAAGTTTCAAGTTTTCGAGAAGAAAAAACGTATCGCAGAAGTTCTACTTTACCTGAACAGTCTGAAGGACGATGCATCGGACACAGTTCTGCACTCTACTCGAAAATTGAAAAAGTTGAATGAACGAAAGTTGAAAGTTCCGTCGTTACATTCCGCTATTTTCCCGCCGGACGTTTTTCGCAAATTTCATTAGTTCCGTTATCCGTCTAACGCGTTCCGCTAGCACCATCAATCTCACGAACCTAAGTTTATTTGTTTCATCGTGGAGACGACCGTACACGAGACTGTCAACCGATCCTTCTCACGGTGGAAAAAGGTGGACGGATAAGGTGGAAAAACGCAACGGGAATTGTAGTACAAATTTCGCAGCGATAACCTCGCGTTAAGGACGATAAATTTCGCAGGTATTTTCCCCGTCCGAACGGTAGTCCCGTAATTGTAATCGTCCTCTTCGCGGTAATAACGGCGTTAATCGCCGCCCCGGATAAAAAGCAAGGCTCACTCCACGCGATAAACAAATTTATGACCGTCGAGAGGGCGAATGTCCACCTACGACACGATTGCGGAAAAAGAAAGCTACGACAGTAATTAATAGTAATCTAATTAGCATGTCTATTCCCGGGAACCATTGCAGTACCATGGAGAAAGACCGGGAGCAGCAATTAGAGAAACTAAATGTATGCAAGTCGTTGAATGCCTTTAGTTTTACTTCGTTAGTTGCCAAATTACTAGGCTTGCACTTTATTAAGCGCCATTAGAATTAGTCGGAAATCCGGTGTTCCAAAAATCTAGGTACCATGTTATCTTATTATTTCGGAATACTTCGCATGGGGCATTGAAAGAATACGTGACCTCTCGTTTCAATGAAAACATGCATGGTCCTCCGAATAAAATGGAGCGTTCTCGTTGTTGGGAGCGATTGTTCGTGGGAACAATCACGATTAAATAAACAACGAGTTGTTGAGGAACAATGATGAGAAAGTCGAGGATTTCGTGTGAGAAATAACTGCTCCACTTACGACATACGATTCATTAGTAAAATTCATTAAAACTCTAGATTAAAATTTGACGATGTTTAACAAGTTTACCGTTATTGGGTTATCGGTGATTTTGGAATTCGAGGACCATATATGATCTGAAGATATTGTAACCTAAGAATATCAGAATCCAGAATTATTTGAACCTAGAAATATAATCTGAAACATGGATTAGTACCCAAAATGAGACACTTCATTTTTGAAGCTTCCCATATCGGAAAACTGATATCCGACTGAATAATATAAGCTCGAAATGAAATTTAAGAAGTAAATTATAGATTGTACTGACAGAAATAGAGCTATTTCACATCCGAAACTGTAGGTGTCGGCGTAAACGACTGCAACAGTCGATGTCTGTAAAGATGAAACGTATCTGGAGCTGAGTTAACTCGGCGCATTCCGTTTGTTTGACCTCCGGACAAGATGAGATACTGCACGTGCTTGGAATGACAAATGTAGACGCGTTAAACGAGCCGTATAAATCCTGATCATATTTTAAAGATGACACGTAAACCAGTCGACAAAACGATCAAATCTGACAATTTGTTCGTCGCGTATCAATTTCCATTAACGATACACCCGCCTGTCGTTCCAACCCATAAACACGTCGAACTTTATACCTGCACTTCGTTCCGACGCGTTAACACTTTTATGCTGTGTAAATATTTTTTTTTGCCGATTGTCAACAGTCGTGATTGCGTGGGATTCTGGGATAACATATCGATTCTAACTCTTCGTAAATATTTGTACCATTAGTTTTTAATTATATTCGCAAGTGATTCAAGGTTTGCTAAAAATTAGCGGCGCGTTTCATCGATATACGGAATGGCCGATTAACAAAATGGCTGATTCTTCGAATATTCGATCAACCAATTTGGAGCTTAATATTGCCCATTAACGAATATCCAATTTCCCGTATATGTCAAAATGATAATGGGCTTTTTATTATTCCATGGGAACGGCAATTTTTGCGATCATTTTTGAACGCGTTGAATATACGATCGAAAATTGGATGCTCGTTAATTGACGACATTAACCGTACGCTGGAATTACTTTACATCATTGACAGAGTTAAAAAAATTATTTTAAAATAACTCATGTCTTCGTGAATAAGACAAAAAAGAATTTAGGTAAATTGGTTGAGTGGTTTTTGAGAAAAAAATTCGTTAGTGAAACCTATTTTCAAAAATTGACAAAAATTGTAAGCTTTGAAGGCTTGTTATTTCTTAACAAATTCGAAACTGACAAAATGATGACTTAAACCCCCCCCTAATTTCACATGGACTACAAAATATTTTAATTACATCAAAATCGGTGATATCTAAAAGTGATCGATTCGACGTGGAGTGACCCATTTATTATTTAACCTAGCCATAAACTAAAAATATTTATAAAAAAATAAACTCCTGATTTCCTAAAAAGAACCCTTCTGATTTCCCAAAAAATAAACTTCAGATTTTCCCCACTAAAATAAAGTACGAGTGGATTTTTAGGTTCGATCGATCGGCGTTGACCAGACGTCGCAATTAAACCCCGTCGAAAAATCATTCCGCTGTCATAACTCCACTTCTCCTCTCCGTAAACGAGAAATAAAAAGCCGTAGTTAACCAGTCTAACTATGGATCGCGAAAATGAAGAGGCATTGTACTCGATTGTCAGGATCTCTTTCGCTGTAGGACTGCAATCAGTCTAATACCTCGTAATTCGTTAATTAAACCCTTTTTTTTTTTACTCTCGTCTCGACGTTTGTTTGGCCATGATTTGCCATGGATGAGCAGATTACACACGGAGAACATAAATCCCGACCCACGACGCACATTATGGAAATTTTTTTCATAACTCTTCTCTATCGACGAGCCGCGAGAGAGTTGGTATTTTTGCTGAATTCCTGCCTTTTCAACACATCCTATGTAACGTGTTTTTAATTAAACGATATACTCGACGATGATGAAACCAGTCAGATGCTGTTATTCGGAATTATTATTCGGAAACCATTGTGATACTGGGGAAATACTAATTTATTAGTGGTGAATGGAATTGGAGAGCTTTATGGGGATATTAGTAGAAGATATTTTGCAGTCTGTTTTGGTTGATTAATTTGAGGGAAATGTTGGACTGAGATGTTAATAATACAAGGTTTGTTATATGAACCGTTCACTGCACAAATCGATTAACTCCACTTTTTGAAAAATCTTAAATTTAAGTGTAAAAATACTTGGTATAATGTTAACTTTTTATGTTTATACAAATTTTTCCAAACATAAACGATTAACACCATTAAACGACAATTTTGGCTACTGAATAATAAATAATTCAGAGGCCATTCTGAAATAAATTTTTTCTATTCTTTTTTATAATTTTGCATCTTTTAAATGATAGCCAGATTTATATTTATACATTCTACACACTTTATTTGAATTTATATTACCGAAGGAATTTTAAGAACCTATGCACATTATTTCATCGGATTTCTCCGCTTTTTGTTTTATGGAGTTAATCGATTTGTGCATTGAACGGCTCATATGTAGGAAAGGTTTATTACATTTGTAGATCATTAGAAATTTGAAATTTCTATAGAAATTTGTAAATGTGAGCTTTTCTTATTTTGAGGTGTTCGAATTTCCCGCGTAGAGATCGTTGAACGAACAAAATGGCGGTTCATATACCGAACGAACAAAATGGCGGTCAGACCAGATATTTTATACATAGATACAATTTTTCAAATATAATTTTTACAGATGTGATTGCCATTTACCAAATATAATTTTACACATATAATTGTCACTTCCCAAATTTAATTTTCATAGGTGTAATTGTCGCTTTATAAATATAATTTCATCGTAATAATTTGATGTTGTAGATGAACATATTTAGGTTCTTCTTTGTTCTAAGAATAAGCTAGTAGTATAAGAATAACTTCTTCATCTTATCTCCCATCACAAAAGACTTTGATTCGAATAGAAACGTCAGCATAACTATTTAACGCGATTACCATAAACATATAATTTCTATTATTCCAATCGTATAATTTCGTATTAAAAGTGACCGGCTATTATCCTCACGTCAGCACGATCGAAGATATCGCGAAACGGCGTCGAATTAATTGATTAATTAGCAAACACGGTTTCGAGCGACGCGTGAACGCTCGCACTTGGGATCCTTCATTAATTATCGCGCTCGATTGCCGCGTGAATCACGCCCGGTATTAATTATAATTGGAAATGAAACGATAATAGCCCGGCCTGAAGGAATCCTTACGTCTGAATCAATAGCGAAACGCGTCCAAAGAGAAATGTGTTGCTTCATAGATATCGAAACATTATAATAAGTTAAATGGCTTCGTTATCCTAAATTTTATTATAGTCGACTATAATAACAATAATGCGACCATTGAACAAGTAACGGGAATGTCCTGTTAATCTCCTTTCTCTCTCTTTACCCGTTTTCGTCGGATATTCAGTTGCAGGGATAGGCAGTTTTGGTGAATAACGTTATTGCAACGTGACTAGGCAGTATCGTCCTCGAATTCGCGCGATTATACCGTTGAAATAGTAAGATAATAGTGTTGAACGCGTGTTACGTTGCGGAGAGGAGATTATGGCTTTAGTCTGGCGTGGATTTAATTGAGAGCTGGATTCGTTCGAGATGAGAGCGATTTTGGGTAGATCGGTTAATACGTTTGCATGAATTTCATTTACGTAAAGCGGGTAATTAAGGTCAGGTGAGTTCGAATATCACTAGAATTTTGATACTGCAGGTATTGAATAGAGTAACGACATAATTTGCTTCTTTAACTCTTTGAATGTAGCTCATCACATTTAGTCCTTATAATTCAGATAAATAGTTTACTTAAATATGTGTATTATCATTTATTTGCAATTTATAATAAAAGAAGAATAAGACTAGAAGAGAATACCTTTCTTGATCTATTTTATAAATAGAGTTACTAGGTGAAAAAAATTAAGGAGTGCAAAGGTTTTAACTATGAAACCTTCACATGAAGTCGCCATATACAGAATGTTACATTTAACAATTTTTCACCCACTTGTGATGATCTCACGAAAAACAGTTTACAACAAGAATTTCAGGGTATGGAATGGACAACATATGCCAGTAAAAAAAATTTTAGAATTGACTTATCTTCTTGCTGAAATCGCTCCGTTCGAGTCCGTTACTCATCAACTGAATCATACGTCTGACCTCTCAGACCTAGTAACATCCATAAGTTCCTCCTGATCTTTCCACTACTCAAATCAAAAAAGAAGTAGCATAATTAGCTTTAAAAGAAATAGCTGAACCACATTATTCTTGGCAGAACTATTCCCAAAAACCTGTGAGTAGATGAACAATAGAACAAGAGTACAGTAGCAGAAGTTGAAGAGTCGTTCCAAAGATTTTCACACAAAAATTTGATCTAAATAAATCGTTGATTAAACGATCGGAATGTGACACGTCGAAACAATGTAAAGATTCCGATAAATAAGGAGAAACAGTCGGTTATCTTGTTAGATGGATGCACCCGATCGTTAATGCGTTCGTGGCTCGCCGTATTTGGTTGATTGAGCAACGACCTGGTTTCAGTCAGGTCGGGACATCATTCTCGGGTCAGCCGGCTCGTACACGGCTGCCATAATCGGAACATGTGCTATTCGGCTCGATTAGTATTGGAAATTGAAACGTCTCTATGGACGTTCCAAAATACCACAAGGACTTTCAATGGAATCTCGATTCAATGGGTTCAATTAATTAACCTTCATTATGTCGTTCAATTGAAAAATTATTCGTTTCGAAATTTAGGAACATGTGTAGAAATATATAGTTACTGTGATTTGGGAGTATAGGAATTCGTAAGGAATCAGGAATGATAGTTTGCATAGTGTCATCTAGGGATATGAAGGTATTAGTACATAGAGGTGTTGAAGATTAAATGCATATAATTTTTGATTATGGAATTGACCCCTTCGCGTACCATTTATTTAACAGATACGTCAGTCAAAACTAATTATAAAAGCCACAACATTAAAACGAACAAAGAAAATTAAAATGATGTATTTTATATTCAAGAATCCTTGATAATGCAACTTATAGTTGGACCTAAATTTCAAGTCGAAGAATGTTCAAAGTTTGAGTATGGTTTGTCACATTTGAGCTGTAAGTGCGTCACGAGTGAGACTCGTCAAAACACGAGAAAGAGTTAAGGAATATGAAGACATTGATATGTGTTCATCAGGATGCACTGAAGATATGAAGTCTTGGTGACATGTGAGTCTTACATGAAGGTGCAAGGATATTGCGAATTAAAATATGCATGAGGTGATTTAGGAACACAGTCTAGGAATCTAAAAAGCTACAGAACTTAGAGTACCATGATATCCAGACCTACAAATGTGGGTCCCCCAAGATGTTAAGCTTCCGAATTCTCTAAGATAAGAAATTTAACTTCGGTAGTCTAAAGCTTGCAAAGCGTTGTACCTTCACGGACCACACCATTGAACGTACCATACTAATATATCTGGCGACTCCAGGAATCACGTACAACTTTAAACGCAGAGATTTAAGATGAACAAAAGTGGACGCGTGATCAGGCTCGATCGATGATACAGGATTCAACAAACGGAATCCGGCCGAGGCTGCGAGGCACCGTTCGGACTCGTCCGATGAAAGCTGCCTCTGAAATATTTATAAGCTGTACACGCTCGTAAATTACGGTGGATTTTTGAGGGAGGCTTTTCACCACGAACACCATGCTCGTTCGGCAGTTTAATTTTTCATGGGGCGACCACGACGAAGGACAGAGGCGAATGGACGCTAACTAAACGCGTGATTAGAATCTCGCGCAGATTTCGACCACCTCTTCTCGTTGCCTTCGCTTCACGTTCCATACAAGAGTCTCTAAAACTTTCGAC
The DNA here is from genome assembly GCA_963576845.1 of Megachile leachella. NCBI lineage: Eukaryota > Metazoa > Arthropoda > Insecta > Hymenoptera > Megachilidae > Megachile > Megachile leachella. The sequence continues at coordinate 6,721,304 of OY756248.1, read as the reverse complement.
GAGTACAAAAATAAAAAAAAGGAACCACTTGACCCAGTTCCATGAAATGCCCTATGTTTCTAAATTGCGCCTTTTATTCGTTGAAAAGTTGCTGCGAAATATGTCCGGAGATTTGAAGATTTAAGGGATTTGAGGATGCATTTGCTGGTATAGCAAATTTTAGCGATATTCCTTTTAATTTGAAAATTTATTTACATACTGAAGAATTCGCAAAATTTATAAATTTATTAATATGAGAATTGTTAATTCTGAAAATCATGAAATGTAATAGGCTCTCGTTATATCGCCTCTTTGTCCGAAGTGCGTACTCAACTAAGTGCACACTTAAGTATTCATAAGTTTTGTACTTGAATACGTTCCTAACATAACCTGTTCCGAAAGAAGAGTTTAAAATATGACGTTCGAAAGCTGAAGCACCGTTTATATAACGCAGCGTCAGTTTGTCCGACGATCTTTCGCTCGTAAGATCTATCGAGACGTCTTGGAAACGGCAGGTGACAATTTCTAAACACGTTTCTGAGCCAGCGCCGGAAGACAAATCCGCTGTGAAATTGAATTCCTGTCAGTCCAGTGTAAAATTGACTCTGAACCGGTGATAATAGTGTCGAGGCCTGCTAGCCTGGTCCCGTGTTTCCCCATTCAGTCGAGACGTCTCAATTTGCGTGTTCCCCATTGGTCTTGCCACCTCCGGCAGGTGAATGCGCCTCTTTATTAACCAGCGAATTCAAAGTGGAACGAGCATTGTCATTCCGCCAATGTAACTTCGGCTCGATTTCCTTCGTCGCGTGCAAGCTTTTTGATCCTCATTGTTCGATATATTCTCTCTCCTCGTTCTGCTCCGTCTCTTCTATCCCGGTTGGGCTCTATTAAGCATCCAACTCTATTTTCCCGTTTTGTCTCGCGTTCCCTTTCAATCCGCTGCCTTTACCGTTATCGTTCGCAGCAATCAGGATCGCGTACTTCGAAAACCCTGCAGTTCTTTTCTTTAAGCTGCAAAGAGATCAGTAATTTGGAACCATAATGTATTTGGGGATTCGACCATAAATTTCCTAAACCGCAATAATCTATAGGTTATTGAGAAATCTAGGGAATTTTGAAATATCGAGAATTGGGAAATCTGAGGTATTACCTAGTGGATTTTTGCTGAGCTGAGAGGGTAACTCAAGGAATACTGGGGTTTTTCAATCTAGGGAATTTTTGACATTCGGTGTTTCTGGATCTAGGGAATTTTTGAATTTAGTAATTTTCTATTCTGGGGAATTTTCGGATCTAGGGAATTTTGGAATTTAGAGGATTTGGAATCTAGGGAATTTTGGAACATAGGAATTTTCGGATCTAGGGAATTTTCCAATATAGCGGATTTGGAATCTAGGGAATTTTTGAACTTAGGAATTTTCGAATCTAGGGAATTTTCCAATATGACGGATTTGGAATCTAGGGAATTTCGGAATTTAGAAATTTTCGGATCTAGGGAATTTTCCAATATAGCGGATTTGGAATCTAGGGAATTTTGGAATTTAGGAATTTTCGAATCTGTGGATTTTTTGGATCTAGGGAATTTTAAAATTCTGTGAATTTTTGAAGCCGAAGAATTTTTCAATCTAGGGAATTTTTGGATCTGGGGAATTTTTGAATCTAGGGAATTTTTGAGTCTAGGGGATTTTACAAGGTCGAATTTGAATATCTATGAAATCAGGTAGTGCAGAATATTTCGAGATCTAGATTATTTGAGAATCTATGAATTCTAGGGAAATTATAGTATTTGATGATCTGAGCAAAAATCTAGAGAAAATTAAAATATAGGTAATTTGTCTATAACATGTTTGTAGATCTAAGGAATTTCCATAAGGAACCTAGGGAATTTGAGAAAAAAAAATGTTTGTATTTAAACAATTAAATCCAGAAGTCTAAAGATCTAATAATATACGTTTCACCATAAATGCACATAAGTATCTATGCCATTTTGACAGTCCGATTTTTAATTCATTCAGAATTGTATTAGAGTATTCTACAAAATTTCTATGATTCTCTATCATAGAGAAAAGGAATCGTAACGTTCCAATAATCACGAAACAGCGTTGGAACGATCCATCAAATCCCAAACGTACATGATTAACCTAGCAACTAACCATTGTCGCCGATCAATAGTTTCCCTCGACGGTAAAAAAAGGAAAAAGATGACACGAGCTCCCCGGATCCCGCTGGCTCATCGACTGCCGGTGTTAATTAACTGCATATTACATTAACTGCGAACGGGATGTGCCAGCCGTTGCGACGGAACAATGTCCGACAGTGGTGCGAGACAAGCAGCAAACGAAGCGTAAAACGCCCGAACCCCGAGCCGTGTAGTAATTAGGTGACCCCGGCACTCGAAAGCCTCGATGTCGGGCGACGTTTTGTCCATAGAAATCGAAGAACAAACGTACACCTTGGTTTTCAACTATTCATAATTATCCTGGATCCATTCTCTTCTTCCTTTTTCTGTTCTCTTTATTTCCTCTTCTTCTTCTTCCGCGCCAACGCCGCGTGAATCGAGTCGGGAATTAACTAGACCGCTGCGTAATTAAAGCAATTTGTCAGGTAACGTGGGGTCGACGCAAATTACCGAGCGACGTTTTCAAGATGACTGTCATGTTCCTATTCGTGACGCCGCGGGACGAGATTTTGTTAAATAATACGGACACGCTTTAACCGTCATCTTCTTGGCTCTTTAAGTGCTGCCTATTACATGCTGCAATTAACACCTCGCGACTGTTTAGTCGGACTCGGGAACTGCAGCTTAAGAATTTCAAATCTTCTTTCGTTTAATTGCCAGAGGAACGTGGGGCGCTCAAGAAGCTTCTTTTGCTACGTTAATTGAATGCTGGTGATTTGCTTCGACTCATAAAATTTACACTGTTGGATATTGCAAATTTACTTATTATTTTACTACATATTTATTTACATTTATATATGATATATTATATGTCACAACTTGTACTGATGGTTTATGGTATATAATATGTGATATACAATATGTGGTGTATTACATATGATGACTTATGATAATGTTTGATGGTGTATGATAATATATGATTCATTATATATGATGACATGTGATAATGTATGGTGATATATGACAACATATGGTACATTACATATGATGATGTGTGTTGACATATGACAACATATGGTACATTACATGTGATGACATATGATGATGTATGATGTTATATGACAACGTATGGTACATTACATACGATCACATGTGATGATGTATGATGTTATATGACAATGTATGGTACATTACATATAATCACATATGATGATGTATGATATTATATGACAATGTATGGTACATTACATGTGATGATACATGATGATGTATGATATTATATGACAACATATGGTACATTACATATGATCACATACGATGATGTATGACATATGACAACATATGGTACATTACATATGATGAAATACAATGATGTATAATGATATATGACAACGTATGATACACCACATATGATGACGTATGATAATGTTTGATAATGTACAATTACATATGATATATTATACAGATCATATATGATGATGTACAATAATGCATGATAACATATGGTACATCACATGTGGTACATATGTATGATCATACATGCACATACATTCTACTATAACACATATTTGATCCTACGAATATGAACATACGTCAGAAAGAAATTTTAAAGACATCACTAAAATTATCTTAGTAATTTAAAACAGAGAACTGCAATTTTAAAAGAAAGGATCACTGCCCAGTGGTTTGTAATAACACGTTCAGTAATGTATGTGGTTAACCAACGTCATAAATTGAGATTTTAATTAAAGTTCCGAATATCACCGAAATTATACCACTGAATCATAGACCCGTTATTAAAGAACGAACCTTAGAAATCACCCGTGAAATCTGTGATAATGTTTCCCATAATTGTAACAGGTAAATCACATCTCAGAGCGTTATAATATTTAGAAGTAAGGATTAGCAACAATAGAATGGCGGTTATGAGTGCATGTATAACGGGCAAGTGTTCTTGAAGGTATTCAACATGCTCTGAAGAGGGAAATACAGCGAGCGAAGTGAGAAGACAGAGAGAGAGAGAACTTAGAATAAGCATTTAATGAAAGTACGTTGCTGAAAGCGGCTTGCAAGATGAACGCAGAAATTGGCTTCGTTGCAATTAGGTTTAAAAAAAATCTTACCTCGTTAAGTGAAATATGTATCGTTAACATTTGCTGTAAAAATTAGTACCAGAGATTATTAAATCAGTAGGTATTTACGCGTGAGTAGTGTTTACATTATTCTGTTAGTCGAGTGCTAGCTTAGAATTCGAATCATTTTTCTTTACAAGTATACAAGTTGATAATTTAGATATACATGCATGCATTTATATGTGGATACGTATATTCATATATGTATTCATACATATGTGCATCCATATGTGGATGCATACATATGTGCATTCATATGTGGATACGTACATTCATATATGTAGATTCATACATATGTGCATTCATATGTGGATACGTACATTCACATATGTGGATGCATACATATGTGCATTTATATGTGGATACGTACATTCACATATGTGGATGCATACATATGTGCAATCATATGTGGATACGTACATTCATATATGTGGATGCATACATATGTGCATTCATATGTGGATACGTACATTCATATATGTGGATGCATACATATGTGCATTCATATGTGGATACATACATGGATATGTATATGTGGATGCAAACATAGGTGCATTCATATGTGGATACAAACATGGATATATATATGTATGTATGCATCTTTAGGTGCATTCATATGTGAATACATATATGTAAATAAATCCTGACTAATATTTCGAGTCATCTAAATTTAAACTTGTTCACAATATTCGTTGCAATTACAGTGATGTCTACAGTATCAAAATACCTATTTTCATCCATAATTAATCGGATAATACATTTCCGCGTCGCGTACGGGTTCGTCGACGTTGATTTCAGTTTCCCATAAAATTGCGATCGTCGCCGAGGAATCTCTCGGATCGGTACATTTTAATTGCGTTTCTGAATGGTGTCGGTAAAAGGGGAGGGCAGGAACAATTGATCGTCGTGAGAAAAGCCGAGACGGCTGAGTGCCAAGGGAAAACGCACTTTCACGTTTTCGCAGAGCTCTCTCACGCCCGACGTGGGACAGATTTACAGCAATTAAAACGTGCGAATCCGGGGAAATTTCGTTTCGCGGCTCCGGGATCCTCTCCATTCGAGAATCGCGCCGAGCTTCGTTAAAATCATTGTGGAAATCTGGAACGTACCACGACGACGTGTCTCCCCAGACGCTTTTAAACGGGCAAATAACGAACCCTGATGTCTTATTTCCATGGGAGTGCCGGCTATCAAACAAATTACGATTGACAGCCGAGCAATCTTCCTAAGTGCGTCATTTTCCATTACAACGTTTTCCACGTCCCTCAATTTTCAAATCTCCAAAAATACTTAAAACTCTGAAACCTGTCTCCAAGTCCCAAATTGTCAGAATCTCAGAAAAATCAAATTAACCATACCGTTCTCTAATTTAATCCGAAGTCAAGGACATTCTATGCGAAGTACATGCAATTAGAGTTCTTTGGTAGAATCAAAAAGAGCAACCTCCGATCACAAATCATCCTAAACCAGAGGTTGGCAAGCTTTTGAGTTGGAAGAATAAAAAATTACGATTTACAAAACTTCAAAGCTTTTAAAGAGCCACAAACTTTTGCCAACAATAAATAGTACTCGCATAAATAAAGTTTCTTGATAAAAAAAAAATAATCTATTTTTTCATATAATATAAGTAGTGTTTTTCACAACAAAGTAGATAATATATATATGGCAATGTTAGATGAGTTTTTTTTTTTGATAAAATAAATAATATTTGCGTATGGAACTGAAGGGCGCGGTAATTCGATGCGTTGCGATTCCAGCGCTTGGTAATTCGACGCGTGGTAATTCAATGCATTGCAATTCCAGCGCGTGGTAATTCGATGCGTTGGAATTCCAGCGCGAGGTAATTCGATGCGTTGCGATTCCAGCGCTTGGTAATTCAATGCGTTGCGATTCTAACGCTTGGTAATTCGATACGTTGAAATTCCAGCGCGTGGTAATTCGATGCGTTGGAATTCCAGCGCGTGGTAATTCCATGCGTTGCGATTCCAGCGCGTGGTAATTCGATGCGTTGGAATTCCAGCGCGAGGTAATTCGATGCGTTGCGATTCCAGCGCTTGGTAATTCAATGCGTTGCGATTCTAACGCTTGGTAATTCGATACGTTGAAATTCCAGCGCGTGGTAATTCGATGCGTTGGAATTCCAGCGCGAGGTAATTCGACGCGTTGCGATTCCAGCGCTTGGTAATTCAATGCGTTGCGATTCCAGCGCTTGGTAATTCGATACGTTGAAATTCCAGCGCGTGGTAATTCGATGCGTTGGAATTCCTGCGCTTGGTAATTCGATGCGTTGGAATTCCAGCGCGTGGTAATTCGATGCGTTGGAATTCCAGCGCTTGGTATTTCAATGCGTTGCGATTCCAGCGCTTGGTAATTCGATGCGTTGGAATTCCAGCGCGTGGTAATTTGAGGCGTTGGAATTCCAGCGCGTGGTAATTCAATGCGTTGCGATTCCAGCGCTTGGTAATTTAATGCATTGCAATTCCAGCGCGTGGTAATTCGATGCGTTGGAATTCCAGCGCGTGGTAATTCAATGCATTGCAATTCCAGCGCGTGGTAATTCAATGCATTGCAATTCCAGCGCTTGGTAATTCGATGCGTTGGAATTCCAGCGCGTGGTAATTCGATGCGTTGGAATTCCAGCGCGTGGTAATTCAATGCATTGCAATTCCAGCGCGTGGTAATTCAATGCATTGCAATTCCAGCGATTGGTAATTTAATGCATTGCAATTCCAGCGCGTGGTAATTCGATGCATTGCAATTCCAGTGCGTGGTAATTCGATGCGTTGCGTTTCCAGCGCTTGCAATATTAGATAATTAGTTTTTTTTTTTGATAAAATAAATAATATTTGTGTATGGAACTGAAGAGCTTGCCGATCCCTGTCCTAAACTGATGTACGAATCAAACGTGTTCGTTGTCGCGTGTTCAAAGATCCATTCTCTCAAATTTACTGCTATAGTCGCACAATACGAGCTGCCAGTTCCCGCTTATCTCACGTGTCATACGCGTTGTTACTGATACCACGTGTGCTGGATTCCCTTGTACCGATCGGCTGATCCGAACGACGACCTGCCTTAACAGCCATTTCACAAACGATAAACCATGACACCGGTTCAGCCATTGTCGACGTTCATTTCGCTTTTTTATTCCCCGTGCAATTTGTGTCGTGACACCGTCTCGAACACGTCGAACCCGACAAATTAGTACTAAACCTAAGCTGAAAATTCATCCTCCGATGCACGCCGATAAACGGCTCGTGATTTATTCGACGTTCAATCAGGGAACGTCAATCTTCGCGAGATGGAATTACGGGGGATAAACGATTTAAAGGTTTCGCTTCTTCGCTCGTCAAATTGTGGGAAAAGTGATCCCCGCTGAATCTCGTTATCAGACACGTACGGATCTTTACTTACGTAAAGTTGCTTGCGTAAGATATTAATTATATATGTAAAGTTAACAATTACGAATATTTACAAATTATTAGATTGAATCAGTCAATACCTCCGTGTGTTCATATTTGACTTACAGCTCTCTGCTGAGTTTCTGTCTTAAATTAAAAGCCTTCTTTACTTAACCAACGTAAAGAATGTAAAAGTTTATCAAGGCAATTACGAGCAGACAAATTCCATCTGTTTGAACGCGTAATTAGCCATAAACAGGAGATCAAGTATTGACTCGTTAAGACGAGAGGTTCGAAACATCTGTCCGACAAACGCGAAACCGTGATCGGTGGCGTTGGTGCACGTAACCGGACAGAAATGCCGCAGGATCCAGCTGTGCGCGGTTTAAAATTCATACGAAGCGAAGTCAAGGCAGACTTGACCCACTTAAAACTGACATCGAACAGTGGCTTCCGTATTTGGCCAACGTGTGTCTAGCCGATGCACTACTCTCTTCATTAAATTCGCAGCGAATGGACGACCCCGGGGACTTCGAACAGGTCCAATTTAGCCACTCCGTTGCCGCGTATTATCTCCGCTGAACATCTGGCATGAGTAACTTTAACGCCGTTCCAAAACTCCTCCGGCCTTATTATTACTGGGCTGTCAAGTCGAATAAATTTTCGGAATGATAGATACGGGAAATTTTAAAATAAAGATATAAAAAGGGATGTACGGAGTTTGATGTGTCAAGAGATATAGCAGACTTAGAAGATCAAGGGAATTTTTATATTGTCAAATGTAGAGGTCTTAACATTCTCAACTACATTATCCCTAAAGAATTAATTCTTAATTAATTAACCCCTTTCCGTGCCATTTATTTAACAGATGCGTCAGTCAAGACTAACTATAAAGGCCATAACATTAAAACGAACAAAGAAAATTAAAATGTTGTGAATATTTTATATTCAGGGATCCTTGATAATGCAACTTATAGTTGGACCTAAATTTCAAGTTGAAGAATGCTCAAAGTTTGAGTATGGTTTGTCACATTAGAGCTGTATGTGCGTCACGAGTGAGACTCGTCAGAGTACGGGAAGGGGTTAAGAATGTACAGTTACTAATCTTCAAAAAATTAAATATTATTGATAAAGTGTTAAAACATGTGCAGATATAATTTTGCAAATGATACGAAACCGTTTACGAAGATTTTGATAAGCCGTTCCATTACAGCGACAAACAGTTGAAATCCACGTGACAGCAGGTAGAAACACGCGGTACTAGTAATTAGAAAAGTCAGACAGCAGAAGATCCTAGGTATCTCCTTCTCATTAGTAGGACCAGTTTGTCATTAACCCTCCGCGTTTTCCCCCCTATCCAGAGCATTCTCTCTCGTAATTTCGTCCCACCTGTCGCCCACCAACAGACAATTATTACGCCCGTTTAATACGAATTTCAGATCATTTAACGCGCAACTTGGAAACCTAATTCAAGCTTTCCATTAGACGCGACAGGATTTCTCCACCTTTCTTTCGACGAAGTGCCACGGTAAATGCACTGTATTCAACGAACATGAACTACGACGAACTCTATTTCAGGGATCTACTTCTCTTCCGCTGCGAAATTCAAAGTGAATTTCTGTAAGTGGGAAATAAGAAATTGGAGGAGTTAAACGGTTGCTTTCGTTTGGCGGAGAGAAGTGTTATAATTTTCTCCTGTTATTCTGTTATAGAATTTTGTTATTATACTGTTTTGCAAATTTTATTATTTCACTGTTGCAGTATTTTATAATTTTATTATATTACTATTCCATTATACTTTTGTAGTATATTTTTTTATAATTTGATTCGAATAGAATCAAATAATATATTTGATTATATATATTTATATTTGATAATATATTTGATAATATATTTTCGAATAGAATCATTTTACTGTTCTACTACGCCGCCATTTTACTGTTCTACTGCGCCGCCATTTTACTGTTCTACTACACTAAGATTCTATTATATTACTAGTCTGTTATACCACTATATTGTCATTCTACTATTCTGTTATATTACTATATTGTCTTTCTAATGCTCTATTATATTACTCTTTCACTATGCTATCATTCTGTCACTCTACTACACAGCTACTCTATGATTCCACTACTTTTCCATATTATTCTATATACGCAAGTAAAGTGTGTCCTAGTCAATTTAAAAAAATTCATTCACAACGATGAACACATCCCAAATAAAAATCTCTACATCCAAAACGAAGTTGCAAATAATTCAAAATAGGCATCTATCAAACTTGTCAAAAATGAAAACCACAAGAAATGACTAGGAAAAAGTTTCATCGTCGTTATCACGCATTCGTCCATCTATCAAGTGGCTCTTGTCAAGTGTAAATAATTCATGTAGATTTCACGCGGACATCATCGGGTGGGTCTAACTCGTATCCCGCGGGGTGCAATAAACGGTGTCTCCTTTTACTGTTGCAGGTAGAATGCAGCGATACGGGACGCGGCGGTGCTCGTCCGCAACGAGGCTATGAGAAGGCTGAATGGAGGCCGAGGAAGCCTCAGAGCCCCCTGGGGCTCCGACCAGTGTTCCCTCGTCCGTGTACATCGAGATCAATCGTAGCCGCGCCACATCGCAGCCAATCTAGACCCCAGCTAATATCCGCGTAAACGCGAGGCTTTCCACAGCTTGGATCCGTCGAAACCTCGATTTTGATCCTCCTCTCCCCCCCCCCGAAGCTGAGAGTTTCCAACGAGAGACCGTACCTAATATGAGACCGTGGCCAACGAGCGAACACGCGATCCGACTAATCGATTGAACGACACACCGAGAGACGTCGGAATGGCTGCACCGGTGATAGAGAAGAAACGGTTCTTCTGCCGTGAATGGGCGTTCATCAAGCTGTCCCATTGTCTGGAGCAGAGGCCGGCCTCGAAGACGTGCGGTGCTCTGATCGTCGGAGGACCAGGAAGCGGCAAGACAGCTTTGTGCGCGGAATTAGCGTGGCCGTCGACCGGCGCCAACGCTAAACACCAGAGGTCCTTGAACAGGAGACTGCTCGCCAGGCACTTCTGCCAGGCAAGGAGCGAGGCATCCTTGTCTCCCGCTCAGTTCGTCAGGTCTTTGGTCGCTCAGCTACTTCAGGCTAGCTCCGATGGCATTCATAGGTTCGTGAAGCATGTTACAGACCAAAATCCTACCTAGGAGAGACTATGACCATTCTATACAGACTTTAAACTGTAGCTATATCTTCAGAGTCGACTTTGAAAGATCAAAATTATAGTTAAAGTTTAAGAGGATTTTTTGGAAACTCTAAGAATATTTCAAGGAGATGTGGAAGCTTGTAGGTTGACTCTGGTACAGACAACCTAGATCTATAGACAAGATTTTAGGAGAATTATATTCAGCTTCCAGAGCTATTCCAGATGGAAGACTCCTAGATTTTTCTTGATAGATCTTAAAGTATTTCTAAGAACTCTCCCTAAGCCCTCCATAACCCTAAATAATTTATATCCACACATCCACAATTGAATCATATTGTCCCACAAATATATTAATAAAGAAAAATTGCGAAGAACAGAAAAGTAATGGCGTCCGTTTTCACAGAGCCTCTCCAAGTTCGCCAACTCCGAGCAACGCCACAACCACCACCACCACAACAGTTCCTCTAACTTCGAGGGAGGCCGTGGCAGAAGCGTACGCCGAGAAACTGAGAACAGATCCGGATATACAAGCCGCCTTGCAGCCGGACGTTCTCGACCGAGATCCCGACGACGCTTTGAAGAAGGCTCTACTGATACCCCTGCTAGAGGTGGAGCCACCGAAAAGTTGTTTGTTCTTGTTAGTCGACTCGATCGACGAAGGACAAACGCTTAATCCCCCGCAAACCGGTACCAGAGACTCCAGAAGAGACAACGAGAACGTCAGTAGAACGATCGCTGAACTACTAGCCAATCATCACCACTTGTTTCCACAATGGCTGCTGCTGGTCTGTACCGCTCGACGTCAGAGTAAAACGATCTCGAGGATGTTCACTGGCTTCAGAAAGATCTCCTTGGACGATCTGAGGAAGTCGCAGGTTGTTCGGGATGTTCAACAGTACATTCTGGCGCGGTTGGATCAAGAAGACGCTCTGAGGTAGGTTTTCAGTTGAACGGAGTTGTTACACAATGTTGTAAAGAATTTGAAGAATATATAGACTGTAATCGCTGGAGCATTGTTGTTACTCAGCAACAAACTCTCTTACTCTGTTACTTATTGCTGTATTAGTTTATCTTTGATCTAAAGTTGTCTGTCGATTTTAGGCAGCACATCTCGCGCGACACAGCCGAGATGCTAAACCAGCTGCACATCAAGAGCAACGGTTGTTTCCTGTACCTGGAGAAGGTTCTCGACGGCGTGGCCGAGAACTTCATCGTGCTGCGTGAGGTCCGTGAGATACCAGGCACCCTGAACGGCCTCTACCTATGGCTGTGTCAAAGACTCTTCAGCAGAAAGCAATTTGCCAAAGTACAACCGCTGTTGAACGTGATCCTAGCCGCGAAACTGCCGATCACGCAGGAGATCCTGTACAAGTGCGTGAAGACCGCCTGCGTCAGCATCACCATCGAGGACTTCAATAGGCGCTTGCACCTTCTGCGAAGAGTCATCTCCGTTTCGCGTGCTGGCGCCCTGATGCTGTTCCACCATAGCTTCGCCGAGTGGCTGCTCGACGTGAAACACTGCACCCAGAAGTATCTGTGTTCGGCCATCGAGGGACACGCCATGTTGGCTGCTTATTACACTCTTCGCGGTCCGGATTTGAATCCCGACGAGATCTGCGTGTTGGGTCAGCATCTACAGCGAGCCATAACCAGCGTGGCGACAACAAACTGCAATTTGGACGTGCACACGCTACAGGTGCTCTGGATGATAGGCAGCGGGGCACCGATCGAGGATTGCTATCTGGACAGCTCCGAATGCATCCTCTGGCCTAGGCAGGAAGTGAAGCTCCTCAAACTACTGATCGACGCAGGTGCCAAGCCATCCGAGAAGGTCGTCGAAGACGACGCCAGCAAGGATGCTGTTTCTTCTAGTCAGGTCCGTTGACTAGAAATTTCATGATTGACCCTCATAAGTTTATATTGTCATTGACCTTATCTCTTACTTCTATCTCTTTCAAATGGCGTATGATGTCTGATTGATAACGGTCGAGATAAGATTATCAGTGAAATTTGTATAACGATTATGTGGTTTTTTTATAAAAGGTCTCGCAAGATGTGAGCCCTATGGATGAGTCTCCAAGCGAGCCATTAACGGAACTACTCGGTGAAAGTGGAGACATCAATCAAGCTGATTCTTGCGGACGAACAGTGCTGCACACGCTTGCTGCAGACGGTAATGCATCTCTATTGGAACTCGCTCTGGCAACGTGTCCCCAGGTAAACATTGACAATTCTTAAAAGCGTCTTAACACGTGCTTCTCTAGCTCTTGATTGATCAATTATTCGAGTAATTGTATTGCACATAACACTCAGCTAACTGTGAAGTAAACTTATAATTTTCATCATTAACGTATTATACCACTTTTTATTGTACACATAACAATGCTTGATAGTTTTACCCACATAAAGTGTACAATTTATGTAACATTCATTAATTAAATAAATAAAAAAAATTGGAACAATGTATATGTTTGAAGTATATTTTTTAACCACATAATTTTTCAATTTCGCAGGCAAAATTGGAAGCCACCGATCGTCACGGTCAAACACCCTTGAACCTTGCTGCCAGACACGGTTACGCAGACGTGGTCAGAGTACTTTTGGCTGCTGGAGCTTGTGCAGATCATGCTGACTGCGATGGGTGGACTGCCCTTAGAGCTGCTGCTTGGGGTGGACACACTCAGGTGACCATTTTATAATAAACCAACATTCGATCCAGCATTGTAATTTCACTGTAATATCTATTTGACCCTTTGAACGCAACATCTGTGCACTGTACTGTCACACTAATTTCTATGTATTTTACATAAACCTTAACCTGTACATTTGTTTCTGAAGCTTATCATACTAAACTCAACTCTTAAGATGTAATTAACCCTCTGTCGAGTGCTCAAATTTAATTTCATTATTTATCTAAATTGCAAGCTCAAATCCAACAAACTCAAATAAAAATTTACTTTGCAACATTTGATAACTTGATGTGATAATGAAAAATTGCATGCATAAAGTTTTGAACATAAATATATATTACATTTACGTACATTAATGCATTCTTACTAAAAAATTTGAGACAGCACTGTGAAAGATTCGAGGAAGGGTTAATTATGTCTGTTAAGTTGCACTAAACTGTATGTAATTAAATGTATGTCTGGCGTGCGGGGCGTCAGGACGAATAGGTTTCCAGAAATTGCAAGAGGTAATATAAAATACGAAAATAAAATCGCGTAGGTGGTCGAAATGCTGTTGGAGCACGGAGCAATGGTGGATTGCGCTGACTGGGATCAACGAACCGCTCTCAGAGCAGCTGCGTGGGGTGGCCATGAGGACATCGTTAAAGCACTTCTGCAGCACGGCGCCGACGTCAACAGAACGGATGACGAGGGCAGAACCGCCTTAATTGCTGCTGCCTACATGGGTCACAGCGAGATTGTCGAACACCTTCTAGACTTCGGCGCTGAGATCGATCATGCTGATAGCGACGGAAGGACTGCTCTCAGTGTAGCTGCTCTATGTGTCCCTTCCAATCATGGTTATGCAAAAGTTAGTTCTGCTTCTGGCTTTACTCGTGTCCATTTATATCCTCTCTGCCTGTTGCCCACTTATCTGTACCTTGATGACTCTTCTCCGTGATTCATCCAGAACTGTAAAACCTGAAAAGTAAAAAACATTTAGCAAGTACTGAGTTCAGATAAATTAACAAATTGGAAGCTCAAATCAGAGTTAATGTTTTTGGATGCGAATCATGTGCTGAAGAATGAGGTCCACATTGTCAGAGGTTGAAACACACTGTATCAGCTTTAAGTGTTAAGTGTGAACTATGTCATGAAAGGACCATCACTTCTAACCTAATATGCTAATCGTCAAATGTGGTTGCATCATTATGCAAGAGTTCATTCTGCTTCTAGCTTTACACGTGTCTGTACTTCAACTCTTCTCTGCCTCTTCATTCGTTATCTTTACACCTACTTTTCTCCTACGTCGTCTAGTTTTCTGTATGATTCATCCAGAGTTATAGTAAGCAGAAGAAGTCTGAATGTAGAAAAATTAGCAAAATGCTGAGGGATCTCAGATCACACTTAACACTATGTAAGGCTTTGAATGCAAGTCATGTCCTGAAGAATGAGATTCCCAATATTTCACTAGCACAAGCACAAAGTTTGAAGAATACATAGCATATTGAATGTAAACCTTGCCATGAAAGCCTCTAGATAATTAGCTTTAGCCTAGAAGGTATATTATCAAATGTATTTGTAATTAATTATTTGTTATTTTCTCGCAGGTTGTTACAATACTGTTGGAAAGAGGTGCCGCAGTTGATCACCAAGACAAAGATGGCATGACCCCGTTGCTAGTGGCTGCATTTGAAGGCCACAGAGATGTGTGCGAATTACTGTTGGAGTACGAGGCAGACGTGGACCATTGTGATGCCACTGGACGCACTCCTTTGTGGGCAGCTGCCAGTATGGGCCACGGATCAGTGGTCGCTCTTCTGTTGTTCTGGGGATGTTATGTTGATAGCATCGATAACGAGGGCAGAACCGTTTTGAGCGTGGCCGCCGCACAGGGTGGCACTGACGTTGTGAAACAGCTATTAGACAGAGGTATAAAAACCAGAATTTTTGTCTAGGATGAACAAGGACCTCTGAAAATAATGTCAGACACCCACTAAGATCCTAGATGAACGATTAAATTACACACTTATATTCTAGGTTTGGACGAACAGCACAGAGACAACTCCGGCTGGACACCCTTACACTACGCCGCGTTTGAAGGCCACATCGACGTTTGCGAGGCTCTACTGGAAGCTGGAGCTAAGATCGACGAAACTGATAACGATGGGAAGGGTGCTTTGATGCTGGCGGCACAAGAGGGTCACGCTACATTGGTTGAAAGATTACTGGAACAACACGGTGCCCCCATCGATCAACACGCTCACGATGGGAAAACTGCTCTCAGGTGATTCAACGATATCGCCGTTCATCTTTGAATAAAACGTCGCGACGTTGTTTCAATTTGCAAAATGACTTATGAAGAAACGAAATGATTGTAGGGTCGCAGCATTGGAGGGGCATTATGATACTGTCAGAGTATTGCTGGCTCACAATGCAGACGTGAACGCGAAGGACGCTGATGGCAGGAGCACTCTTTATATCCTTGCTTTGGAGAACAGGCTGGCGATGGCACGATTTTTGCTGGAACATGCGCGTGCCGATGTGGAAAGTAGAGATTCAGAAGTAAGTAAAAATGATATAGACTCTGCGGACCTAAATAAGTAGCCTAATTACAAGTTTAAGAGTACAAATGTCGTGTGATCTTTTAGGGTAGAACTCCTCTGCACGTAAGTGCTTGGCAAGGGCACGTGGAGATGGTAGCTTTACTGCTAACCGAAGGTGGTGCCAGTGTGAACGCCTGCGACAATGAGAATAGAACTCCTCTTCATTCAGCAGCCTGGCAAGGTCATGCTGCTATCGTCAGATTGCTGCTCGAACATGGAGCTACTCCTGATCATACCTGTAATCAAGGCGCAACTGCTTTAGGTAAAACTGTCATCTAATAATTAACCTCTCCAAGAATTCTTTTCAAGATTATAGCATTAGCATGCAACAATGTTTATGTGAATAAATATAAATTAGGTATTGCTGCACAAGAAGGTCATGAACACTGCGTACGAGCTCTCCTGAATCATGGCGCGGATCCGAGTCACTCTGATCACTGCGGTCGTAATGCTATCAAAGTGGCCGCCAAGAGTGGCCATGACACTGTGGTTAGGCTACTCGAGGAACATTCGGCTAATCAACGAAGTTTGAGACCTGGAATTAACGGAGGTTCGTTCATTTTATACATGTAACTTAGTGACCAAGTATCTTCACACTTATTACACGGTGCACACTATTGCATAGATACATTGAGAATAATTACTGCAACTCTTATAATTACTTTAATATATATTACTATCGTAGGTGGAAGTAGCAGTGCTACCTCAGTAACGTCAAACTCAACAGCAGAAACGAAACCATCATCCGCGATTCTGAATCCGCTGTCAACCCAATACAGTCCAGCTGAATCGCCAGATTCAACGAAGAGACGAAGCTGTGTCTCTCTGGGCAATAATTCCAGCAACAGCAAATCCAGCAGCAATCTAACCGGTAGCACGAAGAGCGATCAAGGGAAATTCAACCAGAACTCGATGGTGAATCAGGTAATCAAAGTAGGTAACACTGACGTTTCTTAATGCTTTTTTCCATTAACGCTGTACTTGGAGAATTTTCGACCTCCGATACCACTTCCAATGGGATCATCCATTACGTTTCATTAACTCTGCCGCATGCTTTTGTTCGTTCCGTTCTCACGCACTCGTGTACAGATCGTTTTTGCAATCACTTTTCATCGACTTTATTTCTCTCGAGTACAACCCTAACACATTCAAGACTTATCTTACCGAACGTAAATATTAAGGCGATCTATACACAAGCTTCAGACTTAACTCGCTGCACGAAAACCAAGGCATTATCTGACTCCTATAATTTTAGACACCATTATCTTTCACGCAACAACTACAACAATGCTCGAGGGGTGCGAAGAGTCGTCCGTTAAGCAAACTGTTGTCACCGTTGAAAAGCGAACCCCAAAGTCCAATATATGCTTCGCCGCCTCATTCACCGTTGAGCGACAGCCTTATACCGTACTCGCCAACGAACACCAGTCCACCGAGTGCTCAGACGGCCGCGAACGTGATACAGAGCCAGCTAGGGGTCTCTTTGTTGACTGCGAACAATCAGAATTTACCGTACAAAGCGCAGATCGGTGGATACAATCACACATCAGCGATTTACGAACCGATCAACATAAAGACCGAGATCATCGACAAGAACGACATCGGTAAACCCTTCGAACTCACGAACGAGATGTTAGGTTTGAGCGTCACGAAGGACAAGAAAAATGGCCTCGACGAGAAGAGAAACTCGGCTGATACCCACTTCACTAGGGACACCCACATGAGGATAATACTAGGGAACAGTGGAGCTGGTGTTGGCAGAAGCGTGAAACATACCTCTGAACATATGCCTGCCAGGTATGGTTTCTATCATTATTTAAATATTTATTTTAACAATATATTGATAGAAATAATTCTTTGCAATGTGCTTAAAATATAAGATTCACAATTTAATAGCAGTGGTGTAATCAAGTAACAAAATAGAAGAATATTAAAGTACACACTTTGTACAAAATGTGAACAGATATTTCTAAAGTCACCTTGCAAAGAGATTATTATACTTCATTGTAAATAAAAAGAATAATTTTTTAATTGAATTATAAAATAATTTTTGATTGCAGTGCGAGCAATGCTAAACCAAAGCGCAATGGACTGGTTTCCAACCCAGCCATGAGATTAGTAGCAGGTGTTAGAAATGGAATTGAGAATGCAACTAATAGAAATAAACCAATTACAACGCGAGTAAATGGATTTCAGTGGAAAGCAGAGGCACGAAAGGAAACACCTTTGTAGGGACAGGTATTAATACAGTTTCACTTTTAAGGGCCACAGAGAAAAGTATTTAATGCTAAAAACCAATGTAATTTAAACAATTGTAAAGAACAAATAAAAGACCTAACAAAACTTTCAATTCATATAAGATTGTATAAATGATCAGAGCAATGTGTTATATATATTTTATTTTACAATGCACCACACGATTTTCCATTATGCTTTATGAATATTATACAATATTTTCTATTGAATCATACACTTAGTATTAGAATTTAAATATTTCCATCCCTCGAATTTCGTTTGATCCAATTTTAATTTTGAAGATTATTGAATGACGAGTTCTTAAATATTTTGAGATATTAAATGATTATTGAATTTTATAAAAAATAAAATAGAAGTAGCTGATCCTTACACGTTGTAATTACAGCGTTCAGTTTTGGAAGTGGTATCAGTAGATCTTTGTATTCCTTTTTTACTAAAGCATAACTTATCGATTTTGCATGATCAAAAATAACTATGTATAACATTAGATTTTGCAATAAGACTAGGAATTAGCAAACGTGAGTTTAAAAAAAATTTTAATATTCTAATCTTTTCAGAATAACTGGTCTCACTAATCTCCACTTAAGTGTGTTTGTGTCATGTCGAGTTCATTTATCATTTACTTAATAATTAATTGTAATAAGTTGCGAATAAAATAAGAGACTAATCAAGATTATAATTTCTTTGACATAGGTTGTATTGTCAGAAGCACCATCTCAGCAGGACACTGGAATCCGTTATTGCGGTTGGCGAATCGTAATTACCAAAAAGCGGAAGTCAATAAATAAATTTTTCTCTTTTTATTTGAGCAAAATCAAATTACCTCACATTAAAAAATGAACGAAAAAGATTTATAAAAATCGCGACGAATATGAGAAATAAAGAAATGCGTACTATACAAACAACAAAACCAAATATTAAACAGCATAGAGAAGTATGTAGATCTAGACATGTAAACAATTACAAAACATGACTTTGTATAAATGTAACGTTAATAAAAAATTCTTTATTGATCTCACTAATACTTCATATAAACGGCGATGAACTAATTATTGAAACCTTAAGGATTGATAGTCATTGAGTTTAATGAAAGAACAATGTGTTATGAGATTTTTCCTTCAGAAGACTGGATGCAGATAAAATGCATAATGTGATGTTTTAATTGATTAACTCAAAGAATGATACAGAATTGTAAAGATATGTATAAATTATATTAAATAATTAAGAAAAAAAAAGTTATAGCGATACAATGTGAAACTCAGTTACAAATACGTAAAATTATGGCCTGAAAATTAAAAACGTGTGTAAATACACATCCTTCATGTATTGTGCACGATCATATTTATTATATTGTAATAGATGCAAAATAAATAAAAAGCAAAATATCAATACTACCGATTTATTTATTTAGCGTGACTCGTTTTTCACCGACGTAATTCAATGATGATATCCAATCAGAGCGGTTTTAGTTTGAAGAAAAAGTTTGCTGTAGCAGATAACAGTAGAACTCCCTTATAACTTCCATCATGATTATAAAAGAGTCATAAATACATCCACTGTCATAAGATATCTTTCCCAAGGTAATATCCACTATTTTTAAGTAATGTTCCTGCCTAACATTTTAGATAAGACGACAGATTTCATAAAGTCAGATTTTTTAGAAAACTGTGCAACAAAAAAATTTGTCTTGAAAAATCACTCTGGGTATCTGTATGTATCAAATATTCTAAAAGTTTACACTAAAAATATAATTCAAACATCTTGATACAAGTTTGTGATAACATACTGTACTCTCAGATTGTAGTAGATTATTCATTCATATAATTTTTCAACAAAATGAATCTATTAAAGAGAATATTGCGACAAAAATTAATATTAACAACTGTTGCTGGTGTGTGTGCTGGAATCACAATAGGTTTTTTTCTTAAAATCTCAACTCCTCAACCATGGACCAAAAGAAATATAATGTACCTAAAATTTCCTGGGGAACTATTTATGAGAATGGTAAATTGCTTAATATTACCTCTTGTAATGACTAGCATCGTGAGTTCTACTTGCAACTTGAAAAAATCAGGTAAACTTAAAAAAATTATTGTTACTTTTATTATAATATAATAGCTCCCTCTTAGACTGACCAATTTTCTAATATGTAGGACAGATTGGATCAATGGCTCTGTATTATTATATGACAACAACATCACTTGGAATAATACTAAGTGTCATACTTGTTCAAACAATAAAACCTGGTGAATTACTTAAGAACAAAAATATTATATCACAAAATTCAACCAAGTCTTCCATGACAGTGGATACAATTTTAGATTTATTTCGGTATCTTATTTATAATACATATGATGGTAAAATTTAAATACTCTTTCAAATATATTTATTTCTACTTTTTTTAATTTTATAGAAATTTGGTACCAGATAATATAATGAGTGCATGCTTATCACAGGTAATATCATTTTATTTCCCTAATTTTTGTTAAAATTATATATTCAAGTAACATAACATTGTTGCAGTATCAAACTGTATTAATAAAACCAAAAAATGAATCAGGTATGTTAAAATAATGATATAAGATAATGTCAAACATGCAAAATTTTAATAAAATATGGTTTTGTAGCTCCAATATATGACTGGAAAATAGATCATACAAGTATAATGGGAACAAATGTCTTAGGACTGGTATTCTTCAGTTTAGTTTTGGGCCTAGCAATTGGAGAGATAGAAGCAATGGGTGAACCTTTAATAAATTTCTTCCGATCTTTATCAGAAGCAATGATGAAGATCATGAGCTGGACAATATTGTAATATCACTTACTACATAATGAAGTAATGATAATGAATAGTTATAACATAAAAATTGATGTTATATAGGCTGGTACCAATAAGTGCACTATTTCTTATTTCTGGAAAGATTCTAGAAGTAGAAGATTTTAATAGTGTGATGCAAAGGCTTGGAATTTATATCCTAACTGTCTTCAGTGGATTACTTATACAAGGATTAATAGTACTTCCTCTAATATATTTCGTATGCACTCGCCAATCTCCATACAAAGTTATAACTAAGCTCGGACCAGCTTTCGTTACAGCATTTGGTACATCATCTAGGTAATTAGTTGAAATAATATTTAATATAGGATACCTGAAATTTATGTAATCGATGATATTTATAATATAAGCTAAATTCTTCAGTACAGCTACAGTCCCTGTAACAATATCATGCTTAGAACGCATTGGAATGCCTCCCAAAATATGTAGATTTATTATACCAATTGGTGCCACTATAAATATGGATGGTATAGCATTATACGAAAGTATTGGTGCAATTTTTATTATTCAACTGCATGGTTTGCAATATTCATTATTCAAAATCATAATAATCAGGTCTGTATTATGATCCTTTTTTGTTACAATTATCATATTAGATAATAATAGTAAAATGTATTGGAAACATTTATAGCATAACTTGCACGATATCATGCATTGGTGCTGCTGGCTTACCTAGTGGTGGTTATGTAATGTTAATAATGGTATTAAATTCTGTGGGAGTCCCTGTAGAAGATGTCTCGTTAATTATCGCCATCGATTGGTTTGTGTAAGTATTTACCATTTATATCTACATAATCGCAAATGTTCATTCATAATAATCAAATGTCATATTTTTAGAGATCGATTTAGAACGACTCTAAACATCGTAGCCGATGCCTTAGGTGCTGGGATAATAACTCATTATTATAACAAAAATAAGCAAATTCCCGTGCAGGAAGAAATGGAGTTGTGTACATAAGACGAGTTATCCATAAATTAAATTAAAATTATAACGTTAATCAAAATATATTATATATAAATATAAACTTACGATGTAAGCAAGAATTACACGAACGATATACTCATTTAATAAAATATTGATAAAATGTTTTATATATATCTATTTAAATAAAAATATTTTGAACTGTATTTATGTATAAATGTAATTAAAAATTTGTTTCCTGTTCCAAACTGGGAATACTTATTTAAATTATATCGTACTGAATAAATGGCGGGAACTTTTATATCAAAGATTCAAATATAAGAAATGATACATAGCCTTACAAATTTCGGCAAGCTTCAGATCTTCAAATAGTTGTGACATTTCTATTGTATAACATCATAAAAAATTACTTTTAATATTTTCCATCAAATTTTTCATTAAAAACATAGTATATCACTTATTTACTAAAAAAATCTCATCACTACTCGTTCCATCAAAGATCATACTCTTCACACGATGAGTTTTTTGTTCATTCTGCGCATACAGGATATGATTGGTTCAAATACGATTGGTTTCAAGAATAATGCGCATGCTCGGTTGCAATTTTCGCGATGCCAAATATATGTACCCAGTGATCTTTTACTTTGCATACTCTAGATTTAGATTACCATCTCTTTTCCCTACTTATATATTTTTGTTCACCCTGTATACAATGTACAAGTGAAAGGCGTATAATGCTGAAATTAGCTACAATGCGCGAGCTATGATCTCTCATTCACACCATTGAACGAGTAACTTTTCAGGGAACAAATGTCGATAATTTCCGGTGTTTTTAAAAACACTGATTTTTTCGATATAATACCAGTATTGTAAAATATTGCAAAGGGAAAAGAAAACTAAAAAACAAATAAACTGACAAAATAAAAAATGTCCAAAAAATAAACACAAATTTTAAAAATGATTATAATCATTGAATAATACAAGATTTTCTTCTCCCTAAAACATCTTTCGAGGATAAAATATAAGAGGAAAAATAAACCTACCTTAACCTAAACTAACCTAAAATATTAAATCGTAGCTACATTCAATTCAGTTTATGATGATAAAGTAGCGAAGGGACCTAGCTTATCTGACACACGGCTACAGCCAGCGACTCCTGTGACATTTTCTAGAAACGAAATCTCATCTATGTGAATACTGCATGTATAGGAGCGAGATTTCAGAATGGCGACTGTCTTTACTTAGGAGAGTACTTATTCCCGCCCAGAAATTGTGTAATTAACGCGTGTCTTTGAAGAGTTCCATGTGTTTTTCGTCGCATATTCACTGAAAATGATAATAGAGAATCCAGATCAATTCAAGGCGTGGCTCACAGCCGTCTTGGAGCCACTGTAAGTAGGCCAGCTTGTCCGAGTACAGTTTTAGCTGTATGTGTATGCATTTGATATTGTAAATGGCCGTACATGTGCTGTGCTTTACACCCCATGCAGAATTTTATTTACATGTATTACCTGACTGTTTCTGAATGATTCGTGATAGGTCATTTTAGTCCAACTGCTTCCATCACCCTTATCATGCATTGAACAACAACTAGCTCAATAATAATAGGTCTTTTAATGATCTGCTTCATCTGTGTTTCATAGCAAACATTTTTCAGATGATTATACAGAGAGTATTTAACTCTTTGGCATTTTGTGCCACAATGTAAAGTTCATATCTATTTCCATGAAATACTACATCGTAAAGATACTTTTTGGTATATAAACAATCTATAAGAATTATTTATTTCATAAAGAGACTGTTGACAGTAATGAATAACCGAAACATGGTTTCATCTTTGTAAATGAATTATTGTAAAAACATTAACATAAAGATTAGGGTATCGTAAAGACTAATAGAAGTTTAAAAGGAAAAAATACTTTAATAAGTCATAATTTCATAAACATGTTGAATATGTTTAGGTGATCATTGAAAATATTTTCATTGATTTACAGTAGACCAGTTAAAAACTTGTAACTAACTTCATATATGGTCTTTGGATTAATATAATCATTCTTCTTGCATTTTGTGATCTTTATTGAAATTATATACTGAAATTATGTCATAATTATAAAATTTGCTCGTAACCATAATTATTGAGGGTTTAAAGAATTATACCATTATGATATCAAACATTACTTAAATTTATGATGGTATCTTAATAATTATAGATATCTATTTGTAAGGTTATTTAGAACATTATATTTTATAATGAATTGTAATTTAAATATTTATTTTTTAAATATTATAATAGAAGGTAATTATTGTGTTTAATTTTTTAGTTGTGATGCAGATCCTGCTGCATTAGCAAAATATGTATATGCTCTTGTCAAGAAGGACAAAACTCTGGAAGAGTTGCGTGGTGGAATGGTTGAACAACTTGATGTATTTTTACAACAAGGTATGATTATATTTTTATTAAAATAATATCTATAAAAATGATTAATTAATTATTTTAGTTCCAATATTAATATTCGTTTCTTTTTTGTAGAAACCAAAAATTTTGTGGAGTTACTGTTTAAAACATTGGAAACTCAAGAATATGTACTACCACCAGCAAAGAGTGATCCAGATGGTGGTGGGACACCTCCAGGTGTAAATCCACCACCACCTGCGATGACCACAGAAAAAGTAACTGAAAGTACAATTCCAATTACTTCTGTGAATACAAATCCTCCTGCTCCCCTCCAAATGAATGGATCTGCACCTATGACAATAGGTAAACGTGAAACTAGGAAATCAGACTCTGAAAAAGTTGACAAAGAAAAAGAAAAACGTTCCCGAAGTCGGTAAGTTCTATTTTTATTAGCGTTTAGGGCCATATAGCGAGACTTCGTGGTATTTTAAAATATTTATTACGTATGTTAATAGAAGCGGCCGAATGAGGTCCAGAACAAGGTCACGTTCACGTTCATGGGAAAGGGACAGACGTCGATCTAGAAGCAGGGAACATATCCGACGTGATCGAGAACGTGATAGGAGTCGACCATGGAGAAATGAATCACCACCAAATACACGACGGCATGATAGGAGGTCCATACAATGTTTATATTAAAAGATGAAATATTCTGACTCATAACTTTTGTTATTCTTTTATAACATTAATTCTATTTTCAATAGACGAAGCAGGAGTCGTAGTACATCACCAATACGACCAAGGATACGAGATGGTCCTGATAACCGTGATCATAGAGCACGATTTAGGAACAGATCTCCAACACCTCTTCGATCTAGATCTCGATCGCGATCGTTAGATCGCAAGAAGATAGACCGGTCTGAAAGAATGGAAGTAGATCGAACAGATAGAATTGAAGGAAGTCCTGGTGGTGGCACACCAACGCAAGATAGTAATCATGGAGACGTAGACATGAGGCTGTCTACTACTAGTCAATCAATTCAAAGCGTTGTTGCCGTTGCTTCTAGCGTTCCGAATAGCCAGCCAGGATTTCAAACGAAAAGGAGGTGCAGAGATTTTGATGGTTCGTACCGTTTAAATTGTTAGAAATTAATCAATAAGTTGTACAATATTATAAACTTAAAAATATGTTCTTGCAGAGAAAGGATATTGCATGAGGGGAGATCTCTGTCCTTATGATCATGGTACAGATCCGGTTGTATTAGAAGATGTGGCTTTAAGCCGGGTCTTGACTTTTGGTCCCCATAGTGCTCAAGCACCAGGAACAGTACCTGTAACAGCCGTACCAGAACCACCTCCCGGACCTAATGGAAATGCCCCACCGCAACACCTTCCTCTTGCAAGTTTACCTCCTCCCCATTTAAGGAATCAACATCATTCTAACATGGGTAAGGTTGTTTAAATGCAAAGCTTAATGTTTACTTTTGCAAACAAAAAATCATGGAACTGAAAAATATTATGAATAGGTTAAAGGTTGTTTTTATGTTTACTTTTTTTGCTTAGAACATTATTAAAAGTTTGTGACGTAAAATAAATGTTAATAGATGCATTTGCTGAATATAATCCTGATGCACCAAGCATGGAACCACGAATGCCATGGGGAAGGCATCCCCAACCAGGACCTGGTATTTATGGTAGAGGTCAGAGGGAACTGATCAGCGTACCAGTAATTCCGCATACAAATTCTTCTGAAATAACACATACCCAAACGAATCCATTAAAACGTAAACAAGCATTTGATTTCAATCGTCTTGGACCAAAACAACGAGTGGTACATAATCCAGCTAATTGTTCTCTGGAATTAAAAAAAGTCCCACGTAGCCTGAACAATATAACCCAATTGAATAATCATTTTTCAAAATTTGGTAAAATTGTAAATATCCAAGTTAATTTCGGCGGAGATCCTGAGGGAGCGTTGGTTACCTTCCAGCTACCAGCTGAAGCAAAGGCTGCATACAGAAGTACAGAGGCTGTGTTGAATAACAGATTTATCAAAGTGTTTTGGCACAACAATGTTAACAACAATGCAGCCGGCGGCGCTATTGAAAATGTGCCACCAGGTAAGCTGATATTCTGAATTGTTAATTATAGGCTTTTTCGATCGTTATCTAAAGATGTGTGGGTAATCGAATATCCTTCCGAACCTGCCCGACTGCACCCGACACTACCCAAGCCCTAATTATCGTATACCCGCACATTCCTAGTTATTTGAAACATTTTATAAGCATTTTAAAATATTTAATATTCAGTGTAACACTATTTTACTTCTCCAGGTTGCCGTCCATCTGTGAAGGAAAGATTAGGTGCTGCTGTGAACGTGCCAGCGAAAACCGAAGAAAATGAATATATTCCCACTCGTCGTTCGACCGAAGAACAAGTTACGCAGACTATAGTTCCCACATCACCAAAAACTACCACTGTTCCTACACGAGAAGAAAAAGTTCTCGCAATAAAAAAGACACAAGAAATATTAGCTGCTAAGGAAACCTTAAAGAAAAAGCAAGAAGAGAAACGTAAAGAGGCGTTAAAATTAACGGCCGATTTGCGTAAGAGAAAACAAGAATTACTAGATAAGCATTTGATAGAGATACGAGCTTTGATCGACAAAGCCGAAAAAAATCCAGAACAGAAAGATGCAATTATGGCAACGATAAAAACAATGCAGCAATCTATTGACAATTTGCGCAAAGATTTAGCTGCAAACGGACAAATCGGTGGAAATAAGACGCAGGTTAAATCCAGAGAACAAACGCAAAAAGAGATTTTAGACGCCGAGTTAGATTTAATGACTGCACAACAAGAGGGACAAGACGCTGGGGAATTACAAAAGAGATTAAACGAGCTGCGAGCTCAGGCTGCTGCATTGGGTTTAAACACGGGCCCAGCTGTCGGTAGAGGTACAAGATCCAGTAGAGTTATACGTGGTACTCATGCATTATCGTACAGGGGCCGTGGTAGAGGTAGTTTTACTCATGTTTCGGTAGATCATAGACCGACGAGTCTTCTAGTCTCTGGTTACGAAACCGAAGAAAAGGCTGAAGTTTTAGCGCATTTTCAAGTAAGTAAATTATTCTTCATCATAATTGTTTTCATGTACTAGTTTTTCTAATTCATTTGGACATTGCGTTACAGCAATTTGGAGAAATAGTGAGTCAAATAGTAGATGACGCAACGCCTTCGATTGTAATCAATTATAAATCAAGGAAAGAGGCCGAGGTGGCTTTAGCAAAGGGACGCACATTTCAAGATAGATTATTATCCATAACATGGGTGTCCGGGCATCATTTACATCGTGGGGGGAGCGGTAGTAATACAAATACGTCTGTACAACTTACCTCCCGTTCTGAACAAGCACCACCTACCACCGATGAAGATGTTGATTTGGAAGTGAGTTCTTCATCAATACTGTAAAAAGCATAACATGTGTGATACGTCGAGACGTATATTTCTAAATTCCTATATTCCCAGATCCTTAGATTTCTAGAATCTGCACCTTTCTAAGTCTCAAAATTCCGTAGTTCCAAAGTCACAAAATTCCAAAAGCCTCAAAGTTCCAACATGGATCACACTTTAAGAATTTCTGACCTAGACTGTTACATACTAGGAACTGGTATTAGTCTGTTTCACTAATTATTGATAGGTGTTATTTATCCTAATTTATTTTTATAGTATTTCAGTTCATTAAAATGTTGATTTATAAACTTTAACAGGGTAACGCCGAAGCACTGCTTCTTGAAGAAAACGAAGAGGAAGAGGATGAAGATGGCGAATCTCGAAGTTGGCGGCGATAGCAGGGTCAGCGATATTCGTGACAAAAATTTGGTACCAGCTATAATGACTGTGTAATGACCCGGGCAAAACAATACGTGCCCACCACTTGCGCCATTACTGCACTGTCGTTTGATGCATCAAATGCCATGATTTTCACGAAAAAATCAGGTTATGAGCTCATACACGTTATCATGAGTGTTACACTATTTGTTAATATTATTAAATATATACGCGTGCGCATTATATCGGTATTATAAAAAATCATACCGTACCGAGTTGCGCGTTGCAAAATAGAAAACTGATATGCAAGTTTACAACAAGAAAAAAAACTAACCAAATTTATCCCATTATTTGTAGAATAAAATCGCTATGTTTTGTATGGGAAACATCTTATTCTGAATTCAGTCCTTTTCTTTCGTGTGTAGTACTGTGAATTGTCTACTGTTATTTCTTTTAAGATATAACTATGATAATTGTAGCCAGACTTCTAGAATAAGTAGATACTTATAATTTCAAAAATTTTACAATCGAAAGTGAGGAAACTATATTTATAACTTGTAAGATACAAATACAATTTATTATATAATTATCACGTAAACATATAGCGTACAACGCTTCGAGTAGTGTAATTGGTTTCTCCTTTTTCTTTTTTTTTTTACTTTCACTTAATATGTACTATTTAAAATTATTTCTGTAATGATGTACAGTGTAATGTATCATTGTCACGATTTCCTTTTGTCAAATGTTAATGAAATTAAGTTGATTAGAATTGAGAACTTTATTCGTGCATAATTTTACACTAGTGTTTTTTAATATACACTGAAAAAAAAGTAATTGATGTAATTGTTACATACAAATTCTTAAGATTAGTTTCCAAGGTAAGTATTGAATTCTGCAATAAATGAATTTCGTGTACACTCTGTGTGAACTTAGAGAAAAAGAAAATCACAGACTATGTTTTTAATGCCTTCGGCATTTCGATATACATAGAAATAAACTTATTTGATACATTTTGAAAATAATTCTAAGTAAAATCCTACCCGATGTTTCATTAAGTATTTTATTTTTAAATGTTAAACAATGTAGGTGATAATTTGCTTTTAAATGTTACATTCTAAAAAACGTTATCTACTTAAGAAATTCCTCTTGTTTAAAATTCGAACACTAGTTACTAAGGCAACTGTTTTATAAGAACTAGTTTTTTTTTTTACAAAAATTCGATATCAATTGAATCAACAAGAACGAAAAAAAATTTATTTATTCAGTCAAGAAGAAAATAAAGTTTTTACTCCATTCCTATGAAGTGTGTTTTCAATGTAGTAAACGTAGTATGTAAAACAATCACTTGTTTCTTGGTTCCATACTTCGATAATATTAAGCAAAATATTGTACAGTATTTCAGAATCAAAATTACTGTAAAAATAACATGTACTTTTTGTACTATATTTTAAGAGAGCAATGAATTGAGACATGTATTAAAAATCCCATAAGAGAATTAAAAATAAATTACATTAAAAAAATAAATGCTATATGCATGCAATTTTAAACAAAAAATAAAATGTATACAACATCATTTAAGTTTGTCACATAAGACTTTTTACATTACGGAGATAACCAGCTAGCTAATAAACTACCCAACAATAATTGTGCAACTGGTAGTACACACAATGGTAAGTTCACTGCTGAACTATGGGCTGAACCATGATAAGCACCACGTAAAATCCAACTGCCAAGGCCAACTGATTTGTGAGTACTTGTAAAAAGTGTAGCTAGTACAATATCCCGAGGCAACCATTGAGAGCACAAAATCCAACATAAGCAGCTAACAAAGAGTTGTCCCACGCAAGCTTAAACATAAAAGATACTAATGCCACACTGAGTTAATGAAAATTATATCTTTACAATTATTTCAAATCAATAATACTTTTACTACATGCAAATAAATTTATACAACTGTTACAACAATCATTGGTAAACATTTATCTGTTGTTAGTAAAGTTAGTATTACTACACTTACCTATTAATACACATAATAATACATCTGTAGCTTGTAATGATGATGCATCCACTAAAACAGCATCACAAAACCAGTGATATGCTGTAGCTAATAACAGCCCTTGAGAAAACCATGGAGACTTAACTTTGAAACAGAAATCATACTTTAAAATAATAATTTGAATTGCAATTCCAATAAGTAATGGTATAATTGTACTATAAATAGTTTCTTTAATGTTTACACCAACTAGAGGAGGTGTAGATGCTCCTAACTGTAACAGGAATCATATACATATAATCAGTGAATGAAAAAGATTTCGATTTTTATAAAGTAACAAATGTATATACATATAAATTACCACAAAATATAATAATATAGGAGATATAAATAACCCTCCAAAATGAGAAACTAATGTTATTACAATACTTGTTGACAAATCTGCTTTTGCTAATCGACATAGAACAAAACTTGTATTGAATGGAGGTGGCATGCAGTAAAGTACCTGGAATAAAAAGCTGATTCATGGCTGTTCTACAAGAATCTTTATTTTTACTTATTTACCTCCATTCCCTTTAACAGCCATATATTAACATCAGCATAAAGTAATAAATATACTCCAATCTTCATTAAAAAGGGCATTAGTATATATATAAAAATCATTGTAAATACTAGAAGGGAACCATTATTTAATGTTGAATATAGCGATTTAGGATCACATAATAAACCTGCTTCCAGATATGTTAAAGGCACAGCAAAATATCGGATGATAATGTTCCCATTAAGTATACCTAAAATATATGAAAAGAAATTTACAATATAAATGCCTTATAATAAATACAGCTGAAATACCATTTGTTTTGCCAAAGTGTGGTCTAATAGAGGCAAGTATCATACACAACAGCATTGATAGAAAATATCCATATCGATATAAAAGTTTGCTATGTTTTTTCATCTGTTGGTTTTCTTCTATGTATTTTAAATTCATATTTCCTTAATTTAATATATACCTGTAACGATTTAAATATCTTAATATGTGCTGCAATTTTACTATACTAATAGTAGTTGCATAACAAAGCAAATAAAATGTGAATAATAGAATGAAGAAATGTTGATAATAGTAAAAGGGATTCAAACCATTTTTGTGAAAATTAAATTATATCTGCCTACGAGCAAATTCAGCCAGTATAACATTTTTCTGCTTCTTCTTTGGGACAATTTCATGCTCTGTCTCCTTTATAAATATTGTACATGTGCACTTTAAGATGAAATACTATACATACTGCAATCCTATTTGAACATGCTTAAAGTGTTATGATTAAACAAAGCAAGCGTATCTTATCCTTTATAATATTATACTATATGTTTTAAATATAGGGTCTATAATCATTCTCTTACAAACTAATCTATGTCATGAATTTGTCATCAGCATTTCTGTAGAATATCAAATCAAAAAGATAGATGCATTTAAATTTAAGCATTATTTGCAAAATTTTTAATGTAAAAAATGCAGTAATATCTTTCTAAATAACAGTTTCCCTATGATACATATAAAATTACTTAGTTTTACCATTCATTGGAAATAAATAAAATGATGATTATTATCACTATTATTCTAATCCTATATCATTCAAAATGACTAGAAAAATAAGTGCTTGGTGCCAAGTAAAATCAATTCCATACTTCAAGGTATAATTATGTATTTACACGTTATCACGTTGATAGATAATTGATTATAATTTAAACGTTGTTTAAATTCAAAAATGTTGCACACAAAGAAATAAATTATTTGTTATATAACAAGAATTAAAAATTTGTGTTCATTACATTTGTCAACATTTTCCTAAAATATTTAACAAATTATAATATTATATTATACAGCTTCCGATGATTGAAAACTATTACATTTAATTAATATTCAACTATTAGATAATAAACAATATATTGTTTACTACATCGCATCAAAATATCTGTACGAATACGACAGAGAACAAATGACAAACAAATCGCAACGAAGAATGTAGTTGTCGTTTCACCACGCATGCGTGGTTAAAATAAATATTTTGAATCATATTACGTTACCGTGGCTAAAAAAATATTTTCTATTAAAAAATGGTAAATTTTTAACAAAAATTTACGTTCAGATAATGCAAAAATATAGGTAGTATTTAAAACTTTATAGTACATATAAATATTAAAGGATATACCCTTTCTCATTTAGACACCCTTCTAAATCGCGTCTAATAATTTCGGAAGCAAAGGTAATTAAGTTTAAATTACATACCATAAATTAAATGCTATCTGTACTACTAAATATAGTAGCAGCCTATTATATGACTTTGGTTGAATGTAAAAATCGAGAAATTTGAATAGGTCATATAAACTAATAATGAGCACATTAAGTGACCATTAAATGGGTCACGAATAAGGAAATTAGATTATCCGTGGGAAAAATTGACTATCCAAGTCTCCATATTTCAAACTTTGTATTTGATGAAGGATTTGTAATGGTAGGGAAATACTTAGTGGCATGCATGGCAGTCTTTGTAAAAGGAACATACTGAGACTGTACTGTATTGCTAAAAGAAATATAATAAGGGTTTGATACATTTTATATTTACATTGTTCTCCATTTAATATTCTGAAACATCAGTAGCTTTTAGTACATGAAAGTGAATAATCATAAGAGATTAGTTCATTAATTATCATTTATTATAATAATAATATTAATAATAATAATAATAATAATACAATAATAATATTAATAATAATAAGATTAATGAAACAACAGTTCACAGTGCTTGTAAACATGGCATATTACCGGAATACCTTACTGCCATATGTCGGGGTCTACCCTTTCTGGCACATATTTTCAAGCTTATACAGCTTGTTTATCGCTTATTCACATTTTTTTTTTCTTACAGAATTTCAATAACTTTTATACACAGTATGGTCTATGATTAAATACATAACATTGACTTGTAAACAAGGTTACACTCAAAAGAATTAGTATTTAACTGCATTACCTTTCAACACTGTGATAACATAAAAGAATATTTTTTTTTAATAGACCATAATTTAAAAAACGAGTTTATATGTTAAATAAAAGATACAGGTAGTTTGTACCGCAAACTACAATAAACAACTCATGATATAAAAAATTCTATCTAGATCTTTCTTTCTCAGTTTTTGTAAACAGTAATGCAAAGCATTATACATGCTATATATTTCTTTCCCTTTCTTTTTTAAATATAAACATAGAAATGCGTCGGTAACGCAAATATAAGAGAATCACATATCAGCATGCTCAGTGACACGAGAATATTAAATCAAGGTACAAAGACTTTGATTTTTTTATTAGCTAAATGCCAAAGAATTGTACATAGGACATCTAATCGACGATTTTTAAGGAACAAAGGTATTCGTTGAATGCATTTGTATGATACAGTTGAATAAACTACATCATGATAAGCCATTGTTCATTGTTATTCCTGATCAAGAAACACAATATGTTACAAAAAAAAAGTGAAGTAGAAAAATTCACAGAATGATCTGTCCAATGTGAAAAATTTGTAATATCTTTAAATTAGATACGTATTCGATAATGAATTGAATATATTTTTTTGTGAATTTTCATATTAGTAAATAAAATAAGAAACACCTAATCAGTAGTACCACCTATACTAGAAACGCGGGTTATTATACATCAGTATTTATCAAATATATATAATAAAAACACAAGGAAACATTGTATAATACGAATTTTAGAGCATGCCAAAGACAATAGGATTATAAAAAAATAGTATAAAAATAATTTAAACTCAAAATATTTACGTTCAGATTCACTCTTGAATCACTTGTGATTTTAAGAGTTATGAATTTCTTATATAAATTATACACAGAGTAAAATCGTAATTTTAAGGGCTAGGAATTATGCTTAGATGAAGTTCTATAATGGCAACCATGAGTTTTATTTAAAAAAAAAAAAAAAAAAATGATTATGTCATTGTATGGCAGTAAATAATATTGATTTTTCATTACTAATTTAAAAGATAGTTGTATATACTCCTAAAAGTTATTGAATTTAAGTTGTGAAAATATATAAAAATTATTTAATATGATATGTTAAAGTAACAGTCTTTTGTCTGAGTATGAAAATTGTAATAAATAAAGGAAAATAATTATTTGAACATTTGAGAAGAACTTGAAAGTAACAAATGATGGATAATACAGATTAGTATTATTTGTAAACATCAGACAATATACAACACTAAACCATTATACGTAAATATCTATTTATAAAAATATAATGCATTTGCAACAATTTGTTACAGTCTGTTGTTAGTATTCCCAAATTATTTCTTACAGAAATCCTCAAACCCAATGGAAAGAAAGAAATCGGAAATATCACATTGTCAAAATGTTAACTAGTACCTGATGTTAAAAAAAATTCCCTCCTCTTTATAATACTGATTAGTTAGACTAAAAAATGGTAATGTTTTAAAATGAGTGCATACCATAAATGTACAAAAGTACATAAGTAAAAACTTGTAACAAGAACAATCGAGCTACATAATACAATATGCAATAAAATTGTTCTTACTTTCCTGAATGAAACATATTCCGAAATTTTATATACCTTATGTCTTGTACAATCTAATAGATTAATGAATATTAGTAATAATTAGATTCTTCCAAAATCCTATACAGTTACTTTTCACCTTATACACGAGAAATGTATACAGATAAACAGTATCAAATTACTGTATTACCCATCTAAAAATTCAATTAGCGATGAAACATAAAAAATATAGAGTGAAAAAATTACCTGCTTATAATTTTCGTCTGCAATTCGTAACTTACTTTATTAATATAATATCTTCATCGCTGCAAGAGTTTACTCATAACTATTATACAATTTCACTCTGTGTAGCATTTTATTCTCATAGCAAATAGTGATCGCATTTTTTCACTTATCAACTAGAATTATTTCATATCACAATGTCAAGGCACTTAAAAAGAAAAGTTCTTTTTCCTTAAGCACCTTTACCCTTCTCCTTTAGTCCAACATAAACATAACACAGAACATTCAAAAATTTGTAGTGCTATTGCTTCGATTGACCTTTTTACCCACTACTCGAGAGGATGTTCTAGTTGGCGTAGACCTTAACTTATAGCCTCCGGCATTTATGTTATTATTAATTGCCGCTACGTTTGGGGCAATAGTTTTTAGGCATTTAGCCGCTTCTTGTAGTTGTTTCGATAAAATTTCATTTTTTAGCTTTTCTGCGTTCAATTCACGTCGAAGTTGTGCTTTCGTTTTGTTTCCAAATGGGCATAGTACTCTATGTTGAATGAGACATACTGCTGAAGGCCTCATTTCGGGATTTGGATGAACCATTAACTTGAATGAGAACAGAATTGTTATAGTATGCTTATACAAAGAAATTTTACAATGTTTATAGAAAGAATACTTACTTTCAGTAATTCATTGACATCACGACTATAATGAGGTAATTCTTTTAAATTTCCATTCCTAATATCATGCCATTCAGGCCCATTTTTGGGTAATGGACCTCCACCACCTGCTTCATAAACGGTTAATCCTAATGCAAAAATATCAGCTTTTGGCAAATGACTGAAGTCCTCGCGTAAAATCTCTGTCGGTAAATATCTACAATCTCCTTCTTCGACTTGAGGGTTATTAACAGATGTAACATGACCTAAATCGCCTATTTTATACGTAATTTCTTCTTCTACAGTTTCTTCTTCATCAAAACCATCATCTGCTGAGTCATAGTTGACTGCGAGTAACCTTTTTTCCTTTGAGATAAAAATATTTCCAGGTTTGATATCCATATGTACTAATTGCATACTGTGAATGTATCTTAAACCTTCAGCAACGTGTAACAACAGTTGTCGTATCTCCGCTTCAGTAAATTGTTTCTTTTCTTTTTCTAAATTGACAATTGCATCTGCTAAGCTACCACCATTACAATATTCATTCTGAATAATCATGTGATTATCTTCCGCCCAAGCAGAGTAATATCGTACGACATGCTGATGTTTGCCAAGAACAGCATGAGCGTATACTTCGTTTAAAGCATTCTTTTCATTAATACTTCCAGCAACTGGTTTAATACTTTTTTTAATAGCATAAATGCATCCATCTAATCGATTGATGCACTTGTAAACCGATCCAAATTCGCCTGTACCAATCAAGCCCAACTCGTGAAATTCCTGATGGTATCTGGGAATGTTCGAGTCTTGTAACGCTACGCGTTTTGTTGCCTGTTCGACTTCGTTATCTGAGTCTTCAGAATCAGCAAGATCAAATTTTGGAATTTGAATATCAGGGGAACTAGTATAAAAAGGACAATATAAATTAATGTAGTTATAAATATCTTAATATTATATATATAAGCAATATACACATAAATAAAATCATTTTTTATTTTATACTATATGCAATGAAACAATACTTATTTATCAAAACTTACCCATTCAGACTACGTTTAGACCTAGTGCGTTTTCTCGCAGTTAACAACATACCATTTGGTGTAAAAGGGTTTACATTTGCAGCTGGCTTATCAGTTTTATTTTGGTAATTACAGATTCTTGGTTTGTCTAATGAAAATAGTCTAGTACACTTGGTAGGAAATGGAGTATGTATTGTGCTTTTCTCCATTAAAGTTTTTGGGGTAGCTGGTGAGTCAAAAAGACGTAAAGCTCTCACACGTTTATATGGCGGACTACATGCCATTGACATTTTTTGTGAACAAACATTTTCACGAGGTGGAATTCTAATCCTTGATGTACCTGTAATAAGTATATTATCAATAACATTCATAAAATTTACTATCTATATCTAAACCCCAGAAACACATTGAAAAAGTAATATAATTTTGCTAGAATTATAATACACACTTTCTTTGTTTAGACGAAATAATTCATATCATTAGAAAGAGTAAAAAAATATTGTTTTTTTAAAGAAAGGAGATTTAACACATTCTGCCTCTGGGGTGCAGATATTTAGCTTATTCAGGCTAAAATTTGCATGCAGTTTAAAATATATTAATGCATTTTTAAATTATATCTTTAAACCCTTATTAGTACTGCACTGGTCTCTCATATTACACAAGGTTTTAATTCATATATAAAAAACGTTTTATGAACAGACATTTTATTTATTCATAATTGTATATCCACATATAATAAGTGTCACATAAAACAAGAGACCAATACATGACAATACCTTATATGTTTATGTCTACATGACTGGTCATTGATTTGTAGACAGGACCTCCTTTGAAGGGAAAGTACCATGGTCAATACTTAATTATATAAATTCCAAATATTATTTCCTTACCTTTTCTCCTTTTTACATTTATTTTTTTTAATGAAATTTTACTATTTCATAAAAACTGAACTTATGCTTAAAAAAATGAATAAAATACAGAAATTTTTTATCAATTTTACATAAAGATTAAATATGGACTTTCTTATTCGTATGTTAAAACAATCATTCATATATTACATAATATTGTTATTAAAAATGAAATGAATGTAAGTTTTTCAAAAATTGCATGTATTTTAAATATTCATATTTATCATACTAATTAATTAAAAACTCTGAGATAATATCAGTACACAGTTCATTTCTATTTACTGACAATATGTTATTAATTAATTAGTATGTATAAACTTGTACACATGATGTAAAACAATTGCCCAACAAAAATATCAATTTTCTCACACCATGCACCACTACTACTTTAAGTATGTAATAAATCTGTCAAAGCATATAAACAGAACTTGTAAATAAAGAATTAGAAATTGATAATCCAAAATAAAGACATTCAAGGCAGAAGATAACAGTATGAACTGTGGTCACACACAAACACTTCAATAACAAAGCAAACAGAATCTATCAAAATAACTTACAAAACTTATAGAGAGAGCTTCATAGATAGAGAGATATAGAAAGAAAGATGTATATAATCCTAAATTTAAATACTTACGATTTAAACAGCATCCATTACAACAAATACCAATGAGTTGTAACAAGCTTCTAATTTTTCAAACATAACCATCAAATCCGCGAACAAGACACAAAGATGGTAAATAATGATTCAAAATACGTGTTGCACTCAAGAAACATCATGTAAAAACAATACCCAAAGAGTTAAAAAATTGATAATCTTACTAACCTGTCACGATACTGACTGGAGTTTTGTTATTATTAATTAACACAGATTGATTGTTTTCACTGTCACTACAGTCCATGGTATGACTAAAGGATAATTTTCTCGGTTGAAGAGGTGGTGAACATCCAAGATCCTCTGCGGATGAATCTAAAATATCGTCAACATCACAACCGGAGCTGTTCGTACGACAGCTGATGTTCAGCTCCTCGTCCTGAATGTCGCACGCGTCGAAATGCAACTTTTGTGCAACTTCCATGACTTTAAATTGTCACCATAAGTTGTTGAGCATGCAATCGTCCTGTGTACACTGTATACGCTAAGGTAAAATCGATACTAATTAAGAAATCTCGTCAATTACGTTTGAACACGTTCATTCAAACAACGTACCACGCTACGTTCGTTATGGCGGGTGGCCCCGATGTTATTCGGGAAAATTGAGATCGACCAATCAGAACACGTTTTAAGTCTTGCTACCTATAGAATTGGATGTAACGCGTTCTCCTATTGGTTGCGGTTATTCACAATGGTAGCACATAGTAGCGTCATCTGCACACATTTTCAAGGGAGAAAGCATCCTCGTGAAATTCTAAAACTTATTCTTTCGAGCGTTTTACGTAAGATTGAAGGACGACTAAAATGAGCGATGATTTTTCAATGACTAATAGGCGAAAATAAGTTTTTTTAAGGTCCCCTTTGCTTTTCTTTCAGAATTCAATAATTTCGTATTCCTGTAACAAACAAAGACTAACGCTGTGTTATTATCATTAATAAGATAAATCATCAATATGTACACACATGCATGACACAATGGAGATCACAGACGATCGGCATATACGTATGCATGTGTATACTTGTCGATATTTTGATATATTATCCATATTTACCTTAAAAATTTAGAGATTAGGAAATTCGAAATGGTGGAATTTGAAGCTTTGAAGATTTGAATATTTAAAAATTTGAAAATTTAAAAATTTGAAATCTTCAGAATTTAGAAATATTTGAATATGAATATTTAGGAATTTGACAACTAAAATTTGAAATTTGGGGATTTGGAAATTTGTAGGTTTGAAAATTTAAAATCAATATTTATTGACAATATTGTATTGACAATACGTATTGATCGTGAAAAATTTGAAAGAATAACAATACTTACGAGATCATCTGAATAGAACGAACAAAATTACATCGATCTTTCAAGCTCCCAAAACAATGAAAACACTGTACAAAATTTGGTACAGTGTCATTAAAAATAAAATATTATTAAAACCAATAAACATATGGATTTATTAATTAGGACGACATAAATTTCTCTCAAATATATGTTATCCTCTCGAAAATCGTAAGATTCAGGAAACGTAGACAAAGAAATATGTGTTCCATTTTCCTGAATAAGAACAATGTAAAATATTGAATTTAAATATAAAATTCAATTGAAATCGCATGCAAACATGATATTATGCAATTAAGAAAGAGAAGATTTTCTTTTACGTCTTTGAAATAAGGGTATCGAAAAACTTACGCCAGCAAGGAAAATCTTTCGCGTCCTTACTCTATTCAGACAAAGAGCCCTTTTCGTGAAAGAAGTTTTACGAAGGCAGTGAAAGAATTTTTATCGAGCAGCTGCAACCTGTAGCGTTTGTATGGGAACATTTTCGGATGTGTTGGAGTCAGGGATGCTCGATGGTAGGGGTAACATAGTAGTTCAATGTGCGATATGATGGGAATTTTACTGCCTACGACGGGTTTTTTCTAAACGAGACTGTGCTTGTTTCTGTGGTGGGGACGCGAAGTTCTACGTAAGGAACTAAAACAGAAGATAGTCGCTTCCTCCTCTCGCGTGTCATTTCCAAAAGTTCATACAGTCAAAAAGGGAATATGGCAAGCGTGGAAATTGATGTCGGGGGTGATATGCAAATACCACAACAAAAACAAAAATCTAGTCAAGGGTAATTATTTAAAATTGATCAGAAATTTAACTTCAGGTATTCGCAATTTTATCTACAGGAAAATATGATAGTAATGGCAGTGACATTTCAGTAACAGATTTTGGTTATTTAACCTGTAATCACATATGTGAAATTATTATCACCTTAATATAGATCAGTATTTTAAATAATTTATTAAAATTTTAGTTTAATTGTACTGCAATTTGTATTTAAATTATAAAATATATAATACTAATCTTTCAATTATTTATAATTTGTGTTATAATTTAATGATGACAATTCATACTTTCTTTTTTTAGGCTTGAATTTTTACAACTACCACAATTTATCAATGAATATCCACAAGCTCATGAATGGATTGAACATAGAAAGGCTAATATCAGGCCATGGTCCTTATTCCTTAATTCAAATAATCTGAGGCGTCCACCTAACTTTCCAAGATTAAGTAAACGAATTATGAAAAATATTGAATATTTTCAGAGCAACTATTTATTTGTGTTCATTGGATTAATCATATACTGCTTGTAAGTATTATTGCATTGATATTATTTTTTGTCGAAATGTAATATTTTATTTCTTGAAAACAATGTTTTAAATATTAGGATTACTTCTCCATTGTTGCTATTGACTGTAGCAGCCTTTCTTGGAACTTGTTATAAAATTTCACAACGCCATGCTAGACAAGAATTTATGATATTTAATCATAAATTGAAATTAGCTCAACTTTATTGCTTGGTTGGAATGTTATCAGTACCAATATTTTGTTTGGTTGGTGCAGCTCACGCACTCTTTTGGATTCTTGGTAAGCAAGCTATACATAATTTGCTAATTTTGTAGTTTTCAGCTGTACTTAAATCGTGTACATTATTGTTTCAGGTGTGTCATGGTCTCTAATAAC
The DNA here is from genome assembly GCA_963576845.1 of Megachile leachella. Classification (NCBI taxonomy): domain Eukaryota; kingdom Metazoa; phylum Arthropoda; class Insecta; order Hymenoptera; family Megachilidae; genus Megachile; species Megachile leachella. Next base: position 6,679,929 of record OY756248.1, on the reverse strand, counting down.
TTTACACGCAGCACTTTATAATATTGACTCTGTGTTATGCCCGGGGGAGGATGAACTCAATTCTTTAGTCATGCAAGAAGTATGACTTGTATTATAATGTAATTCTATTACTTGTATTATAATAGATGTATATACAAATTAATTTTTAAATAATATAAAGATTATATAAATGCAAAAATATAATTAAACATTTATACCATGTATATATGACATAAAATATTTATATTGTTAACATCTAGAAAAGATACAAGTTATGACATAATGTATGTACTTCATTGTTAAAAAAATAATACGAATAATATTAAATTATGTGACTACATCATGAAATGAAAAAATTTATACATTATTTATTTTGTATTAAAAAAATAAAATTTTATATTGCTGATATTTTATAAAAAAATATTTGTACTTATAGTTAAAAGTTAAATAAAATATTAAATTATCTATGGAAATTGACTTTTATTATATTTTTACACCTTAAACATTCTGCATAGACTGCACGTAAATACGTGTTTTTTGTCCGTTTGTAAATACGTTTGTGACGGTCCTGTTGTAATACTATAGATAGTAATGTGAATCAGGGGCTATGATCCATCTTGACCATTACATGTTTTTTATATTAATATGTATACACACTATAGTTAATACACTTGGTATACATAATGCACTCGAAAATGCAAAAAAATTAAGTACTTAACATAATTAGAAAACACAATCTAGGTGTATGAATGTCGTAAAACGAGGGTTAAGAATAGGAATAACAATGAAATCACATATCAATACAAATACGTGACAAGTTCCTGGCTCCATATCTAAACAGCATCCGGAGTTAAAGATATCCGATGGAAATATGATCATTCTGTAAGGATATTACGTATTTTTATTATTGCTTTTTATAGTAGAAAGTTTAACAAAAATTGTGGTTAGATTTGTACTAAGTTAATCATGTAATACTTTTTATCACGTATGTTAATTAGCACCTTTTATGTGTCTATTGCAATAATACATGTGCCGTAATTTATTTTTTTATGTAATATTAATCTATAAACCGTATACTAAATTTTTACTTATTCTTGTTGCTTATGTTTATTATGTTGCTTAGTTGTAATATTTATTTAGTTTGCTGTAAAGATATAATTTGAGATTAGATAAAATATATATATAGAAGAAAAATTTATAACATTTTCTTTTGAGTATACACATATCTTTTTATTTGGCTTGCATGTAGTACACATTGTTTGATACAAGTAAGTAGAATTTGGATATTGATCAATTGAATTACCAAAAAAAATGAAGGAGGATGACGAGGAAGTTTCTGTCCCATGGATACGAGATCATAGAAATAATACATCTGAAGTAAGTGTTTATCAGTCGGTACAAAGCGATTTAAATGCAGGATCCTTGCAAACTTTGTATCAAAGTCTTCGCAATATTCCACTCAATGGTATTGCAAGTATGAGCAGTTTGAATAGTATGCACAGTGTAATCTCTATGGAAGAGATTCAACAAAGACATAATCAGGATGGATCAATAATTAATGATACTGATGAAACAGTAATTGAAGGCAGTTGTACAGATCTGCGGAACATTAGAAGAGGATCAAGATCGGTAAATCAAAATTTATTTATACATAGAATTTATGCTTATTTAAAACTTCATTGATAGTAGCAAAAGGATGTAACATGATACATAGAATATTAATTATCCTCCTTTGCAGGTTTCCAATTATGGTGCAATGTTTAGTTTATATTTCCGTGATGAAATCCGAACCATTGATTTTGTTCTTGTCTGGGATGAATACGACACAGGAGCTCAAACATATCGCAATACTGAATATAGACGCGTAAGTACATAATTATGTGTAAGGGAATAAGTAAATAATTTTTATATATTCCATATTTATTTGTCATTTCTAGATATTTGAAAAGAATTTAGAAAAGGAAGGCCTAAATTTAGAATATGAACAAGCAGAACCAAATGGTTTACATTTTATAAAAGTACATGCACCTCGAGATGTATTAAGACGATATGCTGAAATATTAAAACTTAGACTGCCAATGAAGGAATTACCTGGCATGGTAATTTCTGAAAATCGTAGTAATACGTTAATCGAAGAAGTTAATACATTCTTTAGAAGATTCATGAAAAAATATTATGTTGATAAAACCATTTTTCCAACCATGAAGCACAGTTTTACAGCAGTCTACAGTCGCGACAAAGAATATTTGTTCGATTTAGATTCGCCTAACTTTTTTACTCCTGCAACTCGTGCCAGAATCGTGCAATTTATCTTAGATAGAACCAGATTTACTGAGACTAAGAATGACGATTTTGCATTTGGAATGGAAAGATTAATTTCGGAAAAAGCGTATGTAGCAGCATATCCCCTCCATGACGTAAGTTCTTTTCTTTTTTTTATTGTTTAACAATTGTACAAATTATTTATTAAACAATTATCAGAATGGTAAGGATAATGATTTATTCGTTTTTATGAGTAGTATTGTCAAATATTAAATATAGTATCTGAATTTCGATTTTCCGTTAAGTGATGTACTTTTAAAACTTTTATTATATTTACCTAGTTATTGTTCGCTCGCACGTTCCAAACTGCTTATTCATCGAAAAATCCTCGTAGGATCTATTCACAATTCATCTATGTCTGGCCTTTTGTCTTCGAGAATACGACCTGACTTTAAAGACATAAAACGGCTTATAGGATTACCGTTTATTACGCTAAATAATTTTTATATACGTCTATAAATGGGCAGGGTCCAATGGCGGTATCCTAGTCTGGGTCTATAATACAACCACCTGGTATTACTCCTCCTTTTGTCTATCGATTCATAGTATTTGAACCGGGGATTTAAATTGTACATTTAACTGTACCTTTAAATCCTAGTTTAAAGGTACAGCAGAAACCACGCTTGCGCACATTTTATTTGATGAATCACTTTTATTTTAGAATTAACATAAAATGTAACTCGTAAAAGTAACATTAAATAAAATAACAAATAATTTGATATAAGAGACTGTATTGATTATAGATTATAGATGGTTTATAAGACTTATTTTTATTCCATTTTCACAAGGTAGAATTTCTTTTTAACATTGAATTTTATACCTAACATTATATTTATTTCTGTTTCCTCAGAATGAACTAAAAATAAGACAAATATAACATTTCTTTATTTTTTAAGAAAGTTCTGTAAGTTTAGACCTACATTTTATTACTTTAAAGGGTATCATAAAAGGAAGGTTCCACAATTTCCTTTTTCTAAGGATTGTTTGGGATAGTTTAAGAATTGCAATAATCTTCACGTTTAAAGGCCAGACAGTATTGTATCTAAGTCTTACTCATACCTCTCTGGTCCCTCGTACCTGTACGATTAACGAAATTACCGTTAATACTTTATCTTACTATCAGTTCTGTAAAAGTATTTAAATTTACTACAGTTGTAAAATTTATTACGATCCGAACCAACCCTCGTTTTTAGGATGACAATTCATGGTATCTGAGGCTTTTAAAACGAATAAACGTTATGAAAAAATACTATATAAGAATTTGTTTTTATTTTTACAAAAATTAGTTTGAATATTCAAGTGTAATAAAAGTACAGTATGTATTTTTTTATTTATAGGGTGACTTACATGCACAGGATTGTATGAGATCTCTTTTATACAACGAATGGGCAAGCCTAAGAAAATGCCTTCATTATCAACCTTTAGATTATATCAAAGAGTATTTTGGTGTCAAAATTGGGCTCTACTTTGCTTGGCTTGGATTCTATACACACATGCTAATACCTGCTAGCATTGTTGGTCTTTTATGTTTTATATATAGTTGTGCAACATTATATTCCAATGAACCAAGTGAAGATATTTGTAATGGGAACGGTACTATTGAAATGTGCCCACTGTGTGATCATTTTTGTGGATATTGGGATTTGAAAGAAACTTGCCTGCATGCAAGGATTACATATTTATTTGATAACCCATCTACTGTATTCTTCTCAATATTTATGTCATTATGGGGTAAGTGTCTATCACTGCATATAACTATTATTAGATTAGATGTTTTATTTTTTATGTTATTTTTGTCAGCCACATTATTCTTGGAATTGTGGAAAAGATATTCAGTAGAAATAACTCATAGATGGGACTTGACTGGTTTGGATGCTCAAGAGGAACACCCTCGACCCCAGTACTTAGCACGTTTAGCTCATATAAAGAAAAAGTCTGTCAATATTATTACAAATACAGAAGAACCAAAGGTTCCATTTTGGAAAATGAGAGTCCCAGCCACGATCCTCAGCTTCTCTGTTGTTTTATTGCTGGTTTGTTTATGCTTATAGGAAAGAAGTTATTGAGTAATACCCTCTTAATAACAAAATTGTCTTTAACTGCACTTCATGTTGTAGATTGCTATAGCGATGGCTGCCGTATTAGGAGTTGTTTTATATAGAATGTCCGTCTTAACTGCATTAAGTGTTTACGGCCATCCCATGGTAACAAGTTATGCAATCCTTTTCACTACAGCCACTGCGGCTAGTATTAATTTGTGCTGCATTATTGTGTTCAATTGGGTTTATGTTTGGTTGGCTGAATATTTAACAGAGGTATATATATCAATGTTATAACAACGAAATGATTTCCAACAATTTTTTAATAATATTTGTTTTTATTTTTACAGATCGAACTCCTTCGTACTCAGACTGAATTCGATGACAGTTTAACGTTAAAAATATATTTATTAGAATTTGTCAATTACTATGCGTCCATTTTTTATATAGCATTTTTCAAAGGAAAGTTTGTTGGTTACCCAGGAAAGTATAGGCGCTTCTTCCGTTATCGACAAGAAGAATGTGGACCAGGTGGTTGCCTTATGGAATTATGTATTCAATTAAGCATTATTATGATCGGAAAGCAAGCTATGAATACAATATTAGAAATGCTTTTCCCGCTATTTTTTAAATGGCTAAACACTTTGAAAGTACATGTCGGAATGAAAACGAAAGACGGAAAGAAAAAAGTCTCTTCCAGAAAGTATCTTCAATGGATTAAGGATTATAAGTTGGTGGAATGGGGTCCAAGAAGTTTATTTCCAGAATACTTGGAAATGGGTAATGATTTTAATCTATTAAAATTTATTAAATGTATTTATATTTTGTTTAACTTTTTATCATTATTAACCGCAGTTCTACAGTATGGATTTGTTACTATTTTCGTCGCTGCATTTCCATTAGCACCATTTTTTGCATTATTGAATAATGTCTTCGAAATGCGATTAGATGCCAAAAAGTTGCTAACAATGTATAGAAGGCCAGTTGGACAACGAGTTACGGACATAGGAATATGGTATCGCATTCTTGATTCCGTGTCGAAATTATCTGTAATAACTAATGTAAGTATTCTTTGATGAATCATATGTATTTAGAAATTATATTTGATGAATACATTAAATAACAGAATTATATTTCAGGCATTCATTATAGCTTTTACGTCAAACTTTATACCAAGGTTAGTTTATCGGTTGACTGTTTCCGATAATTATTCTCTAGAAGGTTTCTTAGAACATTCTCTTTCAAAGTTCAATACAAGCGATCTGCAAAATGGGACTGAACCGTATACTATACCTAGCAATGAACATGTAGAAGTATGTAGATATCCAGATTACAGAGAACCACCAGATTCGCCACATAAATATCAATATACAATTATGTTCTGGCACGTATTAGCTGCCAGATTAGCATTCGTCGTCGTGTTTGAGGTATAAGTTCAACATTCTCATTATAAAAAAGAGAACAAATCTTATATTCCTGACTTAATATAATTTTTATTTTTTTAGAACGTTGTTGCTCTTGTAATGATAATTTTGCGGTCGTGCATTCCCGACATAAATCCAAAACTACGAGATAAAATTCGACGCGAAGCATATATAACTAATGAAATAATTATTCAACAAGAAGCTCTTCGTGCTTGCGAAAGATCTGCAGACGAAGCAGAAGCGCATCAGCATTTTACTACATTAAACGAAAATGCCAATCGGTGGAATAGAGTAATGAGAAATAGTTTATCAAATTCGGAATTTGATTTAGAGGTCCACGGAAGTCCGGTATCTCCTGCTAACACACATACATTAGTTGGTCCAGCCGCGTTATAGTAATTATAGAATTCGAAACAATTGAAATATTAATTGATATTACGAAATATTACAATTACAGCTGTGATGCTAGTCACGCTTAAGTACCAATTTTATTGATATGCTTTTTAGGTGATATGAAAGTATCGAGAAAATTATTTACAAATTTGAATACTACTAATATTATATCAAGTAACAGAAGTATATAATTATAAAAGATATACGCTATAATATATACATATTTTTGATTAAGGGAAAGTAATTGATCTGAGAAGGAGAAGTCTCCTTTTAAAACGCTTTAATTATGAATCTTACAACTCTGTTCCTTATAAATAAGACGAAGTAATTATAACAATTTAACTGATATTTAAGTGATATATATGGATGCTACGTTAAGTTCTTAAATCTTTATAAGAACGTTTATATAACATAAGCAACTAACTCCATTACTATTACGTCTTCTATAAACTTCGCTACATTGGATATATAGAAAATATGATTGAAATTGTTTTCAAGATTATATGTACTGTTAACTATTATGTTTATGGAGCTTTATAGCGAACAGATATTACTATGTTGATCAAGATCTTAATTTATGAATAGATTCATAAGTATTCCTTTGTTTAAAGTTCCTGTAAATAATTGTTACAATATGTGGGATTAATTTTCAAAGATAAATTCGCTATGTTATGCTCATTACGGAATGTAGCAATTAATTATTATTTAAAAAATGACAAATTTTATTTATTTTCTTTTTAATAAAATATATTTTATCATAGCTAAAATCTACCTCTACTACATATGAATTAATTATAAAGATCTTTATAAAATCTATGACACTTATTAACATTTTCAATTAAAATATATAAATATTTTCATACGCATAGATGCCATCATGATCAATATAGATATTTTTATGGGATTAATATAATATAATCTATTTGTTATATGTATGTATAAATGTATGCAGTTTTTATGTTTTACAATGTAACTGACAAAGGTACACAAATAAATCATAATTTCATTACAATATGGTTTGTATATATACTAAATTTTTGTACAATATTTGAATGGATGACTCCCAGCGCATGCGCAGTAAGCTATCCGTAGAAATCCTCAGTAGCGTATATACTTTGATGAAATATAAGGTATCATTGGGCCCTACTAGGAAACAAAAGTAAATCTGAAGAAAATTGCAGGAAGGAGAATAAAAGGGTTAAATAATACAACAGATTATATATAATGAAAATAATATTAAATTTATTTATGATAGTTATAATTTTTTAGGTCTGCAGACGATTTATTATATGAATACCAACATTTATTGCAAGGGCAAAGAAAACTGCAGAAAACTTTGCCAGTATTCAAACAAAAACATTACAAACTGCGAAACAATCACTTTCTCGCAGAAAATATTGTTAGAACAGAAATAATTTTTGAAAAATTATGTAAGATCATTTAGATGCCCCTTATCAGTCACCACTGCGTGTACCGGCTAGATACGGCATTAATAGCAAGCTGTGACGTCAGCTGACGCATGCGCAGAAAGCTCTCGCGTGAGATAAAATCTCACGATTGCCCATCACTGCTCTAGAGTCAATAATCAGTTTTACCAAAATTTGAAAGTAATTTGTATTTGAAATTTATCATCAAAGTAAAACTGTTATACCGACGGAATCCTGATTTACCGATTGATTTTCTGCAGCATAAAGAAGGTATCTAAATGATCGAATGATGAAAAATTAGGGACTGTGCTACACTTTTGATAATATTCGTAAATTATCTAGTAGTGCGTGCTTGCTTAATGCACGATTCGGGGTTCCAGGATTCGTGCATTAAGCAAGCACAGATATTCCAACGCTCAATAGATTAAAGAAAAATCCTCAGACGGTAATACTCAATCCAATAACCCAATTGTAATTTCTTGCTTACATGTAAAAACATCTAATTTATCGTCGGATACATCGTATAGATAAAAACATCGGCATTTTTGTCACCACGTTTCCCTTCATAATTTCTCAACGAAAGTACCACATGCCCGATATTATGTGCCTTATTACTCGGTTTCCCATTGTAAAACACCTTCATTTGTGGCAAAGCAATGGGAAACTCATTACTTGCTAATGTTACTTCCATAGCATATTTCCCGAGGTTCAAACGTCTTATCGCATCCTGACTCTTAGCATGACTCAAAGCATGATGAGCCACCAAATTCTGGTCATCTCTACTTAGGAAGCCAGATTTCGCCTGTCCTGTTGACTCGGAATATCTTTCTACGCTATCTTGAGGACCTGTAGCGGCCGGGTAAGATGCATGTCCTCTTGCATGGCCCAGTTCCAGGCACCCCTCGCACTTTGCGTTTTGCGAATTATCTATGTACCTTCCAGCATCGGCTGCTGATCTGCCGTTGTATCGGGCACCGTTCACATCTATTATCAATATCGTTGTTATCGTTTGGTAGGAAGTTTTGGACCTTGGGAATTGGAGGACTTGGAAATTTTGGGGATTTGGGAAGCTTGGGATTTAGGGATTTTGGGATTTGGGAAGCTTGGAATTTGGGAAGCTTGAGATTTGGGAAGCTAGAGATTTAGGAAGCTTAGGATTTGGGAAGCTTGAGATTTGGGAAGCTAGAGATTTAGGAAGCTTGGAATTTGGGAAGCTTAGGATTTGGGAAGCTTGGAATTTGGGAAGCTTAGGATTTGGGAAGCTTGGAATTTGGGAAGCTTAGGATTTGGGAAGCTTGAGATTTGGGAAGCTTGGAATTTGGTGATTTTGAGATTTGGGAAGCTTGAAATTTGGGAAGCTTGGAATTTTGGGAAGCTTGGGATTTGGGAAGCTTGGAATTTGTGAAGCTTGGAATTTGAGGATTTTGAGACTTAGGAAGCTTGGAATTTGGGAATTTTGGGACTTGGGAACTTAGGAATTCGAAAATTTTTAAATTTCAAAATTTCGGAAATTCGAGGATACAAGGACACTTAAACATTCGAGATAGTAAGCGTTCGAGAATTCATGAAATTTGGCGATTTTTAAATTTTAAATAAAAATTTTTTAATTTACAATTTAGTGGATCTAAGAATTCTTAAAAATTAATTATTCATAAATGTTTCAGAAGATTTTGTGAAATATTGCCCAAGGTAATAATAAATGAATACGTACCACATATGGAAATGAATAAGACGATGCAAATGTAAAGAATGCTGCGAAATACTATATCAATGAGCAGCATCTTGTTATAAATCTTGTTTCCTCAACTGTATAGATTTTCAGTAAGTCCTTCCACGTTGTCTCCCTCACAACTATGCATTTACAGACTCAAGAACAGGAATATATACAGGAAGTTTATTGTGAAACGTTAACGATGTAGTGGTGCAAACTTTGTAGATTACATAGATTAGATTAAATCTGACGCAGAGATAAAAGACTAATGAAGAAGTATTGGTATCTTCGTCGTATCAGCTACACCATTTCTACGATAGTACTAATCATAGATAAATGGGATATTAATTACAGACAGGCTGAGTTTCTAAATTACCAAATATCTTAATTTTGTGAACCCTCAAATTTACAAATTCCACGTGTTACCACATTTTAGTAATTTCAGTATCTTTTATTTTATTCCATTTTTATTTTAGGAAAATAGAAAGGTCAAGTTGAGTATAATAAACTAAAAATTTGTATCTAAATACATTTATTATTCAAGCATATGTACACATATAAGACTTGTAGCAAGTTACAAGATAAATTTTAGGGTCTGTACATTCATATTTTTGTCCGTATACTAAATCGAGGCAAGAATCGAATAATCTCACACGATATCGAAAAGTGCCATTTCCAAACATTTCCTCTGTCTCCACTTATTTTCGACGTCCATTTTGTTACAGCAGAATCGATACGAAACAATCCACGTTACTGTGATTACGACACAAAGCCTACAGTCGCATTTACGTTTTATCATCGAGATAATGATTCGATTGTCGCCTCAGTATAGGACCATCCTCAACATTACAGCTTCTACTTCTTCGGATAAATCGTCTGCACAAAAACGTCAGCATTCTTGTCCTTCTTCTTTCCAGCTTTGTGACGCAATACTACTACAACTTCCTTGATATTGTACTCGTTCTGCGATGGGTGACCCTTGTTGTACTCCTTCATTTTCGGTAACTTGAAACCACCGAAATCTTTCGCTGACAGTGTTACAGCTTCAGAGTTCTTGCCCTTGTTCAGCTCACTTATAGCGTGCTGACTCTTCTGGTTCATCAAAGCCTGATTAGCAACCGCATTTTGATCCGCTCTACTTAAAAATCCAGATTTCTGCGAGTTTGTCGAGTTGGAATAATTTTCTACGCTGTCCAGCGCTCCACGAGCGCCTGGATAGGATGCGTGGCCTCTTGGATGACCGGGTGCTTTGCATCCGTCGCATAGTCTGTTTTGCGAATTATCGAGGATAGTCGCGGCAGCGTTAGGGGATCTGCCAATGTAGCGGGCGCTGTCTAGACCTATCGTTGAACGTCAAAGCTTTATGATAGTTAAACTATTAAGAGTGGAAAGGGTGGTTCAGAGGGTGCTGAAGATGTTAGGCGAGACGGGTTGCAATTTGGAGGTGGGAGTTTTGACATTTTGGGGTGAGGGAATTTGGAGTTCGGGTAGTTGAGAGTTAGGAGAAGGAATGTGTGAAGGAATTCGGGGATCTTGGGATTTGGATATTTCGGGATTTCAGGATTTGGGGATTTGGGAAGCTTAGAATTTGGGAAGCTTAGGATTTGGGAAGTTTGGGATTTGAGAAGATGGAGATTTGGAAAGCTTGGAATTTGGGAAACTTGGGATTTGGGAAGCTTGAGATTTGGGAGGCTTGGGATTTAGGAAGCTTGAGATTTGGGAAGCTTGGAATTTAGGAAGCTTGGAATTTGGGGATTCTAAGATTTGGGAAGCTTAGAATTTGGGAAGCTTGGGCTTGGCAAGCTTAGGATTTGGGAAGCTTGGAATTTGGGAAGCTTGGGATTTGGGAAGCTTGGGATTTGGCAAGCTTAGGATTTGGGAAGCTTGGAATTTGGGAAGCTTGGGCTTGGCAAGCTTAGGATTTGGGAAGCTTGGAATTTGGGAAGCTTGGGATTTGGGAAGCTTGGGATTTGGCAAGCTTAGGATTTGGGAAGCTTGAAATTTGGGAAGCTTGGGATTTGGGAAGCTTGGGATTTGGGAAGCTTGGGATTTTGAAAGCTTGAGATTTGGGAAGCTTGAGATTTGTGAAGCTTCGAATTTAGGAAGCTTGGAATTTGGGGATTCTAGGATTTGGGAAGCTTGGGATTTAGGAAGCTTGGAATTTGGGGATTTTGAGATTTGGGAGTTTAGGTATTTGAAAAGTTAGACACTTGTGCACTTAGGTATCAAGAATTTAAATTAGAATTCCTACAGATTTTAAAATAGAATTGTAGAACTTTGGAATTCCACTAATTTAGAATTGTAGAATTTGACCAGTGTTATGAAATTTAAAAACGTTGAACTTCTTTGAACTTAGAACTTAAAATATTCTTCAGACACCCAAGTGAACATTCAATTGTAAAGAAAGCGCCAGTAAATTCTCAAAGTTCCGAAGACAGAAATAAGATGACATACCCTCGAAGTTAATTAATAATATGAGGCAGAAGCCGAAGACGAAAGGAGTGCGGGAAACCATTCTGAATGACTAATGCTACGTTAGTGGAAGTCTACCTTTTTATATTGAACTTCTGCGTCTGATATCAGCCATTACGAAATCAAATTTTAATGCAATTAAAATAAATGTATCGCGATAAATAGTAAAAGTAGGTTTCCGGGTTTATTTTCCATATTCTTCTATTTATATACTCTTTGTTCGGAAGGTGAATACATTAACATAACTAATAATATAATTAAAAATATTTAAGGAGGTTCAAGTTTAAATTTCCCACGCGTTACGGTCGTCTCCATATTGGTCTCTTCCGCGCCTTTTTTAAATATCGCACTCGTTTCTCTTTTCTTCTTTTATTTAAAATAAAACGTAAATCAATAATTTTAAGTAGTTCATTCTTTAATTAATTTTCAAATAATCAGAAATGACATTACAACAATTAAGAAACAAATTTCCTTCACCTCTCGTAATTGAATCGTTAAATTTTGCTGCATTTTTGTTATCGATACGATCTGTTAATTATAGTCCCCTTATCTCGTAATACTTATTTACTGGTTTCAGTTGATATTGAAAAACAGCCAAGGAAAAAAGTAATCGACAAAGTCATTTTAAGAATAATTTATTCTCGACTTTAAACCATTATTTGTTCGACGCATGTTGTTTGTCAAGCACTCTTTGTCGAAGTTGTTGAAAATTCGAGGCGGAAGACGACGTAAAGTCAAACATCTGAGGACTCGTTTCTTAATCATTAACCTAGTTTTTAATCATTAAGCTTACAACTTTCCATGCAAGTGCGTCATGCACGTAATTAAATATTAGCTACACTATCAAAACAACTATAAAAAGTTAAAATATTAAGTATTTGTTGTTCTCAGCGATCCTTGATTATACAGATTATAATTAGACTTGAATCCAAAAGTACAGTGAAAATACTGGTTTATCGTATTCGACCGTGTCCAGCATATTTTGAAAAAAGAAAACACGATTTAATATGTAACGATAGTGTGTCCAGGATATTTTTAAAAAACAAAACACAATTTACATAGTATAACTAGTTGTATTAGACCGATAACGATAACAAATTGTTAATCGGTCTAACGAATTATGATAACGGCAAATTCTTATTGGTAACCTCGACTTACATATTGTGACGCTTAAGTTCTTGTATCACAAATTTAATTTTTAGAAAATAAGCATTCCATGTTGTGATTGTAACTTAGGTTTTTCTTATATTTTAGAAATTTTTGAATAAAAATATAGGTGAGAGGAAGGAAGACAAAGGGGTAGAAATTGTGAAAGAAATTTTTTAGAAATTTGTTATTGTAAAAAATATATTTTGCGAAGGTACAATTATATTTTATAAATCAGTATTTTAACTTTTTTATGGTACAGTAAATAAAAAAATATTCCTATTTGGGTTTTTTGAGCAATCATATTAAGTATTGAAGATATTTAAACATGATCGGTATCATTATCTAAAGCGACGCCATTTTGGTGTAACTCTCGCTCTACATGCGACACAACTCTATTGAGACTTTCCATAGTATCAATATAAAATATTGCAAAGTTAATGTAAAAGGTACTAACAATATATCAGCGTTAAAAAGACCTATAATTTAAAACGTACGTAAAAGACATTACAAAAACGAATTTATTGCACACAGTTGATTTTTAAATATGCAAATAATTCAAGTCTTCAAAACCCAGTTCTTATTACGTAGCTTACACGCATTTACAATAATTACTTCAAACCTATTTACTGTAATTACTTTAGACTTTACAATTTATAATAATTATTTCAGACGTATTTTCTACAATTATTTAAAACTACAATTATATTTATCACAATTAATCAGACATTTTATACATTATTTCCGTCTTTCACATCTTTTCAATTACATGACTTCACATCTTTTTCAAATTTAATCCTTTGCGTTCGAGAGTATTAATACAAAAATTTGAAATCAGAATTATTTAATTTATTCCACAATAGCGATCATGTCATGTATAAATGCAGTAAAATACACAATAGTGAAAATCATTAGTAAAGAAATAATAACCTCAAAAGAACTCATTGAACATTCCAAATAATATTTTCAAGTCACCGTATTCAAACAATAAAATTATTTTCAAACTCAAAGAGTTGTTCAAAGCTTTGAACCTTCCTCGGATAAATCGTCTGCACAAAAACATCAGCGTTTTTATCCTTGCGTTTTCCAGGCTGGTGTCGCAGTACTACAACCACATCCATAATATCCAATTGCTCGGTAACAGCTGTTCCATTGCGGTACTCCTTCATTTTCGGTAACGTAATGGGGAAATCGCTGGCTAACAAAATTACGTCTCTACTGAATTTTCCTGTGTTCAAGTCAGTCATTGCTTTCTGACTCTTCTGGTGGCTCAAAGCGAGATGCGCCACCAGATTCTGATCGAACCTGTTTAAGAATCCAGATTTTTGTTGTCCTGTCGATTTGGAATAATTTTCTACACTGTCAAGGGGACCACTGGCATTTGGATATGATGCGTGTCCTCTGGGATGACCGAATGCGTTTGCAGCGCATCCGTCGCACAAATGGTTCTGCGAACGGTCGAGTATTGCTCCGGCGTTGCTTGATGATTTGCCATTATAGCGGGCGCTCTCTAAACCTGTTACCAGTCACATGTTGTTATGGTTTCATAATTGTGGACGGTAGAGGTGGAGCTATATTATTTTTGAGTTCGCAGTTTTTTGGGAGTTTGCAATGCGATGATTGGGAATTTGTGAAACTGAGGATTTGGGTTGTGGAATTTTGAAGGTTGAGGTGGGGTGTTGGAGGAGAGATTTGGGAATGGGGGTATGTGAGAATTTGATGATGTGGGGATGTGGAAATGTTGGAAGTTGGGAATGTGGGAGTTGGGGAGTGTGACGATTGGGGGAAGTGGGAATTGGGGGATTTCGAAGTTGGAGAAAGTTGGAATTGGGGAATGTGGGAATTGGGGAAAGTTGGAATTGGGGAATGTGGGAATTGGGGAATGTGGGAATTGGGAAAAGTTGGAATTGGGGAATGTGGGAATGGGAGAAAGTTAGAATTGGGGAATGTGAGAATTGGGGGAAGTGGGAATTGGAGAAAGTTGGAATTGGGGAATGTGGGAATTGGGGAATGTGGGAATTGGGAAAAGTTGGAATTGGGGAATGTGGGAATGGGAGAAAGTTAGAATTGGGGAATGTGAGAATTGGGGGAAGTGGGAATTGGAGAAAGTTGGAATTGGAGAATGTGAGAATTGGGGGAAGTGGGAATTGGAGAAAGTTAGAATTGGGGAATGTGAGAATTGGGGGAAGTGGGAATTGGAGAAAGTTGGAATTGGAGAATGTGAGAATTGAGGGAAGTGGGAATTGGAGGAAGTTGGAATTGGAGAATGTGGGAATTGGGGAAAGTTGGAATTGGGGAATGTGGAAATTGGAAAAAAGTTAGAATTGGGGGAAGTGGGAATTGGAGAAAGTTGGAATTGGAGAATGTGGGAATTGGGGAAAGTTGGAATTGGGGAATGTGGAAATTGGAAAAAAGTTAGAATTGGGGAATGTGAGAATTGGGGGAAGTGGGAATTGGAGAAAGTTGGAATTGGGGAATGTGAGAATTGGGGGAAGTGGGAATTGGAGAAAGTTGGAATTGGAGAATGTGGGAATTGGGGAAAGTTGGAATTGGGGAATGTGGAAATTGGAAAAAAGTTAGAATTGGGGGAAGTGGGAATTGGAGAAAGTTGGAATTGGAGAATGTGGGAATTGGGGAAAGTTGGAATTGGGGAATGTGGAAATTGGAAAAAAGTTAGAATTGGGGGAAGTGGGAATTGGAGAAAGTTGGAATTGGAGAATGTGGGAATTGGTGAAAGTTGGAATTGGGGAATGTGGAAATTGGAAAAAAGTTAGAATTGGGGGAAGTGGGAATTGGAGAAAGTTGGAATTGGGGAATGTGGGAATTGGGGAAAGTTGGAATTGGGGAATGTGGAAATTGGAAAAAAGTTAGAATTGGGGAATGTGAGAATTGGGGGAAGTGGGAATTGGAGAAAGTTGGAATTGGGGAATGTGGGAATTGGGGAATGTGGAAATTGGAAAAAAGTTGGAAGTGGGAAATGTGGAAATTGGAAAAAAGTTAGAATTGGGGAATATGGAAATTGAGGGAAGTGGGATTTGGAGAAAGTTGAAATTGGAAAATGTGGGAATTTGAGAACGTAGGAATTGGGGAATATAGTAATCAGAGAATATGAGAATTGGGAAATATGGGAATTTGAAATTTAAATTGTCAAAAATTTGTCAATCTACACCTTTGAAAATTCATATAAAAATTTATAAATGCACGAAGAAAAGTCATCTTACAGAAATACTTCGAACAAAAACGAACTATCTCCCTTTCAAGAAAATTGAATTAGAAAAAAGAAAATGTTCTACCATAACAGTTTACGTGAAATTTGATATCGTTCACGTGTAGCACGTATGACTCATCAAAGTTACATTTCGCAATAACAATTTTCCCTATTAATACGTTATCAGTTACATCAATCACTGTTGCGAACGTGTCAAAACACGTTCATAGATACTCTATCTTCGTAGCAACAAAGTTTAAATTAAAATTGTCAGTTCCAACACATAATTCACGCATGATTTGGAATTAATAATAAAGTAGATAAAACAAGCGAAAGATAAAGCAAGATTTGATTATTTAGTATACACGTTAATTGAATATGATTGATTGATCTTGTGTTTCAATCAAACCATCACACATGTCAAGAATGCCATCTTATATAAAAAATTATACAATGCCATCTTATAACAAAAAAAGAAAAGAAATTTGCGAATCAGTTATTTTATAGTATTTTATAGTAACTAGCATTAATTACAGGATGTTTGTTAAGCGATTAATTTTCACAAAATACTAAATATTCAATCAAGCAGTGATTCGTATAATGATATTGCAATTTAATCGATACAATGAATTTCAAGATTAGAGGTATTAAAAAGAATACGTGCCGTAAAGGTTGACCAATGAGACGATTAAGAAGCAGTAGGCAAAATGTCCCTGGAACCTCATTTTCGCAAATGACGGTATATCAGGAGAGTTCGACCATTTATTAATCTTCCACTTCCGAGCGGTGAGAAGTATCTTTTAGATTATCCTGAAAGGTGGCTCTCCCAGATAAGAATCATGATATATAAAAAAGAAGCGATTAAAAGTTCTTCTCATCAAAGTTCTTTGTTCGAACATTCTGCTTTTTGTATCATTTGGGACTTTTCGAATTAGTGGCAGTATAATAAACTTTCTTCATAATGGTGGTAATAAACCTAACTATTAACCTAATTGCTATTAACGAGAGGTATTTGTATATTTACTGAAAGGTTACAGTCACAATGTCTTACATTGTTGTCACATAAGTAATCAGAATTCAAATTTCCCGCGCATCGACCATTCTGATACTTTCTCCCTACCTGCCATTTTCTTTTCTTCGAACAGATTTGAATAATAAAATCTTGTTCAGGTTCGGTCTTTTTTAAATTTCAATCGAAGCAACAAAATTTAAGTAGCACAGTTACGTATTATATTTTACGTCATTAATAATTGTTAGACTTAACGATCACTTAACGACATTTTCGTCAGGTATCAATCAATAAATCGATTTATATCGAGTAACGATATAAAATATCAACATACATATTATCATGTATTTACAATTTATAATAAATGAATACTTTGTCACTAACTCCGAGTTGTATACATTCGATTGAGAAATCTTTTGTAGATCTACTTTGTAGATTAAACAGTTGATAGGTAAAAGAAATTATGAAGTGCAAAGAGTTAATCAATATATCAAAGGGTTATCTATACAGGAAAATTCTTTATCTCTGCTCGGAGAACTTCCTTTTTTTTAGACTGTTCATAGAACAGAGAGAGTGTTTGAACGAAGAAAGAAGCATAAGTGTGAAGAAAAGTTACTTATATACGGGGTGAGTCACCTAATGTTCGCATCTCAAATATCTTTGTTGTTTTTGTCTTTAAATATTTTGAGGACAAAGTTGAATAATTCAGTGAGGTTCAGAAAAAATTTTTATTAGAATAATGTAAATTTTTATTATTTTAAAAATATATAAAATGCAGGTACTCCGGTTTCATGTTTTAGTTTTACATATTTACTGTCTACAATCTTAAATAATCATATAATAAATATAGTCACTGTATTCCTAATGAAAGGAATCAAATTCTAGGTGCTCAACAAAGGGTGGTTCCATTAAAAAAAAAGTATGAAAATTATCATACTATCTTTAATAGAAACGGAAGAGAAAAGCTTTGTTGCAACGAGTGAGCTTCACCGAGCCATTCAACATTGCTCTCAAGACATTTGACGTATCTTTCAAAACAACAAAGATATTTGAGGTTCAAACGTTAGATGACACACCCTATATATCACTACTGTTATCATACCGGGAGAGGTCATATCTCGGGATTATCTCAATACTAAACTTCGAAAATGGCGAATTAATAAAAGGTCGGGAGTTTCTAGCGGACCGTCATTTGGAAAAATGATGTTACACGTGCAATTAGCATACTGTGCAATTATATTACTTGCGAACCTACAAAGTATGTATACTTCTAATTACATTCAGTTTTGGAAAGTTTGGTAATAATATTAATGTACGCGGCAGTTTGCAAACTTGAAATTTTTTTTTTGAAAAAAAATGTGGTTATGCAGATTTGGAGTTGTTTCCTCTAAACCTTCGAGTAATATATTAATTAATAATGAGTTTTTTGTTTGGTTACAATAAATTTGTTTTCTATGTTGCAAGAATTCATGTTTTTCGTAGAGGTTGATTTTATCGAGGTAAAACATATGCATTAATTTATATTTCATGTATTCATTTTTTTGGTTTGTCATTAAGTGCAAATTTCGTATGCCAGATATTCTTCAAGTTTTCCAATTCAGAATTGATTAAATCGCTAAATTATACATTAACTTGAAAAACCATAAATTTCGAAGTTCTAAATAAGGAAATCTTCGAGTTTATAAATTTGCAAAGTCATACTTCACCTAACCCGATCAAATCTCTAATCTGTGTAGACTCTTATTTCCAAAACCTTAAATTTCCAAGTTCCAAATATGGAAACCCTCAAGTTCCTAAATTTGCAAGGCCATATTTCACGTGAGTCAACACTAAAATTTCCAAATCTACTGAATTCTATTATTCAGAAATGACCAAATCTCTAATTTGTGCACTTCTCAATTTCCCAAAACCTTAAATTTCCAATCCTCAAATATGGAAACCCTCAACTTCCTAAATTTTCAAAG
This sequence comes from Megachile leachella, assembly GCA_963576845.1. Taxonomy (NCBI): domain Eukaryota; kingdom Metazoa; phylum Arthropoda; class Insecta; order Hymenoptera; family Megachilidae; genus Megachile; species Megachile leachella. Next base: position 6,660,835 of record OY756248.1, on the reverse strand, counting down.
TGATCAAATCTCTAATTTGTGCACTTCTCAATTTCCAAAACCTTAAATTTCCAATCCTCAAATATGGAACTCCTCAAGTTCTTAAATTATCAAAGTGATCAAATCTCTGAATTGTACACTTCTCAACTTCTAAAACTTTAAATTTCCAATTCTCAAATATGGAAACCCTCAACTTCCTAAATTTTCAATGTGATCAAATCTCTGAATTGTACACTTTCCAACTTCCCAAACCTTAAATTTTCAATCCTCAAATATGGAAACCCTCAACTTCCTAAATTTCCAAAGTGATCAAATCTCTGAATTGTACACTTCTCAATTTCCCAAACCTTAAATTTTCAATCCTCAAATATGGAAACCGTCAACTTCCTAAATTTCCAAAGTGATCAAATCTCTGAATTGCACACTTCTCAATTTCCAAAACCTTAAATTTCCACTCCTCAAATATGGAAACCAACTTCCTAAATTTCCAAACTGATGCATCACACATTTCATCACTCAAATTTCCATATCTCCAACTTCCATCAAAATATACCAAATCTCTCCTTTTTACACTTCCCAATTTCCACAACCTTAAATCTCTAATCTCCCAAAATTCAAACCCCTCGAACTTCTCAATTCCCAAACTCACACTCTCCATTTCCATATGCTTCTTATAATTTTTCCCACTGTCTCTAAACCTAACCTCCGAAAATTCCAAGAATAAAAGAACATATGTTTAATAACAGATGCAACCAGCGCCAAATACAGTGGAGTATCAGCCAATTCCGCGGGAGCGGTTCTCGATCGTTCGCAAAACGCCATGTGCGATTCATGCAACGCTCCTGGACATCCAAGAGGACACGCATCGGATCCAACGCAACAAGGACCCCTCGACAGTGTCGAAAATTATTCCCGTACCACGAAAAGCAGGAAATCTGGGTTCTTAAACAGGTACGAGCAGAACGTGGTGGCTCATTTTATTCTGAAGTCTCAAAGAAGCCAGCGAGCGATGGCGATCTTGAACGGCGGCCAATCTTCGGCGTCGCTGACGTTTTCGGCTGGGGAGCTGCAAATTAATTTTCCGACGATGAAGGAGTGGAACATGGGTCTTCCTTATACGAACGAATTGACGACGAATCATGTTGTGATTGTGCTACGGCACCATCAGGGTAAGAGGAACGATCCGAATGCGGAGGTTTTTGTGCAAACGATTTATCCGAAGCAATGGTAGACTTGTTTTATTTGATGGTCATGGTTTATTTGATAGTCATTTGCGCTCAAGAGGTGACAGTCACCATTTTATTTTAATCAATAATTTGAAGTAAGCATTTTTTTCGCTGATTTTGTAATATGACACTTGAGATGTATAAATATAGTGAAACAAACAATAGTGAAAATTATTAGTAGAGGAATAGTAACCTCAAAAGAATTCATTTAACTTTTTAAATAAGTTTTAAAGTTGCTATTTGTAAAACAGTGAAATTACCTTCGAGTGCAAAGAGTTATCCCTTTGCGTTCAAGAGGTGACAGTCACCATTTTATTTAATCAATAATTTGAAGTAAGCATTTTTTCACTGATTTTGTAATATGACACGTGAGATGTATGAATATAGTGAAACAAACAATAGTGGAAATTATTAGTAGAGGAATAGTAACCTCAAAAGAATTCATTTAACTTTTTAAACAACTTTTAAAGTTGCTGTTTGCAAATAGTCAAATTACGTTTGAGAGCAAAGGGTTAACTTGATGTAAGGTGAATTGAGACATATTGGACATTTACTTAAATTGTAATGGTGAAATTAGGCTGTGTATTGAGTTGTGGATTTTTGGACTGATTGTAACTTTGCTTTTTATGTATTTTTTATGGAGACATTTTTTTGTCAGTTTGATAATAATAAAATATACTTCAAATTAGATAAAAAGTTTCATGTAATTATAATCTGTTTCCAGTGATTTCTACTTGAGAGTTTAATTAGACAAAATTAACTTTGCAAGTCCATTATTATTGTTGGTGAGAGGTTATTTCATATAAATTTCAACTATAAGACTGTTCTGAAAAAGATAAATGATTTAAGATTTTGTGCAGAACGTTCTGATTTTGTGCATTTTGTTTATTAAGTGTTAAAGAACATTAACTAGACATGACGTTGTCTGACTGCAACTTATTGTATCTGTTCATGTTGTCTGTTTTAACCCTTGTATTGTACTCGACTATTCTGTATATATGAGTGATGAAGTAAAATTTCAGTTTACGAAAGCTGACAGTGAAAATTAATGTTACTTATGCAAGTGAAAATTTGCAAATTAAAATTTGGCCAGACAAGTAGATATGGTAGAGTTGTTTCCCTTAAACTGCTAGGAAATGACTGTTCCTGACATCTAGTAATGATATGTTGAACTATTATAACAAAATTTGACAAAATTTCAGAAAATTATCAAACTGGTAATTCTGGGAGAAATTTTGTAAATAAACTTGCTTTTTATAGAAGAAAATATTTGTGAGAACGGTATTTGGTGATTGGGAAAAAATTTTATTGTACTGATGTCATTAGGTATATTACCGACCGAGCACGATGTGAGTGATTTATTTTGAATATTGAATCTGCATCTTTAGATCTACGAAATGTATTGCAAACATTATAAAATTAATATTAATATGCCTTTAATTAATATATAGTATGTTTATCAATGTTAATTGAGTTTTTAGGAAAATGGATCAAGTGGCGCAACTGTGTAAATTGTTCTGAATACATAAACCACATTTTGGGACCCACAGAATATATTACAAGGACTATAAAGTCAATATTAATAGATATATAATGAATATATAGCGCATTAATTAATAAAATCAATGAAAATTGGATTTTTTTAAATTGAACTAGTGGCGCCATCTCTCCTGCGAACAGGGTGAACTACACACTTTTGATACAGCAGCTTCATTAGTTCTCATTTCTACCACCAGACGGCAGCACATATGCACACAGCGCCGCCTAGCGGTCGAAGATAAGAACTAACGAAGGAGCTGTTTCAAAAGTGTGTAGTTCACCCCGTTCGCCGGAGAGATGGCGCCACTAGTTTAATTTTTTTAAAAATCCAATTTTCATTGATTTTATTAATTAATACGCTATATATTCATTATATATCTATTAATATTGACTTTATAGTCCTTGTAATATATTCTGTGGGTCCCAAAATGTAGCTTATGTATTCAGAACAATTTACACAGTATACTATATTTCATCGATAATGTAGGCAACGACATAAGAATGGCAAAAAATTTTCTTTTCATGTTGCAAAAATACTTCTCACATATATTTTCTTTGCTGTAATAGTTTATTTACAAAATTTATTTTGAAGTTTTTCCAAAATCGCAATTATTTTATTTGAATAGTTTCATGCCTTACTGCTAGGTGATACTAGTTGAATTTTCCAGGTTGTCTACAGTGAGCTCAAACTTTAAAAAATATATAAAAATGAGGCTTTTAAACTACTATAAAACTATTTAAAAATATACTAAATACTAAAAATGATGTTTATAACGATACCAAAATTTCATATCAATAAAAATAACGATACTCTTAATTTTTGAATGGAATCTACTCGAAAAGAATGGACGAGGATCAAATAGGCTATCTTACAGATAAAATAATTTGACAAACAACAATATACTTTTTCTTTCTTCTTTATTATCATACGCTTTCGTTGTTATAATTATGATAGAGCAAGATTACACAATAGTACTCTACAAGTTAGTTTTGATAAGAAATAAGGGCGTAAAAGGCTCGTGTCTCCGTTCCGATAAAAACTGGAAGACGCAAAGGTGTATCGAAAATTACTATCGGTGTTAATCGGTAATACAACGTACGAAATATACAAAGCAGACACCGTTTGTTCGGTGTCCAGTTACCTACCGTCTTACGACTACATCTCTTACCTTTAAAGGTTAATAATTGTGATTCGAATGTTAAACGGTTGATCCCGTTTACATCGCGATGTCTCGTTGTCGCGACACGTGACGAGGCCGCGTTGCAAGCGGTTTAAGGCGATTTAAGTACTATGAACGGTTTTGGCACTTAGATTTACGATTGCACTAATTAGAAAATGGTACCGCTTACTTCCTGAACGTGGAAATGCACCTATTTGTTTGCACGAACTGTTATGATTCTGCGACACAGTATTTGTATTTCGCGCCCCGATTATTTCATTCGGTATAGGTGTTCCGCGCATCCTTCACTCTGAACGGATATTTTCGTATACCTTATCGTAATCGTATAAAAAGAATTTAATAATAAATCGACAAATTAGAAAATAAGTATCTCTTGAAAATTTCCCTTCTCAAAAAGTCCAGAATATTATCGGATTTTACAAGTACTCGTTGAGCGTAGTTATCGAAGTTTCAAAAAAAATTCTCGATAATAATTTTCTAATACGTCTTAATATGTTTTTAATTAATATGATATTCGTTCGCGAATGACTATGTCTAAATTCTACGCATAGTTCTACGCTTTCTCTGTCTACTTTGGCATATCGACCGAAACGAAATGATCGTTAGACGTTGGAAATGGTGCTCGTTTGCACGTTTTAAACACGTCGTTCACGAGTTTTCTTTTTACCTTAGGTTCATCGCTATCCTACACGTCGACGCTACGATTATTGGCAGTATTTGGATTCGCATAAAATATCCTTTTCTCGTTTATATCTCTCTCTTTTGTTCGAGTAAGGCAAATTGTCAGGCTATCGTACGTGCGAAATATTGCTTTAGCAAATCGCTTTAACTCGGTAAAGCGATGCAAAACTGCCAACGTTACGACGCTGTGGTACCCGTTTATAGTTTCTTTTGCTATTAATTGAAGTAGGAAATGGAGGCACTATGAAGTCTAACACGCGCGATGCATTGTTTCAACATGTAAATTATTTTTTTTTTTTAAATTTCATTCGTGAATTCATTAAAAAATTAAAAATTTTCAAATTCAGTAACTCAGATACCAAATGAGACTCAAATTAATTTTCATATTACTTAGACTAAATTAAATAATAATTTATACTTGTACCCTAAAATGTAATATACCCACCTTTGTCATTTAAGTAATTTTTTTTTTAAACACCAAAGTATCCATAGCAAACTGGAATTAAAATTATTTGAATTTGTATTGTAAGAGGGTTGAATAATGCACAGAGTGTCATGCACAGAGTGCAAATGATTGCAGCGAGTGAAAAAGTGCAAACGACAATGCAACGAGCGTTCAGACTTAAACTTTACATGAATAAGGTGTACTGTTTACGCGTTTTGCGGGATTGTGTGGTAAGCTCGAAGGTTAGGATTAAATTAACGAATACTATCCGTGGAATGGCGATTGTTATTTCTACGATACTATCGAATCATACTAAACACTGTTTTCGAACGTAAATATCCATAATTCTTTGCATTTTACCAATATTGTAACTTACTGTAGTTACTATATTAGCAAAATGGGAATTTTGAAGAGAAATTTACATCCAAAAGCTTTTAACACTTCGACGGCCATTTTGTGAAATACTTTTCATAATTTTATGTGTGAGAAAATAGATTACTGGAGTATTTATCAGTTTCCAAATTTAAGTTACAATTATATAAATAAACGTGTGTGGATACTGGCATGAAATGTTGTATATCAGTCATTGGCATAACTAGATTAAGTCTTAAAATGTAGATCGAAAAGAATTAAAAAATAATTCCTTCTAAAAAAAGTAACCTTTCTATTCCTTGAATGTGGCCTTTCTCTGAAACTCAGTTACTAACATTTTTAAAAATAACAAAAAATATTGGGGTGACTTAAAAACCCTTACAATGCTACACAAAAATATAATATTTTCAGTACAAATTATGTTAAAAATAAGTATACCATTTTCAATAAAGTCGAAAGACATAGCTCACTTTAAATACGAATCCTAGTTACGTCAATAACGATGGCCGTCAAAGTGTCAAACAAAAAAGTTCCGAAGATCGGACTGTCGAACGTTCAGCCGCGTAAGCATATAGATGATCAATGGAAGCACGGTGCTCGAAACTCATTTCGATGATTATCGTCATTCCTGATCGAACTAACTGGGTGTAAGAGACAACGATGTGACCGTACCATGTACGTGAGAACATAACAAATTTTTTATTTATTGGTAACTGTTACAATGCTCTCTATATGCTTAAGCAGTACAGCGCGTTCTTTCGTTTTACGCGTGTGGTTCTCGTTGAGATATAGCGTGGTCATAAATTTGATCTTGGAAACGATGTTTTGATTGGGACGATTTATAGTTACAGACGCTGTAAATTTACTCGCAATCTATGTTATAATTCATCGTTTATGACCATTCGATTCGATCTACTTTTGCAAGATAAGAAGTCTGCGAGATATACTGAGCTCGCAAAGTAAACCATGAAATGAAGATATCGCTTGAAGTAGTAGCACTCAAGTTCATACGTATTTCAGATTCTAACCCTCTCTTTAAAACAGCTAACAAACACTATTACTCTGATTGTTTCTAACCAATTCAAACTTCCTCATCAAAGACCTCGTCACGTATCAAACCTTACAACCACGCTATATCTCCTCAAGCTTCCATATCTCCCACTCCATCATACATAAATTCCACCGGGAAACTGGTGTCAAAGTTCGATCTTCACCATCCTTCGCAAACGAAAAAAAATTGAAGAAAAACTTTAAACGAGCCCAAAGTCGGTATGAACAGTAACGTCGCAGTTGTTCGGTTTCTCCGCGGCAGCCATGTTGACTTCAACCAGGGTGTCCACGCTGTTGATAGGGCACCCCTTGAGGATCTTCTGAGCGGCCAAGCTGGTGAACTGCACCTGCATGTCGCTGAGACTCGGATACGAGTACAGATCGCCTCGACTGACCGTCTTCTCGAGGTTCGGTTCGGAGCCTTGCGGTGCTCTCTGTTTCGCGCTCTCGAGGTTCTCGATGTAGACGTTGTTGAAGGAGCCACCGAAGCCGTCGAAGGATTTGGTGGGCGACGGTGGATTCGACGCGATGTTGTTCTTGGAGTCCGGACGCAGTAGATTCCTGTAGCTGAGAGCGTCTTTGGACAGGGACAGGCTCAATTTCCGTGAATTATTCATGGCGTCGTTGGTGTTCTTCATGGTGGACAGAGCGGAGGTAGGGTGCTCGTTCACCAGGGAGTTCTTGTCGATGTTGTTGGTGGATCCGTCGATCAGGTGTGCTTGACTGTTGTTCAGACGATTAGTCAGCTTCAGTTTATTCGGAATCTCCTCCTCGACCTTCGGTTTGTTCTCCTTGTCCGATTCAGACAACAGGTGGCTGGGCTTCGATTCTTTGGAGGCGTACAACGAGGACGGCCGCTCGAGTTTGCTCGATTTGTTCAGCTTCTCGTCGTCGAGCTTCGACTTGAACAGCTTCTCGTCGTCCATCTTGCTCTTGTAGATTTTCTCGCCGATCAGTTCTCGTTCCTGCTTCTCCTTGCAGTCCAGCGTCTCCTTGTCCGCCAGCTTCGTCTTCACCGTGCCGTTCTCGAACGTGATCACCGATCTCATGGGAGAGTTATTCTGCTGCACGTAGATCTTCGTGCCCGGTGAACCGGATATAGTGGTCGTGCTGGTTGCGTTCGAGGCCAGTGTCACGCTGTTCTGAATCGCGCGTTGATCCTGGGACGGACTCACTGGGGTCAAATTCGTCGACACCTGGAGGGTTATCGAGTTCTGCGCTTCCTGCAACGGCGTTAGGGATCCTTGCTGGACGACCTTCAACGGGGACGATTTCGCAGGAAGCGTGGACGTCTTCAACGGCGACGACGATAGTTTACCGCTGGAGATCGACTTTCCGCTGGAGTGCGACGAATGGCCGGACGATGTTTTTTGCAGAACCTGTTGAGACGGTCCATTAGTTGGTTTCTTCTCACATGCTGTATAGTAATATTATAAGGTACTAATTTGGGGACTTTGAGTTTTGGGAGTGAGTTTTATGAGTACGTGAAATTTGGGAAAATTGAAAGAAGAATATATAATGAAATTGGTTAATTATAATACTACGGTGGAATATATCTGCTAAACTATTTAACCCTTTGCATTATTTGACAAGTCAGACTCATGACTCGTACCTCGGCCATGATCAATTTTACTCATATTTTTAGTACACTTCAATTTGAAATTCAGGTCCAATTATAATTTACAAAGTCAACATTTGTATAATAAAATATTGACATAACATTTCAACCTTTTTTGTCTCTATTAATATTGTAGCTGTAATTAGTTCTGACTGACGCACTCAACAATTAAGCCATAGTACAAAAAGTTAATTACAATACTACATTGGAATATGTTTGCTAAACTACAAAATGAAATGATCACATCTTCCTTTACCTTATGCTGAGGTGATCCGTTCGTCTTCATTCCGCTGCCCGTCGAATCGTGACTGGGTCTCCTAGAGTTCGACTGTCGTGTACTGGATCTCCCTAGGGTTGCAGTTTTGGCGGGACTGGCATTCGCCGTTCGAACGGAACCAGAACTGCCGCCGCTTCGACTGGGCGAGGAGTTCGTCGAGTTTTTACCGTTCTGCGTTTGATTGCGGCTCTGATAGGATTCTTGGTTTGCGCTCGGAGGCAGTACACTGGCCCTGGAGGTGCATCTACTCAGGCTGGAGCATTTCGACCTGGGCAGCGTCGAGCACGGTGATCGGTGTCGTCTGGAACTCCTCGGCGTCGAGTTGGCCAATAAACTTGAGGAGTCGCCGCTGGCTTGGCGTCGATGTCGCCTGGGTAACGTGGCGGATCGCACGGAACTCGAGTCGTCCCATACTTGAAAACTGGCCTGTGACTGATCTAGACCCTCCATCATCTGAAAATGTTACTTTAATGAGACTGATGCAAACGTGGAGGACACCTTAGGGAAATTGGAAATTAAGATATGAATGATGGCGATAATAGGAAGAAGGTGTGGTAATAGGATGAAGAAGATATTTTTAATAACTACTGAACAAGATATGATTGTTAGGACAATTGAGTCTATATGAGATAGTATAAGTATTTTTGTAGGCATGGAAAAAATTTTATAGCAATTTAGAGGGTTTGTAAGAGTGAAAAGCAGGGTGTCTGAATTATAATTTGTGCGATGTTGAACTCACCGACGGGCTGGCAGCTCTCGTTTGCGTGGCCACGCTGTGCAAATGAACGACGCGAGGATTGAACCACTCGGTAGGAGGATACTGTGCGCTGAAGGTGCCCATCAACGGTGCGCCCTTCCTCCTTGTGCTGCGTCGGAACAGCCTGGAGAGTAGACCTATCTTCTCTGAAAAAATCCCGGAGAAACCTTGAGAAAGAAAAGAAGAAAGGGAGACCGACGTTGCATTTCGTTACTGAGAGATCGGGGATCGAGGAAGGGCTTGCCAGCTAAGGGTGACTAAGAGGCTTAGTTGTTGGATGTTCGCAGCGGCGCGGATTGGGAGCAGGGTGTTAACACGGATACATCAAACTGTAAGAGCTTTTATTTCGGAGATAAATGAAGCGGACGGTAGAGAAAGCCGTGGATAAATGATTTGCTTGTCGCGGATAAAGACGTCCAACTCGTTGGAACGAAAGTTTCGTTTTAACTGAAAGTCACGATACTCGTGCACTTCTGTGCTCGATAAGCGGTTGACTTGCTTTTATCTCTAGGTGGTGTATGGTGGAACATGCTTTGAAGGTCTCGCGAAAATTTTCTTTGAAAAGAAACTCGCTCTTACGAGTGGGTATTTCATGGGGACGTTTGACTTGCTCGATAAAAACTTCCTCTATATAGACTTCCTCTATGAAGACTTCTTTGTTTACATGAATGATTTACAAGTATGCACTTTTACGGAGTGTTGTTTTTATAATTTTAATAATTCATTTGACAAATCTATGAGGTTAAGTTTTATACACTTCATGTGTGAAATATATTCGTCATACACTTTGTGTTTTATTATACATTTTCATTAAACATTTTCATTAAACATTTTCATTAAACATTTTCATTAAACATTTTCATTGAACATTTTCATTGAACATTTTCATTAAACATCTTCATTAAACATTTTCATTAAACTTTTTCATTGAACATCTTCATTAAACATTTCTATTAAGTAAACATTTTCATTATAAATTTTCATTATAGATTTTGTGTTTAATTTTTATTCTTACTTGAAGTATTTGAGAGTCTGAAGACTCAAAAAATAGAAAATGTAGAACTTTAACAAATTTCAGACTTGATAACTTAAAAACTTATAAATTTTTCAACTTGAGGATTTGAGTCTTTGAAAAGTAAAAAATTTGTACATGTAGAAAAATTGACAGTGTTGTTTAATTAATAAAACTTGAAAATCTTAAGAGCTCCTAAATTTTGTTATCAGAAGACTTGAAAAATCTAATATAAAAATTTAAGCAATTCATAAACCTTGAAATTTTATAATATTAAAAAGTAAAACATTGCGAAGTTAAAATTGTAAAATAACATTTGCATTGATATATTTGTGATAGTTTATTATTATCGCAACAGAGTAAACAGTATGGAGGAAGTGATTTGTCGGTCAACTCAAACGGACCCCATTCGATTGTGCCGCGCGAAACAGGACACGCTTTCTTCGATCAAACACCTTGAGCCACATATCGAAGCATCTGTTTATAAAAAGGAAAGCCAACGCGTCCTGATTAAGCGATCAATCACCCAGCACCAAAACAATCCCTTCCCCGATTCGACTCACTGGTTGGGCTATGGGGTGCGCTGTCGGTGCTCGCGTATTCCGCGCTCGAGGAGGTGTCGCTTCTTTCCGGCCTTCGTGGCAAAGACCGCGAACTTCCGCTTCGGTGTAAACGTCTTGCGGATCCCCAAAGTCGTAGAGAGTGTCGCCTCTCGAGGCGGCCCGGCATCGATCGACATCTTGCGAACAGAACCTTGTCGTTTGGATTACCTGCAATTACATTTCACATCTAAATCTCTCTTACTATTACATCTACTTTTTACAGAATAACCTAATGTTCATCAGACTTCTATCGATCCAAATAACGTAGCTACTCATCTTTAAGTTAGGTGAATTAACGCTAAAACTACCGACATTAAATGCTCGTTTATTGAAGAATGACAAGGTTAATAAATAAATACTAAAGCATCAAGTAACATATAGAACTAGTTTTTCCTTCAATAAAATGACAGACATTCCCATAAAATTGCAACAATAAAATTTTGCAATATAAAATGAGAAATCTGAAGCTAGCCATTTTGACTGGTAGTTCCAGTGTTAAAAGTCATGTTACATATGTAAGTAATTTTATTTCTTTGCTAAAAGAAGTGGAAGATCAGACCTCAGAGGTGATCCCTTCAAATTTATGCGACAATCGAATTTGGGTTGAAACGAGGTAAACGAAGGCAAAACTTGAAGGGAATTTGGAGGGTTTGATCGATGAATCATCGGTCCGTCGATTCTCATGACGCGAGAGTCGCGAACTCGAGCCGCGTGCTCAAAAAGTGGAACACCCTCGTTCTTGATTTTCATCGTGGTACACAGCCAGAGGCGGTGGCGACGACCGGCCGACTGGTTGGTTTGCCAGCGTGAGAATCACTCGAGAAACGAGCCAGAGAAAAGTAGGAAGATTATATACGTGGCCCCCCACGTGATCCCGACAGCGTGTGTAACGGTAGACAATGTCGTGACCAATAGCTAATATATCGGTTGTGCTAAACGCTTTCCAGGGATCGTCGAGTTGCCACGGACGGTCTCTTACTCTTCTCTTCTGTCCTTTCTGTGTACACGTTGCCCGTGTATTTATATACCGGCCGTTCGCGTGTACGTCCTCCATACGCGTCTCTCACGATGTATGGTAAAAGGCGAAGGAAGCGTGCAAGGTGCCGAAGGTGTTTCCGTGTCAATGCGCCAGAAAATTCCAGTTTGCTCGTTGCACCGAAACTTTGACCGTACTCGTTCCTTTTTTTTTAGACACGGACAACTGGTCGCACGCAAATATTCGCTTGCTTCGTTGACGATCGATGAACCGCGTAACAATGCCAGTTCAGCTATTCTAGGATAAATATGGCGACCGAGAGACAACACTGTTGTCGATGTTTTGGCTTTTTTGGAATTTGGAAATTTTTATCGTGTAGCAAATTTAGGAATTTTATATAGGAATTTGGGGTAAGACAGGTATTTGATCTGCAGAATTAAGGATGTGGATAGTTAGAATATAGGAAATTTAAAGTTTACGAATTTATCTATGAATTTCATGAACTACAAATTTTTTAATCTAACAATTTGCTTTGAAAGTTGAAACAATTCTCAAATACCCAGATCTGAAATATTTGATCTCGAATTCCTAGCATCTATCTACTCTATAAATCCCGAGTCCATTTCCAAGCCGTCTATCCAATCAGCGCCTTTCGAGAAGTGTCCCTCACTAGATAAGAAAATTATTTGCTTTTCTCGGTGCGAGCGTGTTCCATTTGAATTTTCAATACGAGGAGGGTACATAAACTCGCCATCGAGACGATAGCCACTCTAAATACAGCGATAAGGTGGCGCAATTTAAATCGAACCGCGACGATTTTTTGATACGAACCACCGCGAAGGAATGCAACATCTTCCGGCGCGAGTTGCGTGGCTGCCAAGGACGACGACAACATAAACGCACCGGACCCGTCCATCGAGTTCAAAGAAAAAGATCTCTCCTGCTGCTAGCCGACTCTACTCCTGGACACTCCGAACCATTCCCGAACACGTGCCCAACGAGTTTGTCCCGATCGAGTCTGGGAGAGTTACTTCGACTTTACCCCTACTATTCTCAAATATTCTCAAATTTTTTAATTTAGTACTCTAGGAAATTTGCAATGTAGGATATATAGAAATTTAGGGTTGTGATCATTTGGAGATGTGAAATTTGGAAAGGTTCAAGGTTTAGAAGTTAGCAACTATACATAGAGGTTAAGAAATGTGGGACTTGCAAATCTAGGAATTAAAGAAATGCAAGAACTTGAGGATTTGGAATTTTCAGATCTTAGGAATTTGAAGAATGAGGACTTACAAAGTTTGAAATATTTAAGTTTCTTCATCTCTATATCTGTTTCTTCTTGGTCGCCATATTTCCCTCAATTATCATCCACATGTGAACATCCACATGTAAACATCCACATATGAACTTGCATATGTGAACATCCACATGTGAACATCCACATATGAACATCCACATGTAAACATCCACATATGAACTTCCACATGTGAACATCCACATATGAACATCCACATGTAAACATCCACATATGAACTTCCACATGTGAACATGCACATATGAACATCCACATGTGAACATCCACATGTAAACATTCACATATGAACTTCCACATGTGAACATCCACATATGAACATCCACATATGAACATCCACATGTAAACACCCATATATAAACATTCACATGTGAACATCCACATATGAACTTTCACATGTGAACATCCACATATGAACATCCACATATGAACATCCACATATGAACATCCACATATGAACATCCACATGTAAACATCCATATATCAATATCCACATGTGAACATCCACATGTAAACATCCACATATGAATTTCCACATGTGAATTAATTTTTCATCCTCCTCAAATGTTATGTTCAAACAGTTCTTCCAGTTCTTCTCCAAATACTCTTCAGTTCATAAAAACATGAAAGGTATTTTCCTTGATAAAAACATGAGAGGTATTTTCCTTCATAAAAACACGAAAAAAGAAATATTAGTAGGATCGAATATCTTACCTCCACATATCACATCCGCCAGATTCGTTTGCACAGCTTGATGCGTCACGTCGCCATCCCTAAGGGTGAGCATTTCCCCATGCACGAGCGCCATAGCCTCATCGTTGGACATGAGCATGCTCCCCTGACTTCTGGATCCGCTAACCTCCCTGGAGCATCTCCTGGAATTACTGGAATCGCGTCTGAGCCTCCTGGTCTCGGGTGTCACGACAAAATATCCCTGTGACGTGTGATAGATCTTCCGTTCTTGCATGAGTTTCGCGAGGGCATCGTACACTAGTTCGCGACTGGGTCTCTGCATCGCAGGAAAAGCGTTTCTTAAAGCGGATCTTAGAGTGTCCAATGTGGCGGCCTGCCTTTGTGAAGTTAACTCGAGAATGGCCCAGCAGAGAGCTTCCGGTAGGGGCGTGAATTGACCCTGGGCTACCGGGGCTACTAGACAATCCTCGATATCGCCTGTAACAGTAAAAGCAATTTTTTGTTGAGTTATTGAGGTTATGGAGGCTTTTTTTGGTGATTGATATGTGTTGGGGATGTAAGGGGGTGAGTTGATGGTGAGGTGGAATCTCATTTAGGAGATTCTTTTAATGTAGGACTGAGATCTGAGAAATGGGCTATTTCTGAAATGGAGATCTCTGAAATGACATCATTTATTAGGGAGAGTTGAATTTCTTTAGTGGATCGTTGGGAGAGTTAAATTTTCGAGCGAGTTTAAGTTTTATGGACTTTCAAGCTAGACATTGAAACATTTCAAATTTCTCAAGTTTCTCGAATTCCTTCACGTTAAAAATTTGCAATTTCTACTTTTCTAACTTCCTATATTTCCATATATTGATACTTCAAAAATCTTCAAACTTCAAGGTTCCTAAATCCTTAAAGTTAAAAAATTTCGTAATTACTGAAATTCTCAAAATTCTCATATTTACTGAAATTGTGCTAAATTTCTATATTTGCTAAAATTGCATTCAATCCTAAACTGCTAAAATTCTAAATTCCTCAAATTTGATATAAACCTCTACAGTCGCACAAAATGCATCCCTAACGCACGTCAACAAAATTACGTACCCTCATCTTATCACATAACTACAATTTACAATCAAAAGCATGTCTCGCACGAAACATCACCATCCTTTGATATTGCACAGTCGAAGCATTCTCTGTAATTGAACGTGCGAATAGTTTGCACTGGAGCCAATTACGAAGAGAAACAAACGTATTGAGTAACGTTCATACATGTAATAACATGGATGATACAGTTCCTGAGCGAAATGAGCGGCCATCTTGTGATGAAGATAACCAATAAACTGAAGTACATAGTGAAGAAACGGTGTATTGTAATAATGGATAGAAAATAGAAAGTGTATGTCACTGTAATAAGCGCTGTTGAAAGATTTCCTTGTTGCTTGCGTATGAAAGTGAGGTTAGCTTTAAATTCACATGTGGTACTTTACATGTGATGTACTGAGTACTTCGATGGCGGAACTTGTTGGGTTAATTGGATTATTTGGACTGAGAATAAAAACTGAATATGATAAAAATAAATAAGAATTGAGTAAGAATTTAATAAGAATTTAATAAGAATTTAATAAGAATTTAATAAGAATTAAATAAGAATCGAATAAGAGGTGGAAGTGAACAAAAATTGAATAAGAAGTGGAAGATGAATAACAAGTCTACAACTTGCAATTGATTGAAACTCCCAAGTCGATCAGTCAAAGGACTTCAGTAAATAAAAGACACTGCTCCTAACTTCTCAAAGTTATAATAAAGCATCCTTCCACCCATAAATCCATAAATAGAATCCACCCACAAATAGAACTTAACATTTAACTACCAACGTCAAGAAAGTGATAATGATAGACAGAAAGGGATCAAGGTTGCAAACCAGCGCAAAAGTAGTCAAAGGCGCGACAAGATCAGAATCTATCCCATTTTTAAGGATCCGTTCATTGAAATTCTCCTGGCACATTCGGTCGACAGAATGAAACCGTAATAGCTAGTTGGTTGCCAGGAACTGGCGACATTCAGGCAGCTGCCTTTCTAGTTCTAACTGAGAGACGGTTCGGGTTTCCGAATGCGTGTACCAGCTACGAACCGAGCGTTTCATTAACGAACACATGTAACCTTCTGCTTGTTCGACGCATAATGTTTAAGGCTTGTCCTCGCTGGACTGGTTAGATCGCGTTTCCTTTTGCGAAAACTATGCAGGAAGGCGCGTTTTTTATACGTCATTCGGATCTCCAAAAATGTACGGACGCTTGACTTAATTGGATTACAACTGCAATTTTATATTGGCTGTTTCAGTTTTAGTTTGATATTGAAATTGAAAAATTGAAAAATTGAAAAATTAACACACTGACACATTGACAAATTAACAAATTAACAAATTAACAAATTAACAAATTGACAAATTGAAGAATTGTGAAATTGAAGAATAGAACGTTTGAAGAGTTGAACAACCTAACAATTCAGCAATCAAATGATCAAATGTTTAAACAATTAAATAATCGAATAGTTGAATAGTAAAATAATTAAACAACCAATAATTCAACATATGAATTAGAAAATAAGAACAGTAGAACAGTACTCCAGTAAAATAATAAAATAATAAAATGTCCCTCCAAAGTTAACTTCCCTCATTGCCTCATCACTCGAATCCCAAATCCTTCAAAGAAAACCCAGACATCCGTAAATCCCGATAAAAATCGCCTACAGAATGGCTCGCCAACGTAAAAAAATTTCAAATTTAAAAATGCATACCTCCGCGCGCGTTGCACCGATGCAACGCACGACAGATTCCGCGAGAACACGCTGCAAGTGGAATCGGAAAGTGCGCGATTCGCATGCGAATGCGATCCTACGAACCTAATGTCACCTTGTCCTCGTCGAAAATGAAATTCCAGGTAAGCCGGCGTATTAAAGTTTCAATCTGTGCGACCGTCTTGGGATTATGCAGAATAATCGTTTACAAAGGGGGCGCGAGTTTCATCGGGCTGGACCTCTGCACGATATTGAAAAGCGGATCAAACGGGATTTGAAATTGAAATACAAAGTGTACGATATCGTCTGGGACCGTGGGTATCTCGTTCATTTCCATGGATATTGCGAATTCCTTCGAATTACGGAATCGGTGAACTGAACATTCTCTGTAAAATTTCAAACACTTTCTGAAATATTTCCGAAGCAGCAGAGGGTTTTAAAGAATAGAAGATAAAATTGTATGTCTGTATACAGGGAGTTTCACGATTGTAGGTCGATGAAAAGCTGACAAGGTTCTCTTTGCTAAAATGGGGTTTGACCCGTTCGACTCGTTTATTCATCTGCTGCTCCAATTCGAAGATGATTTGGCGAGAATCCAGTTTCCAGAGTAAACCTTGCTAATTTACCTACTGCTAATTCCCTTTTAATTGCTCTCGTATGGACCTTATGTACACTCTGACGTAGGAAATTCGGTTGGAAGGTTGTTCCACTTCCGATGAAATGGATGTTCGTTCAACGTGTAATTATCGCTTAACACGCTATTCGCAGATGGATTCGTAGAATCAATGATAAGTTTCGATCTTATCAACCTGCAATTTCAGACTGCACTTTCTAAACACAGATCACTAAATTCTGTATCATTTACAAACAAATCAATCAAATAAACACATTGTAAAATTATGATCTCCCGTTTATTTATTATATAATTGAAATAAGATATGAAATTATAAAGATGTGAACAATGTATTTATTTATATCAATTTCATTAATTAGCTTCCTTATTTCATTTCATTACTTACTGTTTCATTTAATTAAATTTAGTTGTATGTTTTTGTCATTTCATTTAATTGATTATGTTTTTGTTGAACATTATTTAATTGATTAATTGTAACGTCATTTTATTTCATTGGTTATTTTTATTATTTAATTTCATTTAATTGATTATGTTCTTTATTCGATTTTATTTAATTGATTATTTTGCTCATTTAATTAATGGTCACAATTAAGGTGACACATGTTCTTCACAGGTGGTTACATTACAGTCCACGTAGTACAGATTGCAACAGAATGTTAGATAACAAGTTTGCTACACATTGTGTTCGCAATGTGATTAAATATTCGCAGCACGATGACGAGAATACCACGGGAATTTCGGAGACCTTCAGAGCCGCGAGCTTAGAATAATCCATAGTCGTGGGCGTGGACCAGATGTATGAGACCTTCGTTCTCGAGGGGTTGGAAAGTCACCTTAAAACGTGACCGGAAGAATAAAACACTTGAATTTCGTCGTCGATCGTGGAAACGTCTTGTTTCCGACCTCCTTAATTAACCTCGTAACGCTGTTTGATCGACGTCCGCTAATTACGTATTGTTATCTGCAAACTGATTCGCCATCGCAGAGTTTCTCTGCTCCCAGTGTTTGCAATTGATCGTTACGCTCCGTATCGGCTTTAACTCGCGTGAGAATGCATCACGTGCGGGCGTTTTCATGAAAATTGAAATCGCATGCCGCGATACACGTACCTACACGTTTTCTTCTGTCTAATCTTCCAGGAATCGGAGATGCCATTCGAGGATACCAAGTGGGTGGAGAACGCGTTTGTCACGAATGGAGGACTACTGTGGCATTATCGACGATTACTTCGCCATTTATGGTTCCGCTTTGGGCGAAATAACGAATGTAAATATTCGGAACGAATACCGAGGCTAACAGCAATAACGGAACTTTTATATCTATATCATTTTTATACTGTTTTATAGCACCTCTAATTTATTGCATCCTTTAACCAGGAATTATAACATTCTTTTTATAACATTCTTTTTTCAAGGGGGCTGTAGAAAACTAGCCCTTTGCACTCCAGAGGCGCCTCTCCGGCGCCATTCGATTTAATACAATAATTTGAAATAAGCATTATTTAATTAATTGTATAATAGTGCTCATGTGATATATAAACAGAGTGAAAATTATGAGTAGAGGAATAATAACTTCAAAAGAAGTCATTTAACATTTTAATTAATATTTTAATATTGCTATTTGCAAAACGGTAAAATTATCTTGGAGTGCAAAGGGTTAAAATACTAGCACACCAAAAAAAAAATGGCGGAAATTGTTTACAGACGGAAAGTCTTTCGACAACTCTACAAATATAGCTCTGTACATTACATATTGTTATGACACATATTGTGAGAAATTAGTAAGTAAAAGCTGCGTCCAAAAGTGCCAGGAAAATCATAATAAATGTGAACACACGTAAACACGGTGAGTCAGTTCCTCCATTTCGCTAAAACGTTTTCTATCATTGTCCTCTCGCTGATTGAATTTCCAACGGCACTCGCAATTTGTTAGAACCTTGTACGACTTCGCGGTGACACGAAACGTCATAAATCCGATATGGTTTTTTACATGGTTGGATTAACAGATGGCACAGATGGGAATTCACCTCGATGGGATAATGCTCTATGAAAGTTAACTATACACAGGGCAGTGTGTACGCGTGATCCTCGTGACACGATAAAAATATGAATCGAATACTTTCATACGTTCACCCTCGACGTTCTCATTCCTGCTGGACCCACGAATGCATTTTAATATATCCCAGCCCTGCGTGCCATATGCGGGATTTCGAAGGGTAGCTCGAGTTTCTATACGCGATATTGCGTTGACCCGCGAAAGATATATTGATCGTTCCCAAGGCTGAAGAGTGCTCGTCGAACACTAAGCAGATGTACGTGCGTTGGAACATTATTGTCTGATTTAATTCGTACATATTTCACTCGTGCATTGTTACCCTTGGTTCAATTTAAACAATTCGGTTATTGCCTTCATACGGGATATGTATAATGGAGAGAATAATTTGGGTCTATGAAAGAAATGGAGGGATTTGGGAACATGAGAACGTGGGAGATTTGAAAATTGGGGAATTTGGGATCTAGGGAATTTAGAATTAGGTGAATTTGGGATGCAGGGAGTTTGGAATATAGGGAATTTGGGATCTAGGGAATTTGAGATCTACGGAATTTCGGATCTAAGGAATTTGGTGATCTAGGGAATTTGAGATCTAGGGATTTTGGGATCTAGGGATTTTGGGATCTAGGGACTTTGGGATCTAGGGATTTTGGGATCTAGGGACTTTGGGATCTACGGAATTTGGAATTTGGGGAATTTGGAATTTGGGGAATTTGGAATTTGGTGAATTTAGAATTTGGTGAATTTAGAATTTGGTGAATTTGGAATTTGGGGAATTTCGGATCTAGGGAATTTGGAATCTAGGGACTTCGGAATTTGGGGAATATGGGATTTGGGGAATTTGGAATTTGGGGAATTTGGGATTTGGGGATTTTCGGATTTTGGGATTTTGGGAATTTGGAATTTGAGGAATTTGGAATTCGGTAAATTTGGAATTTGGGGAATTTGGAATTCGGTGAATTTGGAATTTGGGGAATTTGAGATCTAGGGAATTTGGAATTTGGGGAATTTGGAATTTGGGGAATTTGGAATTTGGGGAATTTGGGATCTAGGGAATTTGGAATTCGGTGAATTTGGAATTTGGGAAATTTGGAATTTGGAGAATTTGGAATTCGGTAAATTTGGAATTTGAAGAATTTGGAATTTGGAGAATTTGGAATTCGGTAAATTTGGAATTCGGTGAATTTGAGATCTAGGGAATTTAGAATATAGGAAATTCGGTAAGTAGGTAACTTGACATCTAGGAAATTTAGAATCTGGGGAATTTGAGAGGAATCTGGAGTAATCTGAAAATCAGGAAGTGTGAATATAGATATCCTGTTAATAGTCAAAGATGAAATTCCAGAATCTGTTGCTCAGGAAATGAAGTAATTTGTACCTCCGATCCCCCTATACACAGAGGAAGTTTGCACCCACCTCTGTGTACCTATCAAGTACCTGTCGCGTGAAGTCGTAGCGTGCAGTTTTACAAAGGACATACCTTTTAATCTGTTTAAATGCTCGTATAACAATGACTATATCGCGTGGAAGTTGTCGAGCAAACACGGATCGCTGGCATTTCCGTGCACATACGATCACGTTCGCTGTTCTAGTCCCCTAGTTGCTTTGAATCCTCGTTCGCGAACAGGCAGTCAGTCAGTCAGGCAGGAAGGAAGGAACAGATGTGTAATTACGTGTCCAGGCTATGTCAGAAAACGCCTACTCGGCCGCTCTTGTTAAAGGGTTGTCGTAAATAGGCCAGACAAGTTCTGCGTCGAATTACCGGCAAGGCCTCGGAACGGCTACCGTCGTTTTCTCGTTTGTTCGTTAACGAGCTGGCTGTCCGTTTCCCTCCTCGATATCCCGGTGGAAAGGTTTTCGCGCGAGAACCTGTTTGCGCGTTCGCGACGTATCGGGTAATATTAGATTTTCAATTTCTAAGTTCCGAGCTCATCATACCGGCGCGCGCCGTGAAATCGCGCGATCGTTCGATGATCACGATTCGTTCGCGACTTTCTCATAGAATATTCATACTCCGGCGGCCATTTCGATGGGAAACGTTCGGACACGATCGTTGCGCGAGGTCCAGTTGCCCACTTCCCTGGAATTTCTCCGCGGCCCACGGACCCGTAATTACACAAAGAGGTAGCCACCCACGCGTGCCATTTAAGGAACCACCGACACGGTACCGACAGGTGCGCGAAATCCTCGATTTACGGCTGAGACACATAAGCTTTTTATGCCAGTTTTACGATCTTTTAAGGCTTAACGATCGCTTTTTCATTACTATTTCACAAGATTAAGCAGCAAGAAGCTGTGAGGTTATTTAAAATTATATTAAGTGGGTGTAGCTTGGGTTCAAGGTCTAAGAAGGTAATATAATATGTTTCATATCATAACATGGCTACAAACTATTTTCCTAACCTTCCGACACAACGAAAAACATACACTTGTTCTTTTTCTGTACCTGAGTATGTAACACATACATGCATATGTTTCAACCTATTTTGAATGCTAAGATACATTGCTGCTGAGAATGTGTTCTGCAGTGAGAACATAGTTCTAGATATTTATTTATTGAAGTAGAAAAATGTTTTTAATTTCACAACAAATGTAAGGTATCTAATGTTACACATGTGGAGTGCAGGTTGAGTATGTTCAGTTTAAGGAAGGGTCGACAATATGGCTGCCATTGGAGCCAGTAGTCACACATACACACATACATATCCTCCAACCTATTTAAAATATTAAGGTTCTCATTGCTACTGAGTATGTGTCCCACAGTGAGAACATAGTTCTAGATATTTATTTATTAAAGTAGAAAAATGTTTTTAATATCTCAACAAATGTTATGTTTCTAATGTTACATATGTGGAGTGCAGGTTAAGTATGTTCGGTTCAAAGAAAGGGTCTACAATATGGCTGCCACTGGTGCCAGTAGTCACACACACATATGCATATCCTCCAACCTATTTAAAATATTAAGGTTCTCATTGCTACTGAGTATGTGTCCCACAGTGAGAACGTAGTACTAGATGTTTATTTATTGAAGTAGAAAAATGTTTTTAATATCACAACAAATGTAAGGTATCTAATGTTAAACATGTGGAGTCCGGTTGAGTATGTTCGGTTCAAAGAAAGGCCTACATCATGGCTGCCACTGGTGCCAGTAGTCTTGCCAGTAACTAACTGAACCTTTGTCTTTCTCGTTTCACCTCATTGAGAAAAGTAATTTTTGTCTTGCCTCCTATTCAGACTCAAAAAAGCAAAGTCGCTAATTAACGATATCGCAAGAACTGATCCAGAATGACCATTATAATACAATTATGATACAAAAGTTGACGGGCAGAATTACATAACTCGTGTCAAATATTTTACATAAGTACATTAGCATACGTATTGCAAGTAACATACGCAACGCATTCTCTGGTATGTAAATATGCAAAACGTATGCATTATGCAGACAGTGCGAAATAGAATCTATATTTTTAGAATCTAAGTATGCAGGTTTTTTCGAAGCATCCATTACAAAACTCTGAGAAGCATAAATCCGATATAAACAGAACGTCTGAATTTTCCTATAAAAACTTGCCCGTGTCGCAGCATCGAACATTTTATTCGTACCCGAAGAAAGTTATAAAGTTTCTCGATAAAATGCTCGCGCGGAATTTATTGTATGTCTCTTCTGTTCGACCGTGTTTCGGGCGGAGACGGACGCGTACGTTGTATCTGGCAATTTATTCGCGAGCGTGGACGGTTTATTCGCGTACGTGGAAGCGTGTGTACAAGTGTACGGGGCAGTAAATGGCCCAACTAAGACCGCGTAATGCTCTGCGTGGGAGAGGCCAGTTTCGATCTCGTTTGCGAGATCTTATCCGGCGCGAGCACGCTCGGAAAAAGATCCAGGATAATACCCGGCGTCGTTACATCGAGAACTGCCAACACGGGGATCACGAAGAAACCGAGAAACGTTTCGGTTGCACAATTTTCGAGGGGCTGTCGACGACCACGGACGTGTACACACACGGACGAGAGGCCGTTGCTCGGATCGTGGAACTCGATACGTCAGTTTCTGGCCCGTGGAACATCGTGTTCCTCCTGGGAATCTTGTCCCGGACGTGTTTTCGATGCTTTCCGTTCTATCTCTACAAGTCTGGTGTTACGGAAAAGTATAATAATACAGGAGTATAGAATAGTATTCTTATGTGGTTCATTTGAGTTTCAATATTTTTCAAGTTACTTGAGAAAAAGTTTGTGGACTCTCACTATGGAGAGTATATTTTTATATTTCTGGATATCTATATCTCTAGAGCCTTATATTTCAGGATTTATAGAGGTCAGTAGTGCTCTTTGATGTTTCTAAATAGATGCCTCTAGGTTTCTAAGTTCTTAGATATTTTTACATCTTCAGAAGACAAATATCATCTGACTCCAACATTTTTAGATATCAACATAACTAGATTTCTAGATTTTCAAATACTAATGTTCTGAGGTACAAATATTCCTAGACTAAAATTTTAGGATCTCAATATCCTTAGATTTTCATATTTTCATGATTTCAATATCCCTAGATTCCAATATCCTTAGATACAAACATTTCTAGATTGTAATATTCTCAACATCCCAATATTACTGGATTTCTATATTCCTAGATTCTAACAGCTCTGAGTTCTAATATGTTTAGTCACAAATATCCCTAAATTCCAATATTCCCAGAACATAAAAATCCCTAGATCTCGAAAACACTAGGATGTCATTATTTCCTAAGATTTCAATAATTTTTAACACAAATATCCCTAGACATATTTCTAGAATCTTAATGTCTCAATGTATCTCTCAATGTTCTACATCTCAATGTAGATTTCAAATATCCCTAGACATATAGAACATTAACTCCAAACATCCCTAGATGCATCAGATGTTACAAATATTCTTGGATACATCGCTAGTTCCAAATATCCCTAGATATATAGATCACTAATAGACAAGTATTCCTAGACAATTATACCTCATCCATAAGTCCTTATATTCTTATAATCTGAATCTCCCTAAATCGTAAAAAGCAATGAGTCTAAATATTATCAGCTCTCCAGATCCTTTGTGTCTCTATATACTCGCCTAGGTTTGTTGATCTACGTAAATCCGTAAATCTAGTTTAAAAGGAATAAAGACACAAATAGGAGAGCAAGGTTGAAAGATGTAGAGAAAGGAAAGGAACGCGTGTACGTCTCTCGGATTTAGATCCGTAGCCTAACTATGTCCGCGCTTTTATGTACGATTCCCTCGAGAAAGGTGTGGTTGGTGGCACCTAGACGCTAGATTCCTTGGTCCGATTTATGTGTAACTGTCGGCGATCAATATATCTACTACCGAGTTAACAGCCGATCGTTTTGTTATCCGAGGCGCGGAATGCAAATACGTTGCGTAAGAGGCGCGAGAAGTCAATCGTCGATAGAAGCACGTGTTTGCCCGGTCGTGTAATAACCGTGTTGTCTGAAACGGTTGCCCGATTTAATCGTTCGGATCGTTACGAGCAGGAAACACAGCTCGCCGTCCCCGTGCACCGACAACACTTGTAACTTTTGTTCGATCGCGCAATCGTTTAGCCGAGTTACCGAATCTTTTGCCTCGCCAGCTGAATTATCGATCTTTTATCTCACCGTCGCTCGAATTTACCACCTGGCGACTCACGAGTTTCCGTTCGATAATCGATAATTTTCCGTATCGGGGAGAATAACTGGAAATCGAAAGTCGAGACGACGTAACCGGAGCTCCTTGTAATCCCGTAATAACAATCGAGTTCTAGCGACACGGTTTCCCATGGATTTCTGAAATACGCTCTCGTGCACACAGGAGCGATCCCGTGCAAACAGACATTTGATTCGAGAACAATGGCTCGTTGAGCGTGGCGCTTCGCGAGGATGATTGGCACTTCTCGTTGAAATTGACCGAGTCTATGTATCTTGGTGCCCGCACCGTAGCTGCACGGACGGTCACGAAAGATGATATCTCCGCTGAAACATATCGAGGTACCCACGACCTTTCGAGAATAAAATCGTCGACGGAAGAGACCGCGAGACAAAAAGGTCTGTCGTTGTAAATTTCATGCAAATCTTGACTTTCCGTGAATTTGTCAGCTTTCACCGGTGTTCGTGAAACTCGCGGTACGACACAATGCAGTCGCACGCAGCTTCCATCGCGGAATTCTATGAAGCCTTTTTCGTACTGTCGCGTGCATTTCAGTACTGACATTACCTTCCGACTTTGGGTGTTCTCCAAGTTACAAATTTTCAATTTCCACTTTCACGAAATACCAATTTGTCAAACTTTCATATCCACAAATTCTCAACTCCACGAAATATTTTCAAGCTTTCAAATTCATAAATTTCCCTTCTCATGAAATATTAAATATTAAAGTCCATAATTTAACAAACGTTTGAACTGCCACGTCTACAAATTGTTCCGAGTTCCTTACGTATCATAGGCAGTAATAAAAAGGAGCGTTCTAATTGAAATTTGATTATCTAGCAAGGAAATACCGCGAGCAGTGTCTGTATAGCGCATTAACGTCACCAGAATATGTCTCTAATTGCTGTTAATATCCTCTAATCACGCTGCTATTTCCCGGCCAGACTATCGTGCACCCGCAGAGACACGCTGTTTGCTCGCGACTCGAAGTGAAAGGTATAACGTTTTCCTAATGAATACGGCAGACTGACGACCACGCAAACACGCGTCGCGAATATAATCCATCAAGCTCGACGGTAAAACTCATTACGCAGCGGTAAACCATGTATATGACTGATCAAAAGGCGACGGGTACTCGAACAGTTTCTCGCCCAATGAGATTGATACTAATCTCGCGTTACTCTCCGATTTTCGGATCACGTATGAGCTTATAGGACAGTGAAATCTAGGGATATTTGAGGTTTTGGGGATTTAGGGATATTTGGGGATCTGGGGATTTTTTGGGATCTAGAAATTTTTGGGGATCTGAGGATTTTTTGGGATCTAGGGATTTTTTGGGATCTAAGGATTTTCGGGGATCTAGGGATTTTTTTGGGATCTAGGGATTTTTGGGATCTAAGGATTTTCGGGGATCTAGGGATTTTTGGGATTTAAGAATTTTGGGGGATTTTTTTGGGATCTAGGGATTTTTGGGATTTAAGAATTTTTGGGGATTTTTTTGGGATCTAGGGATTTTTGGGATCTAAGGATTTTCGGGGATCTAGGGATTTTTTGGGATCTAGGGATTTTTTGGGATCTAAGGATTTTCGAGGATCTAGGGATTTTTGGGATTTAAGAATTTTTGGAGATTTTTTTGGGATTTAGGGATTTTTGGGATCTAAGGATTTTCGGGGATCTAGGGATTTTTTGGGATCTAAGGATTTTCGAGGATCTAGGGATTTTTGGGATTTAAGAATTTTTGGAGATTTTTTTGGGATCTAGGGATTTTTGGGATCTAAGGATTTTCGGGGATCTAGGGATTTTTTGGGATCTAAGGATTTTCGAGGATCTAGGGATTTTTGGGATTTAAGAATTTTTGGAGATTTTTTTGGGATCTAGGGATTTTTGGGATCTAAGGATTTTCGGGGATCTAGGGATTTTTTGAGATCTATGAATTTTTGGGATTTAAGATTTTTGGAAATTTTTTTAGGATCTAGGGATTTTTGGGATCTAAGCATTTTCGGGGATCTAGGGATTTTTGGGATTTAAGAATTTTTGGAGATTTTTTTGGGATCTAGGGATTTTGGAATTTAGAGATTTTGGGATCTAAGGATTTTTTGGGATCTAGGGATTTTGGGGGGTCTAGGGATATTGGAATCTAGGGAGATTAGGATTTAGGAATATTGGAATCTAGAAATATTGAAATCTAGAAATATTGGAATCTAGGTGTATGGGAATCTAGAGATATTGGAATCTAGAGATTTTGGGATCTAGGGATTTTTGGGGGTCTAGGGATATTGGGATCTAGGGAGATTAGGATTTAGGAATATTGGAATCTAGGAATATTGGAATCTAGAAATATTGGAATCTAGAAATATTGAAATCTAGGTGTTGGGAATCTAGAGATATTAGAATCTAGGGAGGTTGGGATCTAGGAATATTGGAATCTAGGTACATGGGAATCTAGACATATTGGAATCTTGGGATATTGGAATTTAGGTATCTTCCGAAATTTAGGGATACCAGGATCTAGGAAAATGGGGATGTAGAATAATTGGAATTGGGGTTATAGGTAAATGATGACCCAGAGATATAAAAAATTAAGAATCTATAGATCTAGAGATCTAGAGATGTAGGATGGTCATATAAATTAACAGGGATCTCGGAACGGTTTGAAAATAAGGGTCTAACAATGTAAGAATCGAGGGATCTTAAAAAATAAAAATCAATTGAGTGGTTTACAAAAGAATATTGTCTTCGAAAATAAGACTCAGTCTACAAAAGTTCTGAACCCCATTCCAGTGTTCTACTCGCAGTCTCCATCGCACACCTCATCGGCTAAACAGTATCGATAACCAGGCATGCATATCTTTACGATCTTGTCCCAATAATCATGTCTCACGAACGACGCCCGTCTCAATAATCGGCTAAACAATCACAACCGCATTCCACCAAGCGTCTCCGTGCGTGCGTTTTGGCACGAAATCAAGGCGACACAAAGCGCGATCGTATCGGTAATCGAAATTGGAAAGGCAGATCACGAGGAACGGCACTAAAGAGAGAGAGAAAGGAGGGCGGTTGCCCGAGCTAGGGCTGTGAATGCGACTAGCATCCTTTAGATTTGCATAGAACAGCGTCGCCGGCTGGTAGAGGATAGGCCGGGACTCAAAGGTCGTCTTGTTACGAGGTGATTCCTTGCAAGTGGTCTTTGCCATTTCCCATGGGCAGACCCATAAAGCGGTGGAGGTCGGCCAACACGACCGACACGATGGATCACGGCGATAAGGATATATGCATCGTGTTCTGCAGCGTGTACCAGTACACCGGAAGTGATCCGACCGTGTGTCTCGAAGTTCGAAGTGCGCTCGTTCTCGAATCCCTCTCTCTCGCAGTTTCTGTGCTTCTCGGGCTATATAGCCTCCGGGCTGTCTCTCTGTGATACTCCACTGATATATTCGCGTGGGCGAATCGACCGAATACCGGCTCTCCAGCCAGTGTATCTACGTGTGGGCCGCATGGATATTATAATAAAGGAATGATAGAAACGTGGAGAGGGAAACTGGTAATAATAGCTTGGCAGGTGTTCATCCGTGTCTACCGGCTGCATACAATATTCTACCTTTACGACAAAATATATTTTCCCCTGCAAATTGATTGCCTTCGCACATGTGCTTTCGTTCGAGATTAATGGACGCTTCGGTTTTTATCGACGTTGTTCGACAAACAGAAGCTGCATCTTTTACTGTTCGTTTATGGTGAAAATCCAGGAACTTGCATGCTTTCGAGACTCTACAAAGTAAAAAATTTAACTTCGTTTTATATTGATGCCATTTGAGAAACAAGAGCTGTAGCTTTTACTCTTCGTGCATTGTAAAAATTTAGAAACTTGTATACTTTCGAGGTCGACTCTAAAAAGTCAGAAATTTGACTTCGTTTTCATTGATACCATTTGAGAAACAAGAGCTGTAGCTTTTACTCTTCGTGCATTGTAAAAATTTAGAAACTTGTATACTTTCGAGGTCGACTCTAAAAAGTCAGAAATTTGACTTCGTTTTCATTGATACCATTTGAGAAACAAGAGCTGTAGCTTTTACTCTTCGTGCATTGTAAAAATTTAGAAACTTGTATACTTTCGAGGTCGACTCTAAAAAGTCAGAAATTTGACTTCGTTTTCATTGATACCATTTGAGAAACAAGAGCTGTAGCTTTTACTCTTCGTGCATTATAAAAATTTAGAAACTTGTATACTTTCGAAGTCGACTCTAAACAGTCAAAAATTTGATTTCGTTTTTATTGATGTCATTCAAGAAACAGGAGCTGTATCTTCTCTTTGTGTACATATAATAAAAATGTAGGAAGTTGCAGACTTTCGAAGTCGACTGTAAACAGTCAAAAATTTGACTTCTTTTTTATTGACGTCATTCAAGAAACAGGAGCTGTATCTTCTCTTTGTGTACATATAATAAAAATGTAGGAAGTTGTATACTTTCGACGTCGACTCTAAACAATCAAAAATTTGACTTCGTTTTTATTGATGCCATTCAAGAAACAGGAGCTGTATCTTCTCTTTGTGTACATATATAAAAATGTAGGAAGTTGCAGACTTTCGAAGTCGACTCTAAACAATCAAAAATGTGACTTCATTTTTATTGATGCCATTGAACAAACAGGAGTCGTATCTTCTACTCTTTGTGTACATAATAAAAATGTAGGAACTTGCAGACTTCCGTAGTCGACTATGAAAAGTCAACACTGTTAAAGTTTGAAGATATGCAAATTCATCAGAAGACTTATCATCTCCAAACTGCAGTACTCACAAGTTACAAGCTCCCATACTTCCTGTAGAAACTTCCTACATGCATTCATCCTAACAGTTTTCCTTCAGCAAACTCCCTATTCTCATCTTCCTAAGCTTGCCTCTAGAATTCCTATCCCAATTATCCGAAGAGTGTCGACCAGAAACGAGTATCTCAGGAACATATTCGGAAGGAACTACTGACCGACATCGTCGCCCAGATTCAAATAGTCCTGTTCAGGTAACCTTTGAGTAACGACAGTCACGAGGAGTGATGGGAGTCGTGATCCTCGAGGAGAATTCTGCGATTGGATCCGGGTCGCGACAATGTGGTTACCGTATAGTTAGGACGATCTTCGCGTTCCTAATGATCGTCGGTTAAGGCCTCGTAAAGATCCATGGGTTCAGCTTAGGCTATCTCTCTGCGTCGACGAGCGACTACGTCGGATCGTTAGGCGCTGCATCCTCTCTCTTTCGATACCAAACGGAGAAATTAGAATTTCACAGAGATGTTTTTTTTCTCGCCATGGCTCGATCTGTCGGTCGCATAAATCAGCTGCGAGGGATTGGAGCCGTTTCGAAAGGCCTCTCGGAATCCGATTGCTAGCCTGTGAGCCTGTCTGCCAGGCTAATGAGTTCTTACGTGCTAAAAGTTCGATTAACTTGATCTCGCTTCTGGGTCTATTTTTTTGTCGTTTCAGTACCGGTCTATTGCTCTAACGTTCTTCTTGGCGAGAGCGTAACCATCGAGCTTCTGTGAGGAAAAAAACCGATTTCTCGCGGTCATTGTTCTTTGGAAATAAATAAAAGTTAACGATGCGTTGATGCTCACGTGATATAGGAACGTAGGAGACATAGAAACGTAGTAATATAGGAAATGTCGGAAAATGGGATTTTAAGAAAATATTGATTTAAAGAAATAGTGATGGAGGACAAAAAAATGTAGGAAATTAGAACTACAGATAGTAGGAGTGTGGTAATTGATAATTTAAAGATAATGATCCTCTATCTATCTCGTACAATAAACTTAAGAAATAATGTTATAGAAAATAGTAGTCTAAGTAAAGTTTAAGAAAACCAAAGTATTTGAATTTCTCTGAATAAAATTTTTCATAAAAATTCTTGAACATTGCTACATTCTCCATATATTATAAGCAACATACCCACATGAATGTACCAACTGAACTTTATGAAATTACATTCCCATCGATACACTCGATCGATTCAATTACTGCACAGGCGGAAAGACAAGTTAAACATAAATTCGTTAAAGCGACACACCTGGCCTGTATCATCGAATCTCAGAGACATTTTCATTCCGCTCAACGGGGTTTAAATTGCGTAACCATCTCACTTGCAACCCCATGTGGGAGTACGTAAAATGGCAGGTATGAGAAATAAGCAGAACAGGATCGTAGGAGATAGCTTAAAGTTAACAACAACCTACGCTCAGGCTCGCCATAAATTTTCGTCTCTTCGCGATACCCTTCTGTGCGCAGGAAACGTTTATCAATCGAATGAAAGTATTTCTGTGGAAAAAACGCGGGTCAATTCGAACTGTGACGTAAGTGCTGGGACTAATAGTTGATTGGGTAAATTGGGTGCATGTCTTGGACTTAGTTTAAGGATTTTAAGGTTTTAATGTCGCAATTTTTGGAGTTCTCAAGGTTTCAAATTTTCAAGTTTGTAAATTCTTAAGTTTCCTAATTTTCAAGCTTTCAAACTTTCAAGCTTCCAAATTCGCAAGTTCCCTAATTCTCAAGCTTTCAAACTTTCAAGCCTTCAAATTCTCAAGCTTCCAAATTCTCAAGCTTCCAAATTCTCAAGTTTCCAAATTCTCAAGTTTCCAAATTCTTAAGCTTTCAAATTCTCAAGCTTTCAAATTCTCAAGCTTCCAAATTCCCAATCTCCCAAATTCGCAAGCTTTCAAATTCTCAAGCTTCCAAATTCCCAATCTCCCAAATTCTCAAGCTTCCAAATTCCCAATCTCCCAAATTTTCAAGCTTCCAAATTCTCAAGCTTCCAAATTCTCAAGCTTTCAAATTCCCAATCTCCCAAATTCTCAAGCTTCCAAATTCTCAATCTCCCAAATTCTCAAGCTTCCAAATTCTCAAGCTTTCAAATTCTCAAGCTTCCAAATTCCCAATCTCCCAAATTCTCAAGCTTCCAAATTCTCAAGCTTCCAAATTCCCAATCTTTCAAATTCTCAAGCTTTCAAATTTTCAAGCTTCCAAATTCCCAATCTTCCAAATTCTCAAGCTTCCAAATTCCCAATCTTCCAAATTTTCAAGCTTCCAAATTCCCAATCTCCCAAATTCTCAAGCTTCCAAATTCCCAATCTTCCAAATTTTCAGTCCCTCAAATTCCTACCTTGTCAAATTCTTAAGCTTTCAAATTCTCAGTCCCTCAAATTCTCACCCTCCCAAATTCTCAAATTTCCCAACTCTCAAATTTCCAAATTCAAGCATCAATTGCTAATAAACGTATTACCGAACGAGCCATTTCCAGCAACAGACTACATCAGATATACATAGGAATCGGCGGCTAC
The DNA here is from genome assembly GCA_963576845.1 of Megachile leachella. Classification (NCBI taxonomy): domain Eukaryota; kingdom Metazoa; phylum Arthropoda; class Insecta; order Hymenoptera; family Megachilidae; genus Megachile; species Megachile leachella. The sequence continues at coordinate 6,628,659 of OY756248.1, read as the reverse complement.
GCCCTTATCGGAAAGAGCTAATGGTACCGGTACACGCGGTGCAGCCACGTACGGCGGAATCCAGGCTAGCAGTCGATTCTCATGGCCTCTCTCGTATCCTCGTTCCGGTCAACGAAAAATCCTCGGAATCGAGAGATTCGGTTTAATTGAATATTACAACATACGCGATATCTTTCCGTGACCAACTGTACCCGCGGACATTGTAGGAACAAGAGGAAACTGGACGTTAAGCGGCTTTTAAGTCGTTAGCCACTTAAGTCGTGTTACGGCGGGAAATTTGAATGGGAGTGTAGCGATACTCGCCTGGAGGTAGTCGACGGCGTTAATGGGTACATCGATGTAGAAATTGTGCTTGAACTGTGCACGAAGTGTGAGTCGGAGATGCTGAGAAACGGTTTTTAGTTTAGGGTTGTGGGCTATTTGGAAGGAAGTTAAATTATGTAAGTGGAAGATTGAAGTACTGGGTAATTGAATAATCTGAAATTTGGAAATTGAGGAATTAAGTAATTGGGAAATTAGGAAGTTGAGGAATTATGTAGCTGGGAGATTAAGGAACTGAATAGTTGAATAATTCTGGCATTAATCATAGAAATATTTTTTTTTAATAAATTAAATAAAATTAGTTTATTAATAATATTATTTTCAACTATATTTACAGTTTCATATTCAATTCGACTAATTTTATATATTATTTTTTCTTATAAAAATTATAATGTTATTTTATTTAAAAAAGAATCTAGATTAATGAATTTGTGTATAATAATTTTAATTATTTCTATTATTTTTGTAGGAATATATATATAAATTAATATATTGATTTAATATTATTATTTTATCTTTAAATTTTAAATTTTTAGTTTTAAAATTATTAATTTATGGGTTATTTATGGGTATTTTTTTTTATAATAATAGAAGATATAAATTAAATAAATTAGGTATTTATATAAATAATATATTTTTTTTAAATAAAATTAATTTTTTTTATAATATTCCTTTAAATATAATTAAATTATATGAAAATTATTATGAAAAAAGATTAATTGAGTATAAATTTAAATTTATTAAAATAATTTATTATATAAATAAATTTAATATTAAATTGTTTAATTTAAGAATAATATTAATCTTAATATTTTTTTTATTTATTATTTTTTTAATTTTAATTTAAATTTAATAATTTAAATAGCTTATAATTAGAGCACAATATTGAAGATATTGAGGAAATTAATTTTAATTTTTAAAGGAAGTTGAGAAATTATATAGCTGGGAGATTAAGGTACTGAGTAATTGAATAATACTGAAATTTGAAAATTAAGGAATTGAGTAACTGAAAAATTAGGAAGTTGAGAAATTATATAGCTGGGAGATTAAGGAACTGAATAATTGAATAATTCTGTAATTTTCAAGTTGAGGAATTGAGTAACTGAAAAATTAGGAAGTTGAGAAATTATATAGCTGGGAGATTAAAGTACTGAGTAATTGAATAATTCTGCAATTTTCAACTTGAGAAATAAAATTATAAAATCTTTGACGAATTTAAAAATCTATATAATTTCGAAATGGAGATATTTCTTTAATCTGAAATTCTGCCGTATTCCATTCACGATTCCATTCAATCGGCACGTGGTTAGTTCACGATTCACCCGGATCGTTACCAATTCTCCCGATTCAATTTCAACCCACGATTCTTTCGATTACACCCAAGCCTACAATTTATTTCGCCGTTGATCAGCGGTCTTTGTTCATCGTATCGGGAGTCTGTGATAACACGGCAACAGAGGAATCGAAGTCGATATCTCCGTTTCACCGACGATCCCAATAACCTATATATCGAACGGTTACGTGAATCGGTTCGATTTTCTGCGCGATACATGGAAAAGAGTAGAGTGCAACTTCTCTCCGATATTCAGCGACGAAAAAAAAAGAACAGTCGGTTAACAGATCTTTGTGCTCTTTGTTGGCAAACCGCCGGTCAGACGATCACGATCGATCCGTTTTCGATAATGGCGAAGCCACTCGAGGCAAAAGGGATCGGCCTCGGATAGCCACCAATAAATTCCGCTGCATTTGTATCGAGCTTTATGATAATTGGTACGTTCCTTTAATAGTAATATAGCATCGAGTGTTAAGGACAAGATTAAAAAGAATTATGTTTATACATATAAATTGTATATGACTGCGATAATTTTCTTAAACAGACAAAATAACATTTTCTTATACATACAACAGTGTACCACTATATTGAAGTATATTCATATTTGTATATTTAAGTGTATATGAATCTTATGAAACTCTAAAGTCTTCAAAATTCCTTTCGAACGAAAGATACAGCCCATTTTCCCAAAGAGACCTAACACATCATACAAACACCTTTCTAGTACAATTCCCGTGTACCAAAACTTTCATATTTAAATCGAGTCCGATTCATGTGCATACATTGAACTTGATTCGCGACCACGGAAGCAACCGCGAAGAATTCAGGTCATTGACATGAACAGAGGCTGGTTTGGCCGTAAACGAAATTGTCCGATGCGAATAATTTCCATAGGTGTGACCACGCGTAACAAGGAACGTAATTACATCGGCGGTACGCTAACATGTCTATAGAGTCGAGAGGCGTGGCAGAAGGTTGAGTAAAACGGGTCGTTCGGCCTCCATTAATGCCATATGTAGGCTAATGTCAAGAAAGCATGACAGTCAGCGCGATGTGATTGATGACGCGCGTCATCGCCCACTCCATAATGTCCAATTTACCACCAGAAAAGACCAATTCACGCCAATTGCTTGTTAAGACGTTATTCCCGTTTGGGGCTCGCACTTCGATTTACTGAGCGTGTCTCTACTTTAATTATGATATATTCGACGTATTTCGATTTACGTTTCTGTGGTATGCTGTGTTCGTGTAGTACAGGGATCGGCAACCTGCGGCTCGCGAGCCGCATACGGCTCTTTGGATGTAAATCTGCGGCTCTTCAGTTCAATACGCAAATAGTATTTATTTTATCAAAAAAAACTCATTATCTAATATTGCTAAGCGCTGGAATCGCAACGCATCGAATTACCACGCGCTGGAATTGCAATGCATCGAATTACCACGCGACGGAATTGCAATGTATTGAATTACCACGCGATGGAATTCCAACGCATTGAATTACCACGCGATGGAATTCCAACGCATCGAATTACCACGCGATGGAATTGCAACGCATCGAATTACCACGCGATGGAATTGCAATGCATCGAATTACCACGCGACGGAATTGCAATGTATTGAATTACCACGCGATGGAATTCCAACGCATCGAATTACCACGCGATGGAATTGCAACGCATCGAATTACCACGCGATGGAATTGCATTGCATTGAATTACCACGCGATGGAATTCCAACGCATCGAATTACCACGCGATGGAATTCCAACGCATCGAATTACCACGCGATGGAATTCCAACGCATCGAATTACCACGCGCTGGAATTGCAATGCATTGAATTACCACGCGACGGAATTCCAACGCATTGAATTACCACGCGATGGAATTCCAACGCATCGAATGACCTCGCGTTAAAATTCCAACGCATCCAATTACCACGCGCTGGAATTGCAATGCATCGAAATATCACGCGATGGAATTGCAATGCATTGAATTACCACGCGTTGGAATTGCAACGCATCGAATTACCACGCGCTGGAATTGCAATGCATTGAATTACCAAGCGCTGGAATTGCAATGCATTGAATTACCACGCGATGGAATTCCAACGCATCGAATTACCAGGCGTCGAATTACCAAGGGCTGGAATCGCAGCGCATCGAATTATCACGCTCTTCAGTTCCATACGCAAATATTATTTATTTTACCAAAAGAAAAACTCATTATCTAACATTGCCATATACGATTACTATTTATTGTTGGCAAGAAAAAATTTTGTGACTCTTTAAAAGCTTTGAAATTTTGTAAATTGTAAATTTTGACTCTTTCGACTCAAAAGGTTGCCGACCCCTGGTGTAGTAGAATTCCTGTTGTAATTTTTGTATTTTAAATTCTTCTGCGCGCTGCTGTGCGCATGCGTAGCCTCGTGATCTGCGCATGCGCGGTATGCGCGTGCGTTCACTGCGCACGTGCAGCATCTTTCAACTCTGAATATATTAAAATCAAGTTTTTTTATTTATAATTGAGTACTGAATGGAAATCTTTATGTCAAACGAATCATTATGTACTCTATAACATTTCTGACTAATATTTATCGTTTATATCTGTCACAATAATGTAGAATGTACATATAACCTTACGAAGATCATCAATAACATATTGACATTTTTGAAAAATTAAAATATGAATCTGTCTATAAATATTTGATTAGATTTCATAATATATTCGTTCAATTGACGATTAGACACTGATTGCTTAAGAAGTTGACGATTTCTGACAATTTATAGAAGATTTTAATCGCAACTCCGTAGAACCCACAATTAATCAATCGTAGACATTAATTTTTCCTCGATGTCACGAATAAATAATTTTCACTTTTCCACGCCGTAGATTATCAAGCATGGAAATGTTTCTCGCACTATTTCCGTAAATTACGATGGAAAAGGTCAAACGATACGTACATTATGTAAGGTAAATTACGCGCGATCGCGGTTAGGGACGTTATACGGGTCCAGCGTGTAGGCCAGACGCGTAGAATTTCTCATTTGCGATCATGCACCATAGTTTCCCTGCTCCGCGGGAAACACGTTCGCTACGGATTGTTGTTAAATTTATGCATCGCTTATTGCCGTGTTAATGCATCAAGGATAACGTAAGTAACGACAGAACCGCGGCTATTATTAATAACCGGCACCGTATTCCCATGTAAACGCGTGCTAACGATATATTATCTTGGCCTGTGTAACAGGCAGTTTCAACTCTGTTACGATCGCGTTTAGGCGCTACCATGAATGATTTGATCGCGCAGACACGCGCTTCTAATCGAAAAGTGCGGTAATGCGATAATTGGATTGCCTTTAACTATCCTTGCCTTCCATATTCTCAACTACAAGTATAATATACCAAGTATAAGAAACTTTTTATAAATGTTAATTATTGGGACAATATTTTAAAGATTAAACTAAATTACAAAGGAAATTATAAATTAGAAAGGAAGTTCTTATCATTTTAAAGGTAACAAGACTGACTGAAAATTAGACGAACATTCACAGCAATGATGTGTTCCACCAGTTACAACCCTCATTCACTCTTACTTTTTCTTCATACTTTAAAGAATATCTATCAAAATCATCAATTGATCACACAAACAATATGGAACCAATAATAACGAATATATATCTTCATATGTCTATACATATGTATGTACACATATGTATACATGCAGAGTGTCTCGTAATATATTACCTATTACTCCCTGAAAGGGGTAGTAGAGGATGTCATTATAAAATAAGACTTTTTTGCAAAAATGGGATTTGAAGATTATTTGTTGAATTATATATATAACAATATAAATGCTAAAATGTACGAACAAACTTTCAAAGAAATTCAGAAATATATGTCACGTTAGAAAGACAGTAATTATGTGAGGTGACGAGGTATCGAACGGTTTCACATATTGGACTAATAACGTATAAACGTCGTGATCGATGCAAATTGTCCAGTTACATCGAAATTATCGATGCCGTTCGTGTCGCGACATCGGACGTCATTAACTAGAAACTAGCGGTGGTCCCAGCGGGGAAATAATTTTTCACGTTATACAATTCGAACGTTCGATCGCGGAAAGTGAAATCGACGTTGTCGGGACAGGTTCAAGTTTCCGTCTGGTGTTCGATAGAGCGCTCATACCTCGATAGGAGACAAGTAAGCACTCGGGACGAGCGCTCGTGTCACCGTTATTACACTGGAACAAGTAGAAAGTGCCAGACAAAAAAAGCTTCGGCGTTAGAAAGATTTCGGCCAACGGAATTTTTGCGAACTTTCTCCCTTAAGTGTCGTTCTACAAAATAGCCTAAAAGGTGTGCTAAAAATTTCTTTCTAATATTGACGTACTTTTTGCCGTTTCTAATTAACGAAAACCGCAATGTTGTTTGACATGGTTCAATTTTTATGATGGACAAGTTTGATGAATGAAATTTTTGCAAATTTTTTGAATAGTCGAAAAATTGTACTTGTTGTATTAATTGTTAAATATTGTATTTTGTGTTTAGTTGCACTGGAGAAGACTTAAGTCATGTCAAGCATATATGAAGAAGTATATGCAATTACAAATATCTCTTGTTTTTATAAATTTACAAGAAACGTCAATGAATAGCAAATTGATGTAATCAAAGTTTATCTGAAATTCCAATTACTCCATGTTAAGTTAAATAAAAGAACGGAAATAATTAAGATAATCAATGAAAAATTGACTTGTAGTTAAAATTCCAATTAAGATAAAATTGCTTGCGTCACTAAAAACGTTGCCACTTAAAAATGTAACCACTGTTACATAATTTATCATCCAATAAATTGCGACATGAAAAACTTGTTAACTCGAGATTTCAAAAAAGTCCCCCTTGAAAACATAAAAAACTTACGCGACGAATATTCTTGTCAAAATCCTTCATTAACGCGATTAATCGACAGGAACGATAAGGATATAAATACACGTTCGAAGCGTAGCAAAAAGAGAGAGTCGTGCGATAAGGATAATGATTTCAATTTACCGACAGAAACATCTTCTATAATGGTACGCGGAAATCGATCGCGGCGTTCCCATCCTGCCTGGAACAAGCTTGTTTCATAAATCATACAATGGTCGGAGCACAAAGCGAAAACAAGAAAAAAAAAAGGAGAAAGAAACGATAATAATTGCAGAGTCGGTACGGACAGTGTGCGAGAGACTTAAAGTAAACGGCGAATCGGATTATTCTGAATTCAATAATTCAAACCTGCCATATGGATAAAGTATTGCGCGAAAACCGGCAACAACAACGTGATTGCGCAACATATTGCTCAAGAAAACAATAGTGGTCCGAGGAATGAAACCGTTGGTACTAATAACAGGGAGTTACTGCCCGGCACGAAACGATTTTTAAGACGGGGACTTAAGTGGTTTTAAAGTGATTGATTGTAATTTCGCCATGGGACAAGTCATTTTTAGAATTTGGAATTTTTGGAGTTTTTGGAATTTTTGGAATTTTTGGAATTTTTGGAATTTTTGGAGTTTTTGGAATTTTTGGAATTTTTGGAATTTTTGGAATTTTGGGAATTTTGGGAATTTTTGGAATTATTGAAATTTGGGAATTTTTGAATTTTTGGAGCTTTGAAATTTTAGGAGCAAAAATTCCCTAGATCTCAAATTTCCTAGATCACGAATTCCCCAGATCACAAATTCCCACGAGCAGAAATTCCCAAGATCACAAATTCCCTCGAGCAAAAATTCCCTAGATCACAAATTCCATAGATTACAAATTCCTTAAATCACAAATTCCCTAGATCACAAATTCCATAGATTGCAAATTCCCTAGATCACAAATTCTCTAGATCGCAAATCCCTTGGAGCAGAAATTCCCTAGATCACAAATCCTCTCAAGCAGAAATTCCCTAGATCACAAATTCCCACGAACAGAAATTCCCTAGATCACAAACCACCCAAGCCAAAATTCCCTAAATCACAAACCACCCGAGCCAAAATATAGTTAAATAAAAATCTCCTAAATCTCATAAAAATATAAACCTAACCTAACCTATAAAATTCCCTAAAAATTCCCTAAAAATTAACGAGTGAATTTATCTTCGACCATACTTAGGTTTTTAAGAAACTATTTATCTTGAATAGATTGAGACAGCTCGAGAAAGACTATTTATCGAAAGGTCGCAATTTAAACCGCATTAAACAGCTAGTATCCATAAGTGTGACGAGTGAACGGCGATTTCTTTTTCGGGTCAATTTTCGCGCTGTACCGAGTTACATCCTCTGCTTTCTCGCGCGAGCCTTCCTCATCTTTTTTCGACCGATACAAAGTACACCCGGTTTATTCTAAAGCGACTCGAATAGTTATCCTTGGCTGAATGTTGAAGTTCAACCGGAGCCCATTAAAACGTGATATTTAGGAATCCTCGACGTGACATTTGTGCTGGTTCCCGGAGTTTCGATTTCTTGAAAGCGGTTCGGTATGGAAAAAAGATTCAGAGGAAATATCCTTGGTTAGATGAAAATAAGCTGATATATGCAAGTTTTTTTATTTAGGATATCTTTTGTCTTGTATTTCAGACATTTTAGATATAATTTATTACAGCTATTATACTATATTTTCGGTCTTCAAAGATATTAAAAAATGGCGGAGTTATGATAGACTTTTATTGAAGGGAAGACATTCTCTGTTGACACCTAAGGTTATAAAGGTATTTTCCCTCTTGAGAGATTGCATTGAAGTTGTATTTTAGAAATTTCAGATATAATTTATTACAGCTATTATATTATATTTTCGGTCTTTAAAGATATTAAAAAATGGCGGAGTTATGATAGACCTTTATGGAAGGGAAGAAATTCTCTGTTGACACCTAAGGTTATAAAGGTATTTTCCCTCTTGAGAGACTGCATTGAAGTTAACTCGTGTTCGGACATTTTTACGACAGTATGCTACAGTAACCCGAATTTAGGCCGGATTTATGGAAGAGCAAATTTCGCAATTACGAAACCGCACGACGGGTTTCACGTAACGCACCGCTTTAAAAGTGTACACCTTTTGTCGTGGCGCACTTTTTTCTTTTTTCCTTTCTTTATTTTCCCCTCTCGCTACAAGCCACTCGATTTAAAGGACATCGCGCGGGTGAAAGCGAGACATGGAAATCCACTCGGAGGTGCCTTCTGTGCAGCAACAGTGCCGACAAGAATACTTCTGCGAGAACGTCTGATCTTCAGACATTCAAGGACGCGAAACTATGCAAACAGGTGTTCGCCAACGGACCGAGGAAAGTTTATTTGCGACCTTGCGAGGTATCGCTCAAGTTTTCCTTTATTTTCTGTTCGAAGAAAGCGAACCATTCGCGCCACTGAACTTTCCAATTCTCTTTTAATTCGTTTCCTTGGTAATTATGCACTTCTCTGACGACCTTGGTGTTATGCTTGCGGAGGTCAACATCCTCTGTTATTTTATCTTTAACCATTTAGACATTCAATTTTAATCAATTTTACTTGTAAGTTCAATTTTACTTATAATTAGTTTTTTTTACTTTATGTTTTCAAATTTAATTATGTTGTTCTTTTAATAGTCTGTTAAAAGAACTAATAATTACAAAGTAGCTCACTAATAATTACAAAGTAGATTCTAATCACGAACTTCAAAAAAAAATTAATGTTCATGCACGAGGTTAAACTTCTCTTTATTAGAATTTTTAATCAAACATGGTAAATTAAACTTCTCAATTAAAATCCACTTTTAACCTTACTTCGACAAATTTTTAAAAACCTGAACTTTACTATCATAATTATTGATGACCGAGATGTATGATATTGCAAATTAGATTCTAATAACGAACTTCAAAAAAAAAATTAATATTCATGCACGAGGTTAAACTTCTCTTTATTAGAATTTTTAATCAAACGTGGTAAATTAAACTTTTCAATTAAAATCCACTTTTAACCTTATTTCGACAAATTTTTAAAAACCTGAATTTTACCATTATAATTATTGATGACCGAGATGTATGATATTGCAAATTAGATTCTAATAACGAACTTCAAAAAAAAAATTAATATTCATGCACGAGATTAAACTTCTCTTTATTAGAATTTTTAATCAAACATGGTAAATTATACTTTTCAATTAAAATCCACTTTTAACTTTGCTTCGACAAATTTTTGAAAACCTGAATTTTACTATCATAATTATTGATTACCAAAATATATGTTACAAATTAGATTCTAATTACGAACTTCAAAAAATAAAAATTGATGTTCATGCACGAGGTTAAACTTCTTTTTATCAAAATTTTTAATTGCGGTAAATTAAACTTCTCAATTAAAATCCACTTTTAACCTTTGCTTTGACGAATCTTTACGAAACCAGAATTTTACCATCATAATTATTGATTACCAAAATATATGTTACAAATTAGATTCTAATAACGAACTTCAAAAAATAAAAATTGATGTTCATACACGAGATTAAACTCCTCTTTATCAGAATTTTTAATCGAGGTAAATTAAACTTCTCAATTAAAATCCACCTTTAACCTTTGCTTCAATAAATTTTTATCGAAACCTAAATTTTACTGTCTAACATAATTATTGATTAGATCTATGCTGTTAATCGTGAGATCTCTGCAATATACATTTGACGCTCATGATAAACGATCGAGGCAAGCTAACGGACAATGCTAGGAGAAATTCCAAAATTATCGTGGCTCCATCGCGGGTTCGTAGTGAAATGCAGATATTTTATCGGGCAATATCGTACAGTCGTTTAAAGTAATAAAATTTGCGAAGATCGAAGATGAGCGAAGATCTGGAAGATTTACGAAGGAGATTAGGTGATGTATGGGCTAACCGCGAAGACGATTGTGAATTCCCGATTAAAATCTTCGTGCTTGATCAAAACATTGTTTCTTAGCCGGTGACAGCCAAGTGGCTTGAAAATCGAACATTTCCCTCGGAACGATACTTTCGATGTATATCGAATACTACTACTGTTTTACAAACGCGATCGACGACGAAGATTAACCCCTCGAGGACAACGAACCCGTGATCGCCTATAAACTCGCGTGCACGTTTGACAAATATCTTATTGTGTCTTTGATGGAAACAGCGAGTGTAGATATATCACTTCTAATATCTACTTCAAATTTATTGTAAACTGTACACATTTATTTATTTATTATTATTGCCTTAAATCTATAGATATACAGTGCCGCTCAAAAGTATTTGGACACTTACAATTTCTTGAATTTTGGATACATATTACATACTTTTGTTAAACAAAATCGCTCATAATTTCTAGAATTAATATGAATGTAGTGTATTATAATAGTACTAAATTATAAAAGTTATTCAACTTTCTGAAATAAATATGTGTTATTCTGCGTTGCGCGCGTTTGTGGGTCTTTTCAGTGGCAGTATCCAATGACAGCATTGCTCAAGTGAGGTCTGTTGCCTTCTCAAGAGTAACATAAACATTTGTAAACATTATTATGTAGCCAGGACACGAAAATGTGAAAATTACATCACGCGGTGGACACGTTGACGAAATGAAAATATAAATATATTTCATCACTATTGGTAAAATATTTAACAAATTATTATTAAAATATATCCTCTAACAGTAGAGGAAGTGAAATACATATGCGTTAAACAAATAATTCAAAGATATCACAATGTTTTCGGCAATTAAACAAAATTGAAAAAGTGTGCAGTTATGAGCGGTAGTGTATGGTTAGGCTAGGTAATCGGCCGCCATATTGCAAAACTATGCGCATGCGCACTTCGTTCGAAATCGTGTAGGTATACAATATAGAAAAGAAATGATGCTCTGCGTTTTTTCGAGACTGAATATAATTTGCAACAATTTTGAATAATATTTTAATCTGCATTTATAACTGCAATGATTAAACTTTATAATGTTATATACACAGGAGTAACAATTCCTTTGCATCCTAAAATACCAAGATATTTAAAATAAATTTTAATATTTGGAAATCACTGGTCCACCGATTTTAAAGGTTCAAGTTCGACAAACAAATTTCCCATCGAGAGTCGCTTTTGTTAAAACTGAAGCTTTCGACAAACACTGTTACGATTCTATCAGCGAAGCGTTTTCCGTGTCGCGATTCAAATTCAACAACGTTTCGTTAGAAAATGAAACAAAGAAAAAATACAGGGGAAATTGGCGCGTAACGGTTTGATTGTTCGTGTACGATAAAACAGTTTAATCGAATTTCCAGTAGACGAGCATTGCATCGTGATACCCGATCCCATTTACCTTGTCGGGTTACGACCGAAAGTGTTACTGCGGCTCGCAATTATTCGGTGCAGTCGCACGATGAAAATTAAACGCGTTTTCTACGATTTTCGTGCTGGACCAGCGCCAAACCTTCAGCCTACATTGCGACGACTCTTCAATGAATTTCTGCGCAAAACCGTTGCCAAATCCTTGTTTGAACTATTTATTCCTTTGTGATCTTCCGCTTGAACAATATTTCTAAAAACTGATTAGCTAAAGGTACTATTTAAATCTCATTTAAAATGATTTTAATTTAACACAGCACAAAATGATTTTTTTCAAAGTTATTTTATTATTTGGCTGAAAAATCAGGTTACTTCTACAATATTTCTAAAAATTGATTAACTAAATGATTTTAATTTAACAGAACATAAAAATGATTTCTCTCGAGGTTATTTTATTATTTGGCTAAAAAATCAGGTTATTTCAACAATATTTTTAAAAACTGATTAGTTAAAGACACTGTTTAAATTTCATTTAAAATGATTTTAATTTAACAGAACATGAAAATGATTTCTTTAGAGGTTATTTTATTATTTGACTAAAAAAATCATGTTACTTTAACAATATTTCTAAAAACTGATTAGCTAAAGACACTACTTAAATTTCATTTAAAATGATTTTAATTTAACAGGACATGAAAATGATTTCTTTTGAGGTTATTTTATTATTTGACTAAAAAATCAGGTTACTTCAACAATATTTTTAAAAACTGATTAGCTAAAGACACTGTTTAAATTTTATTTAAAATGATTTTAATTTAAGAGAACATAAAAATGATTTCTCTCGAGGTTAATTTTTTATTTGGCTAAAAAATCATGTTACTTTAACAATATTTTTAAAAACTGGTTAGCTAATGAACACACTGTTTAAATTTCATTTAAAATGATTTTAATTTAACAGAACATAAAAATGATTTCTTTCGAGGTTATTTTATTATTTGGCTAAAAAATCAGGTTACTTCAAAAATATTTTTAAAAACTGGTTAGCTAATGAACACACTGTTTAAATTTCATTTAAAATGATTTTAATTTAACAGAACATAAAAATGATTTCTTTCGAGGTTATTTTATTATTTGACTAAAAAATCATGTTACTTCAACATCATTTCTAAAAACTGGTTAGTTAATGAACACACTATTTAAATTTCATTTAAAATAATTTTAATTCAACAGATCAATTTAACCGAATATAAAAATGATTTCTCTCGAGGCTATTTTATTGTTCACCTAAAAAATCATCTATTAATTTCAATTTCTCTCAAACAGTAAATTACACAATAATGATGCATCAAAAAATAACGTCGCTAAAATAAAAACGATAAATTCGTTGAAATATGCGTATCGGTAAATTAAATTGTGTAACTAAAATGTTTACTGTTTTATGTTCTTACATCTTGATTTACATAAAACATTCCTCTACCTTACCTATTAAATAAAATGCCTTTATCCAGCAGTCGTTCTAAGTAAAATGTTTATTGAGTGTTGCGGTTTAGCGGAGTCACTAGTGTTTTAAATAAAATGGAAGCCAGTTCCACTGGGTAAAAAATCGCAGGTTAAAAGTCCGAGTATCGAACACACCCCGTGAGTGATTTTGCAGTCGAAAGGGTTAGGTTAGAAGCTCGTCGATCGCCGGGAAGAAAATTACGAGTGGCAGATTCATGAACCGAATGGCTATGCCTAGTGCAGGGCAGTATCAGTAAACGAGAAGCCGGCCAGAAGTTATATCGACAGGCTTATGAATAACAAATATCCATTGCGCCTCGAGAAGTCGTGTGTACACGTTCGAATATCCATGGGAACTGGATCGTTCTAACTACGCAGCTCTTTCTCCTCGTATCTCCGTCGAACGAGAAATATGTTTCCTTCTCGTAGCAGGGTATGACACCGTATGCAACAACCCTTATGCCGTCTCTCATGTATCCCGAGTAAACATTCCGCGAAACTTTCTCCGTAAATTCTGCGCCGCCCTAGTCTTCCTTCGACTGACCTTTCCGATCTGAATCATTGATCATTCGTGTGGGATTCTTTGTGCTCGAGACTTTACGACCTTCTATTTCGAGATGGAGCCGTGTTAATTTATCTCTTTTACAATTTCATTTATTCAGTTTTGGATTCTTCGGTTTACCAATTTACTCATTTACTAATTTACTAATTTTGCAACTTACCATTTAGCAATTCAGTAATCTTATTATTTAGGAATTTACGAATTTCTCAATTTATTAATTAACTCACTTTACCAATTTACTCATTTACTACTTTACTAATTTTGCAACTTACCATTTAGCAATTCAATAATTTTCTTATTGAAAAATTTACGAATTTCTCAATTCACGAATTAACTCACTTTACCAATTTACTCATTTACTAATTTACTAATTTTGCAACTTACCATTTAGCAATTCAGTAATCTTCTTATTGAAAAATTTACGAATTTCTCAATTCACTAATTAACTCACTTTACCAATTTACTCATTTACTAATTTACTAATTTTGTAACTTACCATTTAGCAATTCAGTAATCTTCTTATTGAAAAATTTACGAATTTCTCAATTCACTAATTAACTCACTTTACCAATTTACTCATTTACTAATTTACTAATTTTGCAACTTACCATGTGCTAATTCAGTAATCTTCTTATTGAAAAATTTACGAATTTCTCAATTCACTAATTAACTTAAGGAATTACTTCTTGATCGATCAATACATGCATCAATATATCAATATATCAAGTTACTAACATTTCATCTGACAATCTCTAGCACTCACCAATACAGAGTTCGTGAAGGATAACATTAGATTAAGCAACACGATAATTCCAGTTAAAATTAAGGTTCATTAAACAAAGCCTTCTCTTGTTAAGAATAATTGGTTAAATCTCACCGGGCGCCGCATTCTCCCGTACAGTTCCGTTTGTTCCTGCACGCTCGATACGCGACCGTGATTGCCGACAATCAGAGCACCGTTAACGAGGGTACGGTTTTGGAAAATTTGTATGAATATCGGGTCGTACCTTTTGAAAGTGTACTTTCACTCTCTCCAATTACGAATCCGATGGAAACCTGAATCGGTGCATAGATCTTCCTGCGGTTTTCATACAGACTGTGGTTCGCTTAAATACGCAAATGTTTGCATACCGTTACCTGCTGGTTCTGTATACTGGGTGTTATTTATCGCTAACCGAGATCGACAAATCGACGTAACTATCTAGGGATATTGAAATTTCGATTATTACGCGTTGAAAAATCTGCGATCAAGGAATCTAGCGATATTTTGGGATCTAGGGATATTTGAAGATCTAGTGGTATTTGGGAATCTAGGGATTTTTGGGGTCTCGCGGTATTTGGAGATCTAGGGACTTTTTGGAATCTAGGGATTTCTGGGGATTTTAGGGAATTTAGGGATTTTTTGGAATCTAGAGATTTCTGGGAATCTAGGGATTTCTAGGGATCTAGGAATTTCTGGGAATCTAGGGATTTTTGAGAATTTAGGGATTTCTTGGGATCTAGGAAATTTTTTGGAATTTAGGGATTTTTTGGAATATAGGGATTTCGGGGATTTTAGGGAATCTTGGGATTTTTGGGGGTCTAGGAATTTCTGGGGATTTTAGGGAATCTAGGCATTTTTTGGGATCTAGGAATTTCTGGGGATTTTAGGGACTCTAGGGATTTCTGGGTATCTAGGAACTTTTTGGAATCTAGAGATTTCTGGGGATTTTAGGGAATTTAGGGATTTCTGGAGATCTAGGGATTTTTTGGAATCTAGAGATTTCTGGGAATCTAGGAATTTCTGGGAATCTAGGGATTTTTGAGAATTTAGGGATTTCTTGGGATCTAGGAAATTTTGTGGAATTTAGGGATTTTTTGGAATATAGGGATTTCTGGGTATTTTAGGGAATCTTGGGATTTTTGGGGGTCTAGGAATTTCTGGGGATTTTAGGGAATCTAGGGATTTCTGGGTATCTAGGAACTTTTTGGAATCTAGGGATTTCTGGGGATTTGAGTGAATTTAGGGATTTCTGTGGATCTAGGGATTTTTTGAAATCTAGAGATTTCTGGGAATCTAGGGATTTCTGGGGATCTAGGGATTTTTTGGAATCTAGAGATTTCTGGGGATCTAGCGATTTTTTTGAAATATAGGGATTTCTGGGAATTTAGGGATTTCTTGGAATCTAGGGAATTTTGTGGAATGTAAGAATTTCTGGGAATCTAGGGATATTGGGATTTAGGGATAATTGGAATCTTGGAACATTTGGGAATCGAGGGATATTTGGAATCTAGGAACATTTGAGGATCGAGGGATATTTAGCGATCTAAGGATATTTGGGGTTCCACGGATAATTTGGGATCTAGTAATATTTTTAGGTCTACAGATGTTTAAGACTCTAGAGACATTTGGAGCTCTAGGAATATAGTGTCCTAAAGATATTAGGATCTAGGAACATTCGCATCTAGGTATATACTAATTCAGAATCTAGAGTCATCGAAAGCTAGAGATACTGGATTTGAAGTACATCCGCATCTAGGGATATGCAGGTTCAGAATAGTGAGATCTATGATTATATACTTGAAAGGATTTTGCATTTGCGGTTAGCAGGAAAGCAATTAAGGCGTTGCATTAAAATATCGTTTATCATTAGAAGGCAAGTGGTCTTGACAAACTATCCGTCAGCAGTAGAATGCACTTTTGCCGATATTATACAACGACATTAGCTAATAACGTTGCATTATATAATATAGCAAGCTAATAACATATAATAGATAGTTCAGTTTCGAAATTCTAATTACGACGGTTTGCAGAACGTCGAAAAGTTCGCAGACACCCAGTATCCTTGGCAGGCAACTCGGCAAGGCCGTCTATGCACGACATTCGAGTGAAGATCGCCGATTCTCGTTAAGATGCAACGATAACACAACAGTCAAACGCGGTCTCGAAAGTAAACGGAACGTTGTTCAGCTGGCGCGAGATAAACGAAACTCGCACAGCACTCTTTGCATCATGCCTCCTCGACAAACGAGAGCTTATCCTTCTCTTCTTATTAAGCAGGCCGGTCGACGTGCCCAGATTTCTGTCCAACCCGTTGCTATTTATGTGTCTAACACGGCCAAAGTAAAAGGCCCATTTATTACAAATCTGTTCCGACCACACGATAAACAATCAGGTGAAAATGCAACCCGGCAAAATAATCGACCACTGTCTCGATTCCAAGATAAAACCTATTTTAGTTATTTCTTTCTGATGGCTGCTGAACCACGGTAACTGATACGGGTACAAATTGATGTCTATTTTTTATTATAGTGTATTGATGGATTACTATTTCAAGCTTTGTAGATTTTAATTATGATGGACAATAGTAGACAGTTGTAATTCGATGCGTTGGAATTTCAGCGCGTGGTAATTCGATGCGTTGGAACTCCAGCACGTGGTAATTCGATGCATTGCAATTCCACGCGTGGTAATTCGATGCATTGCAATTCCAGCGCGTGGTAATTTGATGCATTGCAATTCCAGCGCGTGGTAATTCGATGCGTTGCAATTCCAGCGCGTGGTAATTCGATGCGTTGGAATTCCAGCGCGTGGTAATTCGATGCATTGCAATTCCACGCGTGGTAATTCGATGCATTGCAATTCCAGCGCGTGGTAATTTGATGCATTGCAATTCCAGCGCGTGGTAATTCGATGCGTTGCAATTCCAGCGCGTGGTAATTCGATGCGTTGGAATTCCAGCGCGTGGTAATTCGATGCATTGCAATTCCAGCGCGTGGTAATTCGATGCGTTGCAATTCCAGCGCGTGGTAATTCGATGCGTTGGAATTCCAGCGCGTGGTAATTCGATGCGTTGGAATTCCAGCGCTTGGTATTTCAATGCGTTGCGATTCCAGCGCTTGGTAATTCGATGCGTTGGAATTCCAGCGCGTGGTAATTTGTGGCGTTGGAATTCCAGCGCGTGGTAATTCAATGCGTCGCGATTCCAGCGCTTGGTAATTTAATGCATTGCAATTCCAGCGCGTGGTAATTCGATGCATTGCAATTCCAGCGCGTGGTAATTCGATGCGTTGGAATTCCAGCGCGTGGTAATTCGATGCATTGCAATTCCAGCGCGTGGTAATTCGATGCGTTGGAATTCCAGCGCGTGGTAATTCGATGCATTGCAATTCCAACGCGTGGTAGAAGTGATAGAAGTTTGATAGGTAAAGTTAATTCAGATTTGAAAAGGTTTATTGAGGACCACTCTCGAGGTATAAAATTCATATTTTAGTTCATATGTTCAATAAAAAATTGATTGATGTAAGTTTTTTTTTTGCTGTGTAAATAAAGTAGTTTCATTACATTAGTTGCTGAGTCACTTTAAGAATTGAATTTTGTATTGAAACCATATGATGATTAGGTTAGGTTAAGTAAGGTGTTGTATTGCGTTTATCCTTCGAAAAATACTCGGTTGCTTTTCCCACATCAGCAGAAATATATTTTCTATTTTATAAAGAAAGAAAAGTTGTGTGTCACGGTGCACGAAGGAGCAGTCTCCTTGGAACGCCATGATACGATAGGATGTTCCTCAAGAGTTTCCCTTTCGCAGACAGAATGCCGAGATCTTCCTTTTTCCTCGTTGACCGATGCGTGTATTCTCTGCACTGTAATTTTCCACTCGTTTTCTCTGAGCATCGAAAATTATTACCCACCTCGATCGGATCTTCTGATCGCCTAGATTCCCGAGATTCTCCAGGATTTTCACAAATGTACCCGCGCGAAGATCGCATCTTAACCGTCTTTTATTCCAGACGATCTTAATCTCCTTTCCACCACTTTATTGTGGGATACAAATTTAACTTCATTCGTTTTTTTATTAAATAAATTTGCATTAAATAAAATTAACTGTTTCGTTCGATAAAAATTTAGTAATAAAACTGTTTAATTTTTCATTCTTTTTTGTGAAACTTTTACCAACATATGTGTGACATTTTTCTGAATAAAATACGAAGTAATATTTCAGTAATAATACAATATATAAAGAAATCCTGAACTTTGCTTGTAATTCTAAGAAACAGGAAATAGAAATCGCTAATAAAACAAATAGAAATAGAATCGTCCACGATAACAAAAACATTAAGTCCTTTATGCGAATCGTACGATACGACGTTCGAAACGCTGCTGATTGCGATTTATACTTGCAACGTCTAGTATATTTTATTCCGTGTGATCCTGAATCCAGCTGATTAGCTGTCAACTCGTTTCTGTGTTTGACTTTAACGTTACGATAAAGTTACACCGAATGTACGAGAATGGTGTCTGATTCGAACAGGAAGTTTTCTTCAATCCTATTTATGGGTAGAGACTTGAGTGGTTTGAGGTTCTCAAAAACTTGTCTTGAAATGTGGAATAAAATGTAGATTTTTATGAGGATGATATCAATTTTATTTTTAGAAATATAATTTTGTGTGGTTGGAGACTAAATTAGGAGCTGGGTCGAATATTTAAGTTCTTGTACTGTCTTGATGCGCTTGTGACGCAACTGTGATGCACCTGTGACGCACTGTGACGCTCTCATACTTCAGATGTGATTAATTTTACTAGAATTTAAAAATTTTCGAAGCTTTAAACTTCCAAAATATGCAAAATCCCACTCAAGTACTTCCAACTTGCATACTATCAAAAATATACCCAAAAACTCTAATAAAAATTACCCAAAAACCCTAATAACCTCTCACCACAAATTCTAACTCCAACAGAAACACTCTGCCGTAAACTGACAATGTAATTCCTCCCCCCGTGAATATTAAATGATATTAAACATCGATATTAAACATCAATAAAAATGAAAAGAAGTAATGACGTGGTTCCTTGTCAAATTCATATTTCCCTCCGCGAAACGATTCACGTTACTAGCATGGCGGCGCATTTGCCCGACGATATATCGGCAGCGTGCCGTTTACGTGTTCGAATTTCATCTCTCATATCTTTTGAAGGGTAACTCTTATTGCGACGAAGTAATTTAAGGGCCGTGTTTCTCGGCCTGCAATTTGGATTAATACTAAATGTAAATCAGGCTCCCCTTGGCGCGCTTACCCGACTACATAAACGAGCTCGTTGCTCCCGAACGCGTTTTCTCACACGTTGTTTACGACAAGCTGTGGCTGAAGCTTTATTTGATTATTCTCAACGAGGGGTAATACCTTTACAGTGCGGTTTAAATGTAATTTCCCTGCTGTGTAATTTCTTCTTTGCCCGCGACAATATTTTTCTTTCCAGCTTTTGATCAAATGTTTATTACTTTGGTGGACGTACCCAAGCGCTGGAATTCCAACGCATCGAATTACCACGCAATGGAATTGCAATGCATTAAATTACCACGCGCTGGAATTGCAATGCATCGAGTTACCACGCGCTGGAATTCCAACGTATCGAATTATCACGCGCTGGAATTGCAATGCATCGAATTACCACGCGCTGGAATTCCAACGCATCGAATTACCACGCGCTGGAATTCCAACGCATCGAATTACCACGCGCTGGAATTGCAACGCATCGAATTACCACGCGCTGGAATTGCAACGCATCGAATTACCACCCGCTGGAATTGCAACGCATCGAATTACCACGCGCTGGAATTGCAATGCATCGAATTACCACGCGCTGGAATTCCAACGCATCGAATTACCACACGCTGGAATTGCAATGCATCGAATTACCACGCGCTGGAATTGCAATGCATCGAATTACGACGCGCTCGAATTCCAACGCATCGAATTACCACGCGCTGGAATTCCAACGCATCGAATTACCACGCGCTGAAATTGCAACGCATCGAATTACCACGCGCTGGAATTCAAACGCATCGAATTACCACGCGCTGGAATTGCAATGCATCGAATTACCAAGCGCTGGAATCGCAACGCATTCAATTACCACGCGCTGGAATTGCAACGCATTGAATTACCACGCGCTGGAATTGCAATGCAACGAATTACCACGCGCTGGAATTGCAATGCATCGAATTACCACGCGCTGGAATTGCAATGCATTGAATTAACAAGCGCTGGAATTCCAACGCATCGAATTACCAAGCGCTGGAATCGCAATGCATCGAATTACCACGCGCTGGAATTCGAACGCATCGAATTACCACGCGCTGGAATTACAACGCATCGAATTACAACGCGCTGGAATTGCAATGCATCGAATTACCATGCGTTAGAATTCCAACGCATCGAATTACCACGCGCTGGAATTGCAATGCATTGAATTACCACGCGCTGGAATTGCAATGCATCGAATTACCACGCGCTGGAATTGCAACGCATCGAATTACCGCGCGCTGGAAATGCAATGCATAACGTGTACCGATGTCGACCCACGAGTTGGCGCAATTATATTTGGTATTATGCAATTGACTATGCAAATTGACTTGATCGCCAAATTTCCAAATTCGTAAACTGTCAAATGACAAATTTACAATTTAGAAGCTAGTGATCATAGCAGTCGAGGACCATAAATTCAATCAACCATCAATTTAGAAATTGGGGTATGTTGAACGTTCGGTTGTATGTTCAAATCTAATAATTTAGAATTTTGAGAGTATTCAATTTGTTAAATATTTAATACATAAATTGGCACTCCGTTACATACACAATTAACCCAAATCCAAAAGGATGCCAAGCACAGCAAAATATTGAGACATAAATTTTCCTAAGCTCCTGTCTAAAATAAAACATCTCGTCGACACATTCCATCGCTTCGTAATTGAAATAATCCTGTAACTGTACTTCGTCGATACCTATAATCCATATCCAGTTATTTGTATCGAGGATGAAACGCTGTGTCAGTTAGTTTTCCGTGGCAATTCTCTCGTAGATTAAAGGAGAGATTAAGTGAAAAGCGATGCAAACGGAGCGCAGCATAATAAGATCGTAATTAAAGGATTATTTAAAGACAGGTAGCGAAGCACCTTTCGTCGAGATAGAACCAGCTTAACGGCCTTAAATCAACATCGCAGCACCAAGATGCAACACCCGGAGTACGAATATTGTAGGCAGAGAAACATTGAGTAACGGATAATTGCATCGGCTAATAAATTAATCCCAGATCTCCTTAAGACACGCCCACCGCAGCTGCGTAGTATCGTCTAATCCTCTAATTGGCACCTTGCATCCGTGTGATAGAACCTCCGGGTCAAGGTGACCGATTCAGAGGAAAAACACGGTGACGTGAGAAAACGTCGACTTCAATTGTATCGTTAATTGAGAGATCATACTATTCAAAGAAATAGTGCGAAGTGGATTGGAATTGTGAGGTGAAGTGGGTTCTTTGGATAGGTGTGGGTTGGTCAATTAAAAAATAAACCCCTAGACCCCCTAATTCCCAAGATCCCAATTCACGCACCATATCTAATCCACCACAATTCATCACAAATAACCTTAGTCATAAAACTTGTAAGATGTCCAAAGTACAAATCCGAAACACCAAAAGCGTAATATCAGTAAAGCTATCAGCGCTGATCGCACAGCATATTACGAGCACGAAGAGAAGATTACGGCAGCGAAGATTATGGCATAAAACTCGTCCGTATCCCACCGTCATCAGTTCCAATTGTCACCCGTCGAGTCGGTGAGAAAGCGGCTGGCATTCGGCAGGAAGTTGTCACTCGAAAACGCCGTGTGCCAAGGCTGATGGGTCCCCATAAACATTTACACCAGGGCAAATGGATAGCTACTCGGCGGGTCTGTTATTTTGTTCGGTGTGGTCGCGTCGGCGGTGGAATCAAACGGAGGAACCGTGGGACTCTGTTCGTTGTCTAAAGAACAGAGGCAAGTCTTATGGTTGTTCGCAGCCAGCTACGTCCTAATGGCAATTTACATGAACGTCCCACGGGGGCCGTTCTCCGGAGTGGCAGAACAAATAAATACGCGGCTAGAAACGATTTGATACAGGCTGATCGCGAGTGATCCATGGACCCTCGTACGCATAACTCGCCGCATTCCGAATAAGACTGTGTTTAATGCTTGCTCGGCTGACATGTTCGTCTAGAGCTCGTGTACACTAGTGCGCAAAAGCAGGCTTATTCGGTTGGCTGCTAGTTAAGTATGCAATATACATGATTTAAGATAGGTAGCTGCGCGCATAGCAATTTGTTATTTAATGTCGAGGATCGAGGTAGGCGGAACCTTTCTGTGAGCGACGAAATGAAGAATACGGGATTTGGGAATTTGAGATTTTGGGATTGGAGATCTAGGAATTCGGCGTTTAGCGATGGAAGGTCTAGTCGATTCAGGATCTAGGAGTTTCAGAGTCTTGAGGGTTTGGATCTAGAGACTTGCTGATTTAAAGATATCCGATTTAAGGATATGGAAATCTAGAGATAGCGGGATATAAGATTGTAAAAGTCCAGAGAATTTGAAGATTTCTCCAAATATCCGAACTTAAGGCGAGTGTCCCGCGGCGGCCATCTTGCTTACGTCCCACTTACGCACCTTCGAAAATTCGACTTTATTCTGCACAGAGTATTTATTGCTATCTAAAACGACCGACGCGGCCTGTAGGGAAGTCTACTGAAGGCCGCTGTACTCGTAGAAACTTCATTTTTGCAATATTCTAGCGTTGAAGTCGAATTCATGAAAATCCAGTCGTCTCTCTCATATCAATGCCTAACCTAACCAAACCGGTCAAATGACCGTTCTATAAGATCCTTATTATAAATGACACAATTTGTTGAATTGATTCTTCTGATATCTACATTAATCTTCATAATTAATGTGTGTACTAATTTATGTTTTGTCATTTGTTTATTTATTTTTTAACTTCATCTTTCATCTCAAATTAAGTACACATACTCGGTACGTTTAGTGTTAAAGAACTTCCTAGTTCCTCCTTCCTAGACCAGCCAACATCTAACAGACCGAATTCTTAAAATTGCTGAGAGTCTCGAAAATTCGAAAATTCCGAAGCATCGTAACCGATGAAAATTTGCTCCGTCGATCCTGTCGATATGTCCGGACGGTATGCGCCACAATTCCATGGCGTGTGGTGAAGCGAAGCGAAGCGAATCGAATCGAATCGGCTCCGAGCAATCGGCGGGATATCGCGGACGCTCATAAACCACTTTCCAAGTCGTGCTCTGCCGCTCATTGTTGCGCGATAACGGAGAACCTCTTTCCAGGTGTCTCTAAACGCGTCGTATGCTAATGCCGCATACCGTCGGGCCGCTCGATGAAATTTATGGCGAATTAGACATTTTACCCCGGATCGTGGCGGAAACACCGCGACCGGACCGGATCGCAGCTTCGGACGAAGGTACAGTCAATGGCAAATCGCACTTCCCGTTCTCCATAGGAAGAATGTGTCGATCGACGTGGGGCAAGTCTTCGACGTGACGATTTTTAATTGTTGGTATATTGGGAAGATTTGCAAATCTATCATGTTATGTTTGGAGAATAGCATTTTGTGTATGGAGAATGGGGAGAGAGAGAGAATAGGGAGAGGGAGAATAGGGAGTTGGGAAATTCGGAATTCAAGGATGTGGAGATTTCATAATTATAGAATTGGGGAAAGTTGGGAATATTGGGATTTGGACATGTGAAAAATTGGGACATTTTTGAACTAACAATAAGATAAAGTTGGAATTGCGGACTAGGGAAATTACCAAATTTCTAGAGTAAGTAGAAGATTTGAGAAGTAGGGAATTTGGGAATTAATTGATTTAGGAACTGGGAGAATTTGGAACTAGGGGATTTGTGAACTAGGGAAATTTTGGGAACTAGGGAAATTTGGGAACTAGGGAAATTTGGAATTAGGGAAATTTAGAACTAAGAAAATTTGGGAACTAGGGAAATTTGGAACTCAAGGATGTGGACGTTTCATAATTATAGAATTGGGAAAAGTTGGGAATATTGGGATTTGGACATGTGAAAAATTGGGACATTTTTGAATCAAGATAACGTTGGAATTGGGGACTAGGGAAATTATCAAATTTATAGAGTAAGTAGAAGATTTGAGAAGTAGGGAATTTGGGAATTAATTGATTTAGGAACTGGGAGAATTTGGAACTAGGGGATTTGTGAACTAGGGAAAATTTGGGAACTAGGAAAATTTGGAATTAGGAAAATTTGGAAACTAGAGAGATGTGAGATTTAGGGAAATTTGGAACTAGGGCAATTTGGAAACTACAGAAATTTCAGACGTAGGGAAATTTGGAACTCAAGGATGTGGACGTTTCATAATTATAGAATAAGAAAAAGTTGGGAAAATGGGGTTTGGACATGTGAAAACTAGGGACATTTTTGAACCAAGATAACGTTGGAATTGGGGACTAGGGAAATTACCAAATTTATAGAGTAAGTAGAAGATTTGAGAAGTAGGGAATTTGGAACTAGGGAATTTGTGAACTAGGGAAATTTTGGGAAGTAGGGATTTCGGAACTTGGGAAATTTGAGTACTAGGGAAATTTGAGACTAGAGAAATTTGAGATCTAAGGGAATTTGGAATTAGGAAAATTTTGAACTAGTGAAATTTGGGAACTAGGGAAATTTGGAATTAGGGAAATTTAGAACTAAGGAAATTTGGGAACTAGGGAAATTTAGAAACTAGAAAAATTTGGGATCTAGGGAAATTTGGAGCAAGGGGATTTGGGAACTAGAGAAATTTGAGAACTAGGAAAATTTGGGAACTAAGGAAATTTGGAACTAGGAAAATTTGGGAACTAGGGAAATTTGGAATTAGGGAAATTTAGAACTAAGGAATTTTGGGAACTAGGGAAATTTAGAAACTAGAAAAATTTGGGATCTAGAGAAATTTGGAGCAAGGGGATTTGGGAACTCGAGAAATTTGAGGACTAGGAAAATTTGGGAACTAGGGAAATTTGAAAACTACAAAAATTGGAGACCTAGGGAAATTTAAGATCTAGAGAAATTTGAATACTAGGAAAATTTGAAATTAGGGAAATTTGAGATCTAGAGAAATTTAAGAACTAGGGAAATTTTGAACTAGTGAAATTTGGGAACTAGGAAAATTTGGAACTAGAGACCTTTGAGAACTAGGGAAATTGGGAAACTAGAGAAATTTGAGACCTAGAGCCTATAGGAATTTTGAAATTTGAGAAATTGCATATAAGAAATTTTGAGAACTGAACATTTGAAAATTTAT
Source organism: Megachile leachella (assembly GCA_963576845.1). Classification (NCBI taxonomy): domain Eukaryota; kingdom Metazoa; phylum Arthropoda; class Insecta; order Hymenoptera; family Megachilidae; genus Megachile; species Megachile leachella. Next base: position 6,602,546 of record OY756248.1, on the reverse strand, counting down.
GAACTGAATATGCAAATTTACAAATTTCCCATTCCTACATCCACTAGACCAAATTCTAAAGTCCCTATACCATAAACCCTAAACAAACGAATCCTCAAATATCCCTAAAATAAACGACAGTCTCCCCCGTTTTTACCAAACGAGATTTGCTCTGGGCTGTACAATCCGTCTGTCAGCCGTGTTTCATTGTCGCGCACAGCTACGTGTAAACGCACCTGCAAGGGTGGACAGCGGCCACTGAATGAAAACCGCGTTGCAACCGTCCATTACGGTAGACGCGACGCGTCTCGTCGATTTCAACCGATAAAAGTGATAATTGATCATGCCGATATCGGAATTACCGGCTTCACCGGGACCGGTACAAAAAAACCAAGGAAAAAGCGTGAAACGCGCATGGATAATCGATTAATTCTCATCCGTTTGATTTATGGTTTACTAGAGAGCCGGTTCAATTTTCACCAATATTCTACGGATTAAATTTTCACATCCGATAAAGCTTGGAAAAATCTAGGCAGCCTGGAGAGGTGTAGCTGTTTGTATACCTTGTATCTTGTGGGTAATTTGTAAAAGCTCAATTTTATCGGCGGTTGATCGGGGATAAAGTATCGATATAATCGATAACACGTATGTTGTTCTAAAGACGTATAATTAAATTAAAATCGAGAAATAAAGTATTGAGAAGAACGTCGATGACGGTCTTTACTATTTGATCGATTTCTATCATTAATAATTGCAGTCCTCCTGTGCCAATGGCGTTCTTCTTATACGATGTACGACTAGAAAACTGTTATACACTTGGGACATCAAAAATAATCAATTGGTGAAAACAGGTCAATTTTATGTGGCTCAAGAAGTCAACTTTTTTCTGGGGTTGAACTACTGTCTCTTATAACAAATACCTATTTGAAATGATCGTGTCAGACTCAGAGCTTAAATGTAAAAATATGTGTTGTATTCCGTAGGGATCAGGTTTATTACATTAAATAGACTTTGATTCCAAGCGGAATTTTGGGCTGGTTTTATTTAACGCGTACAGTAATATTAGCTGATATTTTGTCGTGCAGACGTGCAAGAGTTCGGTCTAAGATATAGATTTAACTGTTCTAAAGTTTCAGAAAATACAGGAATATATATATATTTGGAAGAGTGGTGGAGGGAATTGGAATTGGTAAGGACAGGGTTCAAAAATGATTCATAGGGTAAGGTTGAGGATGATGTAGGGCTGACTATTGGCAGTATGAATCGCAGTTAAGGATGAGGTCACCGGATAGTTGAGTAGGATATCTATATTGGTTTAGGTTGGCATACAACAGTGTAAAAATATCTACAACTTATGTGTGGTCCAAAATAAAATTCAACCTTCTTCACTAACTAGAGGATTGTCTACCTACAAGACTGTCTCCTACTCCAGCAAACACCAATGATCATATCAGATTGGAAGCCATTTGTACTTTAGTGAAGAACCATCGCTAACGAGACCTACAGTCCCTGAACCCTAAATTAGGACCACACGTGTTAATTTTATGTACAGCAGTACTGTGTCACCTCAACAGCTAACAAGTCATATAACTATTATTTGAACCAACCTTTTGGAACGTTTAATATACTGCGAAGACGTGCAAAATGCTGAGAATTACTAGCAGTCCTAATTCAATAACCAGGGACTAGAATTTTCGTATTCGCAAAGGAAGATGAGCCATTAACGCTACGACTTTCTACGCGGATGCTTACGCCCGGAATACGTGACTCGGTAACGCTGATACAGCGGATCGGATGCTCGGTGCTCGGTGTCAACGATACTATTAAGTTTCCAAGAACGCGACAGATCTCCTGGAAGATTCATCGAGTTACAGAGAGAGAGAAAAAAGTTTACGACGGTTATATAAAAGCGTGTATCGGCAGGATCGTTCGACATAGATATCCTAATTAGCGACCTAGGAATTCGGGATATAGGAAGGATCTTAGGTTTCGGGATTTGGGGAATTGGGAATCTAGAGATTCGGGAATTACGTAGGGTAAGGTTGCTCAAGGTTCCTAAGAAAAAACCTGTAAATATGAAAAAACTATATTTTCTATTCGATTCTAGTGTAAATATTGTTTTTATTTATTAGAACAACTCTGAACAATACTTGTGATGTCATATAAATTAATCCTAATGTGGCGTCATGACAGCTGTAGTAGCCATAACACTTCAAATATAGACAGGTACGACTTAAGCAATCTTACTGTTGGATGACCTATCCCAAACAAATAATAAGTCATAGGCAAACCATGACTCTCTCGTTGCACAAAAACAGCGTGCATCCACTGTTAATCATAAGGGCTAAGGCCGTCCTCCCCCACTAAAGAGAATAGATATATATTGTCACTGATCACGGGCACGGGGAGAAAGAGTCCAGAAATTCTGTAAGAACTTGTTCAGAGAATCAGTTTGTTGCAAGGAGGTCGTTGCTTCTATTCTCCTCACACTATTTTCTGTAACAGTTGAGTTCGGCGTCATCTTTGAGGGTTTAACTCCAATAAACTTTTAAGTTTAGTAAAGTGATTTTATTCCTCAAACCCGAATTCCAACATTACCCTAATTGGGATCTTGGGATCTTGAGATCTTGGGATTTGGGAAGCTTGGGATCTTGGGATCTTGGGATTTAGAAAGCTTGGGACTGGGAGAGCTTGGGATTTGGGAAGCTTGGGTCTTAGGGAGCTTGGGATTTGGGATTTGGGAAGCTTGGGACTGGGAGAGCTTGGGATGTGGGAAGTTTGGGTCTTAAGGAGCTTGGGATCTGGGAAGCTTGAGATTTGGGAAGCTTGGAATTTGGGGAGCTTGGGATTTGGGAAGCTTGGAATTTGGGAAACTTAGAATTTGGTAAGCTTGAGATTTGAGAAGCTTGGGACTTGGGGAGCTTGGGATTTGGAAAGCGTGGGATTTAGGAAGCTTGGGATTTTGGAAGCTTCGGATTTGGGAAGTTTGGAATTTGGGAAGTTTGGGATTTGGGGAGCTTGGGATTTGGGAAGCTTGGAATTTGGGAAACTTAGAATTTGGTAAGCTTGAGATTTGAGAAGCTTGGGACTTGGAGAGCTTGGGATTTGGAAAGCGTGAGATTTGAAAAGCGTGAAATTTGGGAAGCTTGAGATTTTGGATCTTGTGATTCGAGAATTAAATTCAAAATCTAGAAAGTTGGGGATCCATCCAAAAACTTAACAGACCTGAAAAAAAGCAATATCAGCAGAATCGTTCAACATAGATATCCCAATTAGCGACCAAATCATTTCGATTCAACTATCGTTCCCGTAAATCGAACTCCGATCTCTCCCTTATCAATGAATAACAGCCGTCAATGGCGATCGTTAATGGCTCGGTTCCTTGATACGTCGCTTCACAGTCGGATTATCGGTAGACCACCTAAACGTTCGATATGTCGTTCAATGAAAATTATGCATGGAAACGCGCCGCTTGTCGCGTGTATTTATCCAACGGCGTGCCAGCTTAATCAATTGACCCGGAATGCAGCCAACGGCGTACACGATCCCGTCTGATTTATCGCCGAGACACTGTCCACCAGGCGCGTTTCGGTTAGGGTAATCGAGAGGAGAGGAGAATAACGTTTCTCGCGCCATTCAACGTCCCTTTCCGAACATGAACACGAGGGGTCCAAAAGGATCAAACTTGTATTACGATAGCCTCGTTTTCGTATGGCTTTGACAGGACAGGTTCGTATGACTTCGGACTCGACGGATATATATTGCGGACTCTTATCGCTCGATTATTGGAACACGCGTTGCCACACGGAACCACTGGACATCTTGAATGCGTTCGACCTTCTGCAATTAATCCTGGCGTTGCTTATCGACGACTGTAGGATTATTCAATTTCGGTGCTTCGAAATCAATATTCAAATAATTATATTCAGTTTGGATGTTCAAATGATTATATTCAATTTGGATGTTGAAATGATTATATTCAGTTTGGATGTTCAAATGATTATATTCAATTTGGATGTTCAAATTTTTTAATCCACACATTAGTACATTCTTAGGTACTCAAACTGTCAAATCCTCAAATTTTATTCTTAAAACTCGAGGACTTTTACATTTCAAGTTTTTAACTTTTGAAGGTTCAGAATTTTGCAACACCAAAATTTTCAACATTTTTTGCAACACCTCAAATTTTATTCTTAACACTTAGCCGACCGATCGGGTAGATCTACCCTTTTCCAGGCTAGTCGGTAGCCGACCGATCGGGTAGATCTACCATTTTGACCTGAGGAACGCTTCTTTCTCCAGAAAATTTTTTATTTCTATAGAGTACAACATAATTATAATGTCATGCTCCAATTTTTTAAGTATTTTATTGCCCATTATTACGGCTCTTTATGTTCGGGTTTATTTTATTGGAACACTTAGCCGATTGACTAGGTAAATTTATTATTTTGACCTAAAGAACATGTTTCGAAAAATATACGTTGAAACTATACTGAAATATATTATTGCTTTTGTGTTCCATATCTGAGTTATGTTATTCATCCGTCATCTTTACTGTCATTAATTTTCTGACTCTATTACCTATACCTTTTGAATAACCATTAAAAAATAATTATTATAAACTTTAAATTTCGAATTTTATACAAACAATATGTGGAATGGTTGACTGAAATTGTTACCGTAAGATATACTCGATCACATAAATAATTTGCGAAGGTTTTTGATTTTAAATAGCGAATTTCAGTCCGTGCTACCTCAGAAAAATGCGCGGTGGAAACTGTACAGGTTACTGTGGCGCGCGCGGTCGGCTAAGTGTTAAAACTCGAGGACTTTTGTATTTCAAATTTTTCACTTTTCAAGATTCAGAATAATTTTGCAACACCACAGCTTTCAACATTTTTTGGAACACCTCAAATTTTATTCTTAAGACTCAAGGACTTTTGCATTTCAAGTTTTTAACTTTTGAAGGTTCAGAATTTTGCAACACCAAAATTTTCAACATTTTTTGGAACACCTCAAATTTTATTCTTAAGACCCAAGAACTTTTACATTTCAAGTTTTTAACTTTTCAAGATTCAGAATAATTTTGCAACACCAGAATTTTCAACATTTTTTGGAACACCTCAAATTTTATTCTTAAGACTCAAGGACTTTTGTATTTCAAGTTTTTAACTTATCAAGATTCGGAATTTTGCAACACCAAAATTTTCAACATTTTTTGGAACACCTCAAATTTTATTCTTAAAACTCGAGGACTTTTGTATTTCAAGTTTTTAACTTTTCAAGATTCGTAATTTTGCAATAGCAAAACTTTCAACATTTTTTGCAACACCAAACTTTTCATATATTACCAATTACTTAAATGTTACATTCTAAAAATACTTCTTATATACTGAGCACCTCATAGTCGCCATTTTTGCTAAATAATGGGTGCTCTTCGTTGTTCAGAAATATTTCTGACTCCTCTCTGTTTTGTACCTTTCTCCCTCACCTGAAGCGTTCTCCCTCTACGTGTCGGTATTCTTTTCACTCTCTTTCCACATTTTTACAGCATGTCCGCTGGTATCTACATATAGGTACGCCCACGCTCGACTATCTCGCATACCAGGCTTATGGTAATGCACGCGCATAGCCACGTATCACTGGCGTAGCAGCATGCTCGATATTATCCGAGCGTGGTGTGACCTTATTTTTACAAGATGTTCCATGAAATAACATCTTTGACTGTGCTCTTTGTCCACATGAAACTTCAGTGATCCTCACTTATGTACATATAAGTATTGTAGCATATTATGTAAATTAAAAAATATACTAATCGAATTGAGTAACCTCCTTTTTCGAAGTCGGTTAAAAAATAGAAACAAAGAAGTTTGAATTCAAATAAGATCTAGTTACGTATGATACTGTTTAAGAAGTATACTAAGATTCCAAGATAATAAAATTCTGATGAAATCTGCAGACGTTAAAATTTTGAAGATGTTGAAGTACAAGAACATTGGAGAAATGTAGAACTCTAGAAATTACTTTGGTAGCCACTTTGCAATTTAATCCAAAGACACAAAAACATATGAACATCCTCAGATCACAATACAGAAATATAGATAACAAAGAAATAAAAATATCAATACCCATTCGTAACTTAATACCTGACCTCCTCACCCGAGAAATTCAATAGAACGGTACCTCACCGGAAAATCTCCTCAAGTGAAAGATTCCGTTTGTTTACACGAGTTGACTCGTTGCACGAGCCATCGACTCGAAATCACAGGCGTGTATTATGCTAATGTCCTGATAAATTCCCGATTTCTCCGGCATCTCACACGAACTCGCAGGAAGATCTAACGCGCTAAGCAAAGCGAGTTTCACACCGGCTAACATAATTGGTCTGTCGTCCAGCTCGTGGACAGCCGGCTTATCCGATCTCTCTATTCTCTCTTCTTCTTTTCAACCGTGTAACCTCGACGATGCAACCATGCGTTTATTAACGCTGCACAAGACTGGTATATGTACACCTACTTTCAAATTGAACGCAAGTTAGTGTACGAATGTCAACCCACGAACGCGTGAGAAAGTTACAGAAGCTCGAACACTTCCAGTTAAATATATTTTGGCAAACAATAACTGCTGAATTTGGACTAGTCATTTGAGAGATGTTGGAGGACTCATTTTTTTATTCTGAGAAATTTGAGAAATTGGTATAGATATTTGAGAATGTGGTGATTTTGGGGAGGTAGGAGTTTGGGGATGCACCGAGTTGGAGATGTGTGAATTTGGGAATAGGGCGATTTGGGGATGTGGCGATTGAAGGATGTGAGAATTTTGGGAAAGAGGAATTTGGGAATGAAGGGATTTGGGAATGTGGGGATTCGGGGACGTAGAGATTTGGGGATTTAAGGATTTGGGGGGTGTAGAAATTCGGGAATGCAGAAATTTGGAAATGTATGGATTTGGGGGGTGTAGAGATTCGAGAGCGTAGGGATTTGGGAGCGTAGAGATTCGAGAGCGTAGGGATTTGGGAGCGTAGAGATTCGAGAGCGTAGGGGTTCGGGAGCGTAGGGATTCGGGAGCGTAAGGATTCGGGAGCGTAGGGATTTGGAGGTGTAAGAATTCGGGCGCATCGAGATTCGGGAGTGTAGAAATTCGGGAATGTAGAAATTTGAAAATGTATAGATTTGGGGAGTGTAGAGATTGGAGAGCGTAGGGATTTGGGAGCGTAGGGATTCGGAGGTGTAGGAATTCGGGCGCATCCAGATTTGGGGGTGTAGAGATTCGGGAATTTAGGGATTTGGGAAATGTAGGAATTTGGAAATGTTGGGATTCGGGGGCGTAGGAATTCGGAGATATCAAAATTCGGGGACGTGGGAATTCAGAAATGTAGGGATTCGGAAGCGTGGAAATTGGGAAATGTAGATATTCGAAAATGAGGGATTCGGGGGTGTGAGAATTCGGAGGTGTGGAAATTCGCAAGCGTAGGGATTTGGAAATGTTAGTATTCGCAAATATAGGTCTTCGGGGGTGTAGAAATTTGGTAATATAGAAATTTGCAAATGTAGGTATTTAGTAAATATAAATACTCGGTAATGTATTGAATATAATCACATATGTATCACTTTACATAGTGAACATACCACACTCCTATGTGAGTTTTCCTAGAAAGACACCACAACTTCCCAGCTGCTTCCAGCCACTACCAGAACTTCCATACAAGTTCTAGTGCAAAATATGAAATGAATAGAAAGAACGAAATGTGAATATTAAAAATGAACTGAGAACATCAAAAATAAAATGTGAACATCAAAAATGAACCGAGAATAGAAAGAACATTCTTATAACACCCTCTTTATACCTCCTTCTCCACATCACAAAATTCATAATCATCGATGACTCCTGATTAAAATCAACCACCATAGATTCGAATATAATAAACGCAATAAATGTAATAAATATACTAAATGATATAATTAATCGGTAAAATTAAGATGAACGCCAGTGACGTTAGGTATACTTGAGGATCAAAATCACGAAGAATACGTCACAGAGGCTGTCAGACTGTTGAAAGCGAGTCGGATCGGTTCGTTCAACCACGCACGCAATCAACCTAGCAAGGCTAACTTCTTTTCTACCTGCTAGCTTTACAAGTTTCTGCCAACCTCCGCAAAGGCCGTTTAGGCCCGGTTCAGCTTGGCGACAAGTGTCTCGGTGCTCGGAGGCTGCTACCTTTCGAATTACAATTTTTATTCATTTCAGACGTTTGGTTATTTTTGTACTTTCGGAACTTTGGGAGGTGGTTGAATGAGATATAGGGGCAATTTAGGAAATTGGAGAACTTGGGAATTTGGAAGGTTTAGGAAATTTGGGGTTTTTAAGATTTGGAGAATTTGGGAAATTGGGGAATTTGGGAAATATATTTGGGATATTGGAAAAATAATGGACGTGAAAATTTGAGGATTTGTATTAAAATTGTAAAATCACAATTGTATAAAAATTGTATAAAGGTCGTTAGATGTAAAATATACCTAACATTTCATCTCAACGTGCTACCTTAATTATTAGTGCTTAACTGTACTAATACTCAGGCTGCTCTGACAGACGCACCTGCCAAGAAACTTGTCGACCAAAAGATTAATACATCTCTTCCCATTGTACCCTTGAAATATTAAAATTTGATGTCCAATAGACAGCGAGGGTTCCACTCGTTCAATACGTCGATTCAAATACTTCGCGAAGACTATCAAGGAAAGCGATCAAGGTGAAAAAAAGAGGGGAAAAAAATGAAGCATTCAGTGCGACGACTTTATCGTGGATCATTAAAGAGGCAACGATGGTGATGCAAATGAGGCATGGCGTGAAGTTCCCGCCTTCGAGGAGATCCGTGCCAACGGCAGCAGGGGAGTGTTTAAATCGCGAAGTTAGCTTATCTCTTGCAGCTTATCTTCCAGAGAATACGGTTGCCGGTTTATCTGGGATAAGTTTAATCGCGGATAGACGAGTTTGTCTGAAGGAGATGGACGCTTTGGGATCGATAAGTTATCTACCGTTTATTACTAGTCTTTCGATAAGTAGTTTTGGGATTAGGGAAGAAATTACTGTAGTTTTGATAGTTTTGAGGAGAGAAATTACTCTAGTTACAAAGTTGGGAAATTTTGCACTTCACTCTTTTCTTCAGATCAGAGAATAAGAAAATGCCTTTGTGAACTTATTCACATCATCTTATCTTAATAAGATGCATTGCTATAGGACGTTTCATAAGTGAAATTTTGCAATGGACAATCAGATTAGAAGATAGAAGAGACAGGTGGAAAATATTGTCTACAGAAAAAGTTACAGTGAGATCAAAGAATAAACCAGTGCCTCTATAAATAAAATAAGATGCATTGCTATAGGACGTTTCATAAGTGAAATTTTGCAATGGACGATCAGATTAGAAGATAGGAGAGACTGGTGTAAAATACTGTCTACAAAAAAAGTTACAGTGAGATCAGACAATAAACCAATGCCTCTATAAATAAAATAAGATGCATTGCTATAGGACGTTTCATAACTAAAATTTTGCAATGGACGATCAGACTAAAATCCAGGAGAGACTGATGTAAAATACTGTCCACAGAAAAAGCTACAGTGAGACCAGAAAATAAACCAATGCCTTCATAAATAAAATAGCATGCATTGCTACAGGACGTTTCACAACTAAAATTTTGCAATAGACGATCAGACTAGAATCCAGGAGAGACTGGTGTAAAATACTATCTATAGAAAAAGCTACAGTGAGAGCAGAGAATAAACTATGGCAGTAATGCCATAAATTGCGTAGAAAGTTTTCGAGGTCCATGAAGACTTAAACTAGTGCAAACATTTTGACGCGTAAGCCCTTGTTTGCCTTTTTAGGGCCATGTGGCCACTTTCTTCTTGGTTAGGAGCCGTTGGAAAATTCGGCAAAATAGTCCTGACCATTGAAGTATACGCATCGCGCTCATTTAAACAACATTTACTATCAGAGTTTCAGTTCACTGTTTTGTACTTATTTTTGTTAACAGTCTTATCATTGTTATTTGTTATTATTATTGTTTAGTCAAATATATTTGTTGTCTGTTACCCAGTGTCACAATTACGTCACCTTTATCCTAAAAAACCAATCCCTGCATAAATAAAATAGCATGCATTGCTACCGAACGTTTCATAACTAAAATTTTGCAATAGATGTCAGAATAGAATCCAGGAGGGACCGCTGAAAAATATTGTTAGGAAAAAAAGTTGAGATCAGAGGGTGTAGGATCGGTGCCATAAGCTTATTACATGGTCGAGCAAGTTGAGCCGCGACACGCGATCAATTTCAAGCCTGCGTTGGTCGGTGAACGGAATGACGCTCGTATTAGGGGCCCGATCGTTGATAATATTCGACGGGGGGCAGGATCGGGGTGGTGTAACGAACCAGGCCGCGAACAATGTACGAATAATTTTCTAAAGCCGTCCGTGGAAAGAAGTCCCCGCGAGAACAAGCTATCATTAATTATATGCCCGTGTCCGGGCATGTTGGAATGCATATACATTAGCATAAGCCCGATACGCGAGATAGTTCGCGTGTAGGTGTATACAAGCGTGTAGTTGGTCCGAGAAGAATGAAAAAAGGAAAGAAAAATGTGAGAAACGAGGGAAATGAGGAAGGAGAGCGAGAGAAAGGAAGAGCACGGTGAAGAAAGAAGAAAAGGGATCGTATAAGGAAAGCGGTCCCCGGATACCGAGGATGCTCTATAATCCTAACAGATAAACGATGTAGAACGTACCAGGCTATCGTTGTTACGTTTTTTTATGTGGAAACGCCAGCAGAGAACAGAGGAAGCGAATCGCAGGGACGCATAGGCGCGTGCAAGTGCAGGGACGGTCTTACAGTTTACGGCGCCCTGCAGTTGGGTGTACAAGCTGTACCAAAAGCTGTTACATTTTCTTATTTTTTATTGAACAAGATTTTTATATGGGACAAATTTAAAAATATATATAATTTAGTAAGTTTGAAAGTTTCAATTTTGTCATTTTTTTTAAGTTTTCGGATTTCACTGATTTCTAATTCTTTGAATCTTCGAGTGTTCATATTTTCGTATTCTTAAATTTGCAACGTGACGGAATAAATCAAAGAATTCGATGACTTTGCGAGTTGCGACCGTTACGACAGGCTTGAATTTCATTCCAGATGGAAGAATACTGAATTTTATACGGTGCTTTGATAACTGTTCTCAAGGTTAGCTGTGAAAGAATGACATTTTATTGTGCTATCAGAATATTCTTATATTAAAGTCTTAAGTTTATGAAGCAGGAAATGTAGGAATTTGAAATGTTAAAGTCTGTCTGTCTGAATTGATACGACCTCGTCCGAATTGATACGAACGCACCCGAATTGGTGTGAGTCTATTGGAACTGATCTGAAGCTACCCGAATTGATTCGAACCCAACCGAATTGATTTATAACCTTCTGAACTGATTGGTATGCACTCGAATCGACCCGAACTTGACCGAATTGATCCGAGTTCATCACATTTGATCTGAAACCTTCTGAATTGATTCGAATGTACTTTAATTGATTACGAATCCATCCGAATTGATCCGAATGCACTCGAAGTGATCGTAACCTATTCGATTTGTTCCGAAAGCATCCGAATTGATCCGAATACACTCGAACTGGTTCAAACCCATCCGAAGTGATCGAAAGCCCACTCGAAGTGATCCGAAACCACCCGAAGTGATCCGAAACCACTCGAACTGAGCCGAAACTCACCCGAAGTGATCCGAAACCACTCGAACTGAGCCAAAACCCATCCAAAGTGATCCGAAACCATCCGAAGTGATCCGAAACCACCCGAAGTGATCCGAAACCACCCGAAGTGATCCAAAACCCATCCGAAGTGATCCGAAACTACCCGAAGTGATCCGAAACCACCCGAAGTGATCCGAAACCACCCGAAGTGATCCAAAACCCATCCGAAGTGATCCGAAACTACCCGAAGTGATCCGAAACCACCCGAAGTGATCCGAAACTACCCGAAGTGATCTGAAACCATCCGAAGTGATCCGAAATCACCCGAACTGAACCGAAATCACCCAAAATTGCTTCAAACCCATCCGAAGTGATCCGAAACCACCCGAAGTGATCCAAAACCCACCCGAAGTGATCCGAAACCACCCGAATTGATCCGAAACCTCACAAATTGATCCACCTCACCTTCAACGAAACTCTCTCGATATTATTCTACTCAAACCACCTTCAAACATCTATAATTACACACATACATACCCATACCCATAAATTTCCAATAAACAGAAAATATTACCGTACAGAATTTCACAAAATTACAGTAATAACGTTAATGTAATAAATGTTGGATTAAAGTTGACCCGTATAGGTCGTCGATAATACGAGGGTTAATTGTGTCGTTACGCCAATGCCTGTTGGAACTTACACGCATTAGCATACGCTTGGTATGCGAAGTAGTAGTGCGTAGGTGTATATAGACGCGGGAACGCGATGCACAAAAATGGCAAAGGTGGCGAGGAATGAAAAAAGAAGGTGGAAAACGGGCCCGAGGGAACGGGTTGACGAATAAAAGGCGCAAAACACGACACGACACGACACAGCGATCGACGTGTTGTTATTATGCGATGTCGTTATAAGAAAATTTCGCCTGGCCTTTCGTAGAGACAGGTAGAATGACGGCAGCTAAAAATAACGCGCAACGTGCGGTCGGGTGGAACGTGGACTTCCTTTGAATACGAACGAGTTTGGGGTTGGAGGATTTTGTGGTTCTAGTCGATTTTTGGGTATTTTTGTCACAAACTGTGTTGTTGAATGTGTTACTGTCTTGCTGGATGATGTGGTTGAGAGTTTCAAGATGTTTGAATTTCTAGATTGATGCGTTAACGTGTTAGCAGATGAACATGTTAGGAAGTCAACAAGTTAAAATGTCGACAAGTTAAGAAGTTGATGAATGAATTAATTAATGGACTAATAAGTTGACAAGTGAAGAAGTCGACTAGTTAACAAACTATCAAGTGAGCAGGTTGATACGTTAATAAGTGAACAAGTTGACAATTTATCAATTTAATAGGTTAGCAAGTTAACAAGTTAACAAATGATAAATTAACAAGGTGTCACGTTCATAAATTGGTCAATTAACAGGTTGATAAATCGACATGTTAATACATTAACAAGTTAACTAGATGATAAATGAAGTAGCTGATAAGTTAACCAGTAGACAAATTAACAAGTGAACAATTTAATAGGCTAACAAGTTGACAAATTAACAAGGTACCAAGTTCATATGCTGACCAGTAGACAGATTAATAAATCGACATATTAATACATTAACAACTTGACCAGATGATAAGTGGAGCAGTCGATAAGTTAACCAGTAGACAAGTTAACAATTTATCAATTTAATAGGCCAGCAAGTTAACAAGTTAACAAATGATAAATTAACAAGGTGTCACGTTCATAAATTGGTCAATTAACAGGTTAATAAATCGACATGTTAATACATTAACAAGTTGACTAGATAATAAATGAAGTAGTTGATAAGTTAACCAGTAGACAAATTAACAAGTGAACAATTTAATAGGCCAGCAAGTTAACAAGTTAACAAACGACAAATTAACAAGGTACCAAGTTCATATGCTGACCAGTTGTCAGGTTAATAAATCGACATGTTAATACATTAACAACTTGAGCAGATAAGTCAACAATTTGACAGGTCGATAAGTTAACTAGTTGACAAGTTAACAAGTTAACTAGCTATCAAGTTCACAAGTCGACAAGTTGACAGACCAAGTTAACTCCCCAGTCAATTTCCATCCTAAGAAACGCCATGAAAACTGGATAACCCTTCTGGTTGTAACTCGAATAGTTCGTACAAGGAACGTGGCGAAGTAAACGCTGATAAAACCATGAACGGTGGTTGCGTAAAGATAAAGCTGCAGATACGAGGGCTTCTCGATTTAAATGTACGGTTGCGAACATTTATCCACGCGAGGACTTAACGCCACGTTTAATTTGCATTATCGTCAATTTCCCTGAAATAGCCGGGATTACATCTTTGTTTTGTTCATTTTCTACTTGCTACAGACGGTCACTGCTTTTTTTCATTTTTTTTTCATTATTCTCATTATTTATTATTCATTTTTTTGTGTCATTATTTTCGTTATTTATTATAGTGTTAATAATTATTATAAATTTGATTGGTAATCATGGTGTCGATAATTATTATAAACTTTGTTTAATAATCATCCTGTAGAAAATTATCATAAGTTTCTTTGATAATCATCCTGTCAATAATTATCATAAGTTCGTCCAATTAATCATCACGTCAATAATTATCATTTTTGACAATCGTCATTGAATTTCTTTAATAATCTCGATGATAGTTGGACAAGCAATTAACGATGAATTTTAAAGTGTTTTAGGATTTTACTTGTTTTCTGAGTCAGAACCATCTAGCTATTTTTAGTGCTGTACTATCATCGCTAACGAATGATTTTCACGTCCAAAAATTCGTGTTTAATTTTCAAGTTGTGTACTGGTTAGTAGGTCGAAGATAAGTAACTTACCAAGACAGGTGATCGCATGATCGGCTGGTGGTCGCAGGACATTTCGAGCCCAGGCTGCCCTCAAGACCTCGAGGGCACAGGGTGGTCCACCGACCATCAACACGCCAGGTGCTACGTGACCCTTGTACCTTAATTGCCGGGTTGCGTCCACCAAGGCTGCGTTCCACCAGCATTTGGAGTTTGCCTCCAAAAAGCCCTGTAACATTCACTAAAATTAGTACTCTGATCGCTTTATTAACAGACAGGGTTCTAATTAATCTTTCCAAACAAAGGATCCATCTGAACCTCCCCTGAAGCAGTTTGAAATATGTCTGTTTCAAAATCTGGAGGTTACACAGATCATAAATTGTATAGTTTAAAATTCAAGTTGGGAATGTTATTCTGAAATGATGTTAAAATAAATTCATATATTAATGTTGAATATTGGCAATCTTAAATAAATGTATTCACATGGTAATTTAAAATAAATGTATTCATACAGTAATTTTAAATAAATGTATTCATACAATAATTTTAAATAAATGAATTCATACAGTAATTTTAAATAAATGAATTCATACAGTAATTTTAAATAAATGTATTCATACAGTAATTTTAAATAAATGAATTCATACAGTAATTTTAAATAAATGAATTCATACAGTAATTTTAAATAAATGTATTCATACAATAATTTTAAATAAATGTATTCATACAATAATTTTAAATAAATGAATTCATACAGTAATTTTAAATAAATGAATTCATACAGTAATTTTAAATAAATGTATTCATACAGTAATTTTAAATAAATGAATTCATACAGTAATTTTAAATAAATGTATTCACACAGTAATTTTAAATAAATGTATTCATATAGTAATTTTAAATAAATGTATTCACAGAGTAATTTTAAATAAATATATTCACACAGTAATTTTAAATAAATAAATTCATACAGTAATTATAAATAAATGAATTCATACTGTAATTTTAAATAAATGAATTCATACAGTAATCTTAAATAAATGCATTTACACAGTAATTTTAAATAAATGTATCCACACAGCAATGTTAAATAACATCACCTTCAATTAATTACTTATGTGAAAGCACAGTTCTACTAGTATTACAGCAACATATGCAGTCATTTTCAATTTCAAATGAATGCAACAAGCTACTTTACATAGCCATTGTAAAACCACAGTTACACAAGAAGTCAATAAATACTAGATACAATGGATTAGCATATATCGTAAAATGACTAGCTAGTCAATTCCATCTAAAATCGATGGCTAGAAGCAGATTAAAGATAAGATAAAGAGGGATCAATCAGGGATATACATCGGAATGTCGACATATTGTTACGCAACATACGGAAAAGGAACAAGTCCCACAAATAGTCCGCAATGTCGTAACAGCGATATATCTTCCATTACGAGTACGACGATCGTACGGAAGATAGAATCTGAGGATTCGTTCGGTAAAATACGGTCGTGCCGTTAAGTGTTTACTGCCAGGGGTGTTGTTCACCCTTCTCGTAACTCGCAACGAAACTGTGCCACCCTCGTAGTGCTCGATCCCCGGGTAGTTATACGCGGGTAAGTCATGATGGGGGTCGAATAAGCCAGACAGTGCTCATAAACGAACGTCCCCGTAGGATTTTCACCGAACGTCGCCCTTTTCTACCCCCTTTTCTTTTCATCATGACGTTCTTCGTTGCCTCTGCTTCACGGTAAACCATGAAATTAGAAGTGTTCGAATCGATTGGTCGATTCATGAAGCTATCGTGATTCATTGTGACCTTTGTGTGCGTCGAACACACGGTCCTCCCTTTCGTAATGTTTAACTCTACTCGAGATAAAGCTAGTCTCGGTATTATAAATCAAAATGTTTGTCGTGTCGATGGAAGATTTAATGACTTTGGAAATTTATCGAATTTGGTGTAATTCTTTAAGTGGCGATGTAACACGTGTGGATATGTAGCATGTGATACAGGAAATAATAATATAACTCGTGGCAATTATAAAGCAATAATCTAACAATAATAATATAAAGCAAATATAAAGATTGGTGATATAATTAGTGACGAATTTAATGAGTGGAAAATATGGAGCGTGGCGATATAGTGTGTGAAAAATATCACGTGTGAGGATATAACGCATTGCAAATTTAATTAATTGCAAATATCATACTTGGCGATATAATGCGTAGAAGATATCACACATGGCGATATAATGCGTGGAAAATATTATACATGACCATGTAATGTGTGGAAGATATCACACATGGCGATATAATGCGTGGATGATATTACACATGGCGATATAATGCGTGGAAGATATCACGCGTGGCGATATAATGCGTGGAAAATATCACACATGGCGATATAACGCGTGGAAAGTATCACATATGGCGATATAATGCGTGGAAAAATATCACACATGGCGATATAATGCGTGGAAAATACCACTCGTGGTGATATAACGCGTGGGAATTTACCACGCGTGGCAAATATCACATGTGGCGATATAACGCGTGGGAAATTACCACGCGTGGCAACCGTCACATGTGGCGATATAACGCGTGGGAATTTACCACGCGTGGCAACCATCACATGTGGCGATATAAAGCGTGGGAAATTACCATGCGTGACAAACATCACATGTGGCGATATAACGCGTGGTAATAAAATGTACAGTGATACAACGCGTAGTGAACGCAACCAGTGACAATATAACGCGTGGCAATATATCACGAGCAACCGAACAAGAAATAATACATGCCGCGACAGAAAGCAATATAGCTATAATTGTCAAAGGTCCCAAACTTATTTTGACAAGATTTACATAATACGCTAGAAAGTTGACATTTTCTTATGCAACGTATTATGAGGACTCGTTTCAGAATTGAGTGGTGATCATACACGATGTTTTTCTCGGAGTCGCGATCAAGATAGCGACGTCGATGTCTGTTTTTCAAGCGTACAGGTTGGAATAAATAGAAACGTTCCTGTTGTGGCTTATCTCATTATTCTCCTTTTACTTCCGCCATACAGGTATCGATGTTATTGGAGGATTTGTAGTGACCATTGCATCTCGTTTCAAACATTACCTACTCTAATTTGATTACCGTCACCCATTATACAACCCGTGTTTAACACGCAGTTTTACCTCTGCTTCTCGTAGCCCATTCGTGAGTCTCTTTGTTTTCGTTCTTAAAAATTGTTCGACTTTAATCACGCCCGTGACATCCGACGCTATCGATCTCTCGACCAATTTGGAACGGAACACTGACAAAACGGGCGACCCTTTTCTTTTTCTTTTGCACCCTCGTTCTTTATTTGCACATTGAACGGAGCACGACTGGAGGACCCTCGACTGGGTTGGCACGCTGCACCTGACAGGATATTTTTCACTCCGTATTCCGATTGAAAGCGTTCAACGAGCTCCTCCCCGAAACGTTTGCGGATAATTCCACCGTGTATCGACCGTAATGGCACTTACGCTCTAGTGGCGTGACGCCATTTTTTGACAGGGCCAAATCGAGCTCGATCAGTATGCAAACTTTTTTTCCTTTAATCCATTTGTTGTGCAAACTTCAAATAATTTCAATTTAACTTCAAATTTTTAATTTAACTAAGAACTTGTTATTACTATTATAGTACAATAGTAGTATTGTATTATTTTACTATTGTATAGCCAACTAGTGTATTGCTGAATTAATGTACTATTGCACTATTATACTGTACTGCTGTACCACGATACTACTATACAATTTAATAATGTAACACTGCACTGTTAGGCTACTATACTACTAGAACTGCTACACTACTAGAACTACTATACTGCTAAAACTACTATGCTACTATACTACTATAATTACTATACTGCTACAACAACTATAACTACTATAACTACTATAGCAACTATAACAACTATTACTGCTATATTACTATA